>JAUIMM010000464.1:485000-1085000 GCA_031769625.1 Taudactylus pleione
GCGTGTGGCATAATGTGTTATAAAGGGCATTACTGCGTGTGGCATAATGGCATATAAAGGCCATTACTGTGTAAGACATACTGTATAAGGTGCTATACTGCGCATGGCAATTATTCGCCATGAGGGGAGAGCTTGGGGGAAGCCCAGCACCTCTGTAAGTGCTGGGCACGCCCCACAGTGGGATGAATTGGGGGTGTTCCGCAAGGACACACCCCCGTTCTGGAAGGACGCGCAGAGGAGCGCCATCTAAAAAAAGTTATTTCTTTTTTGGGGGGCTCAACTGGGAACTTTCGCCCTGAGCTCCACGATGTCTAGAACTGGCCCTGGTCGTATCTCAGCCTTTTCTGGTGCCGATTAATGAATACTTTCAAGCTAACTGTATGTACAAACATGTAAATAGTGTATCCCAGAAGACAAGCCTCTTAAAAAAATTCATGTACCCTTTCTTCAATTGATAAATTAAACTTTTGCAATGAGAATGTCACTTATAGTTTTTATGAGAATAGGTCTATTTGATGAGGAGATATAAGTGCAGCTTATAAGCCCCCAGTGTTTATTCTAGTGTAATAGGGACTAACGATCTCACCTGAGTCTATGCAGCTCCCTGCCTTGCCTGACTATACTGGGATTAGTTCAATGACAGTATTCCTGTTGTCTATATATAGTTCAGCTGGGGTATTTGTGAGCTTAAGGGGCCCATACACCAGCGATGGATCACCGCGATCCTGAGATGCCGGGTTGCAGGATCGGTGAAATCCAACATGATGGATTTCACTGATTGGCCAATCATGATCAAAATATGATGTCATTTGCAAATTGGTGAAATGTAACATGGAGAATTTCACCAATCCTCCGATGCATCGCGGAACATCGATGGACGCCTATCTGCATTTTCGAGCGGCGGATCGCCGTTTCCGATCCCATCGCAGGATCCGGCAATCCGTCAGTAGTTAGTTGCAGTGGCGTAACTAGGGCAGGGTGAGCGGGGTGCGTGCCCTGGGCGCCGTTGGACCGGCGGCGCGGGGGGTGCCGCCGGCCACGGTACCGGCCCGCCCGGCCTAGTCAGCCAGTGTAGCGCCGACCGCAAAGAGTGCGGTCAGCGCTACACATTTACACAGGACCGGCGCTAGGCTTCCAGCGCCGGTCCTGTGCTTCACACCTGAGCCTGTTCCCTCCCCCTGAGCGCTTGCCCAATAGCGCTAGGAGGCGGGCTCAGGCTGTGCATAACACATGCATCGCCACCAGCGCTGGCGGCGATGTGTGTGTTAAACAGCAGCCAATGAGAGTCAGATAGACTCTCAATGACTCCTGCAGCACCCACTGCAAGAGCCGGACTTCCGTCCGGTTCCTGCAGTGGGTAATGGGACTGACGTCATGACGTCTGTCCCATAATGCTGAGCGCGCCAGCCCAGGCGGGAGCGGCGTCGCGAGCAGGACCAGGAGCAGAGATTCAGGTAAGTATATTTTTATATATATATATATATATATATATATATATATTTATTTATTTTTTTTAACCTATCTGCACAACGGGGGAGGGGGGTGACTACTACTGTGGGGACCTCTACTGGGGGAGGGGTGGCTACTACTGCGGGCGCCATTGGGAGGACCTCTACTGGTGGGGGCTACTCTACTGGGGACTACTACTTGGGGGGGGAACTACCACTGGGGGCATTATAAAAGGGGCCTACTACTAGAGGCACTGCACTCGGGGGACCACTACTTTGGGCAATAATAGGAAGGGCCACTACAGGGGGCACTGGATAGGGGGGATCACTACAGGGTGCCTGCATAAGGGGACCACTACTGGGAAAACTGCATGGGGGGGGACTACTGCTGGGGGCACTATATAAAGGGCACTGCATAGGGGGGGGACTACTACTGGGGGCACTATATAAAGGGCACTGCATAAGGGGATACCGCTACTGGGCGCACTGCATTGTGGGGACTGCTACTGGGGGCACTGCATAAGGGGGAACACTACGTGGGGCACTGCATTTGGGGGGGCCACTACTGGGGGTACTGAGTAAGGGGGAACTAATTGGGGGTTGTATAAAAGGGACCACTACTGGGGATACTGTATAAGGGGCACCACTATGGGCCTGCAGAAGAGGGACCACAACTGCATACTGGGGGTACTGTATAAGGGGGTACTACTGGGGTTAAGGTGCATATGGATAGGGATGTTCAGTTTGCAAATAAAGGGGTGTGTCATGTTGACACGCCCCATTTTTAAGTGACCACGCCCATTTTTTGCCGCGTGCGCACATCTGGTGGGGGGGGGGGGGTGGGGTCATGTGTCTCCCTTTTCAAATTTGCCCTGGGCTCCATATACCCTAGTTACACCACTGGTTAGTTGTATGGGGGCCTTTAGACCATATTCATGATACATTAATGAATAACATTGTCCTGCACCAGCATTCAGACCACAAAATGGCCACCTCTAGATATACAAATAGTGATGTCAGATGCCATACAATAGATGTTAGGAGTTGTACAAAATAAATATATATATATTATTTTATTTTTTTTGCAAATAACAATTATTTTATCAGTTAAGTAATTAATCAATGGTAAACAGATACTACAGTGTCGTATTATTTAGAATTAAAAAAATAATATCAAATATAAACAATGTCAGATCAAGGAAAATTGGAGAATTATCAGGCAAACAAATCACAATTGTAATATTTTGGATTGGATTGGATTCCCACAAGCTTGTACTTGTACTGAATTTATCAACTGTTTGTGGCACCACCTGGTGGAAGAAAGATGCGATACACAGTAATGGATCTCCAACCAGTGTGTTCATAATATACTGGAACATGGGGCCTGATTCAGACCCACTCGCGAGCGGCTGTCCGCTCGCAAGTGGGTCGATGTTATGCACTGAGCATGCGCACGACGGAGGGAGCTCCGTCGTGCGCATGCGCCAGACGCGACGAGCGAAGGAAAGTCCTTCGCTCGTTGTGTCCGATCAAAGGGGGCGTGCTGTCAATGTTGATTGACAGCACGCCCCCTTTGGTGGGCGTGCCGGGGGCGTGCCTCCCTGACGGGGGCGTTCCCACGGGAACGCCTCCCGTCAGAAGCCGGCCCACTGACATCACTAGTGATGTCAGTGGGAGTGATTTTGGCTCTGATAGAGCCAAAATCACTCCGGAGCTTGCGGTTGAAAACCTCAACCGCAGGCTCCGGCTCGCAATTTCGATGGTCGCGATGGTCTCGACCATCGCGGCCATCAAAAAGCACGCTCGTATAGCCTGTGGGTGGTGACCCACAGCTATACGAGCGTCCAGGAGGACGCTCCATGAAAATGGAGCCCGGCCCTCATTCAGAGCGTGCGCTCTGCTCAGAGCGTACAGCTCTGAATGAGGGCCATAGATTAGAAACCTAGGGGTAAATGTACTAAAATGGGAGTTCTATTTAAGAAGTGATGTTGCCCATAGCAACCAATCAGATTCCAGGTATTTAGACGGTGCTAGATAAATGAGAAGTACAATCTGCTTGGTTGCTAGGTCAATGGAGGGAATTCAATTAAGATCGAATCTATTCGCCTGGCCGAATCTTGCACAATAGTGTTCATTTCCCCATAGGGTAGTGAGCGCTTTTGTGCGAGTCTGGCATTCGGCCAGACGAGTGGAGGATGCGAGACGGACTGCCGCTGATGGCGTTTAAACAGGCGGCAATGGCAATTCACACCCTTCACCGACAATTGAATCCCCCCCCAATATCACAAACAGTGATTTTATATGTTATAAAGTATTAATGGGGCTCAGGGGCCTATGCAGCCAGTGGCAGTTTCTGCATCATTTTATGTGTTGTAGTTATGTACTAATAGCGTAATGCAGGAGATTTCACAGATACCTCCGGCAAAGTGTTAATTAGCACTACAGACCGCAGTCCAAATTATTATCCAATGGGACTACGATCTGACCCCTATGTCCCAAACTCCAAAGAGCGAGGCTTTTCAGAGTTTAGCCCCAGTAGTTTACACCATCAGCAGATCCCTCTCCCGCAGCCTTCGGCCACCATTGGAAGCTGACACTATTAACATACGCTGTGTCAGCTTCCCCGGGAGACGTGAAAGACTTCCACTAAATGCCGGGGATATAACTCGTAGGGACAGCGGTTACTTGTGACTTCCCCTTCTACAAAAAATATCCCCTGCAATATGGAACCTTAATCATCTCGGCAGTTCCGCAATTATTATATTACATACTCCTCAGTCTGCAAACATTATCAGCATGCATTATTACACAGTTAGACATTACAACCATATGAGACTGTAGCCTTCCCAGTGTGCCATGACCAGGACCACATGCAGGGAATACATAGGTTTTGTTGACAGTCCTTCTGCCGACATGGTTGCAATGTCAGTTAAAACATTTTAACCGTATCGGCACTAGAACTTGTTTAAACATGATCATACAGCATTACATTTAAAGTTGAAATGCCGACGTGGTAAAAATGCTTTAAGAAACATTACAACCATGTCGGCATTATACAGTCGGCATCCTCCTGTTGACATATTGACCGTTGACTTATTGACTACTTCCCGAATGCAGGTATCAGGTGAGATTCCAGATTCACCCTGTATACTGTACATCCAATGTCATGGTAGCTCCATTTATTCCAACGCTGGATCTCTGCAATGTCAACGTGGCTCCAAGGATATGAACTGAAAATTGCTGCAATGTGACGTTAGCTTCAGGGATATCACCGCTGGTTCTCTACAACGTCAGGCAGTCACTCTGTCCTCACGGTGCTGGCACTGAGGGTCTGCACCTGCTCCTGTGTCCCTCAGACATCTCTCAGTGGCTGGTCCTGAGGGATGACTTCCCAGTAGATGGGGAGATGGTCCACATTCGGGGCGCAGGCCATTCCTCCTCTGCCACATGCTGCACACTGACGCTGGTGGTAGAGATGAGCTGAGAGATGGGACAAGGAGAGCGGAGGGTGAGGCGAGCTGCCAGGAGACCCATCCGGACGCAGGTGTCAGTGTCTAGTCGGGCTAGTACCCCGGAGAGGAGGCCGGCCATGAGACTGTGGGGATGAAGGCGAGAAGAGAAATGATTGTGTACTAATCTTATTCATACAGTGTAGGATGGCAATGTGACGTACTTCCCAATTACCACTCTGGTAAAGGGCAAAATGAAGACTGTTCAGTAAGGGCATGTGCAGGAAAATGTGTCTTACTCACACCAGCACTTCAACGAATATTCGCCTGTTAGGAGGGGGATCTTTTGCACCTAGTATAGGGCAGGTGCAAGTAATCGCTGATGGCAGAGCCGTAACTAGACTTTTTGGTGCCCTGTGCCAGAAAGAGCATTGGCGCCCCCTCATTTTTCAAAGGGACATAATGCACCTGAAAAAGGGCCATGGCCTCATGGGGAAGGGCCAGGGAAGAGATAGGGGAGGCCGGGAGATGCTGGGGATGAAATAAGAGGAAGCTACAAGCAAGAATGATAATAAACAGACATTTGACAGGCCTAAACAGCGCCCCCTGACCTGTGGTGCCCTGTGCGATGGCACCGGTCGAACTACCCTAGCTACGGCCCTGGCTGATGGTGATGAGGACTTATAGTAAATTAGGGGCATATATTACACACGCAGACGCACCTTATGATGCCCAGCGCTATGACTATGTGCGGGAATACACTTTTTTTTTTCCATACTAGTTTCCTTTAAATATCCTGTGTCCAATTTACTTAGAACTCTGCATCAGGTACCACCAAAGCCATAACTAGGGTAGTGCGGCACCGCAGGGCAGGGGGCGCTGTCGGGCCTGTCAATTTTCTGTTTATTATTATACTTGTGGCTTCCTCTTATTTCATCCCCAGCATCTCCTGGCCTCCCCTATCTCTTCCCTGGTCCTTCTCCATGAGGCCATTCCCCTTTTTTGGGTGCGTTATGTCCCTATTTGAAAAATGGGTGGGCACCAATGCTCTTTCTGGCACAGGGCACCAAAAAGTATAGTTATGGCTCTGGGTATGAGTATGTGAAACTACTCAACGACAATGTCGGAATCCTTTATTACCCTTAGACAGCCGGTTACAGTGATGTAGATAAAGTTATTTCTACCCCTATCACGGTGTGGTATTTTCCCACATATAATTGTGAATGTTACATGACGCCCTCTCATACAGTAAAAACTTGAATTGTAGGTCCCATTTCACGTTTGTTTCATTTTCCACTATTAAGGTATATTGTTTATTTGGTCTCCCGCCTTACAGTGCACAGTACAGGCGGCCATGTTGTCGGCTGAACCAATATTGGAACGTGGCCAATCAGATCATTTGTGGTCTGACCCGCAGTGTAAAGGTGGCCATACACGGTGCGATGCACCATGTAGGGCGACTGCCGATCCGTCGGCAGACGGATCGTGCTGTCACCGCCGGCAATCGTGCGGTCCCCGCAGACTGCACGATATGCCGGCTTCCCCCTCCTTCATCTGAATGGGATCGTACATCGCATCCCAGGTCAGATGGTTTTGCAGGAAGACCTGGGGATGCGATGTACGACCCCGTGGGAGCGCACAGCATGACATCAGGTACGATATCGTGCCCATACACGGCACGATATAGTACCTATATCATGCCAATCCGTCGGATCGGCACTCATATCGTGCCATGTATGGGGGCCTTAAGGGACAGACTCACTGTCAGCATTACAGACCTGTCACCTGCGCCAGATACATTGATTATTTCCTCCGGTGAAATGGGGGCCGCTGGATAGTGTACAGCACATAGGTCGCCTCTGGGCACCTAGCAGGGAAGAAAAGCAACAAAAGGTTTTACAGTTTATAATAAAATGTCTGACACTAAACCATAATGTACCTCCCAGTGTGATTTCGGATTAAATCAGGGCAAATATTGAAGGTGACTTGGCCATGTCATGAAGGATGTACACAGTCATAGACACAACCCGGTAGGTATTCCTAGCACTTCTAAGGCAGTAGGTAGCCCCTTAACACCCTCCCCTTCCATCAAAAGATCCAATCATATGCTGTGCACAGCCGCAGTGAACGAGAACTTAACTCCCAACATCCGATCTGCAGGACAACGCTGTCACAGTCAGGACAGCGGGAGAAGCTCCGGGAGGAACAGCAGGTGGGCGGCGATGCGGGGGCCGGGCCGGACTTTTCATGTCATTAAGCCCAACCCCCTCACTGTAAATTGCCGCGATAAACGCATATTTAAATAGAGTGCCGGGCCAAACAATGCGAATCTTGTAGAATCGAGTAATTAAGCCCCGCCCCCCTACTCAGGGACCACCGATCTCTGTGGAAATTCTCCCCATTTTTCACTAGGAAGTGGGCAGGAATGCGGGAGAAGTGCCTACTCTACCGAAGGTGCGGGGAGGGAGGGGGGGGGGGTTACCCGAAAAATCATGTGCCTCCCGTGACTTCCGGGAGAGTACAGTCGGCAAGTATGGAATGTAGCTATCATTTTTCTATTGCATTCTAGGAAATGACAGACAGCATCTGATTGGTTGATATGGAGCAACACCAGCACTTGTCTGCTTTAGTAAATCTACCCCCTAAAGGGTGGAGAAGTGGAAGTGGACGAGTAGAGAAATGGCCTATAGCAACTGTTGCTATGGGCAACTTCTCCACTCTTTAACAGGTTTGATACATCTCCCCCCTGTATGCCATTCATGTAAACAACACACAACATTTACCTCGTCTTTCAGATGTAGGGATATCGTTCCCTGGCAGCTATGGCCACACAACAGGACACCATGAGCCCCCAGAGTCACTATGACACAGTGCAAGTTCTCCAGAAGGGGCAGCGAGAGGCCGATGGCCGCCTCCACCATGTCATCTAATTCACACGGGACATCTGAGGAAGGGAAACAGTGACAGCCATACTGTAATGGAAACCCAAGGCAGAAATCCTTATCATACCGGCATTAAGACGAGGATCCTGCCAGCCTGTCATTACTAGCTCACAGATAAAGAATTCTTTTATCCACCATAAAGCGTTGAGAATCTAGTTTTAGGCCAGTCAATCATTTAGAAGGTCAATATTATATGTTAGGAAAAATCCAGAAGTGAATCACTGGTGCCCGACATGAGCAAACACATTGTTTTGGGTATTTTTTTATTTATTTTTTATGCGCAGACGCCATTAACCATGAATGATTCTGTTTTATTATGGGTTTTTATTATTTAAAAAAAATATTTACATTTTTTTTTAAATAAAATATAGAAATGTATCAATCTACATATTTATTTGATGTCATTTTCTTTTTTTTGCCATTCCTCCCAATGTTTGCAAACTGCTTTCCCCTTCTATTCTTACATTAATACATGCAATAGAAATTAGGGGACATCCGGTAATGTAGAATTAGAAAAAAAATCATGGTTGTGTTCCATTGTGACTTCAGGGAGAGAGACAGAAAGTTACCACTAACATATTTGGGTAGGTTGTACACAAAGGAGACCTGTCCTAGAATTTAGGGCCCCATTTAACCACAATACATAACCACTTTAGGGCTCAATAAAGGGGTTATGTCCTAATTTCAATATTTAAAAAACAGCCATAATCTAAGATTAGCGCTGTTTGTCACTGCATTGCGCTTTATTAGATGGTGAGAACGTTGCAGTCCCCATTACCATTCAGCGAAGCCTTTCAAGCACTGTCAGGTCCCCGCAGGGTTAAACAATCATGCACATAACCTGCCGCGCGTGCACATGACATTGAAGTAGCAATAGGTTGCCAGCCGGTGAGCGGAGGAACCCGCCAATGAGGAGGACGTCGCTGGACCTCACCGGCAAGGTAATAATGAATACCAGTGGCATATTGGTCTGTATCACTGCGATATTAAACAAAATATGCTGGTGTTTAGGTTCCTTGTTAAATAGGGCCCTTATTTACATGCCATCGTGGAAATACTATGTCCCGGTGTAACTTACCAAAGTCCGCGGTGTAGCCTAAAGTCCTGTTGATGGATAGGAGTTCCCGTAGGTTCGGGGAGATGTACCTCAGAGTCGCCCAGCTGTCTGAGGTGAAGGGTTTAGAGGCTTTGTCTATATCTGTGGGTTCATAACAAACTGCAAAAAGATCATTCATCTCTGGTAAAATATCATCTTGGGAGAGAAATACGACCTATTGTGGGTGCTTTTATTAGTATAATAATAGTAGGATGTATTATTATTTATTATAGTGCTATGCCATATAATGGTGTACTACTAATGATATATAATAAATATTGGGCCTGATTCATGTCTGCGAGGCCAGGAAATCTGCATCCACAGAAGCAGACCCTGGCGATGGCACTCCTAAAAAAGGGGGGCAACACGCTCCTGTTTCCGGGAACGCTGCCCAGGCACACCCCGGCTACGCCCCCAAACGCCGCAGCATGTCAGAAATCGCAAAACCTGAATGGGGCCTGCGCATGTGCAGTATTCCGGTAGTCAGAAAACTGCGCGGGACCCCCTCATCTGCTTCTGACCATAAATCAGGCCCTTTATGTATTATATGGTAATATAATTGGTTATTATATAGAAACAAAGGGCCTATTCAGATTTGTACTGTACGCTATGCCGATATTTTCACAGTTGAGCGATTACCATTAAACTGCGCATGGGTCTACGTCGCACTGCGCATGCGTCAAAGTACATTACCGTAGTCGTTGGCAGCGACTATTAACTGGCAGAGTGATTGAGGGGTCTATTTATTAAGCAGTGTTAGGAGACAGAGTGAAAAGTGATAAGAAAGTGATAAGGTTCCAGCCAATTAGCTCCCAACTGTAATTTTTCAAACACAGCCTGTGAGATGACAGTTGGGAGCTGATTGGCTGGCACCTTATCACTTTCTTATCACTTTTCACTCTCTCTCCTAACACTGCTTAGTAAATAGACCCCTATGTCAGGGAGCGTTTGGGGGAGCTAACGCACGTCGCGACTGTTTCAGGGGCCTGTCACATCCTACATCTGCGATCCCGTACGCAAGAAAAATGGCTGCAGCATCTCAGTCCCCGCGGCCATTCTTCGCAACCATGGGGTTACTCAAAAGACCGATAATCGGCCAATGCTGTGTATTTTTTACGCAAATACTTGGATTTGCAAAGGTGAGCGCCTCAGTACATTCCTCTGTGTCTGCGACATTTGCATATGTTCGCACTGCAGCTGCGATAGCATTAGGCGTACATCTCGGAATCAGGCCTATAATACGTTATATAACAAAAAAAATATTATATGACAATTTAGTGATATGTTATACGGTAGTGCAAAGTTATATAATAATATAGATGTGCATCAGTTAGTGATATAGTAGTTATTATATAGTTATTATTATATAGTAATGATGTGACTTGTTATATATAGTAATTAGTAGCTCCAGGGAAGGGACATGAGTTATTCATAGCTACTGCCAGACAGTGGTGGGTTCCCCCTGAAATCCTATCTAAGCTCTGGGGTTTAGAAACAAAGACGTGGATCATTGAGTGGATAAAATAAGCAGCGAGGGAGCAAATGCCAGAGATACCCTGGAGAAATGCCAGTCATCCTGGCACACACCGACCTGGCACAGAGTTCTGCTGGGCGATTCTGCACACGTACTGGATGGTAGACGCTGGCACGTTCCCGTCAATGCACAGCAGCTGCGTCCTGCGGAGTCTGTCTGCAAACTGGGACACCTGGCAGAGGGTAAAGGGGTTACGTCAGAATATGAGACCCAAACTACCACCTACTGCACTGATCACATTTACCAGCACCTCATATACCGGGCACAGGGCCGGATCACAGGCGTGCCCTAATGCCGCCGCAGCTGCAAATTTGTACTATGCAGTCATGCGAATGTCGCAGTCGCCTGGATCTGTAATGTGACGCCCGCCGGCGGCATCGCAAATCCAAGCAACTGCGTAGAAAGACACAGCGTCTGTCGCTAATCTCCCTTCTTAATAACCCTGTGGTCGTGCAGAATGGCAGGACCCATTTTGACGGTGAATGGGATCGGTGTCGCAGGCTGAGATACGGCCCGAAAACGGTTGCAAAACGCCCGCGCTCGAGTCGCCACCTCCCCGCTGCCGTCAGCAAACGGTCCCTGCCCATCAATTGCTTAGCAAATAAATCCTCACTGCGAGCGTCAACGGTAATGAAACTTGACACACGACACAGACGCACGCGCAGAACACGGATAATCGCTCATCTGCATAAACATCGCCATTCCATATATCTCTGGGCCCAGGATCCTACTGATCTTACCTTAACCTGACATGAGCTAAACTGCTTATTTACCCTAATTATGTTATTAACCATATCTGACTACTCCCCTGGAATGTCAGGCGGAGACCTCTTACCGATTACAAGGTGGTACCTGAACTCAGGCGAGCGTCCCCAGGACATATGGAATGTGGAATGTGGGAATTAGGGGTACACATGTCCTCTGTACAATACAGCTAAGCCCTGTTTTCATCTACGCTGATCTCCTGACCTTCCATGATCCCTGACCTCACATTTTCCATGTTCTGTGTATGAGTAACAACCCCCAGGCCCCCAGCATCACCCTGTCACCGGGAGACTCAGCAAAATCTTAGCAACCAGAGTATTGTTTGATAAAAGGGGAGGGGGGTGTAACAAATTGCATTCCTGCGAACCCACATTCTGTATAATCTTCCCAACTCTAATTGATACAATTTAATCTCCTTAAACTAACTCATGCTAACAGTGCTGTCTAACTTGACAGCGTTCCCCTATGAGTTTATTCCGCATAATAATATAGCCATTCCATCATCATTTTTGCACACAACCATAATGGTATCCACAATAAATATAATGGGTCATGTTCCGGGAATTTTAGTGGCGCACTATACTGTCTGCAGAACCAGTTTGCTGTAGCTATGTGTCTACAGACACACGGCCTTAAAATATTTAAGGGTCTATTTACTAAGCAGTGTTAGGAGACAGAGTGAAAAGTGATAAGGTGCCAGCCAATCAGCTCCTAACTGTCATTTTTCAAACACAGCCTGTGAGATGGCAGTTAGGAGCTAATTGGCTGGCACCTTATCACTTTTCCCTCTGTGTCCTAACACTGCTTAGTAAATAGACCCCTTAGTTGCATATTTGCATGAAACCACGCGGCACTTGGCTGTGATAGAATGAAATGCCAGCTATGGACTCCAATGGAACAGCGCCCCTTGTGGTGAGATGGTGGAATCCTTGATTGCGTTGAACAAAACTATAGCAATAACAGTAGCAGTAGTGTATAACTTGCAGTAAACAGATAATAGCGAATAGCTGATTGGCTGCTGTGGTTCACGGGCAGATGTGTCAAATTTCGAGAGCGATAATGTGAAGAACTGTACATACCAACCAATCAGCTTATAGAAATAATGTATCTAGCACAATCTATTATAAAATGACATTTAGGAGCAGATTGGTTGCTACAGTAAACTTCTCCACTTTATCTCTCTCGAAGGTTTGATACATCTCCCCCTCAGTGCTACAAACAAAAATAAGATTTAAACATCTCTCGGCGATGGAGGTGCACAGGCTTTCTGCTGATTTTTCTGTAGAACAATCACCATAAATTCCAAGCTTTATCCTAAAGTGGCCTATTCATTAGGCGACCTGAAAATCTGGACGTCCAGCGTTCAGTCCCTCAGGTCGCCGGGTGCGGTGCCCGCACTGAACGGCTCTAGGGTGTTCGACCAGTGCGGTCGCACAGGGGTGCCACCCATAGAAGGCGCACCCCTCCCCAAAATCTCGAATTCAGCGGGACAGTACTGTCCTGCTGTTCCATCCGTGGGCCGAAGCGGGTGGTCAAATCAGGAGGTTGGGGACCCCCACCGCCGCAGCTGCGCGGTGGTGCCAGACCCCCGCGCGACATCCATTCACTGACGGGGGAGGGCTGGGGGAAGCCTAGCCAGTGACGGAGGCCTGGGCTTTACCCGCAGCCTGACGTTATTTGGAGGCGTGCCATGCGGGCACGCCTCCAAATAACATCACTTAGGTTTGGTAATGAGGCCACACCCCCAATTTTGGTCACACGCGGTTTTTGAAGGGCGCTATGTACCGGGCCGGCACAGGGTGCTCAGACCCCTGGAGCTGGCCCTGTGAACGGCGTTCTCTGAACGTCTTTCAGTGCAGGATCCCGACCTCCTATCTCGGAACATGGGGAACCTAATGATCGTCGTCAGGTTGAGCAGCATGTACCGTAGATAGTCGGGGTCGGCAAGGACCCAGCGTGCACGCTCATCGCTGGTCCTTGCCGGCTATCCATTAGACGACTTTGTGAACAATGCGACGAAAACCTGCTGGTTTTGGTTGGATCGTTCTAAAAGTTGTGTAATGGACAGGCCACTTAATACATCCGCCTACAAAAAGAATTCTAGGTGAAAGCGAGTCCTTACATGGCTCTCAGTTATCCGATTGTGTATCTCCATGTCTCCCAGCCCCAGGCTCAGCTCCCCGCTGCCGGTGATCACAGCGCAGTATGTGGCGGTATTGTGGCCCTTCAGACGCGCCACCCCTCGCATGTCCTGCAAAAGAATGATTGATTCATTCAAAAGACAGACCTGAGAAGTGTGTTTAATATATTAAGCATGGAAGTCAATGTGGTTTTGTACAGTAGAGTATATGACACTAGCACTCAGATCATGGTTCCCACTGTAATAATAACCTGTAATGACTGATTACCTTTGTGTTAAAAAATGGGCGTGGTGACTTAAAAATGGGGCGTGTCAACATGACACACCCCTTTATTTTCACGCTGAACATTCCTATCCATCAACTGTATATGGGGTAACCCCAGTAGTACCCCATATACAGTACCCCCAGTATGCAGTTGTGGTCCCTCTTATGCAGGCCCATAGTAGTGCCCCTTATACAGAATCCCCAGTAGTGGTCCCCCTTATACAGCCCCCATTTAGTTCCCCTTACTCAGTACCCCCAGTAGTGGCCCCCCCAAATGCAATGCCCCATGTAGTGTTCCCCCTTATGCAGTGCCCCCAGTAGCAGTCCCCACAATGCAGTGCGCCCAGTAGCGGTATCCCCTTATGCAGTGCCCTTTATATAGTGCCCCCAGTAGTAGTCCCCCCCCATGCAGTGCCCTTTATATAGTGCCCCCAGCAATAGTCCCCCCCCATGCAGTTCTCCCAGTAGTGGTCCCCTCATGCAGGCACCCAGTAGTGATCCTCCCTATCCAGTGCCCCCTGTAGTGGCCCTTCCTATTATTGCCCCCAGTAGTGGTCCCCCCAGTGCAGTGCCTCTAGTAGTAGGCCCCTTCTATAATGCCCCAGTGGTAGTCCCCCCCCCCCCAAGTAGTAGTCCCCAGTAGAGGTTCCCCCTCCTGATTAAGTGCCCACCAGTAGTAACCCCCCCCAGTAGAGGTCCTCCCAATAATGGTGCCCCCAGTAGTAGCCACCCCTCCCCCGTTGTGCCCCCACCCCCAGTAGAGGTCCTCCCAATAATGGTGCCCCCAGTAGTAGCCACCCCTCCCCCGTTGTGCCCCCACCCCCAGTAGAGGTCCCCCAGTAGTAGCCACCCCCCTCCCCCGTTGTGCCCCCAGTAGTGCAGACAGGTTTAGAAAAAATATATAAAAATATACTTACCTGAATCCACGCTGCTGCTGCTCCGGTCCGCGACACCACTCCCACCGCCCGCCAGTCCTCCCGGGCTGGCGCGCTCAGCATTATGGGAGAGATGTCATGATGTCATGACGTCTGTCCCATTGCCCACTGCAGGAGCCGGATGGAAGTCCGGCTCTTGCAGTGGCTGCTGCAGCAGTCAATGAGAGTCTATCTGACTCTCATTGGCTGCTGTTTAACACACGCATCACCGCCAGCGCTGGCGGCGATGCGTGTGTTATGCACAGCCTGAGCCCGCCTCCTAGCGCTATTGGGCAAGCGCTCAGGGGGAGGGAACGGGCTCAGCTGTGCAGCACAGGACCGGCGCTGGAAGCCTAGCGCTGGTCCTCTGTAAATGTGTAGCGCTGACCGCACTCACTGCGGTCGGCGCTACACTGGTGGCTAACTAGGGCGCGCCGCCGGTCCCACGGCGCCCAGGGCACGCACCTCGCTCGCCCTGCCCTAGACAATGGCAATAAAATATTTAGGGGTCTATGTACTAAGCAGTGATAAGTGATAAGGTGCCAGCCAATCAGCTCCCAACTGTCATCTCACAGGCTGTGTTTGAAAAATGACAGTTGGGAGCTGATTGGCTGGCACCTTATCACTTTTCACTCTGTCTCCTAACACTGCTTAGTAACTAGACCCCTTAATATCAAATAAGCTTAGAACAGTAACTGTAAACATTAGTTTTTACATTGTACAGCACAATATTACCCCAATCTGCAACTTTTTGCAATAAATATTTTCCCACGGAATCCTGGATCCCATTGTCCTAATTAGTCCTGCAAATTTGGAGACATTTTGGTTATTAGATCGAGCTACAGACTGCTCTGAATAGGGGGAAGTTTACTTACATATTCCAAGATGCAGGCGCACACTTTGGACACTAAAGCAATAATAAAATAGTTTTTAAAGTGTTAGTGCAGGTTCCCCTCTGAAAGAGATTATCTTGCCGTGGTAGATGGGCATAAACCTCATTATAAGAACCTCATTATTATTGTAAAAGTCAGTTTATAAAATTTACATTTTTGCAGATATTTTATTATTGTCTTAAGGTGGTTACACACCTGACGGATATATCTGCAGATGATGGGTCGTTCATACACACTGAAAGGCCATCATCTGCTTGAAACCCTCGGGTCCCGGCGGCCAGTGGGCGGGTCGGGGGGGTGTCCCGCCTCCTTCCTCGCTGCTGCCGCTGTGTGTGTATGGGCAGTCTGCCGACTGCCCGTACTCGCCTGCTGTTGGACACATATGTCTGCAGACACCCTCTATGGGGTTGCGCCCCTGTTCGGCCGCACTGGTCGAACGTGCCTCGAGCCGGCCCTGTGTACATTTTTATATTTTTATATAGAAGGAACTACACGGTAAATGTAAAATCTGTTTAATTAAATGTTCAGCTTACGCACCAAGTACAGGGCAATTCCATTTTAAAAAAGTGTTGGTAATGATGTGTGTGCAGGTGTTGATACTGCAGAGTTATGTAGGCACACACCAGCGGATGGATAACTACAGCCAGCAGACACACACCCTCTCCCTCCGCTCTCCTGAAATGGCGCCTGATCACGAGGGAGGGACTTTTAAATGAAATTCAAAACAGCAAGATCCGACTCAGAGAATAACGTTGTGCCACCTGGGATCCGCCCCGGAACTCGGATCCACTCGGAGACCCTATGTTTGGGTGTGTTCGGTTTTAGAAATAAACAAACTGCTCATCTGAGGTAATAAGCAGTGGCGGTTTTTACCTAGCCCTGCAGCTCCCCCAATAAAAATCCACCTCTGAGTCAAGTATTTCCGCTCCGGTGCAAGTCATGGTAATCAGGGACGTTTCTAGAGAGGAGGGGGCCCGTGTGCAGTTTCCGACACGGGCCCCCTCCTCTCCGCCCGGCAGCGCACTGAGCTGTGCACGGCCAGCGCCGGAGTTATAGACTCTAGGCACTAGAGTGTTCCCAGAGTCTATAGTGTCTGCACAGGTCACCATGAAAATGGCCGCAGTGGCCATTTTCCCTGTACCGCGCATGCGCAAAGCGATGGGAAAATGGCAGCTGCGGCCATTTTCCAGTCGTTTTACAGCGCCGGACGCCTGCACCGACGTGGGACTCTGGAGAGGTAAGTAATATTATGGGTGCTGGGTGTGCGGTGCGGGGCCCCCCTGGACCCAGGGGCCCGCGTTCCCCGCACACCCTGCACCCATTATAGATACGCCCCTGACGGTAAACACGATTGCGGCCATCACCCCATCCTCTCTCCCGCTCTGGTCCTATGCCCCCTCCTCCCCCGTACCGGTCCCGCACTGCTCTGTGTTCTCCTATGTTTGGTCCGGGCAGGCTCAGCAGGGACAGAGCAGGAGACAGTCTCCCTGTGCAGACCTGCCCTGTAAGGAGGAGCTTTGTCAGGTAGTGGCTTCCTATTGGAAGATGTTACTGCTAATCATATACAGCGACAGGGCTGGCAGACATTGGGAGGAAAACTCCTCCCCCCTGGGGCTGCTAGTTCAGAGTGCTATTAGCAGCCACAGTTTCCAGCAGGGAGCCATTCTGTGCTCAATCGCCGGCTATAACCTGCTTGTATAGAAACTGTTTTACTACAGGTGCGCACAGGGGCGGATTGGGCTACCGGGTAAATTCCCGCTGGGCCGGTCCCATTCATCCCTCTGTTGGGCCGGCTTATCCCACATGCCGGGCCGGCCCACTCTGCCTACTGGTCCAGGCTGATTTATTATGCCTCTGTTCTGACCGGCCGGTTTCCGTGCTTTCGGAATTTGCGTTCCACACATTGGATCGCAAACCGGAAGTTGTTACAGGGTCCTGGCGAGCCGGGAGCATCTCTGCAGCATCATTCATGTGACCAACACATACAGTATTCCCGGCGTGCTCTGCAGGCCCCGGTTTTGGCTCTCCTGATATGCCAGGTCTGGGAGCCCGGAAAGAGGGACGGCAGTGGCAGGGAAGGGAAGTCCTGCCCATAGATGCAGATTACACGCTCCTCAGCCCGGCCCAGGGACACAGGCAAGTAATCAGGCGCTCTCCCTCCATCAGCAGTGATCAGGGACGGCTCCAGGTGTTCCAGCACCCTGAGCGAGAAATGTTGTAGCGCCCCCCCCCCCCCCGAGTTTCTAAACCTAACATCCCCCTCCCCGCACCCTAATCCTAACCCCCTCCCCTAATGCCTAACCCCTAACCTTCCTCCAATGCCCAATACTTAACTTGCCGGCGATCGGGATTCTGCTGCCGGGATTTCAGCAATCAGCATGCCGAGATGCTGACTACACCCCATTCAGCCACCCCCACTCAGTTCAGCAAATGACCACTGAAGTGCGAAGTTACTTATACACAGTGCTCCTCCTCAGCCAGAACTCAGTCCCCCTCCCCCCCCCTACAGCTCAACAAATACACACGCACTTAAGTCAGAGGCACGCACGGCTCCTTAGCAAGCCCCCCTACCAGGGCCGGCTCTAGGGGTGTTCGACCAGTGCGGTCGCACAAGGGCGCCACCCCTAGGGAGCGCCACCCTTCCCCAGCATCCCGATTTCAGCGGGACAGTGCTGTCCCGCTGCACCATCCACGGGCTGAAGTGGCCTGCAGGTGGTCTAATTGGGAGGTTGGGAGCCCCCACCGCCGCAGCTGTGCGGCGGTGCCGGACCCCCGGAGTGTGAATGGATGCCGCGCGCATGCGTGCGGCATCCATTCACTGACGGAAGAGGGCTGGGGAAGCCCAGCCAGTGACTGATTGCTGGGCTTTACCCCCAGCCTGACGTTATTTGGAGACGTGCCATGCGGGCACGCCTCCAAATAATGTCACATAGGGGGTGTGGCCTATGGTAATTAGGCCATGCCCCCAAATTCAGAGAGGGCGCCATATGATGGGCCGGCACAGGGTGCTCTGACCCCTGGAGCCGGCCCTGCCCCCTACCCACCTCAGACTCAGCACCTGCTGTAACTCATACTACTCTCTCCAGTCCTTGCTTAGTTATTATTACCACCTCTACCACACTGTTCGTTCATCCCCAATTCCCCCACCCCACGATCTCTCAGCAGCACCACCACCACCTGCATGCTGCTGAGATGAGTGACTACCTCGCTCCTCTTCTAAGTTCTAAATTACCAGACCAGCACGGTACAGTACCGCACCCACCCTGCCCGCCACTACCTCCACACTGTCACACAGTGCCACCATACCCCATCTCTCAGGACTGCCACCTGCTCACTGTCTGTCTGTATGCTGCAGTGCTGAGTGACTAGCTTCTTCATCTACCATACCGGGCTGCCGCACTCCACCACACTCACAGCCTACCTGTCAGTGCCTGCTGCCAGCCCATAAATAAAAAAACAAACAGTGAAGTGTGTGGATCACACAGTTCACTGTCTTTTTACTCATGGGCTGGCAGCAGGCACTGGCAGGCAGGCGCACTTCACTTTTTCTTTTTTACTCATGGGCTGCCTGCTAGTTTTTTTAATCATGGGCTTAATCATGGGCTGGCTGCTGGCACTGGCTGGAAGCCAGGCACACTTCACCATATTTTTAATCATGGCTGGCAGCACTGGCAGGCAGGCTGTGTGAATGTGACGCTCAGGGGCTGGCTGGGAACTTTTATCCTGGGGGGCAAATGCAAGCAGGTGGCCCTGGTGCACGGCAAAGGAAAAATAGGCGTGACGAAAACCTGTGGGAGTGGTTTGTCTAAAGTGGGTATGGTTTAAAGTTGTGATGTCATAGAGCTATAATGAAATACGTCATATACTGTACCAGCCCCTCCTGGCAAAGCAGAGACTAGTAGAATGACCTCTATACAATACACAGTGCATTCTAGTGACTTTTACTTAGACAATACAGAGACCACTCTAGTGATCAATATTCACTACATGGACCAAACTAATGATTTCTATACAATAGAGGAAGCATTAAACTCACAATATACAATACAGGAAAAGCACTGATCGTAATCAACATACAAAGGAGTATTGCAATGACAGTTATACAATACAGGGACCATTCTAGTGACCAATATAGGAAGCAATCCACAGACAATAAAGCCTTAGAATATCAGGTTCTAAGTTGAAACCAGTGCGCTTTACCACCTGATACAACTTGCCAGTGCCCATCCACTTAGTCAACCGCTGCAATCAGAGACTGCGCGGGCAGGGATGACGTCACACCTGGCCCGCCCAGCATTGCCCAATATTGGAGCACCGTGGGTGTGTCCAATAGCGCAGCGTGGCCGAGGGGTGGGTTGGCAGCCCGGCACACAGTGACAGCAGCATAGCCAGACAGTGACAGGGCTGGCCAGGGTAAAATGGTGGCAGAAAATCGGCCTGGGTACAAAATGGTGGCAGAAAATCTGTAGGTGGCGCCCTTGTGCGGCCGCTCAGGTGGAACATGCCTAGAGCCGGCCCTGGCAGTGATAATATAGAAAGCGGCTTGCAGATATGATGAGACCTCGGTGTCCCGGTCCAACCCAGCTCCCGGAGGTAGCACTCAATAGGCCGGGAGGGTCAGCCCAGGGAGAAAGGCCTATCAGTGACCAGAGCTGTCCCTATCATTTATCACAGCAATAGACGCAAGGATGTCCGCGATTGTGTCCAACTCAGAATCAGGCCCTATGAGGAAGGATCCTGCCCCTCTCGACAGACCACACCCCCTCAACAGACTCCGCCCCCTATAGGGCTGCTTCCATAGATTTTCCAGCCCAATCAGCCCCTGGGTGCATATGTGCAAACTTTCAGTGAATTAGTGACTCTGAGATTCAGCTGAGAGGTATGCAGTGCACCAAAGAAGTGATTGATAAATTATATAATCTATTTCAAATCGTCTATATATTTTATTCTTTGTGAAGTCACTTTTTTTTTGTTTTACCTATAAAATGTATTTAGTGTTGTGGTTATGGTATAAAAATGCATCTTTGATGCTGAACTTAGCAGTTGCAAGGTTTCTAGAAAAGTTAGAAAAATAAGAGTGGACATAACACGATACCCTTAAAGTTTAAAGGCTTAAATTGGGCACACACTGGAGTGATATCGGCCACGCGCCAGAACGACATATCGGCGGATCGTTCAGTGTGTACGGCGAATCTGCGTGTTCTCGCGGTTGTTAACCTTGCACAGTCAGCCATGCTGATCGTTCCATCCTTCATTACATCATTCTGACGTGTACCGCCGATACGATATGTCGCCTGTCATATCGTCCGGATACACATCTCTCCAGTGTGCCATAGCTTAAAGTGTTTGATACCGTTTGCAACCAGCAGTAAGCTCGGCAATTGCAGCCCCCCTTAAGTCTAAAGGTAGGAGCCCCCACTGGTAATAAGTGACAGAAACTCACCATGTGAGAGCAGAATTGGAGGACTGAGTGAGAGAGGCCATCTTGCCCAACAGCAGAGATGAAGAAGGGCCTCGTACCCAGGCGGCTCATGCAGTCTGCAGAAGGAATGAATGGAATTAGCTGTGGGTGCTGGATCAGGGGCTGGAAACATCTGTAAATCAATCTTTCAAACAATATCAACAGTGCTAACTTAGGACCAATGCATTTTAATTAGAGATGAGCAGGTTCAGATTTACTCGGATCTCAAAGCAGCATTTTATTGGCTATCGGCTATCACGTGTTTTGGATAGCCAATAAAATAATTCCGAACTAATCCGAACTTGCGGTAAAGAGGCGATAAGAACCGAGTAAATCCAAACCCGCTCATCAATAATTTAAATGTGTAACTTGGTGGTGTATAAATCCAATTGCCTTTGTGGGGACAAAGATATAACCATAAGTACTATGGGACCATCCACCCGACTACATATTGGTTCATTCAATATGTAGTCAGGTAATAATAAGGTGTAAATAGCTGAGATTCATTGGGCCTGGTTCATAGGTGAACGAAGAGCCGATTTCGGATGCAAGCAGCCAATGTTTTCAGTCTGCGCAAGTGTCCGATTCGCATGCGTCCCGATCGTCCCCGCTGTAGGGGTCACAGAAGAAAGAAAGAAAGAAAGAAAGAAAGAAAGAAAGAAAGAAAGAAAGAAAGAAAGAAAGAAAGAAAGAAAGAAAGAAAGAAAGAAAGAAAGAAAGAAAGAAAGAAAGAAAGAAAGAAAGAAAGAGAGAGAGAGAGAGAGAGAGAATTTTGTTGGGCATTCATGGGTTGTAACAGGGGGATGGCTAGCTTGATGCAGGCATCTCGCGGCCAGTGACTGCGTCTTTTTTTGCTGTTCTGGTGGCCATGTCCCGATGGACATTCTGAGCAGCCATAGGCTGGTGTGACCGATGTGTGACTTTTTCGTTTTTACGCAATGCGGCGGATTTGCGATGCAGCCGGTGGGAGTCTCTGTACAAATGTAATTGCTGTGCATAAATTCGCTGGGGTGCTCAGAGGGAGGGGGGCAAATACTAATTACCCAGTCCACGTCTTGTTGGAGGGGGCTGGCGGGAGCCCGTTTCCTCGTCCCCCATCTTACCTGTCAAATGGCAACAGTCTCCTCTGTCTGTGAAGGGTGAGGGAGCGATCGCATGGCGCCCCCCTGTGCAGGTCGTCGCCACCCTGTGGCGCTTAAACAGTAGTTTATTCAGATATTTTTATAAGGGGGCGTGGTCACACAATGGTGCTTAGGTCACGCCCCCTCTGCATTACCGTTGCCCAGACAAACGCTCCATGGTCCTGCAAATTCACAGTTGGACTGCGCGCAAAGACGCTATTGCACAGGGATTAGCGTCCACATCTAATGGTGCCCACACATATAGCGACATTTTACACGATTTGGCAGATTACGACGAATCGGGTAAAAAAAGTACAAATCGTGAGTTTTTTCACTCACGAGCACGATGCGCGGCCCCGCTCGTCGTAATATCGCATCTTCTGATCTGCCGTGCTGTAGGGCAGATTAGCCAATCTGGGATACAATGCATTGGCTGCAAGATAGATCTTTAGTCAGATTGGACATTTTTAACTCCAAATCGTGATCACGATGGCAAGGGAGCTCCCGTGAAAGTTCATGAAGAAATTGGCCATAAAATCGTATCGTGAGGACATAGGTATGTGTGTGGGCACCCATTGTATCAGATTTGTATAGATACAATTAGTCAGCGGCAGTGTCGATAGTCCTGGATAGACCGCTTTCGACAACGTCGGAGCCAATAAAAACAGAGAACATAGAAGTTGAAACATGTGGATGCCACTGGTTTATATTAAAAAGTATTTTCTTCTTTATTAGAAACTATTTAAAAATAACTTCAAAACCATAAGTTCAATATTAAAGACAAAAAAAAACTTGGAAGTGTAAATAAGAAATAAAGGGCCTGATTCAGAGCCGGTCGCTATTTGCGCTCGCTCGTCCAGAAAATAGGGGTGGCTATTCAAATGAACCGTTCGCTGTTTGCGGTCTGTTCACGCCTCTAGGTCTGAACGAGCGATCAAAACTTGCGTTCGTTTTTTGGGAAACTACGCCCCCTGGCCGCTCGCATCCTACGTCAAGTCCGCTATTTATTAGATTAATCGAGTACATCGAACAGGGTATGAGCTGCTCGCTATTCTTGTGGTTGGTTTTTGCTACCACAATTTTGCGAGCAGTTCTGGCTCTAAAATAACCCAGTGACGTGGTCAATGACGCTGCCGTTTTAAATATGCACACCCTTAAAACGCCCGTTTTGACCTTTAAGCACGCCGCGATCGGATCTCCACTCCCCGTTTTCAAGCACCTTCCCCTGCTACCACCCACATACGCCTCATCCTGTCACTCAAATTATCAGGCATTCGCTATTTTGCGAGCGCATGAATTTCGGCCACACTGACTGGTTCGCGCATGTGTATAACGATCCGTACGCATGCGCAGTTGGGCAAACATCGCTCGGAGCGAACGAGCTGCCGCTTACGAGTGGCTCTGAATCAGGCCCAAAGTTGATTACACCATGTGTTGTATTAAAAGTTTGTATTACATAGTATTTATATGTCTACTGTTTATGTGTACATTATTATATCAGGACTTATTTATTGCACTCCTATAAAGTACATTGATACAAAAATATATTTTAAGTAAAGGTGCATACACACACACAACGATTTTTTGAACAATTATCGATAAACGATATCAATTATCGTTAAATCATTGAAAAAATCGTTCATTTTCTGAGTTATAACAATGAACGATTATCGTTCATGCACATTCACGTTTGTAGTTTGTAGTTCAGTCAGACTGACCAACTCAACAATTTTCAGTAAAGGAATATGCAAAAATCGTTTGTTGTTCAAAAAAAGTCGTTCATTACATTTAGTAAATGAACAATTTTAGTAAACGAATTTCGTTAATTTTTCCCTTGAAAAAATAAACGAAAATCGTTTTTCATTTACAAAATCGTTGTGTGTGTATGCACCTTAAAGCTGCATACACACACAACGATTTTGTTACCAACTATTTTATGAACGATTTTCTGTCAGATTATCTGTCAGATTTTTTAAAAGTGTAGTGAACGATTTTTTTGAACTACAAATGATTTTTGCATATTAATGGTGCATACACACGGTCAGATTTTTCCTTCAGATATGAACGATAACGATTTAAAAATCGTTCAGTCGTTCATATCTGAAGGAAAATCGTTCATATGTGACATGCCTGAACGATGGACGATCAACGATGCGCGTTCCCGTTTGTCAGATAACGATATCTGACATCTGATGGGTTTGCAGTCAGACTTGGACGATTCCATTAATTTTAATGCAGTCAAAAATCGTTCAAATCGTTCAAAACTTTGGTAAAATCGTTCAAATCGTTTAGTCGTTCAGTCGTTCATCTGACGAATCTGACAAGTCTGACAAATCTGAACGTGTGTATGCTCCATAACTTACTGAAAATCGTTGAGTTGACAAGTCTGACTAAACTACAAACGTGAATGCGCAACGATATCGTTTAACGATTATCGTTGAAAAAAATCGTTGTGTGTGTAGGATTACATTTAAATGCCGGTATTTTTTGAACGGTCGGCGTCTAACTGCGCCTTACTTCCCCCAACATAGTAACATTTACAAGGTTCTTATTGTACCCAGGTGATATATAATTTCGCAAGGAGCGTCCTTTCTGTATCTGTGCAGGTATTGCCATGTTAGTGGCTCTTAAGAAAGACAGTGCTCCCCCTAGTGGTTTTCATTAATAATTCCTATACAGCATGGACACATTTACGATTTGTAAATGTTGTTGATTTTATTGAGATCAAGCAATTCCTTAAGGTCACACTGTTACGGTTATTACTGAAGTCAGATATTAAAACAGCACGTAGGTTTCTGCAACTGCATGGCAGCCGCCCGGTTAGCACCCAGAAGCGCCAACTTCGCAGAAAGGGTGGCCCGATCGATCCATCTGCGCTTGCGTCCTCCCTCCGTGTGCATGCCTGACCCGCAGCATGCGCATTCGCCGATTTATTTCTACGGCGCATGTGCAGTACGCTGAAATCCGCCAGATGTATCCGCAAACCCAACAGCTGCGTCCAGCTCAGATTCAAGCCCACTGCTGCTTAGTAAATAAACCCCCTAAATACCAGTGTAGCGTGTATATATAAAATTGGTTCACTGGATGGGAAAGTATCTCAATTACCAGCCATCACTCACAATCATGATGGTTACTACAAAAATAAGGTTATTTGCGGTCAATTTGTGCTACTATATCATACAAAGCGGACGATACTTTCGGATTAATTGGCGCTGTATTCCTACAGATCACCCCCCTAGATGCAGTGGCAAACGCAGGATTTCTAGAGGGGGGTTTACAAATGCCTGATTTTAGAGTGAGTGTGGCCAGTCAATGAAGAGGGTAGAATTAGCACTTAACCAGCTTTAATATGCATCATACAAAGTGCATTGTGTGTCATAATTCCAGCATATAAAGGACCAGCGATCACAGTAAGCCATTAAATGCGGCAGTATGGCTATCCTGTCTAAGCTGAATGTTTTCATTTTAGATGTGGGCACCATTCCAGAGTATTAGAGCAAGTCCGGTAGTCTGGGAGCAATCTAGCACTGCCCTGGACATATATGTACATATTGGGCTCTATAGCAGCACATCCCTAACAGTGAATGTTTTCCAGATCTCCTAGTTGATGCACAGGTTATTTATTACTGGCTGATACATGTTAAAAGATCCACAGGTGGTGCTAATTATTTCATTTGTGATAGTGAGAATAACATGCAGCACTTGTAAAATTCTATTATATTACTACTTCTATTGTAGTCATGGTGTGGGCTGGTGAGGGGGGTTTCCAGGCAGACAGAAACCCCCCCTGCGTTTGCCTATGAGATGCCTCTCCCTACACCACCGATACTGGGTATAAACGATAAATGATTCCCACAATAGGACGGTGAGATTGCTATTGTACAATACAGCGAAACCGCTGATTGCTTTTTTCAAGACAAGAAACTTATATATCCCTCTCAGTAGAAGCCTACAAAGCACACCGCTCTGCCCAATACAAGTGCTTGTCCAGTGCCAGCAGTGTCAGGGCAAGCAGCCTTCCTTCAGGATTTAATCAATAAATCCGGAGTACAGCAGTGATTCTGTCCCCCTCACACGCTTGCCCATGCTAGTGATAGGATGCATTGCCATGAATATTGGTCCAGACCACAAAATGGCCGACTCAGCTGTATGTCGGCAACAAGTGCACTTTTACTTGCACCTCAGGTGAGATATGTTAGGAACCTAATAGCTGTGCCAGGGTCATTCCTTCACCTTTTCCTACTTACCCGCCAGGTTTCTGCCCACTCCTCCAAATGACTGGTGGACTTGGCCGGGGTTGGTCTGTCCTCCAAACTGCAAGGATAAGTCATAAACAAAATCACTCCTCATATATATGGTATGATGAGAGGGTTAAGTTCACAGCATGTCACATGATGGTAGAGGGGAGAAGATTATAGACAGAGTAGAACATACAGAGCTCAAGGGGTGTTCCAGAGCCTCTCTGCTCAATACATCATATGCTATGTGACTGTGGTTGCAATGGGAGTCTAAGACACTGCATAGTTATAAATCACTAGTAGTGGTCCTAAGAAACAAACCAAGGGTAAATTATAAATACAAATATTCTTCTTATAGCCCAGCACAGTTATTTAGGTAAAAAAAAACACAACACAACACACTTCATTTTCTCATAGATTGCTGCTTTAAAAGGAAACCATTACAAAAGATGCACTTTTAATATGTTGCAAAAGGCCTCAAAGCAATCTACAGTAATTAAACATAGTAGTGGGGTTTTTAAAATAATAAAACAATATGTTTTATTTGTTATTTTTGTTTTGTTAAACACCACAATACTAAGTAACAGTTTTGGGTCTGGTTTACTACCTTCAGGTGTCACTGCTGCCCATGGGGAAGTTATTGAGAAGATTTATCAAAGCTTGGAGAGAGATAAAGTACCAACCAACCAGTTTCTAAATCATTTCTCAAACAGCCTATGACATGACAGTTAGGAGCTGATTGGTTGGTACTTTATCTCTCTCCAAGCTTTATTGAATCTCCCCCTACACTACACTCCGGACTGGTGCAGGATGTCATGGCGGCCTAAAATGTAACCCCTCAAATCAGTGGCGTATCTATAATGGGTGCAGTGTGTGCGGGGCACAAGGGCCCCCGGGTCCAGGGGGGCCCCGCACCGCACACACTGCACCCATATTTTTTTTTAAACTTACCTGTCAAAGGTCCCGCGTCGGGTGTCACTGGCCGCCGCGGCCATTTTCCGGTGTTCTGCGCATGCGCAGTAGACTCCGGGCACACTCTAGTGCCCGGAGTCTACTAATGCTTCAGTGGCTGGCCAGCCGCGTCAGTCGGCTGCCAGCCACCAGGGGGAGAGGAGGGGGCCCCGCACGAGGAGTGCACACAGGCCCCCTCCTCTCTTAAAATGCCCCTGACTCAAATACTCTCACAAGTGACTATATACCCGCATAGCTGGCTGGGCTGGAATCAGACGATAGGAAAAACAATGGGCAAAGCCTCGGGAAGGGGGGGGGTGGCAGAAGGGACAGATAGACAGCAGTACATTGGTGGCAGAGGAGGAAGCAGCCACCATGCAGAGAGGTAAGGGAGCAGAGCATGAGGCACTGCTGCTGCTGGCTGTGTAGAGATGGACATCGGCAGACCGGCATCAATTAGTTGCAGGGCTTCCGACATCGAACCATGCGATGCAATGGCAACTAACTATCGTAACGCAACAATTCAATACTATAACCATCGTGATGGTTATAGTACCGACCGAAAAGGTGTGGGGCCTGTGGAATAGGGGACAGAGCCTCGCTGCACCCCACCCATGTCACTATGGGGGCGTGCCCATCACTCTCAGAGATGCTGGGCTACCCCCCAGGCTCCCCTATATAGAGACTACATGCCCTATTCTCCTGCTGCTCCCCCTCCACGGCCAGCCATCGGATGGGCATCATAAAGCTGCATCCGATGGGCGGCAACCATTTCCGGAATTCGATAGAAAAAGTACTTCCATCGAATGGGAAACATCGTTGGTCGCTTACCATCGTCTTCCGATGTCCTTCCCTATGGCTGTGCTGCATCAGACATATCAGACTGTGACATGTCTGCAATCTTAGCCAGACAGCAGCTGATGAGCGCGGGGGTGACAGCCGCGGCTTGTAGTGTTAAGTAAAAAAAAAAAGATGTCTCTTTGAGAGACATCCTTATTAATATCCCAGCAGCCTCAGCGCTGCCCCCTCAGATGCCAACCCCCTTAGGCAGCTGCCTGAAGCTGCTTAATGGTAGCACCGGCCCCGACTACACTAAAGGAGGATCAGAGCAAAATGCAAAATAACCTTAATAAAAGTATGGCTCTAAACGCTGACTCCCACTGACACCATTATATGTGTTGTTGGACGCCCCACAAGGGTCATACCAGGGCTTGTGTGATCCGAGGAGTTATATTTCCTCTTTTGATATCTGATCACACAGCACATTATAAAATAACAAGTTATATTAGTTGTGCACTTTATATATAAAATGCATATTTGTGTCAAGCATGTGTCTGGCCTGTACCTTGTGTTTCTCATCATTTCTAACCAGCTTCCTATTTTTAGATGGGAAAATTTCTGTCTACTTGAGAGCTATTGAGTGCAAAGTGGATTTTACAACCAGTGAAGCTTATTTATTGACTGTAAATTAAACTTGTGTACTTTAAAGTTCAGCAGCTCATTCTGCCCCCGCTGTGGGGATCCAGCCGAGGGTTCCATAATCCCAAATGCAGGTACTCCCATTCCTTATTACCAACATCTTATCTCTAACCCTTTACAGGGAGATAAATAAGGGCAGAGCCAAATCCATATAAAGGCTGCCTTGAACTCACTGGAAAACAAAGTGCCTTCTTTTCTCTGTGAAAAACACAATTGGAGACATTTATAAAATTGGTGCCAATGGAAAAAGTGCTGGTGCCCGTTGCTATAGCAACTAATCAGATATTTGTTTTCAGTTTATAAACGGCATTATGCAAATTATAGAATGGGAGATGTTGCTATGGGCAACACAACCTTGGGAATCCGGTTGGCTTGTCCACATTCAGAATGTCGTCATTCAGACTGTCGACAGTCAAAATGGTCATTAGGTCGACAATCAATATGCAGACGTACATTTAGGCCGATATGGTTAAAATGATGACACTTTCAGAATGCCGTCATTTAACATGTCGACGCCTAAATGTCAACATTTTTTTGTCAACAGTTTTTGTGGCAATATGTTAAATGTCGACATTTTAACCATGTCAACCTAAATGCATGTCTACATAATGATTGTTGACCTAATGACCATGTCAGCATCCTAAATATCAACGTCCAGCACCTGTCGACATTCAAAATGTCAACCAGTTACACCAGGCCCACTACCTCTCCCCTCTGCACCAGTTTTCAGACATGTCCCCCAATACATAATAATACATTGAAAGTAAATTAGGGTACGTTGCATGTTGGCTTAAATGTTTTTGACAATCACCAGCTTTTATTTATTATATCCAAAAAGAGGTCAGAGGGCCGCATTGGGACCAGCGGTCGAAAAACGCCGGAGGATGAGCCTTCGCTCACCAGGCAATAAGGGTCCAGAGAACATGGTAGTGCCGGACCCGTCTGGGACTTTTACACGTTTAAACGTTTGCAGAGATCGCTCCTCCGGACTTGTCTGCCTCCTTACAAACCCAGGCGCACTACTGCTTTGTGTCGCATAGTACAACTGCGCTCAGTGTAGAATGGAATTAGTTTCCAGTAGTATCTATACACACCTCCAATTTGTCCTGCGATGCTTTAGCAATGATGTCAACATTAATGCCTCCAATTACAACCTGAAAATAAGTGAAAATTGCAGATAAGTGAAATATGAAGGACCAGTGTGCCACAGGCACTTTTGGAGTGTAGCAAAAGCTGCAGGCTGCATATTATTGGGAGGCTATACTGGAGTGAGAGTAGGTGGCGAGGGTGATTTGGGCTGGCACTTTGTGGTATCTCTCTTTGTTGGAATAGTATACACTCTGGTATGAATCTTGTGTGTCACTCCTTCATGATGATTAATGAAGTTTTACAAGCATTGGTCACAGTAAAGTTTACCTTTTGACGACAATCGCACCCTAATCTTGGACCCCCGCAAATGAAATGGGCATAAAAATTGAAAAAATTTGATAATGGGCATGCACAAACGTATGCGCATGGTTGAAAGTAAAACTCAGTTTGCGCAAACCTGAGCTACGCACTTTTTGCAATGACCCTTAAGCCGCATACACACTAGACGATTCTCATGAACGATATGGAAGATAACGATATTGTTCAACGATATATCATTCAGTGTGTATGCAATGAACGACCAACGATGCGCGCTCCCGCGGGTCATTAACGATGTCTTTTGTCGTCCGTACATGCAGTCCAATCTGACGATATCCTCAAGACTCACCTGTTCAGAGATGTGGTAGGAGGACTTCACTGAAAGATAGCTTTAAAGATATATTTCAGTGTGTACACCCAATATTGTTTGTCCAAGATTTAGCTGTATAATGGCCCGTACACTCGGGTCGATCAGACATCGTTGTCTGATCATCCTACATGTGCTGGATGATAGTTATCGAACATCCAGCACATGCACCATTCCCCCAACTACTATAACGACCCTCGATCAAAGATCGAGGGTCCCTATAGTAACCAGGCTAACCTGGTCTATATCGACCAGGATGGCCTGCATGGACGATGGTCGATATCCATATCGACCATCTGTGCCCGCGCATCGACCTTCGTTTTTGTCGTTGAAAGGAGCTAATATTCCGGTCGATATAAATGATCGAACGATCAACTATATCGTTATCGTTTATATCGACCAGAATATCTGACCGTGTGTACGCCCCATAAGAGAGAATATTATAAAATGCAGTTAGGTAGACGATTAATCCCAGAAAATTGCAAGTAAAACATGATTGCACTCACAAATTTCATACATACTAAAGGTCGCCTTTGGAGAACTTTCATTTTTGCTTTATAACTTTGGGCCTGATTCAGAGCCGCTCGTAAGCGGCCGCTCGTTCGCACTGAGCGATGTTCGCACAACTGCGCATGCGTACGGATTGTAATACGCATGCGCGAACCAGTCAGTGCGGCTGAAAATCGTTTGTTCGCTAAATAGCGAATGCCTGCTACTTTGAGTGACAGAATGAGGTGTATGTGGGTGGTAGCAGGGGAAGGTGTTTGAAAATGGGGAGTGGAGATCAGAACGCAGGCGTGCTTAAAGATCAAAATGGACGTTTTAAGGGAGTGCATAATTAATACAGCAGCGTCATTGACCACGTCACTTGGTTTTTTTAAAGTCAGAACTGCTTGCAAAATAGTGGTTGAAAAAACCAACCACAAGAATAGCGAGCAGTTCATACGCTGTACGATGTACTCGATTAATCTAATAAATAGCGGACATGACGTATGGTGCGAGCGGCCAGGGGGCGTATTTTTCAAAATTTCGACCGCAAGTTTTGCTCGCTCGTTCAGACTTAGAGGCGTGAACAGACCGCAAAGTGCGAACGGATCATTTGAATAGCCACCCCTTTTTTTAAAACGAACAACCGCAAATAGCGTCCGGCTCTGAATGAGGGCCTTTGTCTGTAACTTTTTTCTGTGCATTTCACTATGACCTTTGCAGCCTCCAGGCAGAGGTTTTTTTTATTTTTTATATATACACTATAGCCTGCGTGTTGCACACTATTAAGCAGAAAATTGCACATTCTACAGTTTATCTTAACTATGGTTCAACAATTGTACTCTACAATTTAACTACGGTTGTACTGTTAATAGGAGATTACAGACGCAAATACAACACTCCCTCCCCCTTGAACTACTAGAACAGATTGCATCTACCAGTGCTGACCACTTTCCCCACACCACACTCAGGTTTCAGCTGCCTTCCAGAGAAGGGGAGGTTCAGGGGGCCACTGCAACCAAAGGGGTAAATGGGAAGGGGTCTCCCAATAGCAGAGATGGGAAAACATAACATCTATACCTATAGGTAGAACTCACCGGCCTGGAATCAGAGTTTGCCTCCTCCTTACTCTCGCAGTGAAAACATTCTTTCTTTATGCCGCCTGTAGGATTTCGGAGCTTGCTGAGAGCCACGGCTATGCGGCTCCCGACGGCCGCATTGTTCTTGATCAGCGCAATATCTTGACGAGGGTTAAGGAAATATTTGTGCAGATGGCTTTGTGTGTTACAGCAAATGAAGCCATATTCGATGGAATTGCCAGTGATGTGCAGGTTGAACCTGATGCGGAGTTGGACAGGATTCAGGCGTACGTGCACGGAACTAAATGTGTATATTCACCAGTAGGCAGGCAGTAAGCGTCTTTGAGCGAGCCCCCCCCCTCCCCATTCGTATGCTTGTTGCATCAGGGCACACTTGCACCAGCCCCAACCTAAGGGCCCGATTCAGACCCGCTCTCAAGTGGGTCGATGGTGGCACAGTGCGTGCGCAAGCCCTGTAGCGAGTGAAAAATCACTCGCTCTGGGGCTCGCAACAAAATGGGGTGGCTGTCGATGTTGATCGACAGCTCGCCCCGCTTTGTAGGCGGGGAGGGGGGGTGGCTGAACAAATGGAGGCGTTCCAGAAGGAAGTAGTGGACTTAAGCTGGCCACACACTAGAACAACTTACATCCACCCAGCCAACTTGTTGATTGGTTGGAATAAAAATCTGATAAGGAATAGGAGTAAATGATCAGGAATTTACTCCTAAATGCCAGAAAACAGATGAAAACGGTCGTCAGACAAGTTTGTTAAATGTTTGATTTAAACTATTTGTTTATACAACAGTTTTGGTCCATTTTTCAGCGTCTGGGAGCAAGTTGCTGATGGTATTCCTTACCAGATTTTCATTCCAACCAATCTACTAGTTGGCTGGTTGGACAGATTATCTTTAGATGTGTGGCCAGCTTTAGGCCCCGATTCAGAGCCGGACGCTATTAGCGCTCGCTCGTTCAGAAAAAGGGGGTGGCTATTCAAATGAACCGTTCGCTCTTTGCGGTCTGTTGCCGCCTCTATGTCTGAACGAGCGAACAAAACATGCGGTCGTTTTTTTGAAAAATACGCCCCCTGGCCACTCGCATCATACGTCATGTCCGCTATTTAATAGATTAATCGAGTACATCGAACAGCGTATGAACTGCTCGCTATTCTTGTGGCTGGTTTTTCCTACCGCTATATTGCGAGCAGTTCTGACTATAAAACAACCAAGTGACGTGGTCAATGACGCTGCTGTGCTAATTATGTACACCCATAAAACGCCCGTTTTGACCTTTAAGCACGCCTGCGTTCTGAATTCCACTCCCCCGTTTTCAAGCACCTTCCCCTGTTACCACCCACATACGCCTCCTCCTGTCACTCAAAATAGCAGGCATTCGCTATATAGCGAACAAACGATTTTTGGCCGCACTGACTGGTTCGCGCATGCGTATTACAAACCGTACGCATGCGCAGATGTGCGAACATCGCTCGGAGCGAGCGAGCGGCCGCTTACGAGCGGCTCTGAATGAGACCCTTAGTGCTCTATTAGAGCAGGAAGTCCACTTGGGCTTGCGGCAGCTAGACCCTACCGCAGGGTCTCGTTGCAAGCCCGATGGTCGCGATTATCGCGACCATCTCCTGCCCTCTCGCACTAGCTGTGGGTGGGCACCCACAGCTTTGCGAGCGGACAGGAAAAAAAAAATTCCTCCCTGATTCAGAGCGAGCGCTCGCAAATAGCGAGTACCTCTGAATCAGGCCCTAAGTGCATATTATACACTTACATTCAGATGTGCATAGCCCGCAGTACCGTTGACATCCCATCGCTGCACTATGCCCACGTGAAAATGGCCCATGCCAACCCAGTTACGCCTTTCAGTTGCAAGTGAGAATAAGATTTAAAATGCCTACAACTGTGCAAGCATGATGCACTTTTGGTTATGGAACATGAGCAATGTGCATTCAATGGTCGGTGGACCGAATGGTCCGCTCTCAGATTTCCTTTCCTTAGCACATGCGTGGTCGTGCAATTTCATGACGATGTCTGCCAGCCATTAACCATCGATGGCGTAGCCCTTCGATGGACAAGCCTAGCTCGGAGTAGCTGTGTGGCCTCGGCATACTTGTTTGTGATCACGCCCAACGCTGGACACACACCCAGGACATTTAAACCACATGTCCACAGAAGTTACTGGGGCTGCTTCTGCTAACAAGGAGGCCACAGAGGTCTCCATAGGAGGGACAATGGGCCTGATTTAGACCCGCTCGTAAGCGGGTCGATGGTGGCCCAGTGTGCACGCCCGGCGTGCGCGAGCCCCAGAGCGAGTGAGACCTTCACTCGCTCCAGTGCTCGCAGCAAAATGGGACGGCTGTCGATGTTGATCGACAGCTCGCTCCATTTTGTAGGCAGGTAGGGGGGGTGGCAGAACAAACGGAAGAGTTCCCGAAGGAACTCCTGCCGTTTGTGGGCGGCCCTACTGACATCACTCCTATTGGACTTCCGGCTCTATTAGAGCTGGAACTCCACTTGGCATTGCGAGTGCTGAAACCCTACCACAAGGGTCTCCTCGCAATGCCGATGGTCGCGATAATCGCGACCATCGCCAGGCCGCTCGCACAAGCTCTGGGTGGTTACCCACAGCTGTGCGAGCAGCCTGGAGGCCGGAAATTAAAAAAATAGGGACGCTCCGATTCAGAGCGCGCAAATAGCGTGCGCCTCTGAATCAGGCCCAAAAGCGGCAATAGAACTCACTGGGTCCAGCAGCTGAACCATAGATCTTCAATCAGCCCTGACCAGGGCCGGATTAAGGCTTGTGGGGGCCCCAGGGCAACTAAGTTGTGGGGGCCCATCAATAAAATTGCCACGGCCTCACGCAGTAACCACTATGCCCCTTACCTTGTCTCTGGACCCTCCACTGACGGGCAAGGTGGCAGCATACTACATCATGTCCGCGACACTGCTGGGAACCGGCTCCCGGCAACATAGCAGACATGATCTAGTACACTGCCAGGAGCAAGTGCAGGATTTGGATTGGGGATATAGAATGTGTATATATATATATATACACACACACACATACACACACACACACACACACACACACACAGGCAGAGAGAGGAGGAGAGGGAGACAGAGGGAGGGAGAGAGTGGGAAGGGAGTTGGGGAGAGAGAAGGAGAGAGGGACTAGGATAACTATATCTACAAGTGATGGGCTAAGCTCCGCAACAGTGTTGCTATCCTTTTATTTTTTAGATAATACAAGCCCCAGCATACCATGGTATTGGCTGGCAGATGTGTACACGTTCTTCTCAATCCGGTGTAGGCAAGATTTAGCACTACAGCTGCTACTACTGAACTACGATATCCAACCTGATCTGCCAGCCCCTCACACAGAAAATAGTATCTCAATCATCTCAGCAGAAGAGATGGAGAAAAATCCCAACTTTATTTAAACCACATATTGTTAATATAGGAATGAGTGTTGGCACAGTACAATTATACTCCCTTACTAACATACATACAAGTACTGTATATGCCATACTATGTACTATTGTACTGTCATGGCATGCATCTTACAACAGAGAATGACAGTAGTGTACAGTCACTTAGTCCTGATACAGGTAGAGTGGTAATGATGGGAGAAAAGAGAGAGGAGGCAGAGGGAGGGAGGGACAGGGAGTAAGATAGAGGAAAAGAGAGGGGGAGAGAGACAGAGATGGGGAGAGGAAGGGACAGAGGGGCAGAGAAAGAAGCGTGCACACACGCACTACCTTTTCAGCTGCAGCATCACCAACAGCTTTCTGATGAATGGAGGCGGCACCTCACGACAGTAGACCCTCCCCCTTACTGTCATAATGCCGCGATTCGCGGGTGCATGGGTAGGGGGCGGGGCCTAATGCAGTGAGGTACCCGCCTCCATCCACAGTCACTGTCGGCCTAGGGTTGGACATCGGAAGCCCACTATCATATGATGGCAGTACTTCCACCATTGAATATTTTGATACGATGGTAACTAACCATCGCATCAAAAGCATTTAATGGTGAAAACTATTCATATGAATAGTAAAGGGGCGGGGTTAGGGGAGGGGCTCCGACACAGTAAAAAAAAAAAAAATAAACATAGGCAAGGCAGGCAGAGCTGACTGAGGACGAGGAGGAGAATGAGACACACTGTCACTGCCATGCTGCTGCTGCTGTGGGCACTTAAAGCAACAAGAAAGTGAAGTGTAAAAAACATTATTAAATATACTTATAACATACAGAAAAGGAACCTCTTACAGCACCAGCAGAGACATCACTCTCCATCTCTGCTGGTGTAAACGTTGTTAGCTGTCACTCTGTGTGTGTGTCTGCTGCTGCAGGGCCAAGGCTGCACACTGATTGGCTCTCACTGTCTCAGAGAGCCAATCAGAGCTAGCAGAGAGGGGTGGGAGGGCCAGGTCTGAGGCAGTGAGAGACAACCTCCAATGATCCCAGCAGCATGAGCCAGAAAGGTTATCAGAGGCAGAGACAAAGCAGCCATGGGAGGCATAGCTGTTAGTTTTTAAAGAAAACAAAGCCACCATCGAAACACCATTGAATGATTACCATTTGATGGCAGCAAACATCGGCATGCTGCCATCGAATTGTAAAACACCAACATCGCCAGAAAAACATCGATGGTTGGCAAACATCGACCATCGATGTCCATCCCTATGTCAGCCATGGTTGGGTCCGTTGCCCATTGGAGTCAGTGAGTGTGACTGTGTGCTTTTTTTTTTGCTGCTGGGATCTGGCCAGGTTCAGGTTAGCATCTGCAGCAGTGTGGGAGCCCCCAAGGTGTGGGGGCCCTTGGATGACCGCCCCGTTCGCCCCTCCTATAATCCGGCCCTGGCCCTGACCTGGGACTCTTATGTACTACCCTGCAAGTTCCCGCGGCCTTCACAGGCTTCTAGTTTTATATTTGCGAGAAGGTGATCATGTGGGGGGAAGGGCATAGAGCTGGCCGTCCTCATGTCCTAGTAATGTTGCTGATGTTGAATACCAAACTATTAACACTGTAGAAAACAAAAAAAAAGTTACCGGAGAAGCAAAATAAGTGTTGGAAACCACTTAGGCCCTGATTCAGACCCACTCGCGAGCGGCTGTCCGCTCGCAAGTGGGTCGATGTTCTGCACTGAGCATGCGCACGACGGAGGGAGCTCCGTCGTGCGCATGCGCCAGACGCGACGAGCGAAGGAAAGTCCTTCGCTCGTTGTGTCTGATCAAAGGGGGCGTGCTGTCGATGTTGATTGACAGCACGCCCCCTTTGGTGGGCGTGCCTCCCTGACGGGGGCGTTCCCACGGGAACGCCTCCCGTCAGAAGCCGGCCCACTGACATCACTAGTGATGTCAGTGGGAGTGATTTTGGCTGATAGAGCCAAAATCACTCCGGAGCTTGCGGTTGAAAACCTCAACCGCAGGCTCCGGCTCGCAGTTTCGATGGTCGCGATGGTCAAGACCATCGCGGCCATCAAACTGCACGCTCGTATAGGCTGTGGGTGGTGACCCACAGCTATACGAGCGTCCAGGAGGACGCTCCATTTTTTTAGGAGGGCGGCCCTCATTCAGAGCGTGCGCTCTGCTCAGAGCGTACGGCTCTGAATGAGGGTCTTAGTCTTTTACACAATAAGGATACTGGAATCCAGGGATTTCCCTCCAGTCAGCTCGTTCACTCTGCGCAGCAGAAACGGAGTCACCGCTTTACCCACAATCCCTTGTATCCTGATCACAACAATACACATTTTTTTAATGGCAGTATTACACAGAGCCTTGTATCGCAGAAAGGAGCCTTCAGGGAAGGGACATGAGGCCGACATTTGATATAGGATGAAAAGGGATTTCCTGCTGTCTATCATGGCACCTCTCTTTCTAAGCCCATGCATTGGGGAGATTTGTCAAACCTACAGAGGAAAAGCGGAGGTGTGCTCGAGGCAACCAATCAGATTCTAGCTGTCATTTATCTAGTACATTCTGTAAAATGATAGCTAGAATCTGATTGGTTGCTATGGATAAACCTCCCCCATAGCACACAAGGCACTTTATTAAACATCCTTTAGCAAAAAAATGACAGGTCATCTTTAAAAAGAGACAAAAAGGACCAGAAAAAAAAAGAAAAAGAAAAACAACAACGTGGCACTAACCTGGCCTCCTGCAAAGCTTGCCGAACAGCTTTCTCCATCACCTGCCCAGAAGTGGCATGCTCAGGTGGGATGGGAACAGCAATGAGGACCCCACTGCCCAATCTAAGGTCCAGAGACCTGGCTGCGGGAGAAGCAATAAGGCATAACAAACTCTAAGAACATTCACCTTTGGCATATACCGATTTCTGCAAGACATTTCTGCACTTAAAAGAGGTGTCAACTAACAGGACAGCGGACTTGAGTCACTTGACCAACTCTCTGCCACAGTTTTGCTATTAGCGCATGCTAAAACTGTGGCAGGGCATGCTGGGAAGTGTAGTTCCACAGCCTCTACTTTCGCTTACGGACAAAGTTTGATACAGCATGGTAATGCGCCAGTGGAAAAATATAGAGGTCAGTACATTTTATTTATAAGGTTTGGCAACCCTGCCAGTCATTCTTATCGGGCAACCTTTGCTAAAGATCTCTTAGTAGATTCTATGGGGTCAAACCAATTAGGTGCGAGATGCGAGTTGCTGTTTTCACTGTGAATTCGCATTGCGAATTCATTTTGCAATCCAGTCAGCAACTCGCATTGAACCAGTAAACTTGCATGTTTCTGTTCGCACCTCTCTGAGGGTGAGAGAGATGGAAGGGAAAATCTTTTTTTTAAAGATTAAATTGTTGGGAAACAGGGCCTGATTCAGACCCGCTCGCTCCAGGACTCACTACAAAAGGGGCGGCTGTCGATGTTGATCGACAGCTCTCCCCATTTTTGTAGGCGGGGTTGGGGGGGTGGCTACACAAATGGAGGCGTTCCCGAAGGAATGCCTGCCGTTTGTGGGAGGCACCACTGACATCACCAGTCAGTAGAGAGCTTCCTGCTCTGTTAGAGCAGGAAGCTCTCTGGGGTTTGCGACTAACGAGACCCTACCACAAGGGTCTCGTCGCAAGCCGCGATGGTCGCGACCATCACCTGGCCGCCCGCAGAAGCTGTGGGTGGTCACCCACATCTTAGCGAGCGGCCAGGAGGCCGCACCCAATAAAAAGAAAAAAAAACGCCCTGATTCACAGCGAGCGCTCTTAAAGAGCGTCTGGCTCTGAATCAGGCCCACAGTGCAGAACCCCTTGGACACCCCCCCTCCCCCCTATGACTAATTAGGGAATTGACGTTTAAAAAAAAAAAAAAAAGTCCTCAAATTATCCCCAAATCAACTATTTTGTTGCTTTATGCATCCGACATTTGATTAGAACATTTATTATTTTTTTTTTTTTTTTTTAAATAAAAAAAAAAAGTAATAATAATAATAATAATAAATAATAGCCTTTTATATTTCTTTTTACATTTTTTTTTAAAGTTACCTCAAAGTACCCAAAAAGCATCTTTTTTTTTTTGTCCTACTTTTTTAAATTTTTTTAATTTTATTCATATAAAAGTAAACAGAAAAAAAAGTTTGCTTACAAATCGGCCATTTAACACCATTTAATTACCGCTAGCACCCTTCTGTATGATTCTGCAAACACAAATGTCAGTTTTTTTTTTTGAGTCCAGGAATATCACCCCACTGTTTCATGCACTTCTCTCACATCGCATTTGGGGCCTGATTCACAGATGTACATTCATCCGACGATGAACTCACATCCCCGATATTTAGGGGTCTGCGTCTGCGCATGAGCAATACGGGTCCTGCGATCTTGCATGCAGGCCCCCCTTCCCCCCAAGCTGCAGCATGCTTGACATGCTGCAGCGCTTGAGGGGCGGAGCGGGGATCGTGCATGGTTACCGTTCCCTGAAATGAAGGCGTTGCCACCATTTTTTGGCAGGGACGAAGACTAGCTCTGCATCGACGGATGCAGATTCCAGGACTCTTACGTGACCAGCACTCGGTCATGCTGCGGGAAGCTTCAGCTCCCGCATCCTGGCCAAAGGAGCAACCATCGCGACGATCAGTTCCGATGGAGATCCCAGGCTGCGACGTCGGTCTCAGTGCAGGGATCACAAATGCACCATCGGAGATGGACGGATTTGCACAGCCGCTTGCGTTCGGTAAATCCGTCCATCTCTGATGTAGGCCCTTGGCTGACAATTCGCAAACCCCCGCTGCGAGTACTGCGAATAGACATTTTTAATTGGATTGGTGAATTCTCAGGTGTGCGCATTCATGCGAAGTCTGCGAGTTTTATGAAACAAACAAGCAACTCGCACCTAATTGGATTGACCCTTAAGATGGGTATCAGGGAGACTTGGGTTGATCCTTTCCACCACCAACGTGGATATGAAAGTGGTGAGATAACCAATCTGATAGAACGGGGAATTTGGAAAAGTGATTAGCAGAGCTGGAAATACAGTTCTATAACCGAACAGTACTTCATGGAAAACTCATAACTTTTCTGATCTACAAATGAGTTTTATAATTAGGGCGAGATGGTTTACCAATAAGTTGCGCAGCCTCCTCCTCATTTCGGACATGACACGGGGCCTGAAAGCCGCTGTGTGGGGTGAAGAAAGCCGGGAAGTCCCTGGAATCCCCAAACGTGGATACACAGACCCCTTCTGTCTCCTGTCATTAACATTAAGAGGAAAGAATTAAAATTCTGGTTCCGATTCAGAGTTGAAGGCAAGTCTGTTCCGTTTTTTTATTATTATTTTTTTTTTAGCAGTGCGTATTCGCCGGAGCCAACGCGCCGAGGAGTGATGCTTAGTCGTACCCAACTCGGACGCATCTCCACTTGTTGTTGAAGGGACGTAAATAAGTGTTAATGCGGCATTCGCACGTAGGTTAAGTCTACTGGCGGCATGTCCTATATAGAGATCTATATGATTTCTGACAGATCTCTTCCACCAGTTATGGGGCTGGTGCACAGGCAAGAATAACCGCTGTCTGTGCCAACATATGGATAGTGACGGTGCCATGTAGTATAGATGTGTATGGTACAACTCAGTATATGGCGAAAAATCTGCATCTGCCAAAATATTGCCAAATAATGTGGAATTCCTGGGCCCTTTATAAATAACTGGCAATATATAAATATGACCTGGCCTATAAGCCACTCCCCTTTTGGAGAAGCTCCACCCTTATTGCACAGAGACACTAGAGGGAGATGTACTAAGCCGTGGGTGTCCATTCATCATCATTTAATGGCTAGTTTCTGCATATTTTAGGTAACAGGCCATTCATCATCGTCCGATAGGACCACCTGATATTCTTAAAGTTTTTGGAGTTTGCCTGCGAGAACAAACGCCATCTTCAGATGGATTTGTTGTCGGAGCCCGCTCCTTCCTATGTAAAGGAGTTCCGGGGATGCAAAGAGAGATCCTAGCGGATCCCTCCACCACCTCGTTACTGATCCTGGAGACAGCTGCTTTTCGGAACAGCTGCCCCCGCACCGGAGCAATGCTGAATTGGACCGGTGATAAGTATCCCCAGTGGCGAGGTGGATACTTATAGGGGTATTCAATATGGAGCGAAACGCCGTTTCTGCGATGTTTTCGCTGGGATGACGTCATTTTCGCCGCTTTTACTTTTACACCGTATTCAATTTGAAAACTTTTCGCCGGTGCGAAAAGTATATTGCATTCTACGCTGCGAAAAAGTATCACCAAGGAATGGGTGGCGAAAAAAAGTGCAGAATTGGGGTTTTGGGGTGCAACATTTTGGAAACCACCCTGCAACCTTCAGACAGTCCCCCAAAGGTAAACTTTGTCAAAAAATAAAAAAAAAAATACCTCAGAAGACCCCAAAAAAAGCACTTTCTTTTTGTGGGCGAAAAAAAAAATTTGGGGGTACAAAGTTAAAAACTAGCGAACTACAATCTAGGGGGGTCCCCAAGTATGCCCCAGGTGTTTTTTTCATTGCAGGTGTTTGCGGCAGGTGGATTTTTAACGCTTTTTAAAACTTCACTTTAGCAACTTTTAAATATGCTCACCCCCATTTTCAAGTACCCCAAATTTGCTGGGATAAGTTTTTTTTCTGCAAAAAAACTTCTAAATACGATTCTTCACCACCTTCCCAAATCCCCAAAATAGCAGCTATCGAGCCCGTTTAAAGACCCCAAAAACCTTCAGCAGGGCTAATCGGGGGTATCCAGAGTGATCCCCCATGTCAGAGCATCTTTTGGGGGTGTTAGGGTGATTTCCCCAAAAATCAGCGCAGTTTTCGCAGATTTCACATTTGCCCGTTGCCGTTTTCAACGATTTCATATTGAATACGGATATAAGCGGGGGCGTGCGTGATACTTTTTCGCCGGCAAAAGCTCCTATGTGCGGCGAAAACCTCGACGGCAAGGTTTATGTTTCATATTGAATACCCCTCTTAATCATCTGGGGCCATACAATGATGACCAGACCCCTTGGAGAGCGATAAAGTACAGATAAAGTGGAGAGAGATAACGTACCAACCAATCAGCTCCTAACTGCTACAGGCTGTGTTTGAAAAATGACAGTTAGGAGCTGATTGGTTGGTACTTTATCTCTCCCCACTTTCTCTCTCTCCAAGGTATAGTACGAAATGTCTCTCACTCTCACTGCCGTGCACTGGGCACCATTTTTAGGGCTTTTTAGAAAGCTCAAAAAGGCACCATCCCAGGAAGGTCTCATTCTGCGCTGAGAAGATGTTGGAGACGTGCCCCCTTTTACAGCCCAACACGCCTGATTCTGATATTTTTATTTGGAATAACAGGTGCTCGGCAGAGATAAAAAATATCAAATATATAATAGAAAATAAATTAACAAAAAAAAATAAAAAATAATTATATACTGTATGTGTTGCCCCCTGAAAAAAAATGTCTGTAGGCAAGTGCCTAGTTAGCCTAGCAAGTAAATACATCCCTGTGTAACTCACAGAATAAGCTTTGGTTTACACACCAGATACTCGAGGGTCCGGCCAATGTCCAGGATGGATTTAATCCCAGCTGATATAACAGCTACCGGAGTCCTTCCAAGCTCAGTCAGGTCTGCGCTTATATCCATAGCTGTGGCAAGAAAGGAAACATATATACTGTAGGTAAGGTTACTGGACCCTCCTCCTAGGGGCATGCCTCCCATCCTGCTTTAGTGGGGATACCCTGATTTTGTTCTCTTTACCGCTCTTTTTAAGGGGGTGGGGTTGCACTCTCACGCTGTGGAGGCAGGTGTCACTGCCCAATGCAGCACAAAAGTTGAACTTTTAGGGGAAAAACTGCCCCCAGCTTTGGAGACTTTCGGGAGTTGTGAGCTAGGGTCACTGGGAGGAGCACTGCTACACAAGGTAATGAGGGTAAAGCCACAACTCACATACCATCATGAAGTCCCATCATCTCATCTACAGACACTGGGGGCCAAATGTAATAGAGTAAGAGTTTAGAAAGTGTGAGAGATTAGCAGTAAACTCTGACACTGACGTTATTGTATTAGATATGCCTAATGTTTGTAGACACTTCCTAACTTACACTTCAGTGACGGTCCCTAGGACCATGGGGAATGCTGGGAAGTGGGTGTAGTCTTGTGGACAGTGGGCCTGATTCAGAGCCGGACGCTCTGAACGAGCGCCCGCTCTGAATCAGGGCGTTTTTTTTTTTTTTTTAATAGTGTGGCCTCTTGGACGCTCGCATAGCTGTGGGTTACCACCCACAGCTTATGCGAGCGTCAATGATGATGGTCGCGATGGTCAAGACCATTGCGACCATCGGGCTTGCGACGAGACCCTTGCAGTAGGGTCTCGTGGCCGCAAGCCCTGGAGTGCTTTCGGCTCTATCAGAATCGAGAGCACTCCCACTGACATCACTTGTGATGTCAGTGGGGCCGGCCCCAGACAGTAGTGTTCCCATGGGAACGCCTCCGTCTGGGCAGCCACGCCCCGGCACGCCCACTAAAGGGGGCGTGCTGTCACTCACCATCGACAGCACGCCCCCTTTGGTGCGAGACCCATAACGACGGCTTGGCCGTCGATATTCGGGTCTCGCGCATGCGCACGATGGAGGCGCCTCCGTCGTGCGCATGCGCATTTGGGCAACATCGACCCGCTTGCGAGCGGGTCTGAATTAGGCCCAGTATGTGTATAGTTTGCAAATGGCTGAAGAAAGAGCATAACAGTTGAAACCCATGCATCAGTTTCCATATGAATGCATATACAAGCACGCAAACAAAACAGACACTTTTTAAACTCGCCCAATGTAATACAGTCCGAGAACAGGCAAACTCCCATGTTTATAGACTAAAAAAAAAAAACCTCACGATATAAAATCTCATCCAGATGTTTTCCCATTTTGAAGATAAAACTTGACCAAAGTGAGAGGTTACTGCTAAACGCTCACCCTATTCAGGGACGTGCAGTCAGGGTAGGCAGGGGAGACAGATCCTCCCAAGTCATACTCCCTCCCCTATTAATAAAAAACATAATACTTACCTTAAGCCACGCTCCCACGTCCGCGTCCGTACGGCTGGCTGCTCCTCGGAACTATGGGAGAGACGTCATGACGTCTCTCCCATAGTGCACCGCACACTACGGGAGCCGGAAGCCGGAGCTCAGGAGTGAGCTCCAGCCTCCGGGTGCCGCTTGCGCTGCGGGGAGAGAGCCGGGCGCCCACTGGTAACAAAATCTCAGAGCTCTAGTGTGCTCTACATGCATGCAAGAAAAAAAAAAAAAAAAAAACAACAAACCAAATGTATGTGTTACCCTTGCATTGCCGCAGAGTTTGTCCAGGTGCAAAGTTACTTTTTTTTTCTTTGCTCCCAGATCAGAATCAATCCCACTGTGAGGGGCACTGCTACATAAGTAATGAATAATAGGCAAAGAATACCAGCGCCAATACTGGATAATTCAGTAGTAGCTGAGATCTGAGCGCTGGGATCTCCAGTACCGCTCAGCCGCCCAGCCCATATTTTGCTATTGTAAGTTACAGCGATAATCATCTTCTTTATCATCACACTTTCATTCGTCCCCAGTCCGTAGACTGCTCTGCTCAATTTAAAAGATGAACAAATATTTTACTGTTCTGTCCTTCGCGATGTACTCCTCCGATCCCTCCTGTCACAAACACGGGGATCCCAGCGTGATGGGCGGCTATCATCGTCCCAGACACTGTACTGCCTCCAGAGAGGCCCTGGCAAGACAAATAACATAGGGGGGAGTCTTATTGAACCTTCCGAGGAGAACAAATAGCGATGTTTACCATAGCAACCAAACAGCTTCTAGCCATCATTTCATAGACTGTGGGCCTGATTCAGCAAGGAACACAGGGTCTGATTCAGAGCCGTTCGCTATTTGCGGTCGTTCGTTCAAAAACAAGGGGTGGCTATTCAAATGATCCGTTCGTTTATTTGATAAAAACGCCCCCTGGCCGCTCGCACCATACGTCATGTCCGCTATTTATTAGATTAATCGAGTACATCGTACAGCGTATGAACTGCTCGCTATTCTTGTGGTTGGTTTTTTCAACCGCTATTTTGCGAGCAGTTCTGAGTTAAAAAAAAACAAGTGACGTGGTCAATGACGCTGCTGTATTAATTATGCACTCCCTTAAAACGCCCGTTTTGACCTTTAAGCACGCCTGCATTCGAATTCCACTCCCCCGTTTTCAAGCACCTTCCCCTGTTACCACCCACATACGCCTCATTCTGTCACTCAAAATAGCAGGCACTCGCTATATAGCGTACAAACGATTTTCGGCCGCATTGACTGGTTCGAGCATGCGTACTAAAAACCGTACGCATGCGCAGATGTGCAAACATCGCTCGGAACGAGCGTACTGCCTCTAGCGAGCGGCTCTGAATGAGGGCCACAGTTGCTTATATGCACACAATTGGCTTATTTTTTTGTTTGTTTTGTTTGGTCGCAGTGTGCGAAATTGCGATCGCAGTGAGCACGCAGCATCATTATACACTGATTGATAGGAAGTGACCATTCGGGGGCGTGACAGGGCGGTGGTCAGTGAATGCTAGCTTGTCAGTGCATCTCAACGTTGTTGCAGGGACGTGCATAAATTATCCACTGCGATACCAGATGCCGCCCGAGGTGTCATAGCGTGCGCATAAGTAAGCAATTCCCGAGTAAGATCTGGGCTTCCCTAACTATCCGATGTTACTCGATGTTACCGATTGTTTCTCTATTTTGACAAAGTGTGTGGATGTGAGTAAGGGGAAGTGGGCGTCCTTATGTCAGGCTGCGATCGCAATGCGAATGGAAACATTTACATATCACTGCTGATATTACCAACTGCGCTGCGTGCCTATAACATACTTGCCTACCCTCCCGATTTGGTCGGGAGCCTCCCAAAAATCGGGTGCCGCTCCCGACCTCCCGGGAAGGCAGGCAAGCCTCCCGAGGTCGGCGATGTGCCCGCACCCCCCCGCACTTTTAAGTAAAAACACCGGCAGCAGGGGGGCCGGTGACACGATTCGTGCTGAATCGCGTCATTGTGGCTCCGCCCCCGGCTGCACAATGCCATTAATCACGGCATTGTGCAGAGGGGGCGGAGCCACGATGACGCATTCGCGCTGTCACACCCCATGCTCCGCCCCCAACGCCACGTCAGGTGCCGGGCCCCGCCCCCTTTGGCAGCATTACGCCCCCAGCCCTGTAAGCCCGACAGCTCCCTCCCGGAAGGAGGGAGCTAAATGTCGGCCAGCCTGGCCTATAAGCAGAATAGCGATCCTTAGTGAATCAGGCCCTGTGTTAGATAAATGCTACAATCTGATTGGTTGCTATGGGCAACACCTTCTCCTGACCTCTGACCTTGGTTTGATAAATCTTCTCTAATCTTTTTTTGGAACAATTATATTAACGTGTAGGTTATGTTTGTGTTACAGGATATGGTAAAGGATCACACTACTAGAAGACGTTCTCAATCTATTATCTCCTCTTACTAATTTCCCTATTATGTGGGCATTATATCTACAGCCCCGATTCCCCGTTCTGCCGGTCCGCCATCCAATTCAGCAGCCATCGGTGATCCGTCGGCAGATCAGGGAAAAACAGCATGTTAAAAATACCCAACTTGCCAATCAATATCATATTTTGGTTGGGACAGATGAATCGAGGATTTCCAACATGTTGGATTTCTGGATTTCCTGGCTCTTGCCTTGATTGAACAGGGACTTGGAGCAATCCATCATAGATGTAAGAGCCCCATTACTATACACATGCCACAAACATTTACAAGGAATTACCTAGTTACGAGTTAAGACATTAAAGATATGTAACAGATCTCATTCTACAAATACATGGCACGTTTGGTGTTTCACCAAAATTCAACCTTTATGGCGTTCAGCTGCTTCCTGACTTCCCAGCAGTTAGGGCACATGACATTTGCAATACATTTGAATATGTTGTGATGGTTCATAAATGTAATATAATAACAGGATATTATTTTATTAGCAAACCTGGCTGAGGACGTAGGGTAGGTCCCTCCGTGACACCTTTACGCAGTTCTTGCTGGTCGCCAGGAACTTCAGTTCTTCTTCAGAGAGGCCGATATGAATTTCACCCTTTAGGACGCCCACCGTCGCTGGTACTGACCCATTAATCCGAACAATCTCTTCCACTTCATTAGCCATGCTGGCAATCATACAGAGGATGGATAACCGTCAGCAGAGGTCACATTAAGTTTTATGTAATATGTTTAAAGTGAACCTTCTGTAAAACCTAACTTGTGATCGACCATAACCCCTAGCCCCCATACCTTTTAGAACGTTCCATCGTTCATTGCCTATAGCTGGCAGGTCAATAGGGGGCTGAAGTAATTGGCTGTAGTTTAATGAAAGCCATACTTGTTATAATGGGAGTTGCACTGATTCTGAGATGCACGCAACTCCAAATGCGCTCGCATCTCGCAGTTTTTGGCAAACTGCGCATGCGTTGCGGCCTGTATACACAACATAGACCATTCTGATTTGGCCGCAACTTGGAGTTGCTTCCTATGCAAAGATCTGTCCGTTATCAGTCGACTCACCTGCACCAGATATTGATGGTGACTGCTCTCGCAACCAGAGTCCTGGGGGTGAATTTACTAAGATTCGAGATGGTCCCGAACAGGTGAGTATGTATGTGTATGTATGCATGTATGCAATAAAGCTTTATTTTCCAGGTGTGTTGTGTGTTTTTTTAACAGGTACCAGTGGGCCCTTAATGCCCCGCATGCTGGTACTTGTGGTTCTCCAAGTATCTAACGCGTGGGAGGCTTGCTGGAACCTATAGTTCCACTGTAAAGACAATGATGATAAATCTATTTTTTACACTGCACCAAACACTATCAACCCGCCACCCGCCACCCAGGGGTGGCGGGGATAGCCCCGGGCTGTCAGCCTAGGCCAGGGGTGCCCTGGAGAGGGTGACCCCTTTAATGGGGGGGGGTCACCAACTCCCCAGGGACCCCTGGCCTGGGCTGACTAATGGTCAGGGCTGATGCTGCGGCTGGGGGGCACAGTGAAAGGGCACCCCTGGCTGTGGCATCAGTCCCCCGTTAGAAAGGGTCCAGGGTTGGTTTTAAATATACAGGGGACCTCACGTCATTTTTTTTCTCCGTATATTTAAAACCAGCTCTGTCCCTGTTGCCTTGTGCTGGTTGTTGCATTACAAGGGATCCCTACACATTTTTTCCCTGTAATGTTAAGAACCTGGACAGGCTGTCACGACCGAGCTGGTTAGTCCCTATTTTTTCCAGGTACAGAAAGAAACATACACAAATCACCATGATTTGTGTAGGTTTCTGACCATCTCGCAGCTCAGGGGGTTGAGAGTTTGAAAAGTGATTTTGACAGAGAGTTTGCTCCTATCTCACCCGAGCTTGTCATCCCGACTTTTGGTAAATTTGAGAGATATATGTTTTAGGTGAAAAGTACTTCCGATTTGGCCCAATGGTGATAAGATTCGAGATTGCTATCTCACCCGAGTTTTACGAGTGAGATGAGAGAAATCTCTCTCTAAGGGGCCTATTCATCAACACTAAAATAACGTTTTTAAAGGACATTTTCCTTAATTAACGTTATTTTAGTATTCATGATGACACTTAGCAAGGAGATATCAGTGTTATCTCCTGTGCTAAGTCCCCCTGCGTTAATTTCCACACTCCCCATACATTAGTACATTAGTATGGGGATATGGAAATTATGGTATTCATCAAATTCCGAAAATTATGTATTTTCGGAATTTGATGGAGATACTATCCGCCACTGTGAGGTGGTGAATAGCAGGTAACACTTAACTGTGTCAGCGTGGGCAGGTCCCCCAGCGTCTCCCTCCGGCGCTCTGGTGCGTCCTCTGGCTCCGTCTGCTATGCGGTCATTTGTTCCACCAGCAGAACACAATAAAGTTTAGAAAAAAACAAACAAACATTTTTTTTTTCTAACCAGTACTGTGTGCTGCTGGGAGACCACATGACCGTATAGCAGACGGAGCCGGAGGCTGCTGCGCGAGCAGGTAAGTGCTGAACAGTGGGGGGAGGTGAGTGTGGGGGGGGGGGGGGGCAGGTGAGCGGAGGGGTGGACACAAACTTACCGCATCTGTAGGCAGAGCTACGCATGCGCTGGTTGTACAGATGTTACAGCGCATGCACAGCACCAGTGGCGGGCTGGGCCGGGGGGCAGGGTGCCATGTGCCCCCCAGGCCGGTAACATTTTAGTGTCCCAGGGCCGCCCGCAGCCATGCTCTGCATATACATAGCAGCGCAGGCTGTGGAAGGCCGTCGGCTGGGGCTGGTCCTCCTCCGCTCTCTGCTCCATCGGACTTCCTACCTTGAGCCCCGCCTCCTGTTCTCCGCTCTGTGACTGTGTATGTATCTGTGTGTATAAGTGTGTAAGTATGAGTCTCTGTAACTGTATCTGTGTGTATGTATGTGTCTCTGTAACTGTATGCATGTATCTGTGTGTATGTATGTGTCTCTGTAACTGTATGTATGTGTGTTTGACTGTGTATGTATGTCTGGGTATGTGTTTATATTTAAGTGTGTTTATTTTATTTATTACTACCGTCCCCAGAACAGGGGGGCTGTACAGTGTGATGTCGCGATTGCGTCATTGTGGCTCCGCACCAATGCTGCAATTACAGACGTGATTCAGTGCGAATTGCATCATCGATCACCTGGACTGCCCACTTTTGTTCGGTAAGTGGGTGGGTAGCGGCCGGCACCGGGCAGCCTTGCACACTATTTCAGGCAGCCGGGAGCGGCTCCCAATTTTCGGTGGCCTCCCGGTCATTCCGGGAGAGTAGACAAGGATGATTTAAAAACATCATCAATAGATCATGTAACAAATTTATTGGTAGGGGCCCCCCACAAGTTAGCAGCCCTGGGGCTCCCACAAACCTTTAATCCAGCCCTGACCCACTCTAATATACAGACATACTTGGTATTTATGCGCACCTGATGTTTTCCGGATACGGCATGCCATGTGTAATAATTGTGCTCTCCAGAGCCACAACTGGTCTCCTCTCTGCTAACGCCTCGCCCACGCTGGGGTGTATTCTGAATGAAGAGTCTACAGCGGAGACACACAAGAGGTATGGACACAATATAACCACATAAAAATAATCATTAGGGAACAAAAAAATAAACACTTAGAGGCTACTTCCACTGGGATATGGGCGGCAACAGGTTCTCTATAAATATAAATAAGCAGGGCCGGCGCTACCACTAGGCAAACTTAGGCAGCTGCCTAAGAGCGCCGGCCACTGCAGGGCGCCTCTGGAATAATGAGTAGTACGTACCGCACATAAGTGCAGCCCGCACTACACTACTAGTAACAAACACACAGCCGCCGACAGCTGTGTGTTTGTTTTAGCAGCCGATGAGAGTCAGACAGACTCATCGGCTGCTGCGCCCACTGCCGGAACCAGACTGGAGCTCACTCATGAGCTCCATTTTCCGGTTCCCGCAGTGGGTGATGGGAGAGAAGTCATGACATCTCTCTCATCATGCAAAGCGGGCCGGCCCGGGGGACAGAGGAGCGGACACCGGAGCAGGGTTTAAGGTGTGTGGAGTTATGTTTTTTACGTGTGTCTGGCCCTGGGATCACTGCTGGGGGTACTGCTGGGGGGGGGGGGCGGATGGACGGACGGACTACTACTGGGGGCACTGCTGGGGACGGACTACTACTTGGGGTAACGCTGGGGGGGACGGGGGACTACTACTGGGAGCACTGCTGGGGGGGGAGGGGACTACCACTGGGGGCACTGCTGGGAGGACTACTACTGGGGGCACTGCTGGGAGGAGGGGACTACTACTGGGGGCACTGCTGGGGGTGGGGATTACTGCTGGGGGCACTGCATAGGTGGGAATTACTGCTGGGGGCACTGCATAGGTGGGAATTACTGCTGGGGGCACTGCATAGGTGGGGAAGGACTACTACTGGGGGCACTGCATAGGTGGGGAAGGACTACTACTGGGGGCACTGCTGGGGAGGGGGACTTCTACTGGGAGCACTGCATTGGGGGGGACCACTGCTGAGGGCACTGCATAGGTGGGTATTACTGCTGGGGGCACTGCATAGGTGGGAATTACTGCTGGGGGCACTGCATAGGTGGGAATTACTGCTGGGGGCACTGCATAGGTGGGAATTACTGCTGGGGGCACTGCATAGGTGGGGAAGGACTACTACTGGGGGCACTGCATAGGTGGGGAAGGACTACTACTGGGGGCACTGCTGGGGAGGGGGACTTCTACTGGGAGCACTGCATTGGGGGGGGACCACTACTGGGGGCACTGCACCAGGGGGTTAGTACTGGGGGCATTATATAAGGGGCACTGCATAGGGGGACCACTACCTGGGGCACTGCATAAGAGCTTGTGTAGCTATCCGAGGGGGGGCGCAAGGTTGAAGAAATGCCTAGGGTACCAAGAATCTGAGCACCGGCACTGAAAATAAGTTACACATAGCAGCAAAAAAAATCCTGTTAAATAGCACAATAGAAAAGAAAAACAAATCAGGAGCTAGTTTTCCACTGGTAAAGGTGCAAGTTGCCAGATGCGAGGTGCGAGTTGCCGTTATCTCTGCGAATTTGCATTGCTAATTTATTTGGCAATCCAATTAGCAACTCGTATTGAACTGATCAGAGTAAACTCAAATTTTGCCGTTTGCACCTCCCTGAAGGTGAGAGATCTTAGGGAAAATATTAATTTTGAGGTTAAAATGTTGGAACACAGGGGCCTGATTCAGCAAGCAACGCAAGTGAGAGAACGCACGTACTCAGCCGATGTTTTTGCACTGCGCATGCATCGCACTGTGCGTGCTAGCCGGTGCGATCGGGTAAGCATACGTAGACTACAAGCAGCATGTACGTAGACCCCTTCTGATAGTGATTGACAGGAAGTGTCTTTTGTGGGTGGTGACGGGGGGGTGGTCGGGCAAACGCAGGCGTGCCTGTGCATTGGGACATCGTTTTAGGGGCGTTCATAATTAAGCCAGTGCAGCGACGGACACAGTTATGAGACTCCGTGCAGACAGGAAGTGGCCAAGATCCTGTGCGAGGTCTGGTCAACCACTATTATGCAAGTGTGGGCGATGGTTCTCTATGTTACCGATGTTTACTCTATATTGCGTACTCATCAGGCTGTGCGTAGAGGGAGATGGGCGGATTAGTATGGGGCTGGGCTGCGGTCTCCGTGCGTATGCATTTAGCATATTCTTGCAGCAGCTGGGTGCGTGCGTCTGCTATCCTTGCTGAATCAGGCCCACAGTGCAGAACACCTTGGACAGAGGCACTGAGTGGGGGGGGGAGCGGGTACTAATTACCCAGGCTTGGGCTTGTTTGGCATGGTTGAGCACAGGTAGTAAAATCTAATTGACTGAGGTACAAATTAAGTCACATGTGCTCAACCATAGATATCTCTAAAACCTGAACTGTTGGGGGGCCTTGAGCAGGGCCGCCATCAGGGAGGGGCTGCCGGGCCTCCAGTCCCGGGCCCGGCAAGGAAAATCATCAGTGCTCGCAGAACGGCAACCAATCAGAGCAGCTGCTCCTGATGGGCTGCTGTTCCGCGAGCTGACTCCAATTACAGCTCGCGGAATGGCAGCCAATCAGGAGCGGTTGCTCTGATTGGCTGCCATTCTCTGAGCTATGATTGGCTCACGGCCAGCTCCATAGTTCACATGCCACAGTGCTGATGCTCTCCCTCCTTGCCTGCCGCCCAGTGCATTCCTTGCCCCTCTCTCTCAGGAAGTACTATGAAAAGAGCAGGTATGTTGATCCTGCCTTGTGCCCCCGTGAGTCCAGCCAGCCTTACCTGCACTGCCCCCTTAGTCCAGCCAGCCTGCCCACCCCCAGTCCAGCCAGCCATCCTGCCTTCCCTGCACTGCCCCCCCCAGTCCAGCCAGCCTTCCCTGCACTGCCCCCTAAGTCCAGCCAGCCTGCCCACCCCCCAGTCCAGCCAGCCATCCTGCCTTCTCTGCACTGTCCCCCCAGTCTAGCCAGACTTCCCTGCACTGCCCCCCCCCAGTCTAGCCAGCCTTCCCTGCACCTTAGTCCAGCCAGCCATCCTGCCTTCCCTGCACTGTCCCCCCCCCCCCCCCCAAGTCTAGCCAGCCTTCCCTACACTGTCTCCCCCCCGTCCAGCCATCCTTCCCTGCACCCCCCCTCCCCATTCCAGCCAGCCAGCCTTCCCTGTCAGCTACCCCATCCCCAGTCCGGCCTGCCTACCTTCCCTGCCCAACCACTATTCCAGCCAGCCTGCCTACTTTCTCTGCCCCTCCCCAGTCTAGCCAGCCTTTCATAAGCCCCCTCCCCAGTCCAGCCAGCCTTCCTTCCTTCCCTGCCCACCGCACCCCAGTCAGCCCTCTAATTTAGCCAGCCAGCCTTCCCTGCGCCCCTACCCCCTCCTAGTCCAGTCAGCCAGCCTGTCTTCCCTGCTACAGTCCAGCCAGTCTTCTCGGCGCATGTCCTGCGTGCCTGACTTCTCTGCCTTGCCTCTCCCCTAGTCCAGCCGGCCTTCCCTGCCCTTTGCCCCCCCCCCGACTAACCAGCATTCCCTGCTCTATGCCACCCCAGTTCACTCTTGCCAGCCCAGTGCCCCCACTTGTCCAGCCTTCCCTGCCCTGTGCCCTCCCCAGTAATGTCCATCCTTCCCTGCCTTTTACCCCCACCATGTCTAGCATCCCTGGTTTATGTACCAATTGATGCACCCCCCCCCGAAGTAGCTCCACCCACATTACCCACAGCTCCACCCAAGTCTGCCCTATACCCCAGGGGGCCCTGCCTATTTTGTCAGTACCGGGCCCCACAATGGCAGCCCTGGCCTTGAGGACCGCATTTGGGAACCTCTGATTAGTAAACAGAGAGGCTTAAGAAGGTCCCTCTAAGCTCTGTACTGTAAAATAATCTCTGTTCTCTTCCCACTTTTGCCATCAATCAGATTTTAGCTATCAACCTGTAGAATGTTCTCGATAAATGATAGAATCTGATTGGTTGGCAACCATTACACTTTTAATTTATAAAAATGTTAGTATATCTCCCGCTAAGATTAAATAGAGTAACTTACTAGAACGATGCGATTGCCTGGGTGTTACGGCGCCCCATGCCTGCACCACTGCGCTGGACAGTCTAGTGGAATATCGTTTTAGGCCCATCACCAACATAGCACGTCACCTACATGAATATGTACACAAGGATTGTGAATACAGAGCTAGCTATCCATTGCTGAGTATTCAAAACAGAAAGCAACACACAACACAAAAAAGTAATACGTTTGCAAATAAATATAACCGAAACTTGACACACTAGGCGATATTTTATACAATTCGCCCGAATTCGATTCATCGGAACGACAAATCGTGTAAAATATGTCCAAATCGTGAGTATTCACTCACGATCATGATGCTGATGCGTGTCCCCGCTGGTTGTACATCACATCTTGTCTGCTGCAGGTAAGATCTGCCAATCTCAGACACGATGCACTGGAAATAGATAAGGATGCACGATAGATCGTATGTCACATTGGACACTTTTTAACACCAAATCGTGTCCAGCACTGCCGGGGAGCTGCTCTCCAGTATAAACTCTTAAGTGCCCCATACATTCGTTTCCCCAATTGCCCAATCTGAACCTCTGATCCGCTGGTTGGAAATGCCAATCGGTGGCCATCGATGAGTCAGGGAATCTGTGAAATTCTTTTTGTTCGATTTACTAATCCCGATCACATTTTGGTCGGGATTGGCAAATCAGGGAAATCCAACCTGTGTAATCCATGAGTGTCCCGGTTTAAAGGGATGATACGGTAAGCCTACACATACATAAATCCTGGAAACATGACCTGTTGACCACCCCTGGTGTAGGGGATGGTTTAAGTACTATTATTGTACACAGACACAGTAATGTTGGGTACACACTTGGCGATATATCGCTCATTGATGAATGCAGTGGTGGGTGCGTTCTCCCGATATGTCTGTAAATAACGTCATTCAGAGACATATCAGGTTGGCCCTGCAGCACAGCCAATGCCGATATATATCGGTATCTATGTCCGAGTGACCACCCGTACACTGACTGCAGGGACCCGCCGACACCAACATCTGAACTGGGCGGACAAATTTAAATGCCCACCAAGTTGTGATGTCAGCCCAGACACATCGTGTGGCCAATTGGTAAGGGAGTATAGCTAACCAATTGGTCGCTAGATCGCTCTGCTAACCGATTCGTCGTCTTATGGAGCGTACACACGGTCAGATTTGTCAGACTTGTCAGATTTGTCAGATGAACGACTGAACGTTTAAACGATCTGAACGATTTGAACGATTTTACCAAAGTTTTGAACGATTTGAACGATTGAACGATTTTTGACTGCATTAAAATGAATGGAATCGTCCAAGTCTGACTGCAAACCCATCAGATGTCAGAAATCGTTATCTGACCATCGGGAACGCGCATCGTTGATCGTCCATCGTTCAGGCATGTCAGATATGAACGATTTTCCTTCAGATATGAACGACTGAACGATTTTTAAATCGTTATCGTCCATATCTGAAGAAAAAAATCTGATCGTGTGTATGCACCATTAGTGTGTTACCAGCCAAACTTCATAGAATACTCCTGAACTCTTTATTACATTTAAACTAAATCTTATACTGCAAACTTAAATCTAAGCACCTAAGGATGAGCACAATTGGCAAAAGTGTAAAAAAAAAAAAAAAAAAAAAAAAAACAGCTCAGTTTTGCACTTCATAAATGATCCTTAATAAATAGGGTCCAGTAGTAGGGCGTGTACGGCAGGTCTAGCAATTATTGCAGCTTGAAAACAATGATCTACACATCACTATGACAAAAACGTACAATGCTGCAGTGTTACCACTAGGCCGGGCCGAAAAATACACCTTAACTCTGTAACTTGTATTTACTAATGAGTGATATCTGATATATTACTTGCTCTGTAAAGAAAAAAAAAAGAAAGACCACTGATTCTTCACGTCACCTATACCGTGGCTAAAATAACGTGATAAAAAAAAAAAAAAGGGGTAAATGGTTGAATATTTACTTAATATTAACAAAGTATAGGAATACCTGTGTTTTACAAAAACTAAAAACACTGGGTTTCCTCCGGGTACTCCGGTTTCCTCCCACACTCCAAAAATATACTGGTAGGTTAATTGGCTCCAAACATGAATTAACCCTAGTGTGTATGTGTGTGCGCATGTGATAGGGAAAATAGATTGTAAGCTTCACTGGGGCAGGGACTGATGTGAATGGCCAACACTTCTCTCTGTAAAGCGCTGCGGAATATGTGTGCGCTATATAAATAACTGGTAATAATAATAATACCAAACACACAAGTATTTTTTCATCAGACTGACTGCAATTCTGATTTGGTCCTAAAGATAGAAAATGCAATTTGGCACTACAGTGGGCCGATAAACCCCTGACATATAGGACACATTTAATTTCATATCTAGGCCTGTCAGTGTGCACTATGGCCTGTGATGTCGACTGTACATGTGGCCACAGTGGGAAGCCTAGTTCCAAAACTGTGCCTGGAAAATGAGGAGATATATATATTTTTTTTCTTTTTTAAAGAAATAAGAACAAAAAAAAATACTAAAAAATAAAACAGTGAAATTGTTCTGCAAACAGCTCTTGGCCTTTGTAAATATAACAGATTATAAATGGAGAGATATTTAGCCTCTGTAATTTTGGTCACATTCTTACCTCTCTGAATTTAGGAAGACACGAGATTACTCCTCACTAGCTGAGTAAAGGGAGGGAGGGGGTTTCCAGAAGGGGGTCCTCCTCCTCACTACACTGTCCTGCATTCCAACACAGATACTCTCTAGCTTATTATTAACCTCCAGAGACCAGACCATTTGGTGAGGGGAGGAGATGTAAGGGGACAAGCTGCCCAGCTTCCTAACATAGGCACAGGGGGAGGGAGGGGAGATACATGCTATCCGCCTGGGGCATGTAATGGATCACAAATCACATTTCAATACTAACAAAACAAAAAAAACAAAAACAAAAAACAAACCTTTAAAGTTTAAACTGGAGTTTGTATTAACAGGATTGGGCAATGACTATTGTAACAGTTAATTATTATTATTATCCCTTATTTGTACAGCACTGACATTTTCCTCAGAGCTTTACTGTTTTTTTCTTTTATAAATAAAACACAATTATTTACTTCCTCTTTTAGGTAAAGCTTCACATGTCTTACTACAGTGCATATTTATTATCATTCGCCGATTTGCCCCAGTGACATACATCTCTAAGCTCGGCGATAAACCATGTCGTTTCAAAGCGAATTATAATATTTTTTACATTCCTGCAGACACCTACTGTATTTTTCACCACTCATCGTGGCAACGAATGCACATCCAGGTTCTGGCGTGGCAGCGTTTCTGCGCCAGTGTGGCCGTAGCTTATTTAACAAGTACCGGGGATGGATGAAACATGTCGGGAAGCTGCTCCTCTTGCCTTGTGAACTCTCTTATGCTGGACATACACTATACAATTATCTGTCAGATATCTGTCCAATCTGGCTGGTTGGAATGAAAACCTGGTAATGTATGGGAGCAAATGAGATTCGATCATATGGTTTTAAACACTGGAAAACAGACAAAAAACAATTGTTCAAATTGGTTAAATTTGTGTGTTTTAACCAATTTGTCTGAACAACCATTTTTGTCTGTTTTCCAGTGTTTGTGCGCAGTAGCGGCTCCAGGCACGGGCAAGCCGGTCCGTCGCCCAAAGCGCTGCTGTTTCCGGAGGGCGCAGGAAACGCCCACCTTGCTCCCAGCGCTATAGTACATAGTTAAGCTCAGGGGGAGGGAGCGGAGGAGAGAAGGGGCGGCAACACAGGACGGCGCTGGGCGCAGCACAGCCTAGCCCCGGCCCTGTTTGTGCGCAACCGGACGATTGTCATTTGCTCCCATACATTACCAGGTTTTCATTCCAACCAGCCAGATTGGACAGATATCTGACAGATAATTGAATAGTGCACAAGTTCTCAAACTCGGTCCTCAGGACCCCAAACAGTGCATGTTTTCCAGGTTTTCATTCCAACCAGCCAGATTAGACAGATAATTGAATAGTGCACAAGTTCTCAAACTCGGTCCTCAGGACCCCAAACAGTGCATGTTTTCCAGGTCTCTTCACAGAATCTCAAGTGAATTAATTAGCTCCATCAGTGGATATTTTAAAATCTGTCAGGGAGTAATGAGTACACCTGTGCACCTGCTGGGTGACCTGCAAAATGTGAACTGTGTGGGGTCCTGAGGACTGAGTTTGAGAACCTCTGGTATAGTGTATGCCCAGCATTACATTTGAATCAGATAAGCCACAGGTTCTCAAACTCGGTCCTCAGGACCCCAAACAGTGCATGTTTTCCAGGTCTCCTCACAGAATCGCAAGTGAAATAATTAGCTCCACCTGTGGAACTTTTAAAATGTGTCAGTGAGTAATGAATACACCTGTGCTCCTGCTGGGTGACCTGGAAAACGTGACTTATGTGGGGTCCTAAGGACCGAGTTTGAGAGCCTCTGAGATAAGCATTGAACCTTTTACATCCTATTGTCTTTTTAAAACTTTTTTTTTTTTTAAACCTTGTTTTTTTTTTTATTATTTTACTCTTACTGTGCTATGAATTGGATGTTGTTAAAACAATTGTCTGTATCACAGAAACCAATAGAAAAATTCAGATTATTTTTTGGTATTTATAAAGCGCTTTAATATCCCCATTTTGATGTGGTCATTTTAAATGATTAAATTATTGGTCTATTTAAGCACTTTAGTAGCACCTTTTTGCACACACTAGACTTTTTTCACAAAGTACTTTACATCTACACTTTGCTACAAGACTTATGCACATTATATATATATATATATATATATATAAACGACAGGCTCAATCCACGGCACTCGACCATCTGGGGTGCCCTTGGTATGTGACCACACCATCTACATAAAACATATCATACAAACTCTGCACGCACATGCTTTTCAAACTGCAACTCCTTTGAACATAGGGAATGTTGGTTCCAAAATATTGCAATAATTTGTTAAGCTGGCCACCGCTTCACGGTCATTCCCATCTAGCCAGTCCCTACACTGATTCTCAGATAAATGAACTTGATCTGCCATCTTGGCCTCAAGCTTGCATACAGTTTAAACATAAAACTGGGTCCTGCCTTAAAGAGACAGGACCACACCCAGGGCTATCAGTTACTAAGCACCTGGAAAAAGAAAAAAGTTTGTCTTACATTTGAAAAACAGGGTGCCCTAGCAAGTGTGACCACAAAATTTAAATAAACGACAGGCTCAATCCAATTTGAGCCGAAAGCTCTCTGGGGCTTGCGGCCACGAGACCCTACCACAAGGGTCTCGTCGCAAGCCCGATGGTCGCGATGGTCTTGACCATCGCGACCATCATCATGGCTGCTTGCAATAGCTGTGGGTGGTCACCCACAGCTATGCGAGCGGCCAGGAGGCTGCTCGAAAAAAAAAATAGCCCGGCCCTGATTAAGAGCGAACGCTCTGTCAGAGCGTCCGGCTCTGAATCAGGGCCTCAGGGCTTCATTCAGAGCCGCTCGTAAGCGGACGCTCGTTCGCTCTGCGTATTACAATCCGTACGCATGCGCGAACCAGTCAGTGCGGCCGAAAATCGTGTGCTTGCTAAATAGCGAATGCCTGCTATTTTGAGTGACAGGAGGAGGCGTATGTGGGTGGTAACAGGGGAAGGTGCTTGAAAACGGGGAGTGGAGATCAGAACGCAGGCGTGCCTAAAGGTCAAAACGGGCGTTTTAAGGGTGTGCATAATTAATAAAGCAGCGTCATCGACCACGTCACTTGGTTGTTTTATAGTCAGAACTGCTCGCATGATTGCGGTAGGAAAAACCAACCACAAGAATAGCGAGCAGTTCAGACGCCGTTCGATGTACTCGATTAATCTAATAAATAGCGGACATGACGTATGGTGCGAGCGGCCAGGGGGCGTTTTTTTCAAAATAACGACCGTATGTTTTGTTCGCTCATTCAGACATGGAGGCGTCAACAGACCGCAAAGAGCGAACGGTTAATTTAAATAGCCACCCCCTTTTTCTGAACGAGCAAGCGCAAATAGCGTCTGGCTCTGAATCAGACCCTCAGTCCCTTAACTTCTCGATAAATATGACGTAATGTCCTGGGCCAAAATGTTTTTAGAGCTCCACTCCCAGTATCTGAAAATATTTTTTCAGAAAAATAACCCTGTGTATGTATATATATATATATTATGTTTATCTAATATCTATTTTCATTGTTCAAGCTGGTGGCCCAAATCTGGTCTTTCTGATCCACTGTGCTATCCAGTTCACATATGCAAATGTCCACAGAAAAAGGTGGTAAGTTGCCTTGGGACTAGTGTACTGATAAATTGCTTTTTTTTATTGAGGCAATAAAAATAAATCATACTACTCATCGCATTTTGATAAATAGTGGCCTTTGTCCTAAAAATGTTACAACATTTATACCTATTCCTGCTGGCAGAATGCAGATGCAGGTATTGTTTTAAATAATATAATTGTAGTTTGATCATGACATACTTGCCGATACTCCAGCAATGGCCAGGAGGCTCCCGAAAATCAGATGGCACTACCGGCCCCTGCAAGAGAGGGCAAGTCTAGCCACCACCCATCGCACCCCTCCCCCCCACTTACCTGGCAAAAGAGGGCGGTCTGGAGGGGTTTGATGATGCGACTTGTGCTGATTCGCATCATCGTAGCCCTGCCCCCTGCGCTACAATGGTGGAAATCTCAGCACTGTATAGCAGGGGGCAGGGTTGTGATGATGCGATCGCACCGCCATGCCCCTGCACCGCCCACCATTGCAGCCACCACGCCCCCTGCAGTGTCGACCGGGGCAACCAGAAAGTCGCCATACTTGGATCATGGTCAATGGTCAGGTCATGTTGGGGATGTAGTGCCCTATTAACAAACGCCTGGCCCATCATTAAATAATTGAATCGTTAAATACTGACAACAGATAGAATGTCCTCAACTCCAAGGTTGCACTGAATATGCCTCAAAGTGTCATAGAAATCTTATAATTTATAATGTTGTTGCCCCAAAGTGTCATAAAATGCAAGAAAGCTGAAGGTAACAACATAATGGTAACTTCCAAAGTGATGCTTAGATATACGAATTCTGTTATGAAGATAAAAACAAACCAGCCTGAAGAGTCCAAATGAAATCTAACGCGTTTCATTGCACTTACGCAGTAACTTCATCAGAGGCAATGTAGTATCTTATTTCAAAGTAGAATAGAATTTATGATCATTATTATGATCATGTCCAGCTGTAAGGTCATGTTGGGTAAGGGTACTGGACATCTGGTTCTAATCTTGTGACCATTACACTATTATCTCTTCTGTCAGTGTATTGCTGATTTCTCCTATCCCACAATCCATTCTGCTACTCTGCAATATTCACCATCTGCTGCTAATTTTTCCCACCAGCTTTACAATACCCTACTATGCCCTGCTTTCAAGAGTATGACTGCATACTACTACCTTTCACAGCACTATGTCATCCTAACCTCCTGCTACTGTACATGCTCCTTCCTCCCTGTCTACCCCATCTGTCACACCTGCTTGTCTGCACCTCCCCATTAGAATGTAAGCTCTCACGAGAAGGCCCCTCTGCCCTCTTGTGCTTCCCCTTACTTATATCTTCATCTACATCTCACTCCCCACTTTTGCGATTTATGTTTGGTTGCTTACGTGCTGTTGCTTATTTGAGTGTTAAGATCGCTAATGCAGCAATGTATATAAACCACAGTATGGGTGCAGCCACTCTGTCACTGGATGCATCTCCACCACTCAGAGCGCTGCTCCCAGACCAGCTGATCGCAGCATCCAATCCCTGGAGATTCTCTCCATTTTCTGTCTAGCCCGCATTACCAGTACAACGTCACTTCTTGCTGAAGTTACAGTTTGGCGCTGAGCTCCCAGGTGCTTTGTAACTGCACAATTCCAATCTGTCTAATCCAGTTCCAAAGGCTGGTGTATGCAAGTATCCATCTCCACCAGGACTCCAGTCAGTATTTACCTAGAGCAGTGTTTCCCAACTACGGCCCTCTAGGCAGACTAACAGTCCAGGTTTTAGTCATATCCATGCTTGAGCACAGATGGTTAAATCAAAATAACTATGGCACTAATTAACACATCTGTGCTCAAGTATGGCTATACTTAAAACCTGACGAAGCCTGTGTACAGGCGAAATGCGTCGATTACTGAGTTCATCGAGGGACGCTTGATTGGAGCCTTTCACTTCAGAACTGCATCCTGAAGTCTGCCAGCAGACACCAGTGACTCCCCCAGGCTGGACAAGTTAGCGGCATAGAGGAGGACCATTCTCCCCACATATCAAGTGCCTTAGGAAGTAAGCATGTCTGCTAGTCTGTATCCCCATTAAGGGAAAACAGAGGGTCTGATTCAGAGCCAGATGCTCTGAAAGAGCGCTTGCTCTGAATCAGGGCATTTTTTTTTTTTTTTTGTGCGGCCTCCTGGCCGCTCGCCTAGCTGTGGGTGACCACCCACAGCTATTGCTAGCGGCCAGGTGATGGTCGCATTGGTCTCAGCCATCACAACCATCGGGGCTTGCGACAAGACCCTTGTGGTAGGGTCTCATTCCCGCAAGCCCCAGTGAGCTTTAGGCTCTATTAGAGCCGGAAGCTCACCCACTGACATCACTCGTGATGTCAGTGGGGCCGCCCCCAAACGGCAGGCGTTCCTTCTGCAGACCGCCCATACACACACAGTGGCAGCCGCGAGGAGGGGGGCGGACACCCCCCCCGGCCTGCGGGACCCTTGGCTGCCGGGAAGATGATAGCCGTTCAGTGTGTATGAACGACCATCATCTACAGATATTTCTACAGATCACTCGATCAGTGTGTACCCAGCATAACAAAAATTCGACTTTTAGTTTTAATATATGCTCCTGTTCCCACCTGAACACCTATATATAAAGATAAATAATCTATTTAGAAAAAAATATATATATACACATATACTCAGGGGCCAGATATTACACTGACCTGTGTGATCATGACATGCTTGGCTGTTTCCCTTCTGTAGTTAGGAGCCTCAGCCTGCCGTGCACCGCTTTGGAGTAGGACTAGGTCGGTATAGGAGGCGGAGCTTCATATTACTTGGGGACGGGGCTTCGGTGGGACGGAAGTGGGCGGAGCTTCGGGCCAACTGACCAGCTGAGAGGAGAGGGTGATATTTATCAATGAGCTGTTAGGTGGTAACGAGCGGCCGGGAGGTGAGTGAACTGGGCTGTTGGTGGTGGTGACAGGAAAAACATTATTTCTCCTGTCTGCACTGCAGTGTATCCTGTGGGCCTATTTTCAAAGGGAGTCCTGGAGCTGTAGCTCCACCCACCCCATTGTTAATCCGGCCCTTGTTAAAAGGCACAATGATCCCTGTGCACTTTCTAAAAAGTAATCAATTTTATGACACGCCTCTCAGATGTAGCAGTACACGCCCACTTTATCGTGCGCTCATACGTGCTACTTTCACAATCTCCCTGAAATGCATTTTCAAAAGTAGGCAAGTATGCCTAAGAGGTGCCAAAATTTGAATACGGACGTATGTATGTACATTTTATAGTATGTAGATGCAGTATGAAAATGCGTATCTAACTCAACACAATAGCTGTAGGTCCAACACTACATGAGCCTCACTCTGTATGTTTCCACAGATACACAGTATGGGCCTGAATGTATCACAGACACACACAGTGCACAGATAATACCCATCACTGCTGTGTGTAATGATTACATTTCTGCTCATCCCAATTATGTGTTTTGATTTACTGATATGTAGTCATCACATTGTATTTACTATTAACTCCCAATGCCCTCCCTGAGATACATGGCAGTGCCCCCCCCCCCCTGCCAGGGCAGCTAGTGGTGTCATAGTGGCAGCTGATGATGTCACTATTGGAGGTGTGATGGGTATAATAAGGCAGCTGGATGCTTCCTGTGTCATATCTGATATTGCTGGACTAGTGACAGTACAGATATTTTTCTTCTCATTTCTGAGTGGATAACATGATTTTACGATGAAGAAGGTGAAAAATAACCATCCTAAGGACCATCAGATGACTGTAAGTATCTCTTATAGAGCCATGGACTCACTGTATTACTGCTGGGTAATGATGATAGGTCACTGTTATATGATTTCATATAATTTCAGGGTAGATACATTAGTTTTAAAAACTCCCATTTTCTCTGTATTTATATTATTTACTATTGAATAAAATGTGTTTTGCTTAGTAGCTTTCCAGACTTTCTAATAATTATGTTAATGTTCTGATTTCAAATTATTTAAAATAAAAGCAAAAATATTGTGAAATGTTGTTATACAAGGGGAGTGCACCTATATCACAGTTTGCTTTGCTTTATATTAGTGTTTTTGCCCCTATAGGGAGATTATCTTGGCATTAATAATCCTGCATTGTTCTTATGTCTGTTTCATTATGTCACAGGTCGCTCTGCGCATCCGTCCATTTAATAGGACAGAGGCCAAGAGCAGCGCCCGATGTATTGTACACCAGCTCGGGCCGCAGGTAAGGAAATGCTAATAACATTATTTTAGTTTAAACAACTGAATTAGTTTAACATTAAACACATTTAATTATACGATTGTTTTCTTACCAACACATTTTTCTTACATCTATTTGTTGTTTAAATTTTACTTTATATAGCACATTTATTTATATGATTTTTCACTATATATACTGTGTATATATATATATATATATATATATATATATATATATATATATAATCTTATATCTGTGTTTATAAACATGATAAAAAGAAAATGTTTTGCTTTGACTATCAGAGGAGCAGGGGCGTTTCTAGAGAGGAGGTAGCCTGTGTGCAGTCTCCGACACGGGCGCCCTCCTCTCCGCCCGACGGCCGGCAGCGCACTGAGCTGTGCGCGGCCAGCGCCGGAGTTATAGACTCTGGGCACTAGAGTGTGCCCAGAGTCTATAGTGTATGCACAGGAACTGGGAAAATGGCCACCGCGGCCATTTTCCCTGTACTGCGCATGCGCAAACGACGGGAAAATGGCCGCCATGCCCATTTTCCAGTCGTTTTACAGCGCCGGACTCCTGCACCAATGTGGGACTCTGGAAAGGTAAGTATTATTATGGGTGCAGGGTGTGCGGTGCGGGGCCACCCTGGACCCAGGGGCCCGTGTTCCCCGCACACCCTGCACCCATTATAGATACGCCCCTGCAGAGGTGGAGCGCTATCCACAGTCCCCATATACCCATAAGCAAATCAGAGTAATGACCTGCTGCACAGAGAGTGCCAGGTGTTACCTCTCTGTGCACAAGAAATGAGGAAATCATGGACCATTGCTGGACTATGCAAATGCTGGGCCTGCTGCAAAACACCATTGCAGGGCTCCTAAGCTGCTCCTCACCCTTAGTAACCAGCTGAGTATGTTTGTCAGACAGGGGTGTGACCAACAGACCAGTAGGGAGTGGTGAACTCTGGCCCTGATTCAGAGCCGGACGCTCTGACCAAGCGCTCGCTCTGAATCAGGGCCGGGCTTTTTTTTTTTGGGAACGGCCTCTATAGCTAGCGGACATGATGATGGTCGTGATGGTCAAGACCATCGCGACCGCCGGGCTTGCAACGAGACCCTTGTGGTAGGGTCTCATGGCCGCAAGCCCCAGAGAGCTTCTGGCTCAAATTGAGCCAGAAGATCTCCCACTGACATCACTTGTGATGTCATTGGGGCCGCCCCCAAACGGTAGGCATTCTCATGGGAACGTTTGGGCAGCCACCCCCCTGGCCTGCCCTCCAAAAGGGGCGAGCTGTCACTCAACATCGACAGCTCGCCCCCTTTGGTGCGAGACCCGGAGCGACGGATTGCCCATCACTAGCCGGGTCTCGCGCACGACAGAGCTGGCTCCGTCATGCGCATGCGCTGTAGGCCACCATCGACCCGGTTGCGAGCGCTCAGGGCTTGCGACTGGGTCTGAATCAGGCCCCCTGTGCTTATAGCTACCAATTGGTCTGTGTGGTCACCCCCCCTCCCTAGGGTGCACCAGCTATCGCTATATCCTCTGAAGATAGTGTGAGAAGAACATGTGTCTATGTTTATACTGCAGAGGCCGGACAACATCTTCCATCTCACCCTATCTGCCCAATCCAGGGCTCTCGGTTCAGTGGGGAAAAAAGATGCCATGCACATATTTTATGGACAGTAACATATGGCAATTGCCTCCAATAAGGAGCTTATGCTGAGAATTGTAGTTCCACAATAGGTAGCAAACCACTTGAGACACAATCCAATAAGTTATTATTATAATATGTGTGAGTTTGCTTTTAACCATTAATAGCATACATGCCTACTCTCCCGATTTTGGCCGGGAGCCTCCGGAAAATCGGGTGCCGCTCCCGGCCACCCGGAAAAGTAGGCAGGCCTCCAGACATCTCCAGTACCCCCCCCCCCTGCAATATAGCTCCAAACCCCCGCTGCGGAGTGGCTGATGACGCGATTTGCGCTGAATCGCGTCATAACCCCGTCCCCTGCATCGCAATGCCGGAAATATCGGCATGTTGTAGCGGGGGCTTGACACGATCCGCCCCCAGTCCCGCCCATAAACAGCTGGTAATATATCCAGCCACGCCCCTCTGTACAGGTCCAGCCCCCCTGCTTCCTCCTGGAGGAAGCAACCAGGATGTAGGCAAGTATGCATTAACGTAAACTGGACTTACTGTAAGATCTTCGGCTCCAGCCGGAGAGGTGCTTGTAGGGCCTGGTGACCTATAGTGTACATATGTCTTCTCTTTCCTTACAGACAGTACTACTGCAGGACCCTGGCGAGGATCCTGATGATGTCCTGCGTTGCTGCAGGACCAGGGAGAGGACGTTCACCTTTAATGAGGTGTTTGATCAGGCAGCTACCCAGGTGATTGTAATCCTGATATATTTACAATGAATAATAAAAGTTAATAGCAGGGACATCTTATGAGAGGAGGGTTCCTGTGTGCTGTCTCTGAACGGGTCCCCCCCAAACCATTCTACGCGAGGTGTAGTTTCTGGTACTGTGGCAGAGCCTATTGTGCAGGCATACTGTATATCTCTGGGAAACTGGTGCCACAAAATAGATTTCTTTTGAGGCAGCTGCATGGTAAGTACATACAATGGGTGTATGGAGTATGGTGTGGGTCCCCCTGGATTCAGATTCCCATGTGCACCACACACCCTACACCCATTATACATATGGCAGCGCTGCTCATGCTCTATCTTGTAAAGGGAGTAAAATAGCGCATGAGAACAATTTATCATCATATGTGACTGTAGCATCAGCCAGTAATGCCTATACAGCTGTCATTTCTCCTTATTCACTATAGGGCATAATGTTACATTATTTTCATGATTGCTTATGTAGCATCAATAAATGTGTCTCATTTCAGGAGCAGGTCTATCAGTCCACAATGAAGAACCTAGTGGATGATATCATCTCGGGGTACAGTGCTGCTATATTTGCGTATGGCCCTACAGGTAATATTAAAGATATTAATACATAAGTCTAATTGTTTATATTGTATGTGTAAAAGTGAGCTGGTGAAATGAGTGGTGGTAAAACATGTGACCATCTGTACTGTTAGTAATTGTGAGGTAGTAGTTTCCTTAGGGGCTGTGCAATTATCCAGCTGGTTCCAGAAAGTGAGGCATTAGGTACGTGGCACAATCCGGGTCTGAGCACTGAGGACCTCATTCAGAGTCGGTCGTTGCGGCCGCACGGCCGTAGGGGAAAAGGGCCAGATATGCAAATTAAGCTATCACAAGTTGCGGTCCTAAGATGAGATCGTTAGCTGAACGACCGAGGGTAAGAAGCGGTCGTAAGACTACATCACGCCCCCTTCTCGTTCACCACACACGTTATCTCCTGGGATATAAGAATTAATCGCGACCATCGGGAACCATCGGAGCTGGTCGTAGAGCTTAAGGTTGACCATACCCTCTCTTAAGCACTACGATCAAGTCAGTGTTCAAACCTCCCATGTCACATGTGCCATGACACTACTTTGTTAATTATGCACTCCCATTAAACGCCGTTCGCATAATTAGGCACGCCTGCGTTCGGATCTCCACTCCCCCGTTTTCAAGCACCTTCCCCTGTTACCACCCACAAACGGTTCATTCTGTCACTCAAACTAACGACCTGGCTGTGTTCTAGGAAAGAGAAATTTCTGATCGTAACAGCTAGTTTGCGCACGCGCATTGCGAACTTTACGCATGCGCAGTTTGGCGAACATCGGTTGTGTACGACCGTGCGGCCGCATAGACCGACTCTGAATGAGGTCCTGAATCCTCAGTATAGTGGTGACAGATACAGGATAATAGATGAACATTTAAATTGAAAACATCCAATAAGGGCACAAGTCATAGATCTTAAGTATAACTCTTCTATTTGGGGCACGGAAATAGCATGAGAATGGTGACAAGTGTGGTAGTTAGAAGGTAAATCTCATTTACCAAAATATTGTTATAGATTTGGTCTATAGTCTAACAATATATTACACTATAGCTGTACTGGTAAAATTGTATTGGATCACATAACTATGTCACAACGTTGTTTTGTGTTTAATAAATAGCCCCCAAAGGTGCATATATTAGAATTTTACATAGCATCTTGGGGTACATTTACTAAGATGGGAGTTCTATTAAGCAGTGATGTTGCCCATAGCTACAAATCAGATTCTAGGTATTATCCTCTAGAAGGTGCTAGATAAATGAGAAGTAGAATCTGATTGGTTGCTATGGGTAACATCACTTCTTAAATAGAACTCCCATCTTAGTAAATTTACCCCCTTGAATTATGGGCCTGATTCAGAGCCGGACGCTCTTTGAGAGCGCTCGCTCTGAATCAGGGCGTCCCTTTTTTTTTTTTAAAGATGGCCTCCTGGCCGCTCGCATAGCTGTGGGTGACCACCCACAGCTTATGCGAGCGGCCAGGTGATGGTCGCGATGGTCAAGACCATCATGACCATCGGGCTTGTGACGAGACCATGTGGTAGGGTCTCGTGGCCACAAGACCCAGTGGACTTCCTGCTCTAATAAAGCAGGAAGTCCACCTACTGACATCACGAGTGATGTCAGTAGGGGCGCCCACAAACGGCAGGCGTTCCTTTGGGAACGCCTCCGTTTGTGTAGCCACCCCCCCCAGCCGCCCCTTTTATAGTGAGTCCTGGAGCGAGAGAATTTCTCTTTCGCTCCGGGGCGAGCGCATGCGCACGCCGGAGCCGGCTCCAGCGTGCGCAGTGGGGGACCATCGACCCGCTTGTGAGTGCTGTGCGCTCGCGAGCGGGTCTGAATCAGGCCCTATGTTTTCAGTTACATTGTCAGCTTGTGATAGGCTGTGGTTACCACTGCTACTAACTCTCACTGACCAGGGAATAGGTGCACTCATCACCAAATGTGGAGGCAGAACAAATATAGAATAGTGCACAGTCTACCCATTCACTAACAAGTGGTGACATCCCTGGGAGAGTGACCTGATGAGCAGCATCCTGATGAATATTGGCTTAGTCACATGATGTCTGTCACTGTTCATTACTGACATGACACATTGTATAATTAATTACATATCTGCCATTCCTTCCTGTAACATCAGTGAGTGTATGCCTAATACCTTTATATTTATCACAGGCACCGGGAAGACCTTTACTATGATGGGCAATGGTCATGAGCCCGGAGTGATATTTCGCGCTCTGAAAGATCTATATAAGACCATTGAGGTGCAGAGAGGGCAGAATCAATTCTCAGTTTCAGTGTCGTATGCTGAGGTAAATATGTGAAGAATATGTGCTTGGTTTATATTCTATGTGTCTTATTTAGAGGTGGATGGAACTCTGGGGGTTTGCATAAGATATGCATTTACATACTGCACATGCACAGGCAGCGATGAGCATACTTAGGCCAAGTAAACTGCAGCACAATTAGACATGACGCATAGGCAGATTTTGGATTATGTGTCTATTGCCGGTGCTGGAGGGCCGGATGCAACTACACAGAGTGATGATAACTGTTAGCAGCGCTACTCTCTGATTGGCTGATTGTGTATCTACTCCATCAGCTGATAGTAGTAGATTCATTAGAATCCCGGCTATGTTATTTGGAGTCACGGCAATATATTCACATTACTTAATTGATGCCACTAGAACTACTGCAGGACACAATCATCTCATTTGAATTTTGATTCTTGAATGAGGTAACAACGGGATGTAGTTATGAGACCGCCGGTCTCAATCCCGACAAAGAAATCCCAGCAAGCGATTTAACATAGGCGTCGAAATACCGACACCTATATTAATCCTGATGCCGGTACCCCGAGAGGACACCGGACTGATCGTCCTCAGCTGGGGTAAGTATACACTTAGTTTGGAATGGGGGGGTTAGGTTTAGGGACCCCCGGGGAGACTTAGGGTTAGGCACCCCCCTAGGTAAGGTTAGGGTTAGGGTGCGGGGAGGGGGGGTTAGGTTTAGGCACTAATGGGGGGAGGTTAGGGTTAGGCACTCGGGGGGGAGGTTAGGGTTAGGCACTCGGGGGGGAGGTTAGGGTTAGGCACCCCTAAGGGAGGGTTAGGGTTAAGGGGGGGAGGGGTAGGGATAGTAGACTTACCTTCACTGTCGGGATTTGAAACCATCGGGCTGCGTCAGTCGGGATTTGAACCGCCGGGCTGGAGTCTGGCGGTCATTCATACTGATTCTGTAACAACAGATGTTTGTAGTATTATTATTATTAGCCTTTATTTATATGGAGCCACAAGGGTTCCGCAGCGCCTAACAAAGTACATTAACAACTGAGCAGACAAGAAAACAGTGACTTACAGTACAAGACAATGCTGGACAAATACATTCTATATATAAATATTGCTGCAACAGTGGTCATAACACTGAAATAAGTAGCACGGTAGCGGAAGTCAAGGGTTAGGTGCTGTAAATAATAGTAAGTGAAGGAAAAGCACATTGGGAAGAGGGCCCTGCTCGTGGAAGCTTACATTCTAAATGGTAGGGGCAGACAGACAGGGGTGACACAGATGGGGTAGACAGTGAGCATGGGACAGAGGGCCTGATTCAGACCCGGACGCTATTTGCGTCCGCTCGCTGGCTAAAAGGGGCCGGCTATTTAAATCATGCTCTCGCACTGCGTCGCGTAAAGCCGCCCACTAAGTAATAGCGAGGGGCCGCACTATGTGCTTGCACCTGTATAAAGACGCCCCTTTGCCACTCGCAACACACGTCATCTCCGGCAGTGTTAGGATTAATCGGGAACATCGAGAGCCATCGGAGCTGCTCGCAGCGCTTGTGGTAGCCTTTTCCCACCACAACATTGCGAGCAGTTCTGGATAAAATACAACCCAGTCACGTGTGTAATGACGCTACTTTGCTAATTATGCACACCCATTAAACGCCGTTTTGATGGTCGGGCACGCCTGCATTTTCAAGCACCTTCCCCTGTTACCACCCACAAACGGCACTATCTTTCACTCAAAATAGCGTCCCGACTGCGGGCTACGGGTGAGCACTTTCCCATTGCAATATCTGGTTCGCGCACGCGCATTGCGACTCATACGCATGTGCAGATTGCGAAAAGTCGCTCAATGCGAGCGAGCGCAGCATAGCATCCGGGTCTGAATCAGGCCCAGAGTGTTAGGATGAGAGATGGAAGGCTTTGATGAAGATGTGACTCTTGAGAGCCTGTTTGAAGTTTTGTAGAGAGGTGAAGAGTCTGACAGGGAGAGGTAGAGAATTCCAGTGGTAGGGAGCAACATGTGCAAAATCTTGGAGGCAGTCATGGGAAGAAGCAATCAATTGACGGGAGTGTGAAGGGAAATGAGGTCAGAGATGTAACTGGGAGAGGATTGGGTGATGGCTTTGTGAGTGTGAGGAGCTTGAATTGGGTTCTGAAAGGAAAAGGCTTGTAGGAGAGGGGAGGCAGATGTAGTATGAAAGGAAAGGGCTTGTAGGAGAGGGGAGGCAGATGTAGTATGAAAGGGAAGGGCTTGTAGGAGAGGGGAGGCAGATGTAGTATGAAAGGAAAGGGCTTGTAGGAGAGGGGAGGCAGATGTAGTATGAAAGGAAAGGGCTTGTAGGAGAGGGGAGACAGATGTAGTATGAAAGGAAAGGGCTTGTAGGAGAGGGGAGGCAGATGTAGTATGAAAGGAAAGGGCTTGTAGGAGAGAGGAGGCAGATGTAGTATGAAAGGAAAGGGCTTGTAGGAGAGGGGAGGCAGATGTAGTATGAAAGGAAAGGGCTTGTAGGAGAGGGGAGGCAGATGTAGTATGAAAGGAAAGGGCTTGTAGGAGAGAGGAGGCAGATGTAGTATGAAAGGGAAGGGCTTGTAGGAGAGGGGAGGCAGATGTAGTATGAAAGGAAAGGGCTTGTAGGAGAGGGGAGGCAGATGTAGTATATTTGGAGAGGAAGATGAGCTGGGCAGCAGCATTGAGGACAGATTGCAGAGGAGAGAGATGGGAGTCAGGGAGGAAATAGGAGGAGTTTAGTATACTAATAACACTATCAATCCACATCTCTACACGATCTCTGCGCTATACACACACCTGACATACACCTGCAGCAAATGCTGTATTTCAGCTGGATGCACCTTGAGATGATTCTTTCACAACAAATGCATGAAATAAGCTTTTTATGTGTCCTCTTTATGTACATTCTGCGCACATATGCGGCCAACTGTAAATGATCCCCCTACATGTGTAATTGGGAATAACTAGCAATCACCAGGTCCATAACAAAGTTTGAGGGGGCAACTGAGACCCTCTACTCTGCTTTTTTGAAAATTCATGGGGACTGGTGCAGAACTGAGAGCTATATGTCGTATATGTACATTCCCTAAAAAACTTTCTTCATGAAACACAGCATCTGGAGACCCACAAGTAACCCAAGCCCTTTCTAGAGAGTAAATGTGAATTACACACTTGTGCTTGTGTTGCACAGAGTGATTATTCTTTCATTACATTTTCAGGTCTACAATGAAACCGTTCGGGATCTGCTAAGACCGTCCTCTGGATGTTTGAACCTTAGAGAGAATCCCTACGGCAACACCAGGATAGAAGGGATCGCTGAGTTCTTCCCCAGCAGTCCTGAAGAGGTGACTATCATTAGCCTGTGCTACCCTTATGCAGCGTCCATGCTCCACCACTAGTCATCCCTGTCTATATTATTATTATTATCATCTTTTATTTATAAGGCACCACAAGGGTTCTGCAGCACTGAACAAGGGGGATACAAATGACAATAGGTTATATAAGTAACTAATATAAACAGGTTTGCTGTCTGTAAAGAACCTATTAATGTGTGAATGAATAAGCAGAGCCCATGACTATATGGTCACTGGTGTAGTGACCCTGCTGTAGCTATAACACATGGGCAAGTGTAACTTTATGAGTTGTGTCGTGTAACCACAAGAGTGTTGGTGCATCTATATTACTTTCTTTTTCAGGCCATCGCATTACTGACTAAAGGGAATAAACGCCGCTCTAAGGCAGCCACAGCTGCCAATAAGACCTCATCCCGCTCCCATGCTGTTGTACAAGTCACCGTAAAGCAGACGAGCAAGGATGGAGTGTGCACAGGCCGGCTGTACATGGTAGACCTGGCGGGATCAGAGCGAGCATGCCAGGTACCACTTGTATTTTACATATCATTATCATTTCTTTGTATTTAAATATCGTAAGAGTTTGCTATCCTTCTGCAGTGTTCATGCTTCACCACTAGTCATCAGGGGGAGTCTGCATTTTGGTGTCACCCCTCGGCGGGTGACACCCGGGTGCGGCCTGCACCCCCCTTGTGAGGCCACTGAGTACTCACTAAGCGAAGTCTTTCTCCCCTTAGAGCGGTGATTCCCAATCTGTTACCGGGCCCCCATCCCCTTGGTTACATACATTTATGTCAGTGACCCCCAACCACTAACACCTTACTCTTATCAAATTATTTACATTTTTGACTAAAGTAATTTTTTAGTTAATAACATCAACTAGTATCAAATTAATGATACTAATAATGGAATTACATTTTTTTGAATAGCTTGGGTTAAATTACATGCAGTAAGGAAAGCATTTCAGCCAATATCTAAAACTAAGGTGAATGGGATTAACTGTCTTAGGACACAATTGAAGTTAATTGTGTAATTAGTTTTATCATACAAAAGTGTATGTTTGTACCACATCCACACTGTGACTGAAGCCAGATGTGTCTTCATAATCTTTTCTGTTTCTATGTCAGACTAAGAACACTGGCCAAACCCTGAGAGAAAGTGGCTATATAAACCGCTCCCTTCTGGCCCTAAGGAACTGCATTATGGCACTACGCAAGAGACCGGGCAGCCATATCAATTATCGGGACAGCAAATTGACCTGGCTGCTAAAGGTATGTTATTACTATGAGATTTCCTACACACATATGACAATACAACCAGTGGCGTCACAAGGGGGGTGCGGGCCGCAACCGGGTGTCACCCTCCGAGGGGTGACACCAAGGTGCAGACTCGCCCTCTGGTAACAGGAGCCGGGTGCTGCACTGTAGAATTACGTGCAGCACTCGGCTCCTGTCACAGTGAGGGAGCCAGCACTACAAGCACACTGGTCCCCGGGGGCAGCCCACACCTCCTGGACCCCCAGAGACACTAAAACAGGGGTTCGGGTGTGTGGCCCCGCCCCCACATGTGAGGCCATGCCCGCTTGTCCCAAGGTCCCGCCCCGTTTCCCGGCGCGCACGGCTGCGCCACCCTCATTCTGATACACCCGCACCGGGTGCAACTAAAGGTAAGGACGCCACTGAATACAACTGTACCTGATGTCAGAGACAGTGATAAGAGAGAAGGGCCCCATGTGCAGTCTCCATACAGGCCTCCCCTTTCTCTTACAGGCACATGCACTAATTATACTCTGGCACTGCGCTTTCTCTACTGGGCATGTGCAGGACTTTGGAAATATGGCACCCATGTAATTTTCTCGGTGACTACATTGGTGATTACAGCATCGTGTTAAGTATACCCTGCACCCTTTATAGATTCACCCCGGGGCGTATTTATAATGGATACAGGGTGTACGGTTCAGGGGGGCCTGCACCGCCCACCCTGCACCCATACTTTTTTTTTATACTTACCACTCCCACTGAGTATCACTACACAAAACGCCTTGAAAATAGCCGCCGCTTCCTTTTTCCCGGTGTTTTTTGCATGTGCAGTAGGAAGTCACCAGGAAATTGGCTTTTGCTCCATTTTCCCGATGACTTACGCATGTGCAGTAGACACTCTAGTGCCCGGAGCCTACTGCTGCTGTCAGTTCGCTGATGGCAGCTGGGGAGAGAGGAGGGGGCCGGGGAGAGAGGAGGGGGCCCATGCTCACTCCCCGTCTGGGGCCCCCTCCTCTCTCCCCGGCTGCTGTCAATGAACTGACATCTCTTAATACGCCCCTGGATACACCCATGGCTGATGTATAAGTAGCATTAGTTACCTCTTAGATATCTTGTTGGGATACAAGCATTAAGGAACAGAGCCGTAACTAGACTTTTTGGTGCCCTGTGCCAGAAAGAGCAGTGGCGCCCCCATCATTTTTCAAAGGGACATAGAAGCTTATTGAGGCCCGGTCGTTAGCTCTACGAGCTCGCGACCGGGTCAATGTTGCTCCAGTGCGCATGCACGAGACCCAATGTCTCTCCCATTACCGACTGCGGGAGCTGGAAGATGCCCAGCTCCGGCAGTGGGAACAGCAGCCGATGAGAGTCTGTCTGACTCTCAACGGCTGCTAAAACAAACACACAGCTGCCCTCTCCGGCGGCTGTGTGTTTGTCACTGTGTAGCGCTGACCAAACTCCGTCCGGTCAGCGCTACACACGCGGTGCAGCTGTGTCACAGAGACACAGACTGCCGGCGGCTGCGTACCAGGAGAAGGGGGGGGTCACTCGTCACGGGAGGGGGGGACAACTACTAGCACAGACTAGTGCTTTTAAAAATATATATTTAGTAACAGGCAGCGGCTGCAGGGGGCTGGAGGGCCCCTTGAAGCTTTGAGCCCTTGGGCAACTGCCCTAAAAGCCCAATGGAAGAGACGGCCCTGGGCCAAGGAAGAGATAGGAGATGCTGGGGATGAAATAAGAGGTAGCTACAAGCAAGAATTATAATATACAGAGAGTTGACAGACCCAAACAGTGCCCCCTGACCTGTGGTGCCCTGTGCGATGGCAATGGCTGCACTACCCTAGCTACGGCCCTGTTAAGGAATATGAATGTGAGTTATCAAGCAGGGCCATGTGGTCTAGTGTATGGGGGTATGGCCACAGCTTATTGTAAATGCTGAGGTCCTGTGTACAGGGAATGTGGCCACAGCATCTATGCCTGAACCCCAGTCATCAGGAATATTGTTCCTAAAACATCGTTCTTTTGTGTTATCTCAGACAATGGCTGCAATCAACCATGATATTAGTAATTAGTGCAATCATTTGTTTTTCACAACCATAGTATAAAACAATAGTAGTAGATCTATAAACTGCTCGTTACAATGTGTAACGATTCCTCAGTGATCTCCCCTATAACCAGAGCTTTATCTATCACAGGACGCACTGACTGGCAGGAGCAGAATGGTGATGATCACACACGTCAGCCCTGCGGATGCTGCCTATGAAGACTCTCGCAGCACACTCACCTACGGGAGCAAGGCCAAGCACATCAAAACACTGGTGAGCAGCCCCCAAGGGCGTAACGGCATATGTATCTATGTTACTGGGTATATCTGTGGTGGAACAAGGGATTTATTATTAAATAAAACAAACATTATGAACATTCAAAATCAGTTTTATTAGAAGATTAAAATATGTTAAAAATATCTACTACGGGCCCATTCAGTCATAATAGCTACACCTATGGTATTACCTGTCTGTGTGAGGACATGTAGGTTACCCATCTATAATCTCCGGTCTCCATGTTTTCTCTGTGTGTGCCAGTGTCCAGTAACTAACTCTCTGCTGTTTACCCTTCCTCCTGCAGGTGGAGAGGAACCGTGTTTGTGCCCCCCACAAAATCCCTGAGGCTACAAGAAAAGACAAAGTGTCTGTGGTCCATATGCCAAGAAAAGACCTGGCAGTACCTGAGGCCGTGGTCCCTATGCCAGATAAACACCAGGCAGTACCTGAGGCCATGGTCCATATTCCAAAAAATCACCTGGCAGTACGTGAAGCCATGGTCCCTATGCCAAAAAATCACCTGGCAGTACCTGAGGCCATGGACCCATGCCAAAATATCACCTGGCAGTACCTGAGGCCATGGTCCCTATACCAAAAACTCACCTGGCAGTACTTGAGGCCATGGTCCCTATGCCAAAAAATCACCTGGCAGTACCTGAGGCAATGGTCCCTATGCCAAAAAATCACCTGGCAGTACCTGAGGCCATGGTCCCTATGCCAACAAATCACCTGGCAGTACCTGAGGCCATGGTCCCTATACCAAAAAATTACCTGGCAGTACCTGAGGCTGTGGTCCCTATGCAAAAACACCACCTGGCAGTACCTGAGGCCATGATCCCCATGCCAAGAAAACACCTGGCAATACCTGAGGCCATGGTCCCTATGCCAAGAAAACACCTGGCAATACCTGAGGACTTGGTCCCCATGCCAAATAAACACCTGGCAGTACCTGAGGCCGTGGTCCCTATGCAAAAACACCACCTGGCAGTACCTGAGGCCATGATCCCCATGCCAAGAAAACACCTGGCCATACCTGAGGCCGTGGTCCCTATGCCAAGAAAATACCTGGCAGTACCTGAGGCCATGATCCCCATGCCAAGAAAACACCTGGCAATACCTGAGGCCGTGGTCCCTATGCCAAGAAAACACCTGGCAATACCTGAGGACTTGGTCCCCATGCCAAATAAACACCTGGCAGTATCTGAGGCCATGGTCCTTATGCCAAGAAAACACCTGGCAATACCTGAGGTAAGTGCTCTCAGTGTCATTGTGGTTGCTTTCCTTTTCTTTATGTCCTAGTATTTATATATCTCTTTGTCATACAATGTAATGCTTATTACACTGACATTTACATCTTATATTACTCCACAAGTGTCACAATTTATACACAATATGTGAAAGGAAAAATAGGTTTCTTGTAATATAAATCATCTTGCAAAAACATAGTCCATTATAATTGTAAATGAAATAAAAGTAATTGGTAGCGGACGAGTCCATGGCCGCGATTCAATTCAAAGCAATGATGAGTAGCCCCGGGATGGAGCTCCCAGAGCTATTGCATTCAGCCTGATGTTTGGCCTGACTAAAGGCTTTCTTCTTGCACCCTCCTGGGGGTGTGAGGAGAAACCCGCCAAAAGTGCACTAACAGCTTTGCGGCCTGCACTTTGGTCAAAGAATGCCGGTTCTCACGACTAATACCCAAGTCGTGAGAACCGCCATTTTCCAAATAAACAACGCGCTGTATTGTATCGCGCCAAATAAGATAAGCTAAATATATAAAACTAAGAAATGTGAACAAAGCCATGAAAAACTCCAGATAAAACTAGTAAAACAAATTTATTCTAATTATATATAATACATCTAGTCATCCATTGTAGTATTATAGAATGAAATACTGAAATTCTATTAGATATTCAGCTGCCAATTAAAATATGTTAGATATATCTACTACAGGCTCAATCAGTCATAAAAGCTATACCTGTGGTATTACATGTCTGTGTGAGGACACGTAGGTTTCCCATCCATAATCTCCTGTCTCCCTTTGTACTCTGAGTGTCAGGGGCATTTCTAGAGAGGAGGGGGCCCATGTGCAGTCTCCGACACGGGCCCCCTCCTCTATGCCCGGCGGCCGGCAGCGCACTGCACTAGAGTGCGCCCAGAGTCTATAGAGCATGCGCTGGTCACTGGGAAAATGGCCACGGTGTCCATTTTCTCTGTACTGCGCATGCACAAACGAAAGGAAAGTGGCCGCGGCGGCCATTTTCCAGTTTGCTTGACCGCGCCGGACCCTCGCGCTGACGTGGGACACCAGAGAGGTAAGTATTTCTATGGGTGCAGGGTGTGTGGTGCAGGGCCCCCCTGGACCCAGGGGCCCGTGTTCCCCGCACACCCTGCACCCATTATAGATACGCCACTGCTGAGTGTGTCGGTGCCCAGTAACTAACTCTCTGCTGTCACCCTTCCTCATGCAGGTGAAGGCGCACCATCTGAGTCTGGCCCACAAGATCCCTGAAGGCGCCACAAAAATCAATGTTCAGCTGAGACTCGTCCACCAGGTATTCTTGTACCATGTAATTAAAAGTTTAAGGGGTCTGTTTATCATAGTTGTGGACTAACAATCTGCATCACAGCTTATCACAGCCATACAAACTGTAGTTACCCCACAAGTTACCATGCTGGGATAGTTGGGACGTGTGTACATAAGCTGGTCTTTACAGTTGGACATATTTATCTATGTTACTGGGTATAACTGTGGTGGAACAAGGGATATAGGGGGATAATTAATAAACCTAATATTCTCTCTCCATACTTCACTTTCTATCGCATTTTCTTTACTATATAAAGTTTGCTGCCGGGAAAGCTGAAGCGATAACGGGCTATCCCGGCAAATTGTTACTCACTACTCCCCTGTCGGCTCCTTCCGCCGGACGTCGGGGCTCTTGTGCACATGCATGACCTGTAGTACGCACCCTGCATGCACGTACTATGTCACTGCTCCGAGAGGAGCAGGGAAAACATTCACTGCTCCGAAAAGGAGCAGTGAAGCCCATTGCGGGGATAGCAGGTTTCACACTAGCTGTCACCGCGCTGGAGCAATGATGAATTTCTGCGGCAGCCGCAGTGAGTTAGAGTGTTAATTATCGTGGTCGTTCGGTCCCCAATAATTAACATCATGAATAGGCCCCTGTGTGAGGGCACGTAGGTTACCTATCCATAATCTCCTGTCTCCCTGTTTTCTCTGATTGTGCTAGTGCCCAGTAACTAACTCTCTGCTGATACCCTTCTCCTGCAGGTGGAGCGGAGCCGTATGTGTGCCCCCAACAAAAGTCTTGAGGCTACAAGAGAAGACAAAGTGCAGCTGAAAGACCCTCGTCCTCCAGGTATTTTTGTATCTTATAGTGAAAAGATTAAGAGGTCGGTTTATCATAGTTCTGCACTAACAATCTGCATCACCACTTATTCCAGCAATACAGATTGTAGTTACACCACAGGTTACCATGCTGGGTGGTTGGGAGGTATGTACATATGCTGGTCTTTACAGTTACAGATTAGGCAAAGGAAGCAACTGACCCAGAAACAATAGGAACAAATAGGGGTTTACACTTCCAAACTATATTCCATTGACTAACTGACGCAAAACATATACCAGACATAGTAGTAACTGTACTATTTCTATATTCTTTTCCATAGAGCCAGCCCATAAGGACCATCAGGATAAAGCGCCCAGTTCCAGTAACACTGGTCCTATGAAACGCTCTGAGTAAGTACTTTGTGAAGATATCACATGAACAATATGTAACAATGTGATTTATGGATAGAAATGATGAAAATTAGTGTCATTTATAGAAAGAAATAGATTGTTATGAAGCATTTTTTTAGCTATTACTATATAAATATTAATTATAATACACCATAATATGTAGCTCTGGGCACATTATTATATTATACTAATCTTAGCTATTGTTACATTCTCATGGAGTCCTTTAGGTGCAAATGTGTCTGATTTCTCTTTTTAGGGCTTCGCTGCATAAACCGCCCCCTGTGGTCCCTATGCCAAAAAAACACCTGGCAATACCTGAGGCTGTGGTCCCTATGCCAAGACAACACCTGGCAGTACCTGAGGCCATTCTTCTTATGCCAAGAAAATACCTGGCAGTACCTGAGGCCGTGGTCCCTATGCTAAGACAACACCTGGCAGTACCTGAGGCCATTCTTCCTATGCCAAGAAAACACCTGGCAGTACCTGAGGCCGTGGTCCCTATGCCAAGACAACACCTGGCAGTACCTGAGACTGTGGTCCCTATGCCAAGACAACACCTGGCAGTACCTGAGGCCGTTCTTCCTATGCCAAGAAAACACCTGGCAGTACCTGAGGCCGTTGTCCCTAGGCCGAGAAAACACCTGGCAGTACCTGAGGCCATTGTCCCTAGGCCAAGAAAACACCTGGCAGTACCTGAGGCTATTTTCCCTATGCCAAGGAGACACCTGGCAATACCTGAGGTAAGTGCTCTCAGTGTCATTGTGGTTACTAACCTTTTCCTTATGTCCTAGTATGTATAAATCTCTTTGTTATGCAATGTAATGCTTATTACACTGACATTTGCATCTTATATTACTCCACAAGTGTCACAATTTATACACAATATGAGAAAGGAAAAATAGATTTCTTGTAATACAAATAATCTTGCAAAAACTTAGTCCATAATTGTAAATGAAATAAAAATAATTGGTAGTGGACGAGTCCATGGTCATGATTCAATTCAAAGCAATGATGAGTTACCCTGGTAATCAATTCAGCCTGATGTTTGGCCTGACTAAAGGATTTCTTCTTGCATCCTCCTGGGAGTGCGAGGAGAAATCTGACAAAAGTGTGCTAACAGTCTAGCGGCACTTTAGTCAGAGAATGTCAGTTCTCACGCTTAAACACCCATGTTAAGTCACGAGAACCGCCAATTTCCGTCTTAACAGTGCGCTGAATTGAATCACGGCCAATAAGAAAAGCTAAATATATAAAACTAAGGAATGTGAACAAAAGCATAAAAAACCTCCAGATAAAGCTACTGATATATATGTATCTAATCATCCGTTGTAGTATTATAGAATTAAATACTGAAATTCTATTAGAAATTCAGCTGCCAATTAAAATATGTTAGAAATATCTACTACAGGCTCAATCAGTCATAAAAGCTACACCCGGGGGCGTATTTATAATGGGTGCAGGGTGTGCGGTGCACACAGGCCCCTGGGTTGGGGGAGGCCCACACCACACACCCTGCACCCATATGTTTTAATTACTTATCCCTCCGAAGTCCCACGCCGGGCTGTCTCGCCGGAGAAAACACCTGAAAAATGGCCGCCGCGGACATTTTTCCGGTGTTTTGCACATACGCACTAGGGAAATAACCCTGGTGCGACCTGCGCATATGCGCTGTAGACTTCAGTCACACTCTCTAGTGTCCAGAGTTTACAAGTGCTACGGCGCTGAGCGCGTCCGCCGACGCAGAGGGAGGAGGAGGCCCGGATAGAGATTGCACATGGGCCCCCTCCTCTGTAGAAACGCCCCTGGCTACACCTGTGGTATTACATGTCTGTGTGAGGACACGTAGGTTACTAATCCATAATCTCCTGTCTCCCTGTTTTCTCTGAGTGTACCAGTGCCCAGTAACTAACTCTCTTCTGTCACCCTTCGTTCTGCAGGTGAAGGCGCACCATCTGAGTCTGGCCCACAAGATCCCTGAAGGCGCCAGATCAACCAATGTTCAGCTGAGACTCGTCCTCCAGGTATTCTTGTACCATGTAATTAAAAGTTTAAGGGGTCTGTTTATCATAGTTGTGGACTAACAATCTGTATCACAGCTTATTACAGCAATACAAATTGTAGTTACCCCGCAAGTTACCATGCTGGGACATTTGGGACATGTGTACATATGCTGGTCTTTACAGCTGTGCAATATTTAAAAAAAATAAAAATAAAAAAGGCTGCCTTGGGGTTTGCTGTAATGGAGGGGTGTATCTGGCATAGGACTGGAATGCAGATTAGGTAAAGGAAGTGACTGACCTGGGAACAATAGGAACAAATAGAGGTTTATACTTACAAACTATGGAGCTGATTCAGAGCCACTCGCACGATGTCTATGCAGATTGCGTTGGCAGTGCTACCGCACAGCAATGCATTAGCACGCCCAGTATTTCTTAGAGAGCGATCACATAGTGTATGCAGACACCCACCAGCCTGTCTTAAGTTGCCCACTTGTGCACGTCATGTCCAGGAAGTGTATGCAACCATCGGTACATCGGGTAACATCGGATGCTATCGCAGCGCTTGAGGTTGACCATACCCTGAGCAAGCACTGCGAGCACTTCAGTGTAAAAACAAGCCGGTGACGTGTACTATGAGGCCGTCTTATAATTATGCACGCCTCTAACACGCCGTTGAGATGCTCAGGCACGCCTGCGTTTGCACCTCCACCCCCCCGTTTTTAATGGCCAGCTCCTGTTACCACCTACAAATGGCTTCTCCTGTCACTCACTCTGCTGGGCTGTCTATGCGCAGAGAGCGAAAGCATCGCTAAGGTATGGACATGCGCACAATGCATACACACTGCATACCATCGGCATCAGCGAGCGTTTGCATCTTAGCGAGCGGGTCTGAATGAGCTCCTATAATCCATTGACTAACTGATGCAAATCATATACCAGACACAATAGTAACTGTATTATTTCTGTATTCTTTTCCATAGGACCGTACTAGAAGGACAATAGGCTCAGTTCCAGGGACATTGTTCTTATGAGATGCACGTACGTACTTTGTGCTGATATTGCATGAACAACATATAACAATGGGAATTATGGCAAAAAAATTCATATAATGAAATATAGTGTCATTTATAGATAAGAATATAATTATTATGAAATATTTTTAGCTAGTTATAGTTAAATGTTCATCATATACCATAATACAGGGTCGTAACTAGGGTGTTGCCGCCGCTGCCTCTGCACAGAGTGCAACATGCCCTAGGGGCGGAACTGGCTGCCTGACGCAATCTCTATAGGCCACTGGGCGCCCACTGCTATGTACTATTAGTAGCACTGCACCTGGCTACATTACTATAGGTACAGCCCCGCCTGTCACTCTCTGGTTGCTCCGCCTCCTGACCCGTCTGCAGGGACGGGAGAGCTGTCATGACGTCTCTCCTCAGTTCCCACGGTTCCAAGAGAAGCTGTTGGAAGTTGGAACTTGGGCGTGCAGGAGACGGCGGCAGCAGCAGGCAGCGTGACAGGTGCGGTGCAAGTATCCTACATAGAAAGGCCCAGTGTGAGTGTCACTTTGACACACTGGACTCCAGTGCACTCTCACAGCAGGTAAATAGGTTACACATATCAAAGTGTCCTCATACTGACAGTTACACCATTTAAACTACCCATGGATGCTATGGGTAACATCAGTTTTAAAACTCACTTCTAAACACTCTCACTTTAGTAAATTTACCCCATATAATGTAAGGACACAGCTGCCAGCCTGTACTATTAGGAAATGGTGTCCTACAGAGAATAATATATTGTGTTCAATTGTGTTCTTCCATCTATGGGTCCGTTTCACTACAGATCACAATACTGCGTAGTGCGTACAAACACAGGGCCTGATTCAGAGCCACTCGTAAGCGGCCGCTCGTTCGCTCCGAGCGATGTTCGTACATCTGCGCATGCGTATGGGTTGTAATGCGCATGCGCCAACAAGTCAGTGCGGTCGGAAATCGTGTGCTCGCAAAATAGCGAGTGCCTGCTAATTTGAGTGACAGAATGAGGCGTTTGTGGGTGGTAACAGGGGAAGGTGCTTGAAAACGGGGAGTGGTGCTCCGAACGCAGGCGTGCTTAAAGGTCAAAATGGGCGTTTTAAAGGTGTGCATAATTAACAAAGCAGCGTCATCGACCACGTCACTTGGTTGTCTTTTAGCCTGAACTGCTCGCATGAATGCGGTAGGAAAATGCTACCACAAGAATAGCGAGCACTTCATTCGCCTTTCAATGTACTCGATTAATCTAATAAATAGCGGAGATGACGTATGATGCGAGCGGCCAGGGGGCGTCTTTACAAAATAGCGAGTGCATGTTTCGGACGCTCGCTCAGACATAGAGGCGTCAACAGACCGCAAAGAGCGAGCGCTCAATTTAAATAGCCGGCCCCTTTTTCTGGTAATCCACCGCGATCGCAATGCAAACTCAGCACTACATAAGGACGCCCACTTTACCATACGCACATCCACATCCATAATACTCAGCAGAATAGCGAAACCATCAGTACAATCGAGTACCATCGTACCCATACACACACTGGCACAAGCCCTGACCTTACCCAGAAAGTGCTAACAGCCACGCACGCTATGAGGCCTCAGACAGCGTATGGCTTCGCAGTGACTAATTTATGCACGTCCCTGAAACAGCGTGCGACTGCGAATGCGCTGGCACGCCTGACCACCGCCCCATCACCACTCGCAAACAGCACTTCCTGTCAATCACTTTGCGATGGTCTGCATAGCCTCACGCACTGCGATGCTTGTGCGGAACGCAACAATTGGCCAATTGCAGGTGTATTAGCAACTGCGATCCAAGCTGAATCAGGCCCTATGTACATACCTTCCAGCTATTACACACACAAAATAGGGACAAACAATATTAACAGCCAAGAGCCCCAGGACCAGACTGCACAATATCATTTACCATGGCCCCTCCAGTGTTGCAAACTAACAGTAATATCAAATTATGACATGGTGGGGGGAGGGGGGCACTGATGTTCCTTCTCACACAGGGCACCACAATATCTATTCACGGCTCTGCCATAATATCTAATTATGAATTCCATTCATATACTAATCTCTGCATCTCAGTAACTATCATAGAGCACATTACAATGTCACTGTAATATATTTATTTTTCTGTATGATAATATAGAATAACTGATGAGTATAAAATGAGGAGGACAATGGCCCAATGAAGTGAATCAGCCTCATTAAGTTGTATAATGTTCTCATAGAGTCATTTAGGTACTATGGTGTCTATTTTCTCTTTTAAGGGTTTGCGGACCCCGTGATCTCTATGCCAAGGAAACATCTGGCAATGCCAATTAAATATCTGGCAATACCGTAAGTGCTCTTAGTGTTATTGTGTCTACTTTCACCTTCCTTATGACCTAGCATTTATACAACCCATATACTGTACAAGCTGGCACTCAGGATCCGGCAGTCAGAATACCGACACCGGCATCCGGGCAGGGTTAGGATACCTGTCGATAAGTATCCTAACCCTACCTCTAACCGTCCCTGCACCTTAAACCCTCCCCCCGAGTGCCTAACCCTCCCCCGAGTGCCTATCCCTAACTCTCTCCCTAGTGTCTAACCCTAACCATCCCCCTAGTGCGTAACCCTCCCCCAAGTACCTATCCCTAACCCTCTCCCCTAGTGTCTATCCCTAACCCTCTCCCCTAGTGTCTAACCCTAACCCTCCCCCTAGTGCGTAACCCTCCCCTGAGTGCCTATCCTTAACCCTCCCCCCTAGTGTCTAACCCTAATCGTCCCCCTACCGCTTAACCCTAACCGTCCCCCTAGTGCCTATCACTAACCCTCCCCATAGTGCCTATCCCTAACCCTCCCCCCTAGTGTCTAACCCTAACCGTCGCCCTAGTGCTTAAACCTAACCCTCCCCCTAGTGCCTAACTGTAACCCCCCCAGTGCCTAACCCTAACCCCACTACTTACCGTAGGTATGCTGGCATCGGGATTCTGAGTCCTGGCATCCCGACTGCCAGGATTTATACTGCATCCCATTTATACATCTCTTTGTCATGCCAATATATTTCTTATTACACTGACATTTGCATCTCATATTACTCCTCGTGTATCATAATTTATACACAATTTGGTGTAAGGAAAAATATGTTTCTTGTAATGGAAATGACCTGGCAGAAACATAGCCCATTATAGTTGTAAATGAAATAAAAATAATTGTCAGTTTTACATATATTGGGCGGGATGTACTAAAGGAAAAATGCGGTAAAAACCCAGTTTTCGGGGTTTTTACCGCACCCGACGCTTCGCCGCCACCCCGCCGTCGCCCAGTGCTGGCCCCCACTCACCTGCTGTCCATGGTTGCCGGCCCGCGCTCCTCCTGGGTCCTCCGCCTCCTCCTAATCTTCTTCCGGGTGCAGGGAGGAGGAGAAGGAGCACGGGACTTCCTGCACAGGTCACCAGCAGGAAGTTCCCAGGGCTTGGAGGGGACGGGGTCCCACGGAGACCCCGTCACCTTGCGTCGGCTGCTTCGCAAAGGGTAGCTCTCATCGCAAGATCTGTCCTTTGTGATACTAATCGCATATGTTCGTACATATGCGATTAGTAAGGTTGCGGTGACTGGCGGAATGGTCACCGCAACCTTAGTACATCCCGGCCATTGTGTCTAGCAGAGGACAGGTCCATTAGATAAGCTACATATATAAAGAAATAAGAAATGTGAACATAGGGCCTGATTCAGAGCCGCTCGTAAGCGGCCGCTGGTTCGCTCCGAGCGATGTTCGCACATCTGCGCATGCGTATTGGTTGTAATGCGCATGCGCCAACCAGTCAGTGCGGTCGGAAATCGTGTGCTCGCAAAATAGCGAATGCCTGCTAATTTGAGTGACAGGATGAGGCGTTTGTGGGTGTTAACAGGGGAAGGTGCTTGAAAACGGGGAGTGGAGATCCGAACGCAGGCGTGCCAAACGGTCAAAACAGGCGTTTTAAGGGTGTGCATAATTAACAAAGCAGCGTCATCGACCACGTCAGTTGGGTGTCTTTTAGCCTGAACTGCTCGCATGATTGCGGTAGGAAAATGCTACCACAAGAATAGCGAGCAGTTCATACGCCTTTCGATGTACTCGATTAATCTAATAAATAGCGGAGATGACGTATGATGCGAGCGGCCAAGGGGTGTGTTTACAAAATAGCGAGCGCATGTTTCGTTCGCTCGCTCAGACATAGAGGCGTCAACAGACCGCAAAGAGTGAGCACTCAATTTAAATAGCCAGCCCCTTTTTCTGAACGAGCGTCCGCAAATAGCGTCCAGTTCTGAATCAGGCCCATAAGCCTCTAGTCATTCATTATAATGTTTTAGAATGAAGCTATCTTTGTAGTAAAATATGCTCCTTTATTTCTATTTAATTAATACTGCCCTTGAGGATATGAGAGTAGTTACCCTTCTCACCTCCTCCCCAAATCCTTACCCTCTTCATGTCACCCCCTTGTGCCACTACTTCAATCTTTTCCCTTTTGAATGTAAGCTCTCACTAGCAGGGCCCTCCATCCTTTTGGCTACTATACTGAAAAGAGTCCATTCTGGTCAGTACTATGCAGGACCCCTTCATTTAAATATTCTCAGTCACATATATATTGCTGATATTAATTTTACCATAACTGTAACTATATTAGCATGTGCATTGCAATTACAGTATACTAAACAGAACCCAATCTGGTGGCCAGTATAATAAGCAGACCCCAATCTGGTGGCTATTATACTAAGCAGATCCATATCTGGTGGTCAGTATACTAAGTATACCAGAATCTGATGACCAGTATAATAAGTAGACCCCAATCTGGTGGTCAGCATACTTAGTAGACCCCAATCTGGTGGCCTGTATACTAAACAGACCCCAATCTGGTGACCGGTATACTAAGCAGACCCCAAACTGGTGAGCAGTATACTAAGCAGACCCCAAGCTGGTGGCCATTATACTAAGCAGACCCCAATCTGGTGGCCATTATACTAAGCAGACCCCAATCTGGTGGGCAGTATACTAAGAAGACCCCAGTCTGGTGGCCGGTATACTAAGAAGACCCCAATCTGGTGGGCAGTATACTAAGAAGACCCCAATCTGGTGGGCAGTATACTAAGCAGACCCCAATCTGGTGACCAGTATACTAAGCAGACCCCAATCTGGTGACCAGTATACTAAGCAGACCCCAATCTGGTGGCTAGCATATAAATCAGATACTCAATTAGCAGGGGCGTTTCTAGAGAGGAGGGGGCCCATGTGCAGTCTCCTCTCCTCTCTGTCCGGTGGCCGGCAGCGCACTGAGCTGTGCATGCCCAGCACCGGAGTTATAGACTCTGGGCACTAGAGTGTGCCCAGAGTCTATAGAGTACGCGCTGGTCACTGGGAAAATGGCCGCGGTGGCCATTTTCAAGTCGTTTTTTACAGTGCCGGACCCCCGCACCGACGTGGGACTTCAGAGATGTAAGAAATGCTATGGGTGCAGGGTGTGCGGTGCGGGGCCCCCCTGGACCCAGGGGCCCGTGTTCCCCGCATACTCTGCACCCATACGCCCCTGTCAATTAGGTATGTGTTGTATAAAACAGTCCCATAATCTAATGGCTAGTGTATGGTAGATATCCAAATTAAAAGTTTGTGCATTAATCAGGCTTTAAAGATGGGTTATTAATTTATCATCTACACTTTATTTAGGTTCATCAGTGGGGGTGGGATAGGACAATAAGACAAGAGGCTGGGTAGATATCCTTTGACCCTGCATCTGTATATGCTATTGGTTATACCAACATTGTGCTGTATTTTTCCCATTCCTGTCAATGGACATTCCAGTGGCCCATTTGTTGCAATGGAGTTGTTTGCTACACATAGAAACTCTAGTGAAATCAATAGGAAATTTAAAGCAATTGACAGGAATGGAGCCTCATAGAGTTGCTAATTACTATTATTTTTTCCCATGTCAGCAGAGCTTCATTTAATCTGTACTGATATTTGGTTATAGCAAAGAATCCCCATGACTCCCCTCACAGTCTACCAATCACAACAGCTAGTACAGGAAACCACTTGTAATTGGCTGAGCAGACAGCTCCTAGTCACTCTGCAGAGAAAGTCTGAGCGGAACTGTTTGTGTCTTCCATTGTTTTATTTTATTTCTTGCGGATTACACATTAGGAAGAGTACCGATACATTACACGAAGAAAATAAAGAATGTGACTACCAATTAAAAAGATTTTCCTGTTAAAAATTAAGAAGATCCCATTAAATTACAAATATTATTTTCTTGTGGATTCCATATACTGTATAACACAATACCATTGGATTACAAATTAAAAGGGATAAAAATTATTTTTTTACACGACTGACACTATGATTGCTTACACTTTGGCCCTCATTCAGAGCCGTACGCTCTGAGCAGAGCGCACGCTCTGCATGAGGGCCGGGCTCCATTTTCATGGAGCGTCCTCCTGGACGCTCGTATAGCTGTGGGTCACTACCCACAGGCTATACGAGCGTGCATTTTGATGGCCGCGATGGTCGTGACCATCGCGACCATCTAAATTGCGAGCCGGAGCCTGCGGTTGAGGTTTTCAACCGCAAGCTCCGGAGTGATTTTGGCTCTATCAGAGCCAAAATCACTCCCACTGACATCACTAGTGATGTCAGTGGGCCGGCTTCTGATGGGAGGCGTTCCCGTGGGAACGCCCCCGTCAGGGAGGCACGCCCCCGGCACGCCCACCAAAGGGGGCGTGCTGTCAATCAACATTGACAGCACGCCCCCTTTGATCGGACACAACGAGCGAAGGAAAGTCCTTCGCTCGTCGTGTCTGGCGCATGCGCACGACGGAGCTCCCTCCGTCGTGCGCATGCTCAGTGCAGACCATCGACCCACTTGCGAGCGGACAGCCGCTCGCGAGTGGGTCTGAATCAGGCCCTTTGTCATTACACACTTTTCATTAGAATTTTTTTGGGAATTGTATTCTGGTTACAATTTCTCTTTCATTGCTGTTATACTTGGAGTATTCTCACTATTGTTAAAACAGAAATGTTTAATTCCTCCTATGAATTGATGTGAAACTTTCATTTAATGCCCTTTAGATCAAGACGACAGCTGGTTGTAGCGCACGTTCTGTCCTCCATCTGGAATCTGTCCATAGAAGGTGATGAAAAGATCCGCTTGGGCCGAGGCCGTCACCTTCTTGCATTGTCCAATAACACCATCGCTCACTTATCAAAATAACATCTTACCAATTAAATAAACATCATTGGTGATTTTAGTGGTTTCAATTCATTACATTTCATAACTTAATTTTATTATATCCTTATTTTATTGTATTCCATTTGTAACATTATTCTTAGGTCTCATAAGGTTTATGTTAGGGCAATAGCAGTAGAAGTAGAGAGATGATAAGACCTTTACAACTTGAGGAGTTCACCTTTAGCAAGCTGCCTTTCTATTACAGCAAGATGTGCTTAAGCCCTGGGGATGGTACGGTCTGCATTTCCCACCCCACAAACACACTAATATATAGTAGGTTTTTGCAGGGACGGATTACAGGCAGGACGGACGGGGCAGTCACCCAGGGCCCCCTGCACCTTGCAGGCCCCCACACTGTACCAAGCATTGCCCTGAACCGGGCCACTCTGGACCGGTATACACTACCTTTTCAGCTCATTTACTCTTGTTACTTGAGACTAACGAAGAAAGCTTTGTCTCCGCCTCTACATTGGGTGGCCCGCCCGTGGCTGCCTATCAAAGCCTCGCCCCCTCGCTGGCACATTGCTGCAATTTACGGATGTATGGGTGGGGGCTTGGCGTAATACCATGACATACCCGCCCCCACGAGAAACCTGATGCTGGAACTGAAGCCTAAAACAAAAACAGATAGTGTGACACTACTAGGGTCAGTGTGTGTGGTTGTGTGTGTGCTCTCTCCCCCCTTCTCTCCCTCTCCTCCTCCCTCCCTCTATCTTTTCCACTCTCTCTCATGCTTTCTCTCACTCTCCTTTCCTGTCTCTAAGGGGTTTTTTTATTGGTAGGGGCCCCCACAACTTAGTTGCCCTGGGGCCCGCCACAAGCTGTAACCCGGCCCTGAATTTTTGGACTGTGAGAGGGGAATGTAGTCAACATCCTGGTGCACACATTGCCGCTGCTCAGAATCACGCACCGGAATCACCACAGGAGTCAGGGTTAGGTTTAGTGATTAGGGTTATGTACTAAGGGGAGGGTAAGGCATAGGCTGCGGGGGGAGGGGGGTAGAGTTAGGGTTAGGCTGTGGGGGGTAGAGTTGGTGTTAGGCTGCGGGGGAAAGGGTTGGGGCTAGGCTGCGGTGGGGGTAGGGTTGGGGTTTGACTTCGGGAAAGTTAGGGTTAAGCTACAGGAAAGGTGGGTTAGGGTTAGGATACTTACCTGCTTGGGTCAGGATTTCCACTGTCAGGATTACAGCGCTGGGATTCTGAATGTTGGCATTGCATGTGCTGGGATTGCGTTACCCAACCTGTGGGAGGAAACATGGCACCCTGGGGAAACCGCACAAAGATGAGGGAGAAAGTTGCAGCATTGATTTGGTAAGTGGAAACACAAGACGCACACCATGCAGAACGTTCAACAGTAACGTTGGCATTATTTTTTAACTTATTAAAGTCATCCTGCCAAGGCACTGCCCCCACACTGTTATAGTATGTCAGGTATCCCTTCCGTACTGGCCACAGTGATCGGGACACAGCAACAGCCGGAAGGAGGAGGTGGGGTGCCGTCGGCTGGACACCGCAGTAGTCGCAGCTTGCTTCCAGGAGCAGCAGCTCCTGCTTCCATGGAGGTTAATGGCTGCTCTGCAGCCGCGCCAGAAGGGGGGTGCTGCTGTCTGTCAATCACTGTTGATTGAGGGGAGTGCTACTGACTGTCAGTCACACTACGGTAATGGTCCTTGAGGCATGCGCAGTGTGAATCAGAAGCGTGCGCGGTTTACTGATAATCGCTCAACTGGGAAAACATTGGCTTAGTGTAGAACTCTGAATCAGGCCCTAAATACCCTGTTGCATGTGACATGTTATGTGACATGATATGCTCTCTCTGGTAGGTGGCTGTCACTGATATATGTATATACTAGGGATGAGCGGGTTCAGATTTTCAAAATCCGAGCCCCCCCCGATCTGGGAACCGAGTCCAGCTCGGGTTTTCCCACCAGACTTGGTTCCTGGTGTCCGATTCTCGCGAGACCCGGACTTTGCACAATTCGCGCCTCCCGCCCCGCTATCTTCACTCCAGTCCTGGAGAGGGCAGTGAGAGGGCATGTAGTGTAGTGTCTGTGGGAAGGTGGCATGGCGTGGCGACCTGCTCTGCTGTATCAGTCCAGTCCAGTGGTGCTGTCCTGTGCTGTATATTCATTCCAAATAGTTTTTACAGGGGCTGCCCTGTGTGGTGTAGGGCTACGGTGCCCTGTGCTGTGTATTCACTCCAGTCTCCAAATAAAAAGGGGTGATTTTAATTCATCCAAATAATTTTTACAGGGGTTATTCACTCCATAAAAATAATGGAGGACAAAAATTTGGAGGATAAAATAGGGAAAGATCAAGAACCACTTCCTCCTAGTGCTGAAGCTGCTGCCACTAGTCATGACATAGACAATGAAATGCCATCAACGTTGTCTGCCAAGGCCGATGCCCAATGTCATAGTAGAGGGCATGTAAAATCCAAAAAGCCAAAGTCAGTAAAATGATCCAAAAAAATAAATTTAAATCTAAGGAGAAATGTAAACTTGCCAATATGCCATTTACGACACGGAGTGGCAAGAAATGGCTAAGGCCCTGGCCTATGTTCATGACTAGTGGTTCAGCTTCACATGACGATGGAAGCCCTCCTTCCGCTAGAAAAATCAAACGAGTTAAGCTGGCAAAAGCACAGCAAAGAACTGTGCGTTCTAAGAAGCTATCACAAATCCCCAAGGAGAGTCCAAGTCTGTCGGTGGTTGCGATGCCTGACCTTCCTAACACTGGCCGTTAAGAGGTGGCTCCTTCCACCATTTGCACGCCCTTTGCAAGTGCTGAAAGGAGCACCCACAGTCCAGTTGCTGATATTCAAATTGAAGATGTCACTGTTGAAGTACAACAGGATGAGGATACTGGTGTAGCTGGCGCTGAGGAGGTGGTTGATGAGGAGGATTCTGATGGTGATGTGGTTTGTTTAAATCAGGCACCGGGGGAGACAGTTGTTGTCCATGAGATGAAAAAGCCCATCATCATGCCTGGGCAGAAGACCAAAAAATCCACCTCTTCGGTCTGGAATTATTTCTATCCAAATCCGGATAACAACTGTCTTGCCATGTAGCTTATGTAAATGTGTAATAAGTAGGGGTAAGGATGTTTACCACCTAGGAACATCCTCCCTTATATGTCACCTGCAGCGCATTCATAAAAAGTCACTGTCAAGTTCAGAAACTGAGGCTAAGACCGTAAGCAGTCCAGGGACACCTAAATCCCTTTGTCCTGTTGTATCCAAGCACCTGCAAACCATTCCAGCAACTCCCTCCTCATCAATTTCCTCCTCAATAAGGATCGGAAGTAGCCCTGCATACCATGTCACTGGCATGACTGACTCCTCTCCTATCCGGGATTCCTCCGGAGGATCCTGCATTGCTACGCCTACTGCTGCTGTTGCTGCTGGGAGTCGTTCATCATCCCAGAGAGGAAGTTGGAACACCACTACTTCTTTTACTAAGCAATTGACTGTCCAACAGTCCTTTGCGAGGAGGATGAAATATGACAGCAGTCATCCTGTTGCAAAGCAGATAACTGAGGCCTTGACAGCTATGTTGGTGTTAGATGTGCATCCGGTATCCGCCATTAGTGCAGTGGGATTTAGAGAATTGATGGAGGTAGTGTGTCCCTGGTACCAAATCCCATCTAGATTCCACTTCACTAGGCAGGCGATACCAAGAATGTACAGAGACGTCAGAAAAAGTGTCCTCAGTGTCCTAAAAAATGCGGTTGTACCCAATGTCCATTTAACCATGGACGTGTGGACAAGTGAAACAGGGCAGACTAAGGACCATATGACTGTGACAGCCCACTGGGTAGATGTATCACCTTATGCAACAACAACAGCAGTGTCACCAGTAGCAGCATCTCAGAAACGCGAGCTCGTTCCAAGGCAGGCTACGCTGTGTATCACCGGTTTCAGTTAGAGGCACACTGCCAACAACCTCTTATGGAAACTGAGGGAAATCATCACCGAATGGCTTACCCCTCTTAGAATCTCCTGGGGATTTTGTGATATCTGACGCCACCAATATTGTGCGGGCATTACATCTGGGCAAATTCCAGCACGTCCCATGTTTTGCTCACACAATAAATTTGGTGGTGCAGAATTTTTTGAAAAATGACAGGAGCGTGCAGGAGATGCTTTCAGTGTCCTGTTAAAATTTCGGGCCACTTTCACCATTTAGCGACTGCGTGCTGAAGACTGGAGCTTCAGCAAACACTCTTGAACCTGCCCTGCCATCACCTGAAGCAAGAAGTTGTAACGCGGTGGAACTCAACCCTCTATATGCTTCAGAGGATGGAGGAGCAGCAAAAGGCCATTCAAGCCTATACATCCACCTATGACATAGGCAAAGGAGGGGTTATGCACTTGACTCAAGAGCAGTGGAGAATGATTTCCGTGTTGTGCAAGGTTCTCCAGCCCTTCGAACTTGCCACAGGTGAAGTCAGTTCAGACACTGCCAACTTGAGTCAGGTCATTCCCCTCATCAGGTTTTTGCAGAAGCAGCTGGAGAAAGTGAAGGAGGAGCTAAGATGGAGCAATTTCGCTCTGTAAGTGAGACTTGTGGATGAAGCCCTTCATTCGTTTTGCCAGGATTCGATGGTTGTCAATCTGTTGAAAACAGAAAACTAAATTTTGGCCACCACGCTCGATCCAAGGTTTAAAGCCTACGTGGTGTCTCTCTTTCTGGTGAACACAAGCCTGCAGAGGTGCAAAGACTTGCTGGTGAAAACACTGTCAGCTGAAGCGGAACGTGACACAGCAACAGCTCCTTCATTTTCTCCCGCAACTGGGACTGCCAGGAAACAACTTAGATATCCTAACCAATCCACTGTCGGTGATGCAGGGCAGGCAGGACCAAGTTTGGATATCTGGTCCGGACTGAAGGACCTGCCAACAATTTCTGACATGTCTTTCACTGCATATGATGCTGTCACCATTGAAAGAATGGTGGAGGATTACATCGGTGACAGCATCCAAGTAGGCATGTCAGACAGTCCGTGCCTGTACTTGCAGGGAAAAGAGGCAATTTGGAGGCCCCTGTACAAACTGGCTCTATTGTACCTAAGTTGCCCTCCCTCCAGAGTGTACTCCGAAAGAGTTTTTAGTGCAGCAGGGAACCTTGTCAGTGAAAGGCGTAGGAGGTTGCTTCCACAAAATGTGGAGAAGATGATGTTCATCAAAATTAATGATCAATTCTTCCAGGAAGACCAGCCTCCAGAAAGTACAGAGGGACCTGTGGTGGTGGATTCCAGTGGGGACGAATTAATACTCTGTGAGGATGAGGATGTACACAACACTGAAGAAGGTGAGGAATCGGTGGATGAGGACGACATTTTGCCTCCGTAGAGCAAGTTTGTGCAGGGGCAGATTAATTGCCAGCTTGTTTTGTGGGGGCCCAAACGAACCAATCATTTCAGTCGTGTGGTAGACCCTGGCGCTGAAATGATTGGTTTGTTAAAGTGTGCATGTTCTGTTTATACAACATAAGGGTGGGTTATGTTGACAAGGAAAATTCCATCTTGCACCTCTTTTTTTTCTTTGCATTATGTACTGTTTGGGGCCTAGTTTTTCAAACTGCCATCCTGTCTGCCACTGCAGTGCCACTCCTAGATGGGCCACGTGTTTGTGCCGCCCACTTGTGTCGCTTAGCATAGTCATCCAGCTACCTCGGTGCAACCTTTTGGACATAAAACACTATTTTGAGGTGTGAGATGTTCAGAACAGACTGGAAATGAATGTTATTGAGGTTAATAATACCGTAGGAACAAAAAAAAAACACAAATTCTGTGATTTTAGCTGTTTTTATGCTTTTTTCGAAAAAAATACAGATCCAAAACCAAAACCCGGAAGGGTGGTTTTGGCAAATCCAATCCAGATCCAAAACACGAAGAAAGATCCAGATCCAAAACCAAACACAAAAAGTGTCCGGTGCACACCCCTAGTTTTAATTGAGTTTAATGATGATTAGTACCTCATGTGTGTGTGTCAGATTGGGAGTTGGCTCAGAGGTAAATAAGATAGATTTTTCACATTTTTTTTAAAGAAATATTTATTAAAACACCTTCAAAACAAATTGTACAGAGAACATTGGCAAATAGAGTAACATAGTATATACAAACAAATCCATCCAATTCCAGTAAAATGGATTTTTAACGTGGGGTTGACTTCAGTTCTGACTAGAGATGCGCGCCGACCCCCGTGTTTTGGTTTTGGATCTGGATCTCCCCTGGTTTTGGATCTGAATCTGGTTTTGGATTTTTCTCCTTGGTGTTTTGTTTTTAGGTTTTGGATCTTTATTTTTTCCAAAAAATTATATAAACAGCTAAAACCACATAATTTGTCTGCCGGTTCAAATCCCGACAGCGACAGCCCGGCAAGGGTGAAAATCCTGATCGTCCCTAAGGTAAGTATCGCTAACCTAATTCTCCCCCCCCTAACCCTCCCTTAGGGGTGCCTAACCCTAACCTCCCCCCCAAGTGCCTAACCCTAATCCCCCCCATCCAAACAGCCTAACCCTAAGTCTCCTGGGGGGGTGCCTAACCCAAACCTCCCCCCGGGGGTGTCTAACCCTAACCCCCTCCTTCCCCTAGCCTAACCCTAACCTCCGGGGGGGTGCCTAACCCTAAATCCTCCCCGGGAGCCCTAAGCCTAACCCTCCCCCCCCGCGGCTGTCCGTGCCCGGCATCAATTCGATCGGGATGCCGAGCATTGGTCTTCCGGCATCTGGTTAATGACAGTCATTTAGATTTAGACGCCTGTCATTAGTACCACGCTGGGATTAGAACGTCTGGAAGCCGGCGGTCGGGATTTAGACCGTCGGCTTCCAAACTACATCCCGTTATTAACCACCTCACAATATTGATTTCACTATTTTTCACCAATACAGGCCAAAGGCTGCAGCGAGCTGGCTGGTTAAAGTAAGCAACAGAGCAGCAGCACAAACACACGGCAGTTTAAAAAAATATAGGACATCTATGAAACGTTACCACACAGCAGTGGCAGACAGGATGGCAGTTTAATAAACTATAATAATGTCAGTCGGCAATGCCCCAAATTGTGCCAAATGTAAAGGAAAGAGGTGCAAGATGGAATTGTCCTTCTCACCCACTCTTATGTGGGATATTAAAAAGGATATGCACAGTTTAACAAACCAAGCACTTTAACCAGTAGGACTGACACTTTCGTGGCTGAACTCCTTGGTTTGTTTGGGCCTCTACAAAACATTTGTTTGAAGGACTAACTTCAATTATTAATGAGGAGGTTGATGATGAGGGTGTTGGTGGTGGAGATTGCATGTGCTGGTCCAAACTCCTGGTAGCTGATACTGGACTGCTTGTTATTAATTTACAAATTATAATTTTGTTAAACAAATTGCATTAACTCGTTGCAAATGAAGTAACAGGGAGGAGGTGCCTAGATGGTTGACGTCCCTTCCTCTGCTAACTTTGGCTTTACAAATGGAACAGATGCCTTCACAACTGTTGTCAGAATTTAGATTAAAATAATTCCACACCCAAGACGTTGCTTTTCTGGCTTTCTTTTTATCATTAGCAAGAACTGCTGCCACTGGTGGCTGATTTACGCAAACCACATCCTTATCATCAACATCCACATTAGAGTCAGATAGGACACAAATTTCCCCCTCATCCTCCTTTTGCACTTCCTCCACACTATCATTCTCATTTTTTATTATTTCACCATCTACTACTAGCACAGCCGTCATGGCGTCAGTGATCCGCTGTGAAACTGGGTGACAGCTGTTATACTTCCTCTGTGAAAGGACTGTTTAATAGTCAATTGTTTTTTAAATTACTTCCAATCACGAATTAGGATAATGATGATGATGCGGGTGTTGGAGATCGAAGGCGCTTGGATCCCACAGAGAGGGAGCATGTAGGTGACACTGGACTTGTTACGTTTTGAGTTTTGGAACTTGGCGACATACACTTTGATATTTGATGAATGCGCTCCAAGTTACATAACAAGGAGGAGGTTCCTAGGTGGTTTAGGTCCCTCCTTCTACTCACTTTTGCTTTGCAAGGATTACATATGGCTTGACAACTGTTGTCCGGATTGGGGTGGAAATAATTCCACAGGTGAGAATTGGAATTTTTTGTCCTTTGCCCCGGCATAACAACAATGGGCTTTGGCTTTTTCAATCCATGGGCAACAGCTGTTGCCTTACTTACACAAAGGACATCTTCGGTATCAACATCCTCATCACCAACATCTTCATCATCAACATCCTGATCATCCTTAGCGCCTTCAACTACCAAAATATCCTCCTCCTCCTCCATGTGCAATTCCACAGAAGCATCCTCACTGACTACATCTGCAAGATGTTGACTGCCCTTCCCCACATTTACAGAGGGCACACAAATGTTGGAACTTGGAGGATCCTCCAGTACACTAGTATTTAGGTTTGGCTCACACATGGCAACCGCGGACACACTTGCACTCTCCTCTGGGATTTGTGATTTCGATTCCTCAGGGCACACAGTTGTTTTTTCCGAAGGGCTATCAGAATCAGAACCTGCAGTCTTCTTCATAAAGAAAGGCCAAGGCCTTATCCTTTCCTTGCCACTTCGTGTAGTGAATGGCATATTGCCAATTTTTTGTTTATCTAAAGGCAAATTTCCTCTCAATTTTTTTTTCTTAACTTCAGTAAAAGTAGCTTTACCATATTGATGGCGTGACTTAAGCCCTGGGGCATGGGCCTTCATAGAGGACGAGGAAGTTGATGGCCTTGCACCGCTGGTGGCAGCTACAACATGTGGTTCTTGGCCTTGCTCTCCTGTCATGTGACAGCCCTCCATATTTACTGCGGTCTTGAAGCAGTGTCACAAGCACCAATAGTGTAGCCAAGGTGCGGTTACAAAATTCACACACGTGCAGTCGTGCACACACACAAAAATATTAGACAAAAAAAGACAATTGATTTTTATTTTTTTCCAGCTCCAAAACTTGAGCCCAGAGCACCGATTGATCACTGGACTGACTGGAGTCGGGCAGCACTAGGTTGCAAATTGCGTTGCTGACTGAATCTTGTGCGGCTAAGCCTAACACGCACGCACACACACAGACAGTAAAAGATAAAAAAAAAGACAATTGATTTTTAGTTTTTTTATGCTCAAGAACTTGGGCCCAGAGCAGTGATTGATCATGACTGGAGTGAGGCAGCACTCGGTTGCAACTTGCATTGCTGGCTGGATACACGCACACACACACACAGACAGACAAATAAAGTTAAAGTTAAAAAAAAAGACAATTGATTTTTATTTTTTTTTATGCTCCAGAACTTGGGCCCAGAGCAGCGACTGATTACGACTGGAGTCGGGCAGCACTAGGTTGCAACTTGCGTTGCTGGCTGGATCATGTAGGTCCGACGGGCAATAGCGTCAGCGGGCGCCATGGTGCCGAATGCAGCATGGCAAGCATTGTTGTTCCGTCGCCGCCGGCATCGGCAAGTGTGTACGCTGGGTCCCATTCGCAAGCGAGGTCAGTACACACTAGACATCGTCTAGTCAGTACCCGGCTTTACACTCTCTATACATACAGTATATTAACATAACTTGTGTAGTACAAGCCACCTCTATAGGTAGTTTTGCACTTTCGATGAAAATCCTTTTTTTCAGGACAGATTTTGTAGACTGGCTGCTCTTCTGATACAGTCCCAGTGAAGCGTGGAGTTCATTGTTCTGAAACTCCTTTCATAATGCCAGCGAGCTGAAAGAAAAACAGAAGACTGATGGGTAAGGGGCCCGACCTTCACATTCCCAGACGGATTCCCTGCTTACCCATAAGGAATCATTCTTGGGGGTTTACATCTGTCCCAAGCCCTTATTTATTAATATGTGAGAGATCACTCTGCAACGGCATATCCACTGCACGATATTGCGGGCGATGAACGATAACTATATTGTTATAATTAGAGTTCAAATCGTCCAATTTATTGTGTAGTGGATATGCGCCTGACGACGGTTTCTTTTTACCAGCTGTGGGAGGATTTTATAGACTCCTTTACGTTGGCCTTAAGACGCCAAATATATTTGTGCTTCCGTAATACTACTTGGTTTGAAACCGGATTTTACTGGATGAATCTCCCAATTCTTTGTCTGTTACAGGCTGCGGTGGGATCGGTTTCTTTTTGGGTCTCCTTTCCCCTGTTTTATTGTATTGGTCAATATTTAGGGGTGTCTGCTTGCCATGTTTAGACTGCTCTGGATATTATGTGCCATCTTTCGCTTTTGCCTTTTGATGGAAATATTTTTCTGTTACTATATTGTATTATTTATATATTGATACCCTTAATGGGTCTTTGGGGGTCATTCAGACCCGCTCATGAGCGTCAGTACGCTCGCAAGCGGTTCGATGTTCCCCACTGCGCATGCGCACGACGGAGGGAGCTCCGTCGTGCGCATGCGCGAGACGGGGAGCGACGGGCTTTCCATCGCTCCGGGTCTCGCACCAAAGGGGGCGTGCTGTCGATGTTGATTGACAGCACGCCCCCTTTGGTGGGAGTGCCGGGGGCTTGCCTGCCAGACAGAGGCGTTCCCATGGGAACGCATACCGTCTGAAGCCGGCCCCACTGACATCACTAGTGATGTCAGTGGGAGTGATTTTGGCTCTGATAGAGCCAAAATCCCTCCAGGGCTTGTGGCAGGGAGACCCTACCGCAGGGTCTCCGTGCAAGTCCGATGGTCGCGATGGTCAAGACCATCGCAACCATCTTTTTGGCCGCTCGCATATGCTGTGGGTGGTCACCCACAGCTATACGAGCGGCCAGGAGGCCGCTCCATTTTCATGGACGAGGGCCCTGATTCAGAGCGAGCGCTCTGGTCAGAGCGTTCAGCTCTGAATCAGGCCCTTTGTTCTATTTATCATTTATTTTGTTTTATATCTGATATGTAATATATTATTATTCTGATGCATAAAAGAAATGTTGATATTTATTAATATGTGAAAATAGCAAATGTTTTATATATATATTATATATATATATATAGTCTCTTCTTGCAGCGATTAAAAAAAATTGCATTAATAGTATTTTTCTATCAGAATGGGAGTAATCACTGCATGCTTGAACAGTGATGGAAAGATGCTAGTAGAGAGAGAGAGATTGCAGATTTTAGTTAGGGTTGGGATGAGCACTGGAGACAGAGCTTTACTGATTTGTGAGGGTATAGGATCAAGAGGAGAGGTAATAGAGTAGGAGGATGAGAAGAGTGTAGATACTTCATTTTCGTTTTTGGGGTCAAATTAAGAGAATGTGCCAGAGAGTTCAGGTAGGGAATTGAGCAGGTCACTAGATGAGCACCCGCACACGCACGGTGGGGGGGGGGGTTCCTAGTACCTAGAAACCCTCCCTGCCCGCCACTCCATCGCAGCCCAGCTTAACAATATATTTTTTTTTATGTAAAGACGTGAGCCGGCAACTGTCCCTGGCTGAGCTGCCTGTAGGGGGAGCTGCAGCGCTTGCGCACAGCTCCTCCCGGGCAGTTCCCATAGGGCACCGCGCACCGGCATTGTGGGAGGCTGAGACATCGGAGCCTGCTGCGTGACAGTGACCGGCGCTCTCTCCCAAAGCTGCACCACAGGTGGGTGTAAAAATTTACATGTGGTGGGAACCAGTGGTGGTGGGGGTAGGGTGATCTTTGTCAGTGTGCCAGTCTGTGTGTGTATAGGCCAGGCTTGCCTACCCTCCTGATTTGGTCGGGAGCCTCCCGAATATCGGGTGCCGCTCCCAACCCCCCGGAAAGGCAGGCAAGCCTCCCGGCTGCCGCATGACCCCCCCCCCAACTACTAAAAAGAAACCCCTGCATCGGGGGGCCCGATGACGCGATTCACGCTGAATTGCGTCATCGGGGAACTGAATGTCGGCGTGTATGATATAGGCTTTGTCAGTGTGTGTGTGTGAGTAGACTTTGTCAGTGTGTGTGTCAGTCTCTGTGTGTGTGTATAGGCTTTGTCAGTGTGTGTCAGTCTCTGCGTGTGTGTATAGGCTTTGTATAGGCTTTGTCAGTGTGTGTGTTTGTGTGTGTGTGTCAGTCTCTGTGTGTGTGTACAGGCTTTGTCAGTGTGTGTGTCAGTCTCTGTGTGTGTGTATAGGCTTTGTCAGTGTGTGTGTGAGTAGGCTTTGTCAGTGTGTGTATCAGTCTCTGTGTGTGAGTATAGGCTTTGTCAGTGTGTGTGTGTATAGGCTTTGTCAGTGTGTGTGTCAGGCTCTGTGTGTGTGTGTATAGGCTTTGGCAGTGTGTGTGTGTGTGTGTCAGTCTCTGTGTGTGTGAGTAGGCTTTGTCAGTGCGTATCAGTCTGTGTGTGTGTGTGTCAGTCTCAGTGTGTGTGTATAGGCTTTGTCAATTCAATTTAAGGCTAAATCATTATTCTTGTTTGCAGATCACTGTTGCTTGTTTCTTTGTAGTGTGTGTGCAGGCTTTCTCAGTGTGTCAGTGTGTGTGTGTGTGTGTGTGTGTGTGTGTGTGTAGGCTTTGTCAGTGCAGTATCTGTCTGTCAGTGTGTGTCTGTGTATAGGCTTTCTCAGTGTGTGTGTGTATAGGCTTTGTCAGTACAGTGTCTGTCTGTCAGTGTGTGTGTGTGTAGGCTTTGTCTATGCAGTGTCTGTCAGTGTGTGTGTGTCTAGGCTTTGTCAGTGTGTGTGTATAGGCTTTGTCAGTGCAGTGTGTGTGTTATGGAGCATACACATGGTCAGATTTGTCAGATGAACGATTGAACGATTTTACCAAAGTTTTGAACGATTTGAACGATTTTTGACTGCATTAAAATGAATGGAATCATCCAAGTCTGACTGCAAACACATCAGATGTCAGATATCGTTATCTGACAAACGGGAACGTGCATCGTTCATCGTCCATCGTTCAGGCATGTCAGATATGTCAGATTTTTCTTCAGGTATGAACGACAACGATTTTTAAATCGTTATCGTTCAGATCTGAAGGAAAAATCTGACCGTGTGTATGCACCATTAGTGTGTGTGCATCTGTGTGCGGGTATTTATATATTTATTTATTACCAGTTATTTATATAGCGCACACACATTCCGCAGCGCTTTTACAGAGAGAATCTGGGTATCTGTCACTGTGTATGTTTGCGGTGCCACCTTTTTATTTCTTCAAGGAGATGAAAAGCTCCATATAATATAGTCATGTAGACTCCAAATAAAAAAGTTCAACTCGCGGGGTGCAGATCCTAAGAACTAAGCAGACCGTTCAGTCTTGAACATACAATCAGATACAGGCAGCGCTCCTCAGGTACTCAATAATCCAAGCTTGTTAATCCATTACTGTGCAACGTTTCAGATGCAATTATTACATATTTCGTCAAAGCATTGACGAAATATGTAATAGATTCATCTGAAACGTTGCACAGTAATGGATTAACAAGCATGGATTATTGAGTATTGATTATTGAGTACCCGAGGAGCGCTGCCTGTATGTGGTTAGATTTTTTGCCATTGGTTTTGTAACCAAGTATTGGAAACCCCCCTTTCAAAATCCTGCGTTTGCCACTGATGAGGAAGAGCCCACCATTTCATTTTGGATATTATCAATCTTGTCCTTGAAATAGGAAGCAATATAAGGAGTACACAGCAGTATATAATGGGATATATACACTCACTATTGTATATAATGGGATATATACACTCACTATTGTATATAATGGGATATATACACTCACTATTGTATATAATGGGATATATACACTCACTATTGTATATAATGGGATACATGCACTCGCTACTGTATATAATGGCGATATATACACTCACTATTGTATATAATGGGATATATACACTCACTATTGTATATAATGGGATATATACACTCACTACTGTATATAATGTATATAATGGAGATATATGGAGCACACAGCAGTATATAGTGGATATATACAATCAGTACTGTATATAAGGATATTATATATATATATATATATATATATATACACTCAGTACTGTATATAATGGAGATATATGGAGCACACAGCTGTATATAGTGGATATATACACTGAGTACTGTATATAATGGGATATATACACTCACTACTGTATATAATGGGATATATACACTCACTACTGTATATAATGGGATATATACACTCACTACTGTATATAATGGAGATATGGAGATATATGGAGCACACGGCAGTATATAGTGGATATATACACTCACTACTGTATATAATGGAGATATAAGGAGTACACAGCAGTATATAATGGAGATATGGAGTAGACAGTAGGATATAGTGGATATATACAATCAATACTGTATATAAGGATATTATATATATATATATATATATATACACTCAGTACTGTATATAATGGGATATATACACTCACTACTGTATATAATGGCGATATATGGAGCACACGGCAGTATATAGTGGATATATGCACTCAGTACTGTATATAATGGAGATATGGAGTAGACAGTAGGATATAGTGGATATATACAATCAGTACTGTATATAAGGGATATATTATATATATATACACTGAGTACTGTATATAATGGGATATATACACTCACTACTGTATATAATGGAGATATATGGAGCACACAGCAGTATATAGTGGATATATACACTCACTACTGTATATAATGGAGATATAAGGAGTACACAGCAGTATATAGTGGATATATACACTCAGTACTGTATATAATGGAGATATGGAGTAGACAGTAGGATATAGTGGATATATACAATCAGTACTGTATATAAGGGATATATTATATATATATATACACTGAGTACTGTATATAATGGGATATATACACTCACTACTGTATATAATGGAGATATATGGAGCACACAGCTGTATATAGTGGATATATACACTCACTACTGTATATAATGGAGATATATACACTCACTACTGTATATAATGGAGATATATGGAGCACACAGCTGTATATAGTGGATATATACACTCACTACTGTATATAATGGAGATATATACACTCACTACTGTATATAATGGAGATATATGGAGCACACAGCTGTATATAGTGGATATATACACTCACTACTGTATATAATGGAGATATAAGGAGTACACAGCTGTATATAATGGGATATATACACTCAGTACTGTATATAATGGAGATATATGGAGCACACAGCAGTATATAGTGGATATATGCACTCAGTACTGTATATAATGGGATATATACACTCACTACTGTATATAATGGAGATATATGGAGCACACAGCAGTATATAGTGGATATATGCACTCAGTACTGTATATAATGGAGATATATGGAGCACACAGCAGTATATAGTGGATATATGCACTCAGTACTGTATATAATGGGATATATACACTCACTACTGTATATAATGGAGATACACTGACTGTATGGAGTACACAGCAGCAGGTACAACAGAAGAGTGTGCTGTAGGCGGGGTTACCTGTCCCTTGCTCTCATTGGCGAACACAGATGAATGGGCGGAGCACTAACCCCGCCCCATTGTTTGGGCTCGTAGTTGTTGTCTTTTCCCACGACCGGAAGTTTTGGAGCGGTGGCGCCCCGCCCCCTGCCGGAAGCATGTGATCCCGGAAGTTCCGTCGCTGTGAAGGGGGGATAAACAGGAATGGCGGAGGCAGCGGCGGCGCCTGTAGCCCTCACATCAGCCGCGGCAGGAAAGAGTCCGCTGCCCGTCTTCCCTGACAATCCCCCCGTGGGTGGCTGGACCCGGCAAGTAACCTGCAGGTAAGGTGGCTGCGGATCGGGGAGGGGCCGGCGGGGTGAGGGGTCATAGGGTATGGTGGCTGCTGTGAGGTGATCGTAAGTAGAATTCCATGATGGGTATGTAGGAGTTGGCGTTGTGTGGGTATAAGAGCTATTGATGGGTAGTGATCATTGGGAGGATCTGTGTGTGGAGGGGGATTACGGTGACTATAGGGGGGAAAGATGGGCACGGCTGGTGTGAGCGGCTGTGTCTGGGATGTGAGTAGAGAGGTGAGGTTCTGTGGTGGGTATAGGGGGTAGGGAGGGGAGATTCTGTGGTGGGTATAGGGGGTAGGGAGGGGAGATTCTGTGGTGGGTATAGGGGGTAGGGAGGGGAGATTCTGTGGTGGGTATAGGGGGTAGGGAGGGGAGATTCTGTGGTGGGTATAGGGGGTAGGGAGAGGAGGTTCTGTGGTGGGTATAGGGGGTAGGGAGGGGAGATTCTGTGGTGGGTAGGGAGGGGAGATTCTGTGGTTGAGTAGGGAGGGGAGGTTCTGTGGTGGGTATAGGGGGTAGGGAGGGGAGGTTCTGTGGTGGGTATAGGGGGTAGGGAGGGGAGGTTCTGTGGTGGGTATAGGGGGTAGGGAGGGGAGGTTCTGTGGTGGGTAGGGAGGGGAGATTCTGTGGTGGGTAGGGAGGGGAGGTTCTGTGGTGGGTATAGGGGGTAGGGAGGGGAGGTTCTGTGGTGGGTATAGGGGGTAGGGAGAGGAGGTTCTGTGGTGGGTAGGGAGGGGAGGTTCTGTGGTGGGTGTAGGGGGAGGTTCTGTGGTGGGTATAGGGGGAGGTTCTGTGGTGGGTATAGGGGGGAGGTTCTGTGATGGGTATAGGGGGTATATAGGGGGTAGGGAGGGCAGGTTCTGTTCGTGGGTATAGGGGGGGAGGTTCTGTGATGGGTACAGGGGGCTAGGAAACAAGCGAGGTGGGGGTATAGGGAGTATGGAGGTTATGTGCTATGGTGGGTATAGTGCATAAAAAAATTGTAGAAAAAAAAAAATCTGGCTAATAACTGAAAATTGAAGATCTTTTAATGAAAAGTGAACAAATGTTTAATAGAAAATTACTGCAGTTAATTATTACAGTGATATCGTTGTAGCTTGTAAAAAAAATTTAAGCACAGGCACATTTCACTATTAATTACTGTCTCCAAGGCGGTACAAGCAGTAGAGGAGCAAAAGATATAGGCAGGGCTGGGCATTACTCACTTGTTCCGTCGTAGCGTAGACGCTGTGGGTGGAACCACGGGGAAGCACGTCGGGTGATTCACGTAGATTGCGGAAATCACCTGATGTCTTTCCCTGTGGCTCCCCCTCTGTGTTGTCAACGCCACGGGGGAGCACACGTCAGAGGTCACTTCCTCCTAGTTGTCTCGGCAGTACTGCAGCTAGGTGAGCTACCAAAATTAGGACCGCGAGCTACAGGTTGGAGACCGCTGCTCTGGTCCGTTGCATCTACATTGATAATTTGGTGCACAGGACTCTGAGTGGTACATTTTACTTCTCCACAATGGTCGTGAAGGCGCTCGGGTGATGTATAGTTGATTATTTTTCCTCATACTCCTTAAAGGAGTGCTGGGAAATTAATGCAAAGCGGTTTAGTTCACTGTGTGCAGCTGGACATCACAGAGATTGCCTCCAAAGAATGAAATGTCTGATAGCCACAACTAGAACTTAAACTTGCATCTCCTGTAAGTCTCCTGTTGTGTTTATATATTGAGCATCTCCTAAGAATGTTTTATTTTATTCCCTCTGCTGTGGCCTGTGAGTGATACTCATTGTTAGTATGTGTGTGTATAGGGTTATGCAGGCGGACCTAATCCTGACAGCCGGCTTCCCGACTGCTTAATCCCGGCGAGGGTTAAATGACAGGCGTCTAAATGTAGACGCCTGTCATTTTACCGACTCCCGGCATCGCGATCGAAGGGGGGGTTAGGTTTAGGCACTTAGAGGGGGGAGGGGGGGGTGAGGGTTAGGGGGTAGAATTAGGTTAGAGAATACTTACCGTACATACTCGAGTATAAGTCGACCCAAATATAAGCCGAGGTACCTAATTTTACCACAGAAAACTGGGAAAACTTATTGACTCGAGTATAAGCCTAGGGTGGGAAATGCAGCAGCTACTGGTAGTAATCCCCCCTCTGGTACTGTCCCCAGTATTAATCCCCCCCCCTGGTAGTGCCCCCAGTATTAATCCCCCCCCCTGGTAGTGCCCCCAGTAGCAACATCCCCCCTGGTAGTGCCCCCAATATTAATCTCCCCCCTGGTAGTGCCCCCAGTAGCAACATCCCCCCCTGGTAGTGCCCCCAGTAGCAACATCCCCCCCTGGTAGTGCCCCCAGTATTAATCCCCCCCCCCTGGTAGTGCCCCCAGTAGCAATATCCCCCCCTGGTAGTGCCCCCAGTATTAACCCCCCCTGGTAGTGCCCCCAGTAGCAACATCCTCCCTGGTAGTGCCCCCAGTATTCCCCCCCCTCCCTGGTAGTGCCCCCAGTAGTAACATACCCCCCCTGGTAGTTCCCCCATTATTAATCCCCCCCCTCTGGTAGTGCCCCCAGTAGCGATATCCCCCCCCTGGTAGTACCCCCCGGTAGTAGCCCCCCCAGTAGAAAGAAATGTAAAAAAAAAACCACTTACCTGTAACCCCGCTCCTGGTCCCGACGCTGCTACAGGCTCCTCCGCCGCTTTGCATAATGGGAGAGACGTCGTCATGACGACGTCTCTCCCATTACCCACTGCGGGAGCCGGAAGATGGCTCCCGCAGTGGGAGCAGCAGTAGCCGCTGAGAGTCTGACAGACTCTCAGCGGCTGCTGATTAAACCAAACACATTGCTGCCGGCTCCGGCGGCTGTGTGTTTAGCAGTGTGTAGTGCTGACCGAACTCCGTCCGGTCAGCGCTACACACGCGGTGCAGGCTGTGTCACAGTGACACAGTCTGCACCGCGGCCCGCATGGTACGCTACTCAGCAGCGTACCATGCGGGCATGACTCGAGTATAAGCCGAGGGGGTGCTTTTTCAGCACAAAAAATGTGCTGAAAAACTCGGCTTATACTCGAGTATATACGGTATCTTGGACAATCGGGATTTCCTCCTCTGCCGGGACGTCGCTGTCAGGATTCCAACCGCCGGGCATGGGTCCGGCGGTAAATCATACAGATTCCGTGTATAGATATATAATATATATTTTTATTGAGAGATTGTCATACATTTAAAATACATTCCAAAAGCATTTCCAAGGGTCTTTAAGGCATTGAAATACCAATTTGAATTGCATAAAATGTTTGGATCAAAAATCCCTAAATCAGCGGAATACAACAACCATCAGAAGGTGCAGTGAGCAACACAGTACACAAATAGCCAAATAGGTGTATTGATGGCATAAACCAGTATAGTGAGACACGTGATATATATACAAGTTTACAAAGGAGAAGAACAGAGTTTACTAGGATGGGATGCCAGGGCTAAGAGCTTCTCGGTTTTACCAGTACCAAGAACCAAGGCATAATTTGTGCGATTATTCCTTAAGACTGAAACCATTCCGCTGAGAGACCTTAACTTGGGGTGAAAGAGTGCGAGTATAAGGCTACCAACCAAATATAAAAAAGTAACTTTTATAGGCCCGAGTGACGACGAAGCAGCGCATCACCCAAGTCACAGGTAAAATCCTATGTTAGGGCCTGTAACACCTTTTGTACATAACAAAGTGCCTGTAGGAATGTAAATAGTGGAATAGCTAAATAAAGACATTTCTCTTGAAGTTCAGAGCGTGTGAGGGGTTGATAAACCGTAGGCCTCGAAAGTGCCATATGCAACAAGGGGAGGGGTAGCTGCCCGGCAGAATAGCAGGGTTGTGTCATAACGGCAAAAAGGGCGAGTGAGTTTTAGAAAGGTTCAGCTGGGAATGGACCATACTTCATGCTGAGCAGGTTGGGTATATTAAAATATTACCCTTAACTGCAGGAGGGGGGGGGGGGTCATAGAAATGCATGTGTAGGCTTAAACCAGGCACTCCCGGGGGGGACTTGGGCTTAGGCCCCCCCTCCTGGGAGGGTTGTGTTAGGCACTTACAGGGGGGAGGTGGGGGGTTTACAGGTTTTGTTAGGCACTTACAGGGGGGGGTTAGGCACCCCTAAGGGAGTGTTAGGTTAGTGAACAGGAAAATACTTACCTGTCGGGATTAGAACCGCGGGACATGGATCCGGCGGTATTTCATACCTATCCCCTTACGTGTGTGGTTGGCTGAGTGTGAACTGGTGTTGTTGCCCTCTGCACCTGGCTCAGTATGTGAAATGCTGTCTGCTGTCGTGTCACAAGTGTGGCACAAATTGTCATCTGTGGTGGGCGTGCTTTGCTGGCCGGATCGCTGCTCATCTCCAACGTCTGTCCTGCCGTTATCAAAGGCAGCGCACCAAATCAGTTTCTGTTCTCACCGTACACCTCGACAGGTTGGCAGTGAATCTCAGCTGCTGATTTTAGGCGCAGAAATCTGATCGCACTATGCGCCTAAATTTTTGACCATGTTTCCGCCAGCACCGCCATCTTACAAATGATGTCAGGACTGATATGAGGCGCGCAGTCTAATGGCCGTGTGGGGAAGCAGTGGTTTACCTGCTCTGGCCCGGTGGGAAATTAGGATGAAATAGAGAACATTGCACATGTGAGAGGTGAACGGTCTTGTTACCATACTTCTTAAACCACACTTGTATAATTGTCCTCTGGTATAATCCATACATTCTGCTTTACCCCACGTGTAGGCTAGTTGCACCTAGATTGTGCCTAATGACGATCAACTGGCTCACTTTGTGGTTTTATCTGATCATTCTTGAGATGCTTACTTACATGCACTGATTCTGTGCCATATAATATTATCGTTTGGGCAGCACAGACGGTGTAATGGCTAGCATTACTGCCTCACAGCACTGAGGTCATGGGTTCGATTCCCACTATGGCCACAACTGTGCAGAGTTTGTATGTTCTCCCTGTGCTTGTGGGTTTCCTCCGGGTACTCCGGTTTCCTCCCACACTCCAAAAATATACTGGTTGGTTAATTGTCTCCCAACACAAATTATCTCTAGTATGTATGTGGTAGGGAATATAGAGTGTAAGCTCCACTGGGGCAGGGACTGATGTCAATGGCCAAATACTCTCTGTAAAGCGCTGCGGAATCTGTGTGCGCTATACAAACTGGTAATAATAATCATAATCATCATTTTATTTATGCTGAAATCGTACAAGTTAAATTCTAATAACTCCAGTTTAAGGGCCCCATACACTGTGCGATGTGCACCCAGGAATGTGATGCACGATCCGACGGCCGACATATCGGGCAGTCCCCACACACGTAGCGAGCCTCTGTCCGACCGCCCAATACGCCCTCCCTCTGCATAGAGTAGCATGAGATCGTCCGTCGATTCTCTCGATCTCTTGTGCAGACAGAAAGATCTGGAGGAGCGACTGAAGAGCGCACGGGAGCGCGCAGTGGCAGATATCACGCCGACACGCGGACCGATATAGCTGCGATATCGTTCCAATCCATCGGATCGGCCGCTATATTGCTCCGTATGTGGGGGCCTTAACACAGACTATGTAATCGATGAGACGTTTGGCAGCACCTGGAAAAAAATATTATTGTAAATAAAGGATCGTACCCAGTTGTATTGCTACAGTTGCGGGGATCAGTGTGGTTTTAAGACTCATTTTGTGCATTCCCTAATGTAGCCACACACAGGCTACCTAGGCTATGGTGACGTTAATTACTGCTAATACCATTACCTGCAATTTCTGACAGCGAAACAAATTGTTAAAAAATGCTGCCATTCCAGCAAAACGGTAACCGCCCTAGAAAGGTCAATGACTACAAGGCAATACAATGGGCTATGCTATGGTCCATTCGGGGTTTGCTGTGGCATTTACAGACTATAATCACATTTCGACTACAGTTAATACAGATGTGTTCTTACACATTTTTGCTGCAGTCGCGCAAAAACCCCTCTCTGCGTGCCAGGACCTGTGAGACTCTGCTAGCTCCAGGCGTCTCTTTTGCAAGTGTCACATATTGCGTTAATCAGTCAGCTGGTGCGTCCTCATCACATCTCATAGCCACAGACGCATTTTTGGAAGTAAAATACAGCCAACACTAGCAGAGTTGCACAGGATCTGGCGGCTCACTCGTGGCATATTGAGGCTAGATGTATGAGGACACGTGTAAGTGCAGCTTCTATCACCAGCCTTATGCTGGGTACACCCTGGCCAATAAACTGATCGGCCAGTGTATATCGTGCCCCTGTCGGCCAGTGCGTACAGACGATATGTCTGTGAACAACGTCGTTCAGACATATCTCATTGGCTGTGCTGCACAGCCAATGTACAGATGAGACCTCTTGTCCATCGGCAAGTGTGTACGGGTGATCAGCTGATCGCCCGTACACAGGGGTGCAGAGAGGGGGGGGGGAAGCGGCGAGCGGCTACTACTTACCCGGGTCCGGCACAGCAGCCCAGCACACGCTGCTGTGTGCTGGGCTGCACTGGGAGACTGTCCGAGGCTGCTAAAGCAGCAGCCCAAGCAGTCTCCTATGCCAAAAGGGGGAGCGATCACGCTGATCGCTCCCCCCATTTGCTGTGCGCCAGGCTGAGAGGCACACAGCGCCTCCATCCCCAGCGCCGCAAATGTTTTTTTTTTCTCCAGAAGGGGCTGTGGCCACGCCTGGCGCGATTAGGCCACACCCCCTACCTGGCCACCGGGACCCACTGCAGTATGCAGGTGATGGTCGTTCAGTGTGTATGAACGACCATCATCTGCAGATCACTCGATCTGCAGATATCTGTCAGGTGTGTACACACCTTTTTAAGGTGGCTACACACCTGACAAATATATCTGCTGATCGAGTGATCTGCAGATGGTTGTTCACACACACTGAACGACCATCGCCTGCATACTGCAGCGGGTCCCGGCAGGTAGGGGGCGTGGCCACGCCCCCTTTGGGGCAAAAAACCATTTGCGGCGCTGGGGAGGAGGGCACTGTGTGCCCCTCAGCCCAGTGCACAGCCAATGGGGGGCGCGATCAGCGTGATCACTACCCCTTTGACATAGGAGACTGATAGCCTGTACACACTTGCCGATGGACAGATGCCTGCAGATGTATCTGTTCATTGGCTGTGCAGCACAGCCATTGCGATGTCTGTGAACAACGTCGTTCAGACATCTCATCTTATATTGGCCAGTGTGTACCCAGCATTACTGTCCTCTGCTCTATCCTGTAAGGCAATCTCTATTGTGTGAGGCCACTGTTTCAGCTGGTGGCTGCATCTGGATTGGAAAAAAAAAGTTTGTCTTTGTTTAAATAACCAACCTATACAAAATCACACCTCTAGCATAGCATTGCAATGAGTAATACAACATAAGTTATATAATAGAAGTAATAAAATAAGTATAAAATTGCCACCTATACATAGATCTACAAAAGTATTGCAAGTTGAAACCTTTTTTTTGTTTAATTTGCATAATTAAAAATTAAAGTAAAAATGTTGGTGTGACTATTAGACTAGAAAGTCAAGCTGGCTGTTAGAAAGATGTCTGAATTGTACCTGAATGTTCTGTAAGGGTGCAGATGAAATTGCTCGCGCAGAATATATTCTTTTATTTAATTTCATCTTTTTATGGTGTGTACATACATTCATACATACATATACAGTCAGGTGCATAAATATTGGGACATTGACAGAATTTTCATATTTTGGCCTCTATTCACCACCACAATGGCTTTGAAATGAAACAAACAAGATGTGCTTTAACTGCAGACTTTCAGATTTAATTTGAGGGTAATTACATCCAAATCAGGTGAACGGTGTAGGAATTACAACGGTTTCTATATGTGCCTCCCACTTTTTAAGGGGCCAAAAGTAATGGGACAAACTAAACAATCCTAAATCTAACTTTCACTTTTTAATACTTTGTTGCAAATCCTTTGCAGGCAATTACAGCCTGAAGTCTGGAACGCATAGACATCACCAGACGCTGGGTTTCATCCCTGGTGATGCTCTGCCAGGCCTCTACTGCAAATGTCTTCAGTTCCTGCTTGTTCTTGGGGCATTTTCCCTTCAGTTTTGTCTTCATCAAGTGAAATGCATGCTCAATCGGATTCAGGTCAGGGGATTGACTTGGCCATTGCATAACATTCCACTTTTTAGCCTTAAAAAACTCTTTGGTTGCTTTTGCAGTATGCGTTCATTGTCCATCTGCACTGTGAAGCGCCGTCCAATGAGTTCTGAAGCATTTGACTGAATATGAGCATATAATATTGCCCGAAACACTTCAGAATTCATTCTGCTGCTTTTGTCAGCAGTCACATCATCAATAAATACCAGGGAACCAGTTCCATTGGCAGCCATACATGCCCACGCCATAACACTACCACCATCATGCTTCACTGATGAGGTGGTATGTTTTGGATCATGAGCAGTTCCTTTCCTTCTCCATACTCTTCTCTTCCCATCACTCTGGTACAAGTTGATCTTTGTCTCATCTGTCCATAGGATGTTGTTCCAGAACTGTAATGGCTTTTTCTACTTCAGGGTCCATAGGGTATCCACAGGATACCTTGGGGTATAGGTGTGACGTCAGTCGCAGGGCACCAAAGAGTTAAGCTTTCAGCCTCCCAGGATGCACTAGGTCCCCCTCCTATACCCCGCCCCCAGGCCAAGGCACCTCAGTTTAGTTTGGTGCCCGGCCGGAGTCGGGTGCACCTGTTGGAGTGGGGGCTAGAAGAGCCCCTGAAGCTTATTCTTCATGCAGCTGTGGCTGCACAACTGGATGAACAGCATGGACAGTCAGTCCTGACGTCCATGCTGTCTTCCCTACACCCCGCCGGTACCAGAACGCCGGTACTGATCCGGGGATGCTGGTGGGCGTCTGGGGTCACAGCTAGCGGTGACCCCAGATGCTCCGGACCATGGCCGGATGCAAGGGGGACAGAGGTAAGCAGCGGGGTCCCGCGGTGGGTCCCCGCTGATCACATGGTCCTAAGTCCCCAGGCAGGGGGCTCCCTGGGGACTGGCTGCAGCGTGGAGCCAGGCGACCAACCTGCGCTTCCACTACCCCCTGGGACAGCGGACCGCAGCAGAGCGGTAGCGCTGCGGCGTCCCAGGGGTTAAATGCATGCCAGGGGAGCGCGCCTTCCCTGTCTCACAGCCGGCGCCTCCCCCGCTGCACACAGCCCTCTCTGCACTGTGCTGACTGGTCCTGTGTCAGCGCTCCTCCCCCAGGCCAGCTTCTCTCTGCTCCTCGGCGGCCATCTTCTCTGCAACGCATGGTGAACGCTGCTGGAAGTCTGGAAGGAAGCATCGTGGTCTGGGTCCCCCCGCATACCTCTCCTCCGCTGTGGCTCAGGTCTGTGTATGCAGCGCTGTGTCCTACCAGGCCCTGTGTCTGTGTAGTTGAGTGATCAGCGCTGTTAGTGCAGGAATTGTTATTTCTCTGCATTGTATGTGACTGTGCTAGCGCTGCCTGTAACTATTCTTCACTAAACTGTCAGCTTTATTACTGTCCCTGTTCTTTCTGCTAAAGCCCTTGCGGTGCGGTGCTGCAGGGTGGTCTCTCGCCTATTTAATACTTAATTGGTGAGAGAGGTCACATACGTGGTGCCATCATGTCTGAAAGTGATTTTCCCCTCCGGCTACAGTGTACCACGTGCAAAGTACCGTTAGCGGAGGGGGAGGGTAGCGCGGAGGGCCTTTGCCGGCAGTGTTGTCCATGGCGCGGCCTATTACGGTTACAGCACCGGTACAGGAGCCGCCCTGGGCTTGTTTCGCTCAGGCGTTAACAGCTTTAGTGGGCCAGTTAGCTCCGCAGCCCGCGTTTACTCCGATGGGTTTGTCCCAGCAGTCTGTGGTGTCGTCACCCATGCAGGGGTTCCCACGACAATTGGTGGTACCCCACAGTCTCCCTATTTCCCCGCACCCGGGTTCTCAGGAGCCAGCGTGGGTTAACTCCCTGACGAGTTCTTTACAGCACTTGTCGGATGTATTGCAAGGGGAGTCTGTGATGCGGCCTCATAAAAGGCCGGTGGCGTCTCTGTCCGCTCCTTATGAGGATGACGAAGGGACGTCTGATGATGGGGAGATTCTGGATCCTTACGATCAGGAACCTTTCCATACTAAGGACGCTGATGCTAAGTCCAAAGTATATATTCCTGGACTTATTCGGGCGGTCCGCACAGCCTTGGTGATTGAGGACGAAGTTCCCCCAGCGGCTAAATCTAAGTATGCCTTTTTCAAAGATGTGAAGGGCGATGCCACAGTCTTTCCTCTTTCGGGTCAGTTGGTGGACCATTTAGAGGAGGCGTGGAAACAACCTGGCAAAAGATACCAGCCGCAGAGACGCCTGGCGGTGGCTTATCCGTTCGCGGATAATTATTTTGCTAAGTGTGAATCCCCTCCACAGGTGGATTCTCACGTGACCCGTCTTGTCCGTAGTGCCACATTGCCGATGCCATCCATGTCCTCCCTTAAGGATGCTACGGACCGCAAGGTAGAAATCTGCCTGAAGTCCGCTTATTCCCTTGCAGGGGGGGCAGCACGGCCGGCTATGGCCATTTGCTGGGTTGCCAGAGCGATGGAGCGCTGGGCGGATTCATTAGAGGCTTCTTTTGAATCCGACTGTCCGGCCGAACAAGCGGAGTTGATTGGCAATCTCCGTGATTCGGCCACCTACATCAACGAGGCGGCTCTAGACATTAGTACTCTGGTGTCTAGAATTTCTTCAGCAGCGGTAGCTGCTCGTCGCACCTTGTGGCTGCGATCCTGGAAGGCGGACGCAGATCCAAGAAAGGTCTGGAAGCGTTGCCGTTTACCGGAGAAGTTCTCTTCGGTCCGGATCTGGATAAGATTGTGGCCACGCTGGCGGCAGCCAAATCTGCTTGTCTCCCGTCGGCCGCTGCTCCTTCTGGTTCTGGACCATCGTCCTTTCGGTCATCTAGGGCCCAGGGCAGGCCCAAACCACAGTCGTTTCCTCGACAGGCTGGCCCTAAGAAATCGGGCAAGCCCCGGAAACAGGCATGGAGTACCAGACGTCCGGCCCCCAAGCCAGATGACAAGCCTGCGGCCTGACGGTCCGGGTCTCCCCTTGGGGGATCCCAGGGTGGGAGGCCGCCTGCTGCAGTTCTCCCGGTGTTGGTCGTTCACTACGACAGACACTTGGGTTCTGGAGGTGGTCTCTCACGGGTACGCCCTCTCCTTCCGGCACAGACCCCCGGCTCGATTCTTCACCACGGGTCTACCATCAGACCGGAACAAGGCTACGGAGCTGCGGAAGGTATTGCACACTATGCTCCAGGCTGGAGTTATAGTGCCTGTTCCATTCTCCCAGAGGGGCCAGGGTTTCTATTCAAATCTATTTTTGGTACAGAAACCCAATGGGTCATATCGTCCGATTCTCAACCTCAAAGCACTCAACAAGTCTTTGCGGGTCCCGAAGTTTCGGATGGAGACCCTACGGTCCATCATTCTGGCGCTGGAACCTGGGGACTACATGGTGTCATTGGACATACAGGACGCTTACCTGCATGTCCCTATTCTTTTGCGCCATCAAGAGTTCTTTCGGTTTGCAACCGCAGCGACCATTTCCAGTTTCGGGCGTTACCTTTTGGCCTGGCGACAGCACCACGTGTTTCACCAAGGTGATGACGGTCATGGCGGCTTCTCTGCGGCTGCAAGGAGTCCGCATGTTGCCGTACTTGGACGACCTGTTATTGGTGACAGGATCTCCAGAGCTCCTGTTACACCACTTGGACCTGACCATTGCACTGCTGCAACGGCACGGCTGGCTAATCAACTGGCAGAAGTCCACTCTAATCCCGTCTCGGAGGATTCTGCATCTTGGAGCCTTATTGAACTCGGGACAGCAAAGGATCTTCGTGACGGAGGACAAGATCTCTGCTTTACAGTCAAGGGTGCGCAGTTGTCTGCACAGCCGCCGGGTGTCCTTACACTCGGCGATGAGGTTACTGGGCTCCATGGTGTCGGTGTTCGACATGGTGGAATACGCCCTGTTTCACTCCAGACCTCTGCAGCACCTGATCCTGTCCAAGTGGAACGGGCTGCCTCAGTCTCTGAAGTTCCAGACGATTGTGCTCACCCCGGAGGTTCGCCTGTCCCTTGCGTGGTGGTTAAAGACGACCCACCTCAACAAGGGACGTCCGTTCTGGGTTCCAAATTGGGTCCTGTTGACAACGGACGCCAGTCTTCGGGGCTGGGGAGCAGTTTCGGGTCCACACTTGTTCCAGGGCAGGTGGACGCCGACAGAAGCGGAGCTTCCAATAAATATCTTGGAACTCCGTGCGGTCTTCAATGCTCTCCTGCAGGCACAGCGGTTTCTCCAGGGTCACCCGGTGCAGGTCCAGTCGGACAATGCTACCACCGTGGCCTACATAAACAGGCAAGGAGGAACTCTCAGTCGGGAGGCTCTCGTAGAGGTCTCTCGGATCCTGGTTTGGGCGGAGCGCAATCTTCCGGCCATATCAGCGGTCTTCATCCCGGGAGTGCTAAATTGGCAGGCGGACTTTCTAAGTCGCCAGGACGTTCATCCAGGGGAATGGTCCCTGCACCCGGACGTTTTTCAACTACTGGTGGACAGGTGGGGTCTTCCAGAAATCGACCTCATGGCGTCCCGGCACAACAACAAGTTGCCGGTGTACGGGTCTCGCACAAGAGACGAAGGGGCGTCTCTGGTGGATGCTCTGTCCGTCCGGTGGACGTTCAGGTTCACATACCTGTTCCCTCCGGTCTCCCTTCTTCCACGGGTAGTCCGGAAATTCAAACAGGAAGGAGGGATGCTCCTGTTGATAGCTCCCGCGTGGCCCAGACGGCACTGGTTCTCAGACCTTCAGGGTCTGTCCGTGGACAGTCCTCTGCGGTTGCCGCTACGACCGGACATTCTGTCTCAGGGTCCTTGTCTTCACCCGGACCTGACTCGGCTGTCTTTGGCGGCGTGGCTATTGAGACGGCCATGCTGAGGTCCCGGGGGTTTTCCAGCTCTGTGGTGCGTACCATGTTACGAGCTCGGAAACCGTCTTCCGCGAGGATATACCATCGCGTGTGGCATATGTTCTTCCAGTGGTGTCGACCGAGAGGTTATGCACCGCGGGAGTTTCGTCTGTCTCGGATTCTCGCCTTCCTGCAAGCGGGACTAGATCATGGGCTTCGCCTTGTTTCTTTGAAGGTACAGGTTTCGGCCCTATCTGTCTGGTTTCACCGTAGGATTGCTACAATCCCGGATGTGCGCACCTTTATGCAAGGTGTTCTCCGTATTCAGCCGCCCTTTGTTCCACCTGTGGCGCCTTGGGATTTGGCTGTGGTCCTGAGGGCTCTCCAAGGACCGCCGTTTGAACCACTGGGCTCAGTGGATATTAAATGGCTAACAGCTAAGACTGTTTTCCTTCTGGCCGTTGCTTCAGCCAGACGTGTTTCTGAGTTAGGGGCTCTTTCTTGTAGACCCCCTTTCTTGGTTTTTCATGGGAACAGGGCAGTGCTCCGCACTCGGCCCAAGTTTCTTCCCAAAGTTGTTTCCCAGTTTCATGTTAACGAGGAAATAGTTGTTCCGGCCTTTAACTCACCGGGTCTTTCCGTGGGTGAGGCCTCTTTGGATGTTGTGCGGGCCTTAAGGACTTATGTGGACCGCACTTCTTTGTTTAGGAAGTCGGACGCTTTGTTGTCCTCTATGGCTTCTGTAAAAAGGGTTGGCCTGCTTCAAAGCAAACTTTGGCAGCCTGGATCCGTATGGCTATTTCTGAAGCTTATCTTCATGAAGGCCTACCGGTCCCTCCTTCTCTGAAGGCTCATTCCACTAGGTCTGTGGGTCCTTCGTGGGCAGCTTGACGTGGTGCCTCGGCAGTTCAGATCTGCAAGGCTGCTACGTGGTCTTCTGTCCATACCTTCGTGAGGTATTACAGGTTTGACACCTTCGCCTCTCAGGATGCTTCCTTCGGGCGGCGGATTCTCCTTTCTGCACAGGAGCGTCCCCACCCTTAAAGGATACTGCTTTGGGACATCCCCAAGGTATCCTGTGGATACCCTATGGACCCTGAAGTAGAAAATATGAGATATGGTAAGAACTTACCCTTGTTATCTCTATTTCTACGAAGTCCATAGGGTTCCACAGGACTCCCGCCCTGTCGCACCTGTGCTGCAGATGGGCTTTGCTCTGGTCACCGGTTTTCCGTCTCCCTCTGGTGAGAATGTGATTCTTGTATGTGTCCAGATCTTTGTTCTCTCTCTTCCTTCTCCTCCTCCGGCCTATGGCTTGGTAACTAACTGAGGTGCCTTGGCCTGGGGGCGGGGTATAGGAGGGGGACCTAGTGCATCCTGGGAGGCTGAAAGCTTAACTCTTTGGTGCCCTGCGACTGACGTCACACCTATACCCCAGGGTATCCTGTGGAACCCTATGGACTTCGTAGAAATAGAGATAACAAGGGTAAGTTCTTACCATATCTCATATTTTTAGATGTTGTTTGGCAAACTCTGATCTGGTTTTCCTGTTTTTGTGGCTCACCAATGGGTTACATCTTGTGGTGAACCCTCTATATTCACTCTTGTGAAATCTTCTCTTGATTGTTGACTTTGACACATATACACCTACCTCCTGGAGAGTGTTCTTGATTTGGCCAACTGTTGTGAATGGGTTTTTCTTCACCATGGAAATAATTCTTCTGTCATCCACCACAGTTGTTTTCCGCGGTCTTCCGGGTCTTTTGGTGTTGCTGAGCTCTCCGATGCATTCTTTCTTTTTAAGAATGTTCAAACAGTTGATTTGGCCACACCTAATGTTTTTGCTATCTCTCTGATGGGTTTGTTTTGACTTTTCAGCCTAATGATGGCTTGCTTCACTGATAGTGACAGCTCTTGGATCTCATATTGAGAGTCGACAGCAACTGATTCCAAATGCAAATGTCACACCTAGAATCAACTCCAGACCTTTTACCTGCTTAATTGATAATGAAATAACGAGGGAATAGCCCACACCTGTCCATGAAATAGCTTTTGTTGATAGTCCCATTACTTTTGGCCCCTTAAAAAGTGGGAGGCACATATAGAAACCGTTGTAATTCCTACACCGTTCACCTGATTTGGATGTAATTACCCTCAAATTAAATCTGAAAGTCTGCAATTAAAGCACATTTGTTTGTTTCATTTTAAAATCATTGTGGTGGTGAATAGAGGCCAAAATCTGAAAATTCTGTCAATGTCCCAATATTTATGGACCTGTGTGTGTGTATGTGTGTGTATGTATATGTGTATATATATGTATATGTGTATATATATATATATATATATATATATATATATATATATATATATATATATATTATAATATATATTTGACTGGGGCGGTACACCTGTCAAACCGTAACGCAGGTGTCCTAAGGCGAGCTCAGGGAGGACAGAAACCTCCCGTGGAGCAAAAGGGCTATATATATATATATTTTTTATCCACACCCACGTCTTGGTAGATCCACTGTTGCGGGGATGACAACCTTAGTGAGCACAGCGGCTCCAAGTGCATGGACAAACATTGAGGTGCACTCATCAGACTTGTATTAAAATAATGGGTTTTCTTTAATCACATATTAAATGGAGACAGCGTCGATGTTTCAGTCCCTTCTGGGACTTTTGTCAAGAGGGGACTGAAACGTTGATGCTGTCTCCATTTAATATGTGAATAAAGAAAACCCATTATTTTAATACAAGTCTGGTGAGTGCACCTCAATTTTTGTCTTTTTACAGGTTGAATCTCCCATATCCAAATATTCCGAAATACGGAATTTTTTTTGGATTGACAGATAATGAAACCTTTGATTTTTTTTTTGGTAGTTCAATGTACACATCCTTTGTCGAAGGAACAAATGATGAAAAATATTGTATAAAATTACATTCAGGCTGTGTATAGGGTGTATATGAAACATAAAATTCAGTTATGTATGTACACAAACTTTGAGCCACAAACTTATAGTAAATATTGTATTAATTTACCTGCAGGCTGTGTGTATAAGGTGTATATAACACATAAATGCATTCTGTGTGTATATTGGGGTCCCATTCACAAGATATTTCATTGTGATATGCAAATATCCTAAATTCCCCTGGTCCCAAGCATTTTAGATATCGGAGACTCAACCAGTGTGTATGTATGTATGTATCTCTCCTATGTATGTGTAAGGTTACATTTTTCTGTGTTTTATTGCCCTAAATTAGATATTTCATGCACGGCGTCTGCAAAGAAGGAAACAACTGTCACTATTCGCATGACCTGTCCACCAGCCGATCTACTATGATCTGCAGATTTTACCAACGCGGGTACTGTGCTTACGGAGACCACTGCAGGTGAGGCGAGCTCTGGATTGCCACACCTCCTGGCATCGGGAGCCAATTGTGGCATGTTATATGCGCAGAGCTGGCGCTCAGTACCGTTTGTTTTCATCTTGTAATTGCGCAAAAAAATACGTCAGCCGTTTTATTTGCGTCTTGCTGTGTATGACTTATCTGAGTGTCCTAACCCGCAGTGTGGTTTTGTGTTGGCAATTGGAGAATTCATATGGCGATCGATTTGGAATTGTGCTCCTGCAGTACTCTCCCAGCCCCCAGCTGTCGGTAACAGGCTGTGCCTTCAGAGACGTTATTATCCTTTATATGGCTCCACAAGGGGTCCGCAGCTCCTTACAAAGTACATAAGCCGAAACCGTGCAAATCAAACAAGAAAAGTGCAAGAGACTACAAAACATTGCAAAACAAGGAATACAAGATATATAAACATTGATGCAATATGCAGTCACTATACCTTAGTGTTCATTCTAGCATCCTGCCTGGGCTGTAGCACTCTACTCTGGTGCTTCTAGCACACTCGGCTGATGCAGCACACTTACAGATATACAGACCAGTGTGTGCTAGAAGCACCAGAGCAGTGTGAGAGTCCCCAAGGCAGGAAAGAGTATATGCATGGGTGGTGACAGGTGCAGGGTGCTAGAATCAACACTAATACCCTTTGCGGTAGCACCCTCTGTTGAACCCAAAGGCTTGGCGCCATTGTGCGGAGGAGATGCTATAACTGAAGGAAATGGGCCCGGATAGTTACAGCTTACAATCTAAAGCAGGGGTTCTCAAACTCTGTCCTCAGGACCCCACACAGTTCACATTTTGTAGGTCTCCAAGCAGGGGCACAGGTGTAGTCATTACTCACAGACACATTTTAAAAGATCCCCAGGTGGAGCTAATTATTTCACTTGATTCTTTGAGGAGACCTGGAAAACATGCACTGTTGGGGGTCCTGAGGACCAAGTTTGAATACCTGTGATCTAAAGGAACCTCTTGATATACTTCCTTTCTCACCATCTGTTAAATCAAGGCAGCATATACGCACAGTAGGTAGTATTGCTGCCTCACAGAGATTGGTTCGATTCTCCTCTGTGTGGGGTTTGTATGACCCCCCTCCTCCTCCCGCGTGTTTGTGTATTGTCAAGTGCTTTGAGCCGTATTAGGAGAAGGCCGCTGTTTGAATAAAGAAAAGTTCTTATGAAATTATATAAAATTCACTTCAGTAGGTAAAGTAATGAAAGCAATCCGTAACCACCTTTCCCTCTGTATTTCCTCTAAGAAATGAACACACAAAACCACTAAAGCAAGAAGTGATCGGTGACTCCAACACTGCAAGGATCTGCCCCCACGGGTCCCTCCCGGAAGCCCGCAGCAGCATTAACAGTAAGGCAGCTGAGTTGGCAGCTAGTGACCTGGCATCTGGGGTCTCACAGGCTGAAGACTGGGTCAATGCCGTGGAGTTTGTGCCGGGGCAGCTCTACTCTGGACGTGGTAATTGTTTGGGAGGGAAATATTTTTATACCACCTGGAAAAAAAAACAAAAAAAAAACCCCAGTCACTGTCTTTTCCAACATTTATTTTACAGACAATTTGTTACATCTGTGAATTATTTAATAGTTTTTGTTTACTTTTCTAATCATTCTCTGCAGTACTTTTATTATGGTCATGGGAAGCTTATGGGGGCACCGGGTACCTTCTTGTTGTAAATCGCTAGGTGCAGAGAGTGTAACCATGTGACCGCAGGAGCCCAGCACACAGCGGAGAGCATTCATTATAAAGTGATTGCTTCCCCTGTCGTACAAGCAACTGTCGGATACATTATAAAGCTGGGTACACCCTGAGCGATGTGTACCCAGCTGATAATTCGGGCAGACATATCCGATCCTGGGTACACGTCAGGTCAGGACGATCACTCGTTCCGTCCTTCGTTACAGTGCATGGCGCCGCCTGCGTTATCGCCAGGTTTGACGTGCAGCGCCTCAAACCTGACGACGCTGCATGGGAGCGCGCATATTGTGCTAGCATAAGGCGCAATTTGTCATTCCGCCTTGGCCAAACTGGCACAAGCTTGCTCCAGTGTGTACCCAGCTTAGGCGTCTCCGAACTGGTTTAGTGGTGGGGGAAACAGATTTTGATTGATGCTTATTCCTACTGGTGTTCATAGCTCTGATACTAGAAGCCATTGCTCCTAGTGTCGCCAGTGCCCATTTGCAGGGTACTAGATGCAAAAATAAGCAAGTAACTGGAGTGTGTATATGTCTGTGTATATGTATGTGTGCAAATATATATATATATATATATATATATATATATATATATATATATATATATATATATATATATATATATAATCTCTTTCTTCTGCTTGCTTCTAACTGTGAATCAGCCCCTTTGTTGTTTTCTTGTTAGGGAAGCCGCCAGTGGTCTCCATCACCGGTGAAAGTGTCATTGTCTGATGCACATAAGTGTTCTAAAGACACAGGAGCTCGTTCAGACCCTCTCACAAAATGCGATCACTCGCTCGATGCGTATGCAAATCCAGCCCACGCCCAGCAAGGCAGGCGATCGCACGGCAAGGCATTAGCACGCCCACTATGTCTTGGCGTGCGATCACTTTGCATATGCAGACGCCCAGCAGCCATTCATAAGACGCCCGCGTCAGTTCCTGGAAATGCTTGCGTGGAAATCGTCCAGCTATGAGCGATCGCATCTTAGCGAGAGGGTCTGAATGAGCTCCACAGTGCCAGTGGGTGCGTGGCCTAACGTCAGCAGGCAGAGGCCTCTTATAATGTTGCTGTAGAGTCCCCATAGTGCATTACTTCCCATTTCATATATTTCTCTTTCTTGTTCTAATGATTCATGTCTATAGATGATTGCTTCATCTATAGATCTGTTGTGCAAGATGAATACAGGTTATAATATGGGCCTTGTGTAAGTGTGTCTCCTTAACCGGCCTGAATATTGCATGAAAGGCGAATATATGAAATGCGTTAGTCATGTGTTTTTCTAGGCAGGACTGTTTGTAGTTGATTGGTTGATATCTAGTGTTTGGTTGATTATAAGTGGGTCTGTTGCAGGCGGTAGTTCAGTGGTGCTCATGGGTATGGAGTAACGCTGGTGACCAAACCACTGTCACAACCCCCTGCCCTGTCCATTGTGAATATTATTTCCAATGGCCGTAAGTCTGATGAGCCTGCAGTGTATTCAGTAATACCCCTTTCAGACATAGAGATTCCCGGGATTTTGGCCTGCCTCGGCCAAAATTCCCGGGTCTCATGTCTGTGTGAAAGGTACCTACCTGGGAACACGTTCCCGGGTAGCCACCCCTGCAATCGACCAGGGTTTTTCCCAGGACTAAAGCCACGGGAAATTACCCTGCTTCTGTCCGAATGGTGCTACCCGGGAATTTACTACTCCCGGGCAGCATCAAGCAGCTTTTGCATGTAGCTAACAGCGCAGAGTGCCCTACAGGACACTCAGCGCTGCTGCTTTGAGCTGACAGCACAGAGTGTCCTATAGGACGCTCAGCGCTGCTGCTCACCACCCCCAGCACCGGCCGGCTGTGCCACAGCGGGCCGCCCGCACTCCCGCTGGACCACCAGGGAATTCAAATGAATGTTAAAAAAATGATGATAGAAAAAAAAAAACTGCATTACGATTGGGCGGCTTTTGGCTGCTGAATGATATCATCATCATCAGTCAGAGAGGGGATAGGCTAGGAGGAGCAGACAGCAGAGGAGAGGCAGGTAAGCAGAAAAACCCTGCTCTTGTCTGAAAGGGGTCTACCTGGGAATTTCCCGGGTAGACACTGTAGTGTGAAAGGTGGGTCTCGACCAGATACCTGGGAATTGGCACAGGAGAAATTCCCGGGTCTGAGCAGGAAATTTCCCGGGTTGTATGTCTGAAAGGGGTATTAATGGCAGCTGCATGCAAGTGGCTCGGAAGAGATCATGGTCTCTGGTACAGAGTTGATTCCACCAAACTGCAATCTGTGTTCTTGAGAAAAGCAGCGGCAGGTTATATGGTGGGGGGTGGTGGAGGTTTATTCCATGGAAAGCCCCCGGGAAAGATAATTCAGGCACAGTCTGTCTTCTCTGATCCCTTGTGTCTTCATGCCGCAGTAATTACTGCTCTCCCCCTTCGCCTATAAATACTTGCTTGAATAAACAGGCTGGCAGATAAGGCCTCCTACAGGGAAAGTCTGTTTACAAGTGCGCTGTGCCTTCAGCTGTCCTGGACTCCACTGCAGGAATATTCTCACTGACTAGATCATAACTCTACCAAGCAGTAACTTTGTAGTAAATGCATTTTAGGTATGGTACTTGTCATTGATTTACCCTGGAAGACTTTTTTTTCTTTGTTTATTTATATTATGTGCATGTATGTAAATGCGACACCCTCGTCCGTTTTTATGGTAGACCATTCTGGGGGTGACCACGCATTTTACACACCGCAGTCTACTCCCTTGGAAGGAAGTCTGATAAGAGTGCGCTAATTCTACCCCGTTATTGCAGGGGGAGGGACGCAGCGATCGCTTTAGACTTTTATTCTCGCACACACAGACTGGGGGCTTCTGCGGTTTTCTTCTTAATTCCGCTGCCAACTGTGACTATTCTAGAAGTTTGGTCAAATGGTTTCAGATGTTTGCATGTTATGTACAGTAGTCTTGTAATTTGTAGCAATGCATTGCCCCTAGTAGTAGGTTCCCCTATTTTTTAAAGCTTTCCTGTATAGTTTCAGCGGCTCTTGACTTAGTATATACTGTATCTGCCTCCCTACCCCAGTCTGAGGAGTCTATTCCCCCCCCCCCTTCCTTTTGTATATAGTATCTCTAAACTACCAGATGTGGGTGTAACTTGGTTATTTTTTTTTTATTTTCGGTATTTGTATATTACGCTTATGTGGTTTTTTTTAGTGACATACAGAGCAGTGGGCTTACAGAGGAGTGTGTGTAGGATTAGGGATGGCCATTGGTGGGTTAACCATCGATGGTACCATTAGTGTTTAACCTCGATGGTATGAAACCATTGATGGTTACACCCACAGATGGTCATCCTTTCTCTATTACTCACCTAGCCTATCAGAGTTGGGGACGTGTCAGAGGGGTGGAGTTAGGCTCTGTTTCGGTGCCAAGTACAAAGAAAAAAAAAAACCCATTGGGGAGCTCTGTACCATTGATGGCAGAGAACAAGTGATCGCGGTGAGTGACAAACTATGTGGGTCCTACCTGACCATTTTTGGGTCCCGTCATAATGCTTTAGAGCTCCCCATATGCCTCTCAGACCTCCCCTAACCCCTTACAAATGATGCCACACAGCCACACCCAGCCTTTACACATTATGCCGCACATTAATGCCCTTTACACATTTTGCCACACAGCAGTGCCCAGTCTTTACACATTATGCTGCACATTAATGCCTGGTCTTTACACATTGTCATGCAGTAATGCCCCTTACAAATGATGCCACACGGCCATGCCCGGCGTTTACACATTATGCCGCACATTAATGCCCTTTAGTCCCCCTATGCATTGCCCCTAGTAGTAGTCCTCCACCCTATGCATTGCCCCTAGTAGTAGTCCTCCACCCTATGCATTGCCCCTAGTAGTAGTCCTCCACCCTATGCATTGCCCCTAGTAGTAGTCCTCCACCCTATGCATTGCCCCTAGTAGTAGTCCTCCACCCTATGCATTGCCCCTAGTAGTAGTCCTCCACCCTATGCATTGCCCCTAGTAGTAGTCCTCCACCCTATGCATTGCCCCTAGTAGTAGTCCTCCACCCTATGCATTGCCCCTAGTAGTAGTCCTCCACCCTATGCATTGCCCCTAGTAGTAGTCCCCCCACCCTATGCATTGCCCCTAGTAGTAGTCCCCCCACCCTATGCATTGCTCCTAGTAGTAGTCCCCCCACCCTATGCATTGCCCCTAGTAGTAGTCCCCCCACCCTATGCATTGCCCCTAGTAGTAGTCCCCCCACCCTATGCATTGCCCCTAGTAGTAGTCCCCCCACCCTATGCATTGCCCCTAGTAGTAGTCCCCCCACCCTATGCATTGCCCCTAGTAGTAGTCCCCCCACCCTATGCATTGCCCCTAGTAGTAGTCCTCCACCCTATGCATTGCCCCTAGTAGTAGTCCCCCCACCCTATGCATTGCCCCTAGTAGTAGTCCCACCACCCTATGCATGCATTGCCCCTAGGGGATCAGTATGAAATACCGCCGGCCCTTCGAATCCAGGCAGCGGGAGGCTGACAGCGCTGGAAATCCCGATCGTCTCTAGAGTAAGTAAAAATGAACCTAACCTAACCCCCTAAAACTACTTAAAGGTGCCTAACCCTAAGTCGTCCCCCCCCCCCCCCCCCCCCGCCTAACCCTAACCCTCCCGGTGGGGGTGCCTAACCCTCCCCCACCTCACCCCCATGCATTCTTCTGCCGCTGGCCCGTACTGGCCAGCGCCCCGCCTCTTCCTCTTTGATCACGCCGTCTTCTGGCCTCTTGCGCGGCCGCCGGTACTGTTGCAGCGCCGCTCTTCTCGTCTTCGGGAGGTCTTCACTCCTGCCCTCCGCCGCCGGACTGAACTTTCCCGCTCAGCGGCGTCTAATTCAAATAACCGCGAGTGGGCGGGGCCATGACGTGACGAGCCGTGAGTGGCTCGTTACGTCTGCCTCCTATTGGCTGCTGGACCGCGAGCCAAACACCAGTGTCAAACCACCGCCGCTTATTGGCTACCGGGCAGCGAGCTCCGCTCAGCTTGAGCCCGGAGCCAAGCTTTTCCTGCTGCAACTTTACCGCCGACACTGGTGGAAGGGACCAGGCGGTCCCTTCACCAGGTACCCGCCGCGGTGGCTTACATGGCGCTGGGAACAAACACTGTCCCAGGGCCGGGCACGGATGCTATGCCGATGCTGGGATCAGACACACGATCCCAGCACGGCTTTCCACAGCAGCAGCCAATGAGAGTCTGACAGACAGCGTTGCGTCTTTCTCAGGGGGATGCACTGTGCTGCAGCCAGCTGTCAGGGATTGGCCACAGCACAGTGCGTCCCCGGGGACCAGGCTTCTTTTTAAAAGTGAGTCCCCACTACTCAATCCTGGGTAAAATATGCACTATAGCGCGTATTTGCGAACACCGAGAACCATTGGATCTTTGCCATCGATATTAAAACAACAATGCGTGATGTAGGTACCAGACGGCATTCCGCCGGTCTGAATCCCGGCGGCAGCCCGACACGGGACTTAAGATAGGCATTGAAATACATACGCCTATCTTAATCCTGACACCGGATTACAGACAGCCGCCAGCCAGAACGGGGGAATCCGGGGACATCTTACGCTGTTAGCTGCGTGGGGGGGGGGGGGGGGGGGGGGTTGTTAAGGTTAGGCTACAGGAAGGGAGGGTTAAGGGGAGAAGGGGGGAGGGGAAGTATACTTGACCCCTGTCTGGATACCAACTATTGGGATGCCGCTGTCGGGATTTTGACAGGAGGCATACCGACTGCCGGCATTCCATACCGCTTCAGTCGATGGCCAATTCTATGTAGGATGGCTGGAGCCATAAGGGACTACAACAAATGATACGTCCAATATTAGTTCTTGGTGGCATTTTAACAGTTTCTAGAATCGCGGTGGCTTAGTGTTGGGTAGTTCTGCTTTTGGGAGCAATGTGCCCGAATTATGCTGTGTATATACAAAAGCGTATTGTGTGACACCCGGAACAGATGATGAACAAAATATTAAACCTAAAGGGGAACAGCTTTGTAGCATTGCTTGTATGTATTGCTTTCTGGCAACAGATAAATCCCATGCAGGTGCATCTAGACAGATCTGTCCTATTGAAGGGTGTCTAAGATCAGCAAGTAACCTCTGTCTTACAAGCAAACCGAGCTCCCATTTCATTGTTCATTACTGATGATCATGGTACGACGTTAATAATGTGCTGCCTGCGTAGGATGGAGTACGATCTGGTGCCTTCCTGATACAGTTGTCCCTCCCCTCCCCGCAGGTCCATCCGGCCCAGACACTCACACTCAGGGAACTGTACACCAAGAGGAGGAGAAGGAGCAGCAGCCGGCCGACCCAGAGCTGAAGAAGCAACTTTGTCCATACGCTGCGATGGGCGAGTGCCGTTACGGAGAGAACTGTGTCTACCTGCACGGAGACCCATGTGATATGTGTGGGCTACAGGTCCTGCATCCTGCAGACTCTTCTCAGAGGTCTCAGCACATCAAGGTAGAGGGGGGAAAGGCTCCGTTTATAATGTGCTGAGTTCTGCTTTCTCATAAATGGGTCAATTTAACCTACACTCTGTAACTTTGGGGGAGATGTATCAAACCTTTGAAAGAGAACAAGATGGAGAGGTTGCCCTTAACAACCAGTCGGCGGCTTACGGTCATTTACCTAGTACATTCTATGAAATAACTAGGACCTGATTGGTTGCTATAGATAACGGCTTCACGTGGCCTATTTGGAAAGTTTTATGAGATCCCCCCCCATAAAGGCTTATCGCATACGCTAGAACGGTCGGGCAGTTTAATATGTAAAGTTGGTCTTTATTAACCTGCCAGAGGGAATGCCGACCACACCAACAGTAGGGATCGCTTCAGGCCTTGTATGATGTGTTTTATAACCCTGTGTTTGTTCCCTTACCAGTCCTGCATTGAGGCTCACGAGAAGGACATGGAACTGTCGTTTGCCATCCAGCGCAGTAAGGACATAGTGTGCGGGATCTGCATGGAGGTGGTCTACGAGAAAACCAACCCCAGCGAAAGGCGTTTCGGCATACTCTCCAACTGCAGCCACTCCTACTGCCTGAAGTGTATCCGCAAGTGGAGGAGTGCCAAGCAGTTTGAGAGCAAGATCATTAAGTGAGTCTTCCCCCTGACCTTAGACTGCGTCACGATGTTGCCCAAAGTGTGGTGTTGGTTTCCTGAATAATATAATGGGAGGGGATGCAATCATATCCCGGCGAGGGTGAAGTGACCCGCGTCTAGATGTAGACGCCGCTCATTTTACCGACTGACAGCCATTAGGTTTAGGGCTCCGGGAGGGACTTGGGTTCAGACACCCCCCGGGAGGTTAGGGTTAGGCTAGGGGGAGGGTTAGGGTTAGGAACCCCGGGAGGAGGTTAGGGTTAGGCACCCCCCTGGGTTACTTGGGTTTAGGCAGCGGGAAAGGGGGGATTAGGTTTAGGCACTTAGAGGGGGGTAGGTTAGGTTAGTTAGTACTTACCTGGGGACGATTGGGATTTCCAGCGCTGTCGGCCTGTCGCTGCCGGGTGTCGAACTGCCGGACGTGCAGCTGGCGGTATTACATACAGATTCTAGTGGGAGGCCCTATATGTGCTGCTTTAATATAATGTTTGCCTGAGCGTAGCTAGGGCCCCAGGACTGAGCCATGCAGCTGCTTTTCCAAGGAACTTTCCACCACTGGGAAATCCATTCTCTTGGCTACATTAAAATGGTGGATGGAGGGAGTTTTATAGTAGACGGTTTGGTTGCTTTTCACCTTCAGTCTTTCGGCTGTAGCTCCGGAGGGTACACATACCACAGGCTTATATACCTGCTCTAGTAGCACCTGGTAGATGGCTAAAAAAAAAGACTTCTGCTGTGTTAGATGAGGATTAGTCCAGAATAGCAGATTGGCTCCTCAATAACTCGCTGTCCCGTGTGCAGGTCGTGCCCAGAATGCCGCATCACTTCAAACTTTGTCATTCCAAGTGAATACTGGGTGGAAGAGAAGGAGGATAAACAGAAGCTGATCCTCAAGTACAAAGAAGCCATGAGGTAATTTTGTGCTTTATTTACAGTTCCTCTATCTATAAATCCTTAGTGATCATTCTAGCACCCTATAGCTGTCACAACCCGTGCAGTACCTCTTTCCTGCCTGAGGTGTCACTCTCTGCTTTGGTGCTTCTAGCACACTCTGGTCTGTGGGCCTGATGCAGAGCCGCTCGTAAGCGGCCGCTCGTTCGTTCCGAGTGATGTTTGCACAACTGCGCATGCGTACGGATCGTAATACGCATGCGCGAACCAGTCAGTGCGGCCGAAAATCATTTGTTCGCTAAATAACGAATGCCTGCTATTTTGAGTGACAGGAGGAGGCATATGTGGGTGGTAACAGGGGAAGGTGCTTGAAACGGGGAGTGGAGATCCGAACGCAGGCGTGCTTAAAGGTCAAAACGGGCGTTTTATGGGTGTGCATAATTAATACAGCAGCGTCATTGACCACGTCACTGGGTTATTTTATAGTCAGAACTGCTCGCAAGATTGTGGTAGGAAAAACCAACCACAAGAATAGCGAGCAGTTCATACGCTGGTCGATGTACTCGATTAATCGAATAAATAGCGGACATGACTTAGGATGCGAGCGGCCAGGGGGCGTAGTTTTCCAAAAAACGACCAAGTTTTGTTCGCTCGTTCAGACCTAGAGGCGTGAACAGACCGCAAAGAGCGAACGGTTCATTTGAGTAGCCACCCCTATTTTCTGGACGGTCCGGCTCTGAATCAGGCCCAGTATCTATGCAGTGTGCTGCATTAGCTTAGAAGCACCAGAGCAGAGAGAGAGACACCCCAGGCAGGAACGAGGAATGGCACAGGTTGTGATAGGCGCAGGGTGCTAGAATGTACACTAAATCCTGATGAGCTGAATGCGTCCAGGCAAATGGAACGGCGAGTAGGGTATAATTCCGATGTAGGGCCATATTCATTTAGTGACGATATTATCGCACCCGCGAAAATTTATCACCATTTTTTTATGTAAAAATGAAGAGAATTTTTGTCCATTTTAAAAAAGGGGGAAAATGTGCAAAATCCCTGTTATTATTTTATTAATTTTTTTGTGTAAAAATGCGGGGATTTCTTACAGAACCTTTTTTTCTTTTTTTTTTTTTTTCCATAAATTGCGCGCGTGGCTGGTGCAGGCGTTTTGGTGTTTAAAAAAAAAAAAAACACCTGCGTCAGCCATGTGCGAATTTTAAAACACTTGGTGCATCCTTATGGCCCTTCAAAATACAAGACCCGATACAATATGATTAAACGGATTTTTCACAGGTAAAAAAAAAATTTTGACCGAAAATTTCAGTGGCTGTTTTTTGCCAAAGTACGCAACTAACACTTTCTTTTTTTTTTCCGTTAAGTATCATTAAGGGGGTTGTTCAAAGGGTTCTGTAAGCAATTCCCCCATTTTTACCCAAAAATCGTGATTTTGCTAATGTTTTCGCCTGCCCTAGGCAGTCGGCGAAATTGGCTGATCGCGGCCAATATATATTGGCCGATTGGACGGCCGATTCGAAAATGACTGCGAAAACAGCCAATTTCGCATCTGATTACGGCCCTCAGGCCACCTACCTTTTTTTTTTTTTGCTAAACACACCTCTTAGGGTAAGGATGACAGTGGTTCTGCAGCATCATCCCGATCAATATAGGGCAAACAATTATACTTTATTACAGAATATGTAACGTCCCTGGGTGCAGTTATATGGATGACTTAAAAATATTAACCATATTTTCTTTTTTACTTCCTCCTTGTCTTATGGCAACTCAATTTTGAGCACTCACATTTTATGGAACTTAGTGGGCGTTATTTAGTGTTGGTGCCTTTTTTTTTTCTTCTTACTTGGTTCTAATTTAAATGAGTTTAGTGCATGTAAAATCTCCCATAGTAAATATGAAGAAAAACTGGTCTAATGTCTCTAATGCTGTACACATTTCTTGACAGACCGTTCTGCTCCCCAATCAGAAAACATAGAAGCTCAAATGTATCACAAAAATAATTTAATATTCCATAGTTAAAGTTACTTACAAAATACTAAACACTTCCAATAGTAGTATCTGCCAACAGTGTTGCTATATACAGTGTTGCTATATACAGTGTTGCTATATACAGTGTTGCTATATACAGTGTTGCTATATACAGTGTTGCTATATACCACTTGCTGTTGATCGTCTTGTCAACACTATTGCAAAACTTAATCCATTCAAGTAGATGTTCATCAAAGTTTAAATGAACAGTCTCAGGGCCTGATTCAGAGCTAAACGCTCTGACCAGAGCGCTCGCTCTGAATCAGGGCCCTCCTCCATGAAAATGGAGCGGCCTCCTGTCCGCTTGTATAGCTGTGGGTGACCACCCACAGCATATGCGAGCGGCCAAAAAGATGGTGGCGATGGTCTTGACCATAGCGACCATCGGACTTGCGACGGAGACCATGCGGTAGGGTCTCCCTGCCACAAGCCCTGGAGTGATTTTGGCTCTATCAGAGCCAAAATCACTCCCACTGACATCACTAGTGATGTCAGTGGGGCCGGCTTCAGACGGTAGGCGTTCCCATGGGAACGCCTCTGTCTGGCAGGCACGCCCACCAAAGGGGGCGTGCTGTCAATCAACATCGACAGCACGCCCCCTTTGGTGCGAGACCCGGAGCGATGGAAAGCCCGTCGCTCCCCGGGTCTCGGGCATGCGCGCGACGGAGCTCCCTCCGTCGTGCGCATGCGCAGTGGGAAACATCGACCCGCTTGCGAGCGTACTGCCGCTCGCGAGCGGGTCTGAATGACCCCCTCAGTGCGGTGAAGAGACCTCAGCCTGTTTCAGAGCCTCGTTCTCTCATGTAATGCAGTTTGTAAATACGGGCGCTGCTACTTCCATTGCTGATTGCTGGTGTCCAGTAAGGGTAATGTGCAATCCAAATTATGCGCTGCTGAAGTCGGCGTGCAGTCCTTCTAAGTAACAGAGCTGGCGTCTGTGGAAAGTCTCTGTGGACCAGGAGACGAAACGCGTTGAAGTCATCCTGAACGTACAGCTCTCGTCTGCCTCTGCTCAGCGACTTACACACAGATCCACCAGCTCCAGGCGCCGATGCTTAGTGGACACGTTGCCGCTTACTGTTAAGGGGATCACGTTATCCGGCTGATTGGGAAGCAGAACCGTCTATTTAATTGCTATGCGTTTTTAAATCTCCCTAGTACAGTGTTTTCTGGATTTTCCTTATTTGTGAAGTTTGCACAACTTCTCTACACTTGCTTCTGGCAGATTAATTAAGGGTTTTTTTTATTTTTTTTATTTATCTATATTATATATTTTGTTTATATAATTCATACATCCTTTGCATTAAGAAATTAGTGGAGCGCGTGGGAGTTTTGAGAAGTGGTTCCTGGACCGGTGCTACCATTAGGCCTAAGGGCGCTGGCCACTGGGGGGCACTGCTGAGTCCACAAAAAAGGTGTTTTTCAATCCCAGACAGGTTTTAGTGTGTGGGTTCAATGATTGCTGGCAGGGTGACTGTGTGTATTTTGTGGAGGGGGTAATCGTTACTGACATATAGTGGAGCACAGATGTGTGTGGCAATAAAGTGTTGGAGCACAGCTGTACGGCATATAATGAATTTAGGGCACCTGTGGCATATGCATTTAGGGGCATTGTGGCATAATTCATTCTTCCCTGTGGCATACAATAAATTTGGTGCACAGCTGTGTGGCAATTTTATTGGGGGAACAAATGTGTGGCTTATTTATTGGTGTGTAGCATAATTATGAATCGGGGATAGAGTTGTGTAACGTATAATGAATCTGTGGGACAGATTTATGACGTATTATGAATTGGAGATGGTGTTATGAGGCACAGTGTGATTTTGGGGTTCTGCTGTGTGACCTAGCCTAAATTGGCATCAGTAATGTGGGGCATAGTATGAACTAGAGGGAGCAGGGGCGGTGGGTGAATATTGCCTAGAGCGCCAAAACACCTTGCACTGGCCATGAGTGGTTCATCAACAACTTTGTCCTATGAAGGGGTCTATTTACTAAGTCCTTGGTTGGAGATAAAACCGAGAGAAAGTACCAAACAACCAGCTCTTAATTGTCATTTTTCAAACACCTGTGACATGGCAGTACGGAGCTAATTGGTGGGTGTTTTATTTCCGTTAGCTTTCTCCATCCAAGGCTTCGTAGATAGACCCCGAAAAATGAGTTTAGCAGCAATATTTTGAAGCTTGTTGTAAAGAAAAAAAGTGTCTGGATGATATTGTCTGCCATGGTTTATGTTACCAGAGTTAGTGTATGAACAGTCCGTTCTACGTGTAGATCCTTTTTACATTGCGGTGAACAGATCTTTTCTGTAACTCTCAATTTTCTGTCTTTCAGCAACAAATCTTGTCGATATTTCGACGAAGGGCGTGGCACTTGCCCATTTGGAGGCAACTGTTTTTACAAGCATGCGTACCCAGATGGGCGTATAGAAGAACCACAGCCGCGGCAGAAAGGGGGAATGTCCAGTAGGTACCGAGTAAGTAAGACCTTTTTTTTTTCGGGGGTAGAGATATTTTTAACATTAGCCAAAAATGATTGAAGCCTCTTTCCCTTTTTTTTTTTTTTTAATGTTTATTTTGTTTAACCACACGTGTATTTCATTTCGTAAATGAAGTATTAGAAATCCGCTTGTTTTAGTTAAATGAAATTAATCTGCAGCTCTCCGCCGTAGATAACTTACTACTTCAGAAGCATAGAAGGTACTCCCATGTTTCAGATTATTTTAAACCATCTATTTATTTATTTATTTTTCATTCCTTTCCTCCTTGAGCAAAGTATTTCTGCATTACATTTTACAATAGAGGCGCAATTCTACACTTGTGTCCATTTTTCATTATTTAGCATTTTATGGATAATTTAAGGTACTAAACACTTTGTTGTGGTATAACGATTAATATTGTATATTTTTTTTTTTTTTTTTTATATGAAATGGATCTGGGATGCAGTTTGTAGATCTAGGTTTTATATTCCAGATACTGTTATTTGTTTATGTATTTCTGTGTATATATACAATTTATATATATTTTTTTTTTATTTTGTTTGGTTATTTGTTAATGTATTGCTATAAACCAATAAAAATGTACTCAATTTAAAAAAACAAAAACAAAAAAAGGTCCTAAACACTCAGCGTTCTAAAGTGAATAGTGAATATACTTTTTATATATTAAACACACATTTGTTTTGTTTTTTTCTGGAAGTTTTTTCCTTTTTCGTGGCCTTTTCTGTACTTTAAATTAACGGCTTCCCCCTCCTTACCGTTTATGGTATTCTCAAGACGGACATGTCTCCTACATTACAGTATTTGAGGATGCAGCTTTTATCCAAACCCTGGGAATCTACCAATGTGTCCTCACTAACCTACTCTCAAATCGCATAGCCCCCGCGGCTTAGCTGCATAATCTGTGGCACACCAAATGGCGCTATTTGTCTCGCCCCAGATTATGCAACTAAGCAGCACCACAGAGTTTTGTGCTGAGCGTGTGTCTTATTGGCACCACGATGGCGACAAAAGTACCATGCACGAGTGCCCTGGGAACTGTGCTGGGTTTGCATGCAGCAATGTGCGACTCTGTCGCTATCCTGGGGGGGAAAAATAAAAAAGCAAAAGGCCGAGAACTGACGCTAGCGAGCCGCGCCGTGCACCCAGCCATGTGCTTAATCTTCTACTTTATACCAGCTCTATTGCTGCAAAAAATGCAAATCCTCAACGCCAAGTATACTATAAGCGACACTTGTATACAGCTGCCATGCAACACAGATGGTAAATCATGATATAGGTTTGAAAGTCTGAGAATCGCTGCCCATGATGGAGTGTCTTAAGTTGCGTCATAAGTCTCGCGCCACGTGGCGCAGAAGGATGGGTGAGTGAGGGAGAATCTGTAGAACCTCGTTGCTGGTCCTTGATGCCTTTGGGGTTCCATTGACTGCCAACGACTTGAGAAGGCCATATTACACTGGTTTGTAGAGCGGTTTAATTGCTCTCACTGTATAGGTGACCCATCCATTTGACCAGATTTGTGTAGCGCAGAGGTTCCCAAACTCTGTCATTACAGTCCATGTTTTCAGATTATCTGTGCAGGTGACTTCATTAGTTCCTCAGTCAATTTGATGTAACCATCTGGACTGAAGCATCGATATCCTTTAAAACTTGTACTGTAATGGCGGAGCTTGGAAACCTCTGGTGTAGCTGGTCTTTATATATTTTTTTTTTTTTTTTTTGTGTAACATTGGGCGTAGCTGTTGGGTTACCTACATAGGTAAAAGTTTTTAAATTCGGTGAGGTTTTTTAGAATTTTTTTTTTTTAATTTGCTCTCTTTTCTCCAGGCCCAACGTAGGAACCGGTTCTGGGAATTCGAGGAGCGCGAGGGCGGAGACCCCTTTGACAACGACGATGACGAAGTGATGACCTTTGAGCTCGGGGAAATGCTCCTAATGCTATTGGCTGCAGGCGCGGACGAAGACCTCACAGACTCAGAGGACGAGTGGGACTTGTTCCACGAAGATCTGGACGATTGTTATGACCTGGACCTATAGCGCCCGTCAAAGAAGTTTGGACTGTCTGGGCAGCTTCAGACAGTAGCTATTTCCTGTGGTGTTGTGGCAGTGCCTGTGTTTTCTCCTAGGCAGGCCTATCCATTCCAGGTGCTGTAATTATTTTTACCCCGATGTCTGTCTTTTTTTTTTTTTTTCTCCTCGTTTCCTCAGAGTGCTTGTTTTTCTGTTTCAAGGTAACCCCTATGCCCCCTCCCCTTCCCCCAAATAAACTGAAAGAAAAAAAAAAAAACTACACAAAGTACAAAATTATACCCATGTGCAAGTTGTGGTTTGTCTCAAGTGGTCTATATTGAAAGTGGTTGTCCACTTTTGCACAATCCTTTCCTAAACCCCCGCGCCCCCCCCCCCCCCTTTGTATAATGTATAGTTCTCGTGGTACTTGCTTGTACCACTAGATGGCACTGAAGTACATTGAGGTAGCTATAGTCGCTCTTACCGGCCTGGACCAAGTGGTTCCCAAACGAAACTTTTATATTTGTAGGTTGTGGTTCAGCTCCTTGACTGCGATCTACTACAGTGGTTGCACGTGTCCTCCCTTTAGTTCATGCACAAAATCTCTGTTTTTGTTCTATTTTGAAGCCCATGTGGATTATCACATTCTCCAGGCCTTTGTCACTGTTTGGTGTTACCGTTAATCGGAGTAATTTAGTCGGTGACTAAAAGCTCTTCGTAGCCATGGTAGAGCTTTAGCACCCTTGTGTGTGTTTTTTAGACTACAATATCCTTCATTGTGGTGTCCTGTTCTTGGTGGTGTCCCTGTCTATAGCTCACTGTTAGCTGTTCCGGAGAGATAAGGCTGGAAATTTGTTTAGTCCATAGCGACAATGCCACCTCTACTCCCTACTGGGCTATTGGCTCCCACTGTACTGCACAGCCATCTATGATTTGCATTGTATTAGATGGGGGCTGATGCACCATGAGTAACTTGGATCAGATGTGTATTCCCAAGGTTGTAGTTTATAATGAACCTACCACCTAATATACAAAAATGTATTCATCTGAATTAAATAATGGAAAAAAAACGGCTAAGGAAGGGTTTTTTTTTTCCCTCTTGTTTCAATGATGCTTTTTTATTTTATTTTGCATTTTATTACATTTTCACCCCTGTTGTATGAGCGTTTAGGGCACATTCTTTTTTTTTTTTTTTTTTTTCCCCCCCCAGGTGTTTGCAGACTCCTTGAGCGTCTTGCAATTTAACATTTAGCAAATCTTTGACGGCAGAGAAAGTTGCCTAGTTTTTAAAAGAGGAGTTGAACGGAACCTCAATTCTGAAGTTTTTATTAGTGAAGGGAATGTCCTGTTCTGTAGAATTCCTGGTTGCTGACTGCAGTTAAAAAGGAAACACTTTTTTTTTTTTTTTCTTCAATAATACGGACTCGAAATAACTTGACTCTTCCGTCTGCAAAATCGTACTACAGCGTCCTTTTTGAAATCCGTGCAGGCAGATAACCAATCCTTTTAGTGTCTAACAGAAGTAGAGTCCTCCGTTCGTTTTTACAGAATTACTAGTGAAAGTTCATATGTTCTATATAATGTCTGTGTGTATGTGTAATTGACTACTGTAAATTTACAATAAATAAGTTTCTTTAACATATACAGAAAACATGCACACGCTCAATGTATGAGCATACGTGAGGCTTCCGCTACTGGCGTCCGGGCTAAAAGCGCTGGCTGGGGGTGTATAGCTATGATCAATGCGGCTACTGCTTTGTGGCTGAAATAGTCATTTTAAAGATGGTAATTGCAGTTTTTTTTTATTTTTTATTTGTTTATAGAATGTTTCCTAAATGCCTTTTTTATTTTTTTATTTTTTTTATTTTAATACTGGAAACTTCTGGCCTCTGGTGTGAGAATGCCAAAGCCTGGCTGTTTTTACGAAGAGTATGGTTATTCTTTTCTGCAGAGCTAATGTACCATGGAAATGGCATTGTGAGATTTTAGATGAAAATGGTTGGGTACGGGATGCCTGGCGCTTGGGATCCTGGCCTTCAGAACCCTGATGCCGCCAGCATCTCAACACCTGTATCCAAACCCCCCCCCCCCCAGTAGCTTAAACCTAACCCTCAACCCTAGTACCTAAACTCTTCCCCCTAGTGCCTAACCCTAACTCTCCCCCTAACTCTTAATACTTGCTGTCGGGATGCCAGAGTCGGGATTCCGGTGCTGGCATTCTGGGTGCCAATATCCAGACCGCCAGGATTTAAACTACATTCCGGCGAAACCCCTCTTTGAAAATGTGTTTTAAGTAAATAAATGGTTTCCTGGACACCACTTAATAATAGAAAACAATTAAACCCTTTCTAGTGCTATTTAGTATTAGATAATTAGCGTATTTGCAAGCTGAGGGCATTATAAAGACCGTGACCGTGGTAGTCCCAAAGTAGCCTTTGTGACGCGTTTCATTGTGCAACAACCCACAGCTTCATCTGAAGAAGTTGCGGGTTATGCCACAACGAAACGTGCCTGGTACGCTACTTTAGTATTGACATCGGGCTGCTCTTTAAAGCATCCCATTACTTCTAACCGAGGGTGGAAATACTTTTTTTTTTTTTTGTCTGTTTGTGCTTCATTTTTAGAGTAATTTATGCCCATTTTGTGACCGTCTCCATCTGCCCCCTGTAGATGTAAGACACTGTTCTTCACCCCAGGCCAGGTACAATTTTTAAATTTGATGACAGGCATTGGAGGAAGAGGGCTTTTGTGGCCGAAACATGGTCTGTTTTGAAGGGAGTAAGGTATTTTCCTTAGGAAGTGTTAAAGAAGCCTTTGCCAAAGAGGGATGGTTCTAAGTTTTTAGTTACTAGGTCGACCAGATCTACATATCCCATCTGGCCAGGCCAATGGAAGGTTATGAGAAATGCCTGCACCCACTTGTGTTTTGACAGTCTCTGGAATCTGAGGAGTCGGCAGAACTGATAGATTAACAGAAATGTGGTCCAGAAATGTCTCTGGCATGAAAATGTGGCACAGATGAGGGCTACCACCTGGATAAGACTGTTTACAGCACTGGTTCCCAACCACGGCTCTCAAGACACACTAACAGTCCAGGTTTTAAGGATAGCCATACTGGAGCACAGGTGACTTAATTAGTACCTCAGTTATTTTGATTTAACCATCAGTGCTCAAGCATGACTATCCCTAAAACCAGGACTGTGTGCCTTGAGGACCGAGGTTGGGAAACACTGGTTTGCAGGGAGAGTCAAAAGAAATCTTGCTGGATAAAGAGAGGGATAGGAACCTAATATACCTGTAGAGTGGGGTGGGGTGGGGGGGTGAAGGTGGGAGTTTTTATAGAGGACTGTGGTAAGGGATAAAGTGCATGCAGACAAGCATTTAGGAGGTGAGCAGGAGAGATTGGTTAGTAGTAGTTTGAAGGTGAGGGAGGGTTGTGAAGTTTTTGTTTTTTTATTGGAGAGACTGAGATGAGGGCATGTTGGAAGGAAGAGGGTAGGATCGGATGGTTGTGGAGAAGTCCAAATTATTTAAAAATGCAATCTTGCTAAATGAGAAGATGGACATCCCAAGTAAGAGTTTTTGTGGATAGCTGAATTTTATCCAGTATGATTGGTCTGCCTGGATCGTGTATCGCTTTTGGACTTTATGAAGAAAGCTTGGTCGATGGATGTCTCCAGGTTTTTCGTACACTATGTTGATAACTTCTGCTTACTTCATCCATGACTTGGTGGTGATGGAAATATTGCCCTGTCTCCAAAAAGAGGATCCATCCTCCCAGTGCTATCTCTTGGGAGCTAGTTTATCTCCTTATTACACTCTTAATTCAGGACTGAATTTATATTTTCCTGAATTAGTCCACTTGATCTAAAAATATGAAACTTTACTAACCTTGGTTGAAATTAGTTCTTCCTTTGTGGATGGCTGACCATGGTCTATAGAGCATGCCCAAACAGGGCTTCACTGTTAGTTTGCCTGGAACTACCTCATGAAAATTGGTTGCTGGATAGATGTCTCTGTGAAGAGGGCACCTTATAAATATAATGACGATATTGATGTGATGGTACCTAATGTAATGTTGAAGATCATTATGAAATATAAACCTATTTGTTAAATGTGAAGGCTGTTGATGTGATGTTGGGGGGCTTACTGTAATTAATAATTGCTCAGCAGTTGAATCAGGGGCGTAATTGGGTATTTGAAGGCCCCATGGCAACAGTTTGTAAGGCTCCCTTTGTACCACCCAATGGTGAATAATGTATACAACGCTTGTAACTTTGACAAGGAAGATGGGTCCCCTTCATCTCTGGGTCCCATAGCAGCTGCACCCCTGGCACCATGTTAGTTATGCCCATGAGTTGCATAGTATCTATCCCTTTTCCAAACAGGACCCAACCTTCCAGGATGTAACCTAGCAGCTAATGAATTTGACACCATCAAGTAACTAAACCTACGTTAGCAGGATCTGCCATGTTCCTTCTGAATACAGACACTAGGTGGGCGTTGCCTAATTTTCAATTCTACCTGTCTCCTCAGTGAGAAACTAGTTGGCCCTTATAGAACTGGTTATGTCTCACCTGCCCTCTGGTGGAGCCTCAGTGAGTCTATGAAAATCAGTCCAGGTGCCACTATGTAAGCTTGGTATACGTTGGTACGTGGTTCATAGGACAAAGTGTTGCTTGCTTTAAACCTTTCCCTGCTTGGTATAGCAGATTAATCCTGATTCTACAGCTCTCTATTTGGCATGACCAGGGAGCGGTAACTTTGCAAGTTATTACCTCCGGAGGCATTCGGCTACCATTCAGACGGCTCCATCAAGATTTGTTACCAGATATCCCCACAAAACATCTACAAATACTTGCAATTTGCTACTGACTACAGAACCGCCAGCCCACCCAATCTAAATTGCTTGATATCCCACAGCACAAACCTGTTTTAAAATGTCACCATGCGTTTATCCTGCTGCTGTGCTCTACAACCTCATTCTTATAGCTGGCCCCTGATAAGCAACGTAAGATTTGTCCTTCCATTTCAGAACATTGGGCCCAATTCCAAGTTGGACACTTTTTGTACAGGAGCTGTGCCCCCCGTTTTCCGGAAACATGGACAGCACCACGCCGTCCCTCCTCTAAAGGGTTGCAGCATATCGATCATGCTTTGGCTGGAGGGGGGCTGCAATGGCTTCTCAGTCAGTGATCAGATCCTACGCCAATCATTAAACATTGGATTTGTACGCAGGCCATCGGGTTTGTGTACAAGTGTGAATCGGTCCCATTGTTGGAAGGCCAGGTACGTGATATTTACCATGCCTGGCTATTAGGCCTGTGTGGCGGAATATCTCTACATTACTTACATGGGTAAGTAAAGTCTCATGAACTCCTAACCCAGATCTGGCCCTCTCTCAGGTGTGCCCTCTCTGGTTGATCTGTATGTGATGGGGTACATTAATTGTCACTAAAGCAGCAATTGCACAACTTTGGCGCACTGCCACTCTAGCCGCTGTTGAGGTGAAATCTCATAAACGCTATTAAACGGAGGGGTGTGAATACTCGTCCTCTGCCTCCTCCTCCAATAATGACGTGGTTTCTGTGGTCTGATTACCGTGCAGATATGGGCGATGTAGGGGTATATTTACTAAAGTAAGTTTTTAGAAGTGGGGATGTTGCCCAGAGCAACCAATCAACATTTAACTAGCACCGTGTAGAACACAGGTTCTCAAACTCTGTCCTCAGGACCCCAAACATTGCATGTTTTTCAGGTCTCACAGAATCACAAATGAAATATTTTAAAAGTTCCACTGAAGGAGTAAATTTAAGTTTATTTATTAAGTTTCTTATATAGCGCAACATATTACGTTGCGCTTTACAATTGGAAACATAAATTAGCTAATAACAGACAGATATATAGATAGAAAGGCCCCACTCGCAAGTTTACAATCTATAGGTTGTAAATCTATAAGTTGGTGAGTAATGTGTACAGCCGTGGCCAAAAGTTTTGAGAATGACACAAATGTTGGTTTTCACAAAGTTTACTGCTTCAGTGTTTTTAAAACTTTTTGTCAGATGTTACTATGGTATACTGATAGGTAATGCTTGTAATTTTATAAGTGTCAAAGGCTTTTATTGACAATTACATTAAGTTTATGCAAAGAGTGAATATTTGCAGTGTTGACCCTTCTTTTCCAAGACCTCTGCAATTCGCCCTGGCAGGCTGTCAATCAACTTCTGGGCTACATACTGACTGATGGCCGCCCATTCTTGCCTAATCAATGCTTAGAGTTTGTCAGAATGTGTGGGGTTTTTGTTTGTACACCCGCCTCTTGAGGATTGACCACAAGTTCTCAATGGGATTAAGGTCTGGGGAGTTTCCTGGCCATGGACCCAAAAGAGCAACTTCTCCAAACCATCCAAGAACAGTTTGGTGATGAACAATGCCTTTCCCAGCATGATGGAGCACCTTGCCAAAAGGCAAAGGGGATAACTAAGTGGCTCGGGGAACAAAGCATAGACGGGTCTATAAACACTGAAGCAGCAAATTTTGTGAAAACCAAGACTTGTGTCATTCTCAAAACTTTTGGCAATACCTGTGGGACCTTCTAGGTGACCTGGAAAACATGAGCTGTGTGGGGACCTGAGGACCGAGTTTGAGAACCACTGCTCTAGAAGATAATAGCTAGAATCTGATTGGTTGCTATGGGCAACATCTCCACTTCTAAAATCTCTCACTTTAGTGAATATACCCCTTAGTGTACATCGTCATTGCAGTTTGTTGAAGTCTACTACTAGAACACTGGTTTCTTCACCTTTTATGGTCGTGTTCTGTGATTTCATTAATTCTGTTACAGGCTTTTCTATATACCTGTATATGTTATAGATTCTGATGTACTCCCATTTAGTCCTTCAGTTCCACATACCCTTTATTTTTGGACTCTATATATGGTGTAAAACTCAATAAAAACTACTGATGCAAGACACTAGCAAATTGTTAAAAGCTGCAAGAACAGGGAAGGCTTCGGTACACCCGTAAAGATTTTCTGTCCAACTAGTTGATTGGTTGGAATGAAAATCTGGTAACGTATGGGAGTAACTGATGATCAGCAATTTGCGCCTAAATGCCAGAAAACAGATGAAAATGGTCGTCAGACAAGTTTGTTAAATGTTTGATTTAACCAATTTGTTCAAAGAACAGTTTTTGTCCATTTTCCGGCGTTTGGGAGCGAATTGCTGATTGTCATTTGCTTTCATACCTTACCAGATTTTCATTCCAACCAATCAACTAATTGGATGGTTGGACAGAAAATCTTTACGTGTACCTAGCTTTAGAGACTGTCTAACAACGTCCTATGAGGAAAGACAGGCAGTCAGCCCTATTCTGGCTGCCCTAACAGCGGTGTGTGCAGTGTTGTCAGTCTGTTTGAAGGGGAAGGATTTGGAGGATGGGCTGTCCATGTAAAGCTATACCCCTTACATCATGGATTCTCCCTTGTCCCGCTGTAGGTTGGCACTCACTGTTATGATATAAAAGGTTGCTAGTGTCTACCAGATGGTAGACAGGCCATAGATCGACAGGGACAAAAGGTTGACACAGAGAAGGTTGGAAGACGGTCAACTGGTACTAATGGTCGACAAGAAAATGATTGACTCAAAAATGGTCAACACATGTTGTTTTTGTTCCTTTTTTTTTTTTTTCCCCTAACCCTAATCTTCACCCTGACCCTCCCTCCTGGTGTCTTACACTAAAAAAAGTCAACCATTTGTGTGTTGACCATGTCGACCATTTGTACCCGTGGAACTACTTCGCTGGTGACATTTTCTGCGTCAACCTTTTGTCCCTATTGACTGTCTAACATGTGGTGGCTGCCTAGACACTGTCGACCTTTTTACTGTCTATCTAAAGTCCGGATTCCGCCACTCACACTGGCGGCCCACCACCTTTTTGGTTTGACCCTGTCACCTGCCCAATCGTCCACACCAACCACATGGGGCCCACTTGCAGACTATTTTCCAGGGCCATTTTCCATTCCCAGTCCGCCCTGGTCTGCTACCAGCATACTTTTTTTTTTTTTTTTTTTTTAAAGTTCTTTTTTTTTTTTAATTGATTTTCATGAAAATATCAAAAATAAAAATAAGAGTAAAATATATATATTTTTTTTTTTACAGGCAACATAGCAGATGATGTCATATTACAAAGGACAAACAGGCTGGCCTAAAATCATTCATTTTGCTGGTCATGCAAATCTACAAATAACACATCATTATAAAAAATGCAGAGAAGACATATATTACAGATGGAGAAATGCATATACTATATTGAGATTTGCCTATAGACATACATTTTGAATGGGAATCCTGAATATTTGGGGGAGAGACCAACATACCTTTTTATTTATAAAGGGATTGTGCCAGTTGCCATATTGTAATCCTTTTACCATACGAAATGCCTTTTTAAACACTGTACGATGAAAACCTTGTTTTCTCTCACTGACAGACCTGTTTTTAGGGGTCCCGTACACGCCTCTACATTACACACGTGTGTATAGTTATACATTTATTAGGTACATTTGTTTATCGGGTTTTTTTGGGGAATACTAAAAACAAGGAAAAAAAATGCATAACAGACCATCATTCCCAAAGACTGTTATCACTGATTCATGGTAAGTGATGCAAAGTTAAAAGATTTGCAATTTAAAATATTAATTTTATGAAAAAATCCCTCCCTACCCAATATTAGTACTTTGATATTACTTCTACCACTGCCCATCCCAAACACTAGTTCCAGGTACTTGAATACAACCGGGATCTCTTTGGCTCACTCTAAACAATGCTATTATTTTTCATGGTTGAAGGGATTAAGTAGAATACAAATTTACATTTTAAGTGGATACTGCTATTAAATATAATCAGCACTTTGTTTTATCAGTGTCCGTAGGATCAAGGATGTTTAAATGATGATATACAGTTCATAGTATTGCTACAGTTGAATATATTTCCAGAGGTGCTGGCAGTGTTTGAGCCTGGCACAGTTGCTGATTGGGAAACCAAGCAGTTGTACTGTACCAGTGCTCTTGTACTGCCACCTGTGTGTAGTTCCTTGCAGGAGGACAGACCATAAGCTTGTCTTAGCTGCAGCAGGGGAGTCCGAGACCACCTCTCCAACGTTACTGAGCCCGTCACCTCCCTCCACAGTAACGCTGTGCGTTTGCAGTAAAAACCGAGGGCTGTGACTGGTAGGGGGAGCGGAGTAAGTGGCTGCGGCTGCCAGTCCCTACGCTCCCTTATACAGTAATCTCAGGAGGGAGGGCACAATGACACCTACTGTATCACAGTGTACATAGATCTGCTTGTGGGAAGAGGGACTGGATGGTACTATGAGGGTTAAATCCTCAACCAGTATAGGGGTCTGGGACCCCACTAGACAAGTTTTAAAATGACCATAGAACTAACATGAAGTGCAGTGACCTTGAGTGTGGCGCCCACTGTTCCTTGTTTGTACACACCATCAGCATCTACGTATAATAGCTGCAACACTTTGGCGTACTTTTGCATGTTCCTCTTCCTACACATACAGCCCAGCTCACATTACAGTTATCATAAAACCATGGCTGAACGCAGAGCCTGGAGATTGTGCTCCTTCAGGAGTTGCTGCAGGTCGGTGTCAGTGGTTGACTCCTGCTCCGCCTGGCGGTAGAACTGCTCCAGTCTCTTGGAGACTCTGCGCATGGGCCCTTTCTGCAGCTGTAGGTGCCTGTGCCAGCCCTGGAGATCTACTTCCTGCTGCTGTGCCATCTTCCTGTTCTGCACCAGGTCCTGGAGAGCTTCTTTCTGCTGCTGTGCCATCTTCCTGTTCTGCACCAGGTCCTGGAGATTTGCTTTCTGCTGCTGTGCCATCTTCCTGTTCTGCACCAGGTCCTGGAGATCTGCTTTCTGCTGCTGTGCCATCTTCCTGTTCTGCACCAGGTCCTGGAGATCTGCTTTCTGCTGCTGTGCCATCTTCCTGTTCTGCACCAGGTCCTGGAAAGCTTCTTTCTGCTGCTGTGCCATCTTCCTGTTCTGCACCAGGTTCTGGAACACACCACATTCCTTAAAATCATCTCCTTAAATCAGCAGCAAAATAATATCCTGTTGTCTAGAACACGAGCTTGCTGACATTGAGAACAGGGATCTTTCATATCACAGGTTATAAACTCACCTTATGTTTCTCTATCTTCTCTTTCTGCTCGGGCTGTCTCTTCCCCAGATCTAGATCCACACTCTGCCGTTGAAGGTCACTATGGAACTTGACTCTTTGCCCCTCGTTCCTGTACTCTCTCTCCATCTCCTCTTTCTTGTGGCCTCTGCGGGACTCCGCCTCCTGTGCTTCTAATCCCTCCTTGTCCTGTCTTCTCTCCAGGTCCAGCAGGATTCTGTGCTCAGAGCACAGCCTGGGATAGGACAGAGACAAATGAATAATAATAAAATGTTTTCATTTATTACGGCTGTTAGGACCTGACATTTACAGTCAGGTGCATAAATATTGGGACATTGACAGAATTTTCATATTTTGGCCTCTATTCACCACCACAATGGCTTTGCAGTTAAAGCACATCTTGTTTGTTTCATTTCAGACTTTCAGATTTAATTTGAGGGTAATTACATTCAAATCAGGTGAACGGTGTAGGAATTACAACGGTTTCTATATGTGCCTCCCACTTTTTAAGGGGCCAAAAGTAATGGGACAAACTAAACAATCCTAAATCTAACTTTCACTTTTTAATACTTTGTTGCAAATCCTTTGCAGGCAATTAAGTCTGGAACGCATAGACATCACCAGACGCTGGGTTTCATCCCGGGTGAGTGCTCTGCCAGGCCTCTACTGCAAATGTCTTCAGTTCCTGCTTGTTCTTGGGGCATTTTCCCTTCAGTTTTGTCTTCATCAAGTGAAATGCATGCTCAATCGGATTCAGGTCAGGGGATTGACTTGGCCATTGCATAACATTCCACTTTTTAGCCTTAAAAAACTCTTTGGTTGCTTTTGCAGTATGCTTCGCGTCATTGTCCTTCTGCACTGTGAAGCGCCGTCCAATGAGTTCTGAAGCATTTGACTGAATATGAGCATATAAATATTGCCCGAAACACTTCAGAATTCATTCTGCTGCTTTTGTCAGCAGTCACATCAATAAATACAAGGGAACCAGTTCCATTGGCAGCCATACATGCCCACGCCATGACACTACCACCACCATGCTTCACTGATGAGGTGGTATGTTTTGGATCATGAGCAGTCCCTTTCCTTCTCCATACTCTTCTCTTCCCATCACTCTGGTACAAGTTGATCTTTGTCTCATCTGTCCATAGGATGTTGTTCCAGAACTGTAATGGCTTTTTTAGATGTTGTTTGGCAAACTCTAATCTGGTCTTCCTGTTTTTGAGGCTCACCAATGGTGAACCCTCTATATTCACTCTTGTGAAGTCTTCTCTTGATTGTTGACTTTGACACATATACACCTACCTCCTGGAGATTGTTCTTGATTTGGCCAACTGTTGTGAAGGGGTTTTTCTTCACCAGGGAAATAATTCTTCTGTCATCCACCACAGTTGTTTTCCGTGGTCTTCCGGGTCTTTTGGTGTTGGTGAGCTCTCCGGTGCGTTCTTTTTAAGAATGTTCCAAACAGTTGATTTGGCCACACCTAATGTTTTTGCTATCTCTCTGATGGGTTTGTTTTGATTTTTCAGCCGAATGATGGCTTGCTTCACTGATAGTGACAGCTCTTTGGATCTCATATTGAGAGTCGACAGCAACTGATTCCAAATGCAAATGTCACACCTAGAATCAACTCCAGACCTTTTACATGCTTAATTGATAATGAAATAACGAGGGAATAGCCCACACCTGTCCATGAAATAGCTTTTGAGTTGATAGTCCCATTACTTTTGACCCCTTAAAAAGTGGGAGGCACATATAGAAACCGTTGTAATTCCTACACCGTTCACCTGATTTGGATGTAATTACCCTCAAATTAAATCTGAAAGTCTGCAGTTAAAGCACATCTTGTTTGTTTCATTTCAAAGCCATTGTGGTGGTGAATAGAGGCCAAAATATGAATATTCTGTCAATGTCCCAATATTTATGCACCTGCCTGTATGTAAACGTACAGAGGTGCAATGTAACTAAGTTGGCCACTGAACACACTCCACTGAAATAAAGCAGATAGACCGTTGTCTAGTGTTAGAACAGAAACAGCTAGACAGCTGGAGTGCCACAGGTTGACTATCCCTGTCCTATCAAGCAAAAAAGCCTTTTATATCCATATCTTTAACTGATGAGATTTAGGGGTCTATTTACTAAGCAGTGTTAGGAGACAGAGTGAAAAGTGATAAGGTGCCAGCCAATCAGCTCCTAACTGCCATCTCACAGGCTGTGTTTGGAAAAATGACAGTTGGGAGCTGATTGGCTGGTACCTTATCACTTTTCACTCTGTCTCCTAACACTGCTTAGTAAATAGACCCCTAAAACAGGATGCAGATTATTCCAGTGGAAAAAAGTGCCAGCAGGGGGAGATGGTGATTTGATGCCGGCAGGTGGGAGGGTCCAATTTATCCTGAGAAAATGTCCTTTTATATATGTGATTTTTTTTGCTGCTGTTGTTTTTATCCGCGGGCAGTACATATGTTGCCCTACAGCAAGGAGCCAACAATGCTATATCTCTATAAAGCCATAGAATTCATGATAGCAAACCGAAGTATAGTGCCTTCATATTCCTTTGTACTTAGCAATTACAACAATGGGTGTACTTTATACGGGGGAAATCCATAACACTGTTAGAATGGTCACACATGCTATATACCGCAAATTATAAGACGACGCAAAACACATCGTATACCTGTTATCCTGAAGCGTCAGTTCTTTCTGTTCCGTTTCCCGGGTCTTCCCTTCTCTCCTCCTCTTCCTCTCCTCTTCCTGAATCTGCCACACTTCTGCCTGTCCTGTTGCTCTCCGCTCTCTCAGCTCCTGACCTCTGGGCACTGTCGCTGCAGATCTCTGTAATGATCACAGTTACTCACATGCTGCAACACAAGGAGACTAGACCGGTAGATGGTGCTTTATAGGGAACCTTACAATCACCTTATGCTTCAAATCATAATCATTTTATTAGTGTGGATTGATAGTATCTAGACACAATAGATAGGCTGACGGGGTTAAAAGGTTGACCAGTAAATGGTCGACATGAATTAGGTTGACATGTAAATGGTCGACAAAGATAAGGTCAACACCTGTATTTTTCATTTTTAATACTAAACCTTCCCATTGTGTCTGACCCTAACCCGAAGATTTGCCTGTCGGCTACGCCAACTCTCCACTCCGAGCCCTCCGTGTGTGAGAGCAGCTGTCATCACAGTTATATGCATTTGCACCAGCCCCATCCTTGGTCCAGGAGATCCATCTAAATTTGGATGGACTCCTGCAGCAACTCTCTGTATACATGCCCACGGGACTTCCCCACTACCACACAGTGATGCCGCAAGCGGGATGGGACCTACATCCGCAAGCTTCTGATTTGCGCATATTAACTCGTAGGTTGCGTATGCAGGCTGCAAAGTATGACCAGTCAGCTAAAAAAATTAAAATCATGAGATCAATTCACATGCATGCACATCTGAATGAGGCTTATACTAGGTAACCCTGTTTTGTGACACTATTAATCTAAACAGCAACCACCAAGAATGTGTGAACAATATTACTTGCAGCAGTTTGTGTAAACGCACACAGTAGAGTGGCAGCATTTTATTGCACATCCTACTAACTACCTAAACAGCAGCTTTACATTGTTACTTTCCTATCTGTTTGATGTTTAAATAAATATCAGGAGATCGGTGTAAATCTGATTACACACTAGGCGATATGTTGGACGATTTGTAGTCTAGCGCGTGCGCACTTTTGCACGCTCCCGGGCGTCGTTCATCGCATCAGCACTGCAGATGGGACTATGTGACGAAAGACGCCATGCTGCTAAATGCCACATGGAGCTACACATTGCGCCATCGTGTAGTGTGTACTGACTGCGCAATGTAATGTATCGTGCCGTGGCTGGGTGCACATATCATGTGCTGTGTACTTGGCTTTACACACAAACACTATTCAAATAAAAATAAGCCTAACAGCTCCCAGTTAGCTCACCAGTCTTACAGGAGAGGAGCGTGGCCTGCGCTCAAGTATGGCAGATTCCATAGCTGAGCTGTCTTCTTTCATCGCCTTATTAATACGGCGCAGAGTCGCCTGCAGCTGTGTCATGTTGTCCAGGCTTGATGTCGAGGTTTTGTACGAGGATTTCATTGGATCGCCTGAAAAAGAACATTAGCTTACATGTATGTAAAAGTTAAACCTTGACAGACTTAAATATATATGTCTTAAGCTGCATACACACACAACGATTGAGTTAATGAACGATTTTAGTAAACGATTTTCTACCTTGAAAAAATGAACTAAAATCGTTTACTAAAGTTGTTCATTTACTATGTTCATTTAAATGTAATGAACGATTTTTATGAACTACAAACTATTTTTGCATATTAACTTAATGAAAATCGTTGAGTTGACAAGTCTGACTGAACTGCAAACTACAAACGTGAACGCGCATGAACAATAATCGTTCATCGTTTGACTCAAAGTGAACGATTTTTTCAAATGATTATCGTTAAACGATAATCGCTCAAAAAATCGTTGTGTGTGTATGCACCTTTAGGGGTAAATGTACTAAAGTGAGAGTTTTTAGAAGTGGAGATGTTGGCCACAGCAACTATTGTTCTGGCTTTTTCTCTCTCTTTAATAGTTACCTCTATGGTGACTGTGCATGCGCTTTTACATGCTCCTGCAAAAATCATACCAGGGGCGTGGCCTAGCTGGCACAAGGCCACACCCCTTTTTGCATGTGCGCCTTAGGTGCACGCATAACCTCGCCACTTTGACATACCATCAGATATTTTGGGCTCTTTGACTCTGACTGGTTGGCCACCCCTGAGTATACTCCTTATGGAACGGTCTCTGGCAGCAACCAGTCTGCAGACACTGAGATTATAGAACCAATTTTAGAAGTGAAGTCAGTAATATTGCAACTTTACAGCGAAAAATAAAAATCGATGCATTTCGCTGCTGATAGTTTTTTTTTTTTCATTCTTTATTCTATTGCATATATTTCTAACCTATCTACTTTAGAGCTGGAGATTTTATCCAACAAATAGCAAGACAGTCTGATAACATGATCTCTCATTTATTTCCGCTCCATATTCCACTCCGCTACAACAGTACAGTATTTGCCTGGCAGCCGTGACTATGGTTATATTGCAGAAAGCTACTATGCAAAATAATAACGCAATATCTTAATTATGCATGAACTCTTCTAATAGGGAAAAGCATTAGCATGAAAGTGCCGGTTAAACCAACGATCCTTACAAAATGCTGCCACAATAATAGCACTTTGGGGGCCGTCATCTTCGTATTTAGCAGGGTCCTGAAGCGCATATCCAGCCAGGATTCCGCTGAACGCCTCCCGCGCTGTGTCGGCTCTCCCCATAGCAGGACACATTACACACTGCAGATCTAACGTAGATCCATAGAGCGGCTGTGATTGATGGTATTACCTGTTGTGCAGACTGCCAAACCAACATAGCAAATACAGAGAGCGTGGACGGGTTATTACCTTCTGTTACTGTAACATTAGATTTGATTGGGGTGTAGCGGCCGCCGTGTTTGTCAGTCTGACTGTCTCTGCTACAGACAACGTGATCTTTCTGAAACAAAGTCAATGCGCCAATGTTGGTACAGTCAAAAACACAGATTGCATAGAGAAAGGAAATATATCAGTAAATAAGTGTACGTAAAGCCAATTAGTACAGGTATACACAGAGGAAGCTTCATTTTCTGGGATGGGAATGGTTTTGTGAGAACCAGGTTGTCAGTGTATAGTACAGTCAATCAAGGCCGGACTGGCCAGCTGGCACTTCTGGCAAATGGCAGATTGGCCTAATGGGCTGGTCCAGTCTGAAAGCCTGGCCGAGCAGCTCCGCCTCCTGGCATTCTAATCGTACAGGATACTAAGAGATGAGGAGCGGGTAGGTAATTGCACCCTCCCGTTTTCAGCAGCGGCAGCCCCCCTCATCTAAGAGGGTAGTAGCTACCGCTGCTTATAGCTCATATTTTCATTGCAGCTTACTACTACTAATAATAATAATTTTATTTATTTAGCGTTATTTTCCAATAGAACTCTAGGTAATTAACAAATAGCATGAACATAATAGAGAGGTTTAGATTTGCATGAAATACAGAAACAATGAAGATAATACAAAGGACTGCTTTATGGGCATGCTCTATTGAGCCTCTGCAAATGCTGGAGAGGCCCTTTGTGTCTCAGGAGAGCCGCTCTTTCTGAGACTGCATAGGTTTACTCAGAAGCTCAATGTGCGCTTTTGTACGTAAGTGACGGACGCCAAACGCTGGAGGTGGGCGTCTCAGTGTGCAAGACAACAGCTAAATCATTAGCATATTCTAGCAAGTCCACTGCGTACGGAATTGCTTTCGCAACCGGATTTGCGTTCATCTTTAAATCAGGCCCAAAGCCTCTAAACCTAGTTGGTCATATTTGCAGCATAAATACACTGATTGGTACTATGCTGTTATTCCACTGTACCTCTGTTAATTAGCTCACCTAAGTGGAATAGTAAATATAGACTATGCCCGTCAAAGGAGTGCCACTTGGTTTTGGCACATCCTCCAATTCAGCAAAGAACAGTAACATACATGTCTACTTATCTGCTCCCCTCCCTGGCGGACTCTCTGCTCTCTTCTGATCTTGTCTTGAAATGTATTCTCCTTGCGATAGGCAGGCTTGGACGCGACGTCTTGCGTTGGGACATGATCTTTGTCCACCTTTTTGGGAGGTTTCTCTTTGGAGGGCGTCATTTGACTAATGTGGCTCAGTGAGCTCCTCAGGGCTGCCCATAGCTCCTCTGGCACATGGCATGTCTGGCAGACGCCACCATTGGGGCTGCAGTATAGACAGGTATGAGAGCCAGGGCCACCAACATTCTCTTCTGCCGGGCACCCGGGATGCCTATTGGCAGACCCTATGAATGGGAAAGCGGGGCAGGATTCCATCAGCTTCTTCCGGGCTTCCAGAGGAATATGCAGCTCTAAGGTGATGCGGTCACTTAATCTCTGGGGGATCCAGATGGCCAGGCCCGGAGCGATTTTCTTGGTCTTCCCGTTCCAGAAAGTTACCAGAACCCCATTGCTGTCAGAGGCTACAGAGTATCAGATATTAGTTACGATATTTCAGATAGTCAATGGGATAGAATGAATTTCTGTATGCAACCTATCACCCAAAGTCCCAATATTATCTCAACACAATGGTCTGTCCATCCCAGTGTGCCGGCATCTCAGCACTTAAGGTACAGTAGACCGTTCATAAAGACCTTATTGCATATAATGATACATATCTAATATCCCTACTATACAGCTTAATTATGGGACACACTGGAGCCTGGCAAATCCTAGTCTAGTCTCCGGTGAAGCTCGGAAGAATGAAACAATGGCACCTACACAGCTATACAATGAACAATTGTAAAATAACAAGGAAGGGGGTGGAGCTGACAACTGCACTATGAAGAAGGTTGTCAAGGGACGTATTAGCTGAAGTTAGTGAAATCTGCAGTGTGGGTGGAAACCCTCTTTATTATACTCTGAAAATTGTGGTCACTCATTTATATCATTTCGATGTTGCACAGAAAACCATAAAAGGATATAATAGTTTAAGATGATGTCATGGTACCTAAGCCGCACACCCGGCTTTCTGTTCCTTGCAAGACGGTTCCAGGCCCATACTTCTCCATGTAGCCATCCACTGGCGCCAGCACGAGGTCTCCCGGAACCAGAGGTCTCCACCTTGCGTCCTCATAGTGGAAGATGTCGCAGACGGGTGTTTCCTGCATGCGGAACTGACCTTTGCCTTTCGGAGAGCGACATTTCTCAAACTCCACAAGGAAACGATCGCAGGAGCCCTAAGGGGACGGCGTAGCGGTAGAATCATTAGTTCTGCAACCTAATGGGTTCTCGAAGCAACAAAGATTTAGCCTAGCGGCTCCCAACTCTAGTCCTCAAGTACCCCCAACAGGTTATGTTTTCAGGATTTCTCCCTGTGGAAACAGGTGGGATAATTACCGACCCTGCAAGATAGATGGATTCCAGAAAACATGACCAGTTAGGGGGAACTTGAGGACTGGAGTTGCGAACCACTGATTTAGCCCAATGACTCCACTCACCTCCACATCGCGGGCTATGTGGCCCAGGTAGTAAAGACTGTCAGTGTCTCTGCGAGCTAATACCCTCGCTCCCCTCAGCAAACTCAACGCCTCTGGTGTCACAGTCACAAGGCCCCCATTCATTTCACAAGTACCTGGAGGTTCTATGGAGGCTGAATTGCAGCTGAATGACAACCTATGGAATAAAAGCCCATCATAGGTGTAGCAGGGTAACACAGAGAGATGTATTTGGGAGAAGCATTAAAGCAAGGGAAATGCCTACGTTTGCAGAATGTAAAGGGGAGATAAGTGATAAAGAAATAAAGACTTACAAGCAGTGACTTCTAATTGTGTTACTATAGCAATCCTATACAGAGCACATGGCTTTGGTTTGGCTACAGATCATCTGCATGGTCGTCCCAGCACAATCCCAGTCACACACTCACTTTCTGGGCTTTAAGGAACACTTAGTAAATCAGAAGAGCACTGAGGACTGCAAACTGAGGAGGCAACTGTGTAAAAGGGGCAAAAGCCGCATCGTAAAAACACTGCGTGGTTTGGCCTCATTTTGGGGCTTCATCAGGAGAATCATTTGCACAAATGAAATTCATCTGAAAGTGGACAACCCCTATAAAGGGACAGTATATAAATGATGCATTGTTGACGTGTGTACAGCAGCTGGCTGTACCTGGCCAAAATGGTCATTGAAGGATTGGATGTGATCTCCTGTATCTAATACTGGGACAATCCCTTCCCCAAGCTATTACTATTATCATTTATTTATATTGTGCCACCAATTTAATGCAGCACTGGACAGAGAAAAAGCTCATTTAAACTCGAGGAGAACATACAAACGCAACACAGATAGGGCCCCGATCGGGAATTGAACTCATGAACTCAGTGCTGTCATGGAGAAATACTAACCACTATGCCACCCCGCTGCCAAGTTACTGTCCAATCCTCTGACTGCATCCCAATGAATATTGCAATGTGGCCGTGGGTGTCCACCCCTTTTAAGACATATTTCGTGTACATATATCCAGGATACTGTCTGGACTTCTGAAATGTATACTTAGCTGATGGTACTGTACATACTGAGGTCCAGAGGAGAGTATCGCGGATGATGTGTAGGATGATGCACAGGAGGATTTCCAGGATGATGTACAGGAGGATGCACAGGATGATGCACAGGAGGATGCGCAGGAGGATGCGCAGGAGGATGATATAGCCGAGCAGCAGTGACTGGGTCTTTGATTACCATCAATCCTAATCTAGAACCAGAAGCACATGGATCTTGTTTAAAACACATGTAAAAAAAAAATCATACATACAGTACACAGGTTTTTTTTTAAGGTGTCCAGTGTTTACCCAAACATGTATCACCTTCATATATTTTATTCAAAAAAATCTGCCTTGCTGACATCGGCACCTCTACAGTGCCGATGTCAGCAACAACCTACCTTTCTATATAATTAGTATCCCCAGACGACCCCATAAAACCTTTTCTTACCCAGCGTGACACCTAATACAATGCACTGATAGCCATTAGGTGGGGGAACATTTTGCAAAACTTTAGTCTTCTGAAAATAGCTCAACCCTGCCCAGCGGCCTTCATTAATGTAAATCTTCCTGGATAAAAGCTCTCAGCTACGTCTATAGGTTTAGCACTTGCCTTATTTGATGATCCAAGTGGTTCTAGATTAATCATGCGGAAAGATCCTTCTGCCTGGCTATCGCACGGCTTTTCCAAAAGGTACACCACGTTTACCGAGCAGGTGTTCTCCTCTCTGGCCAGATAGCTGTAGATATTCTGAAGCACGCTGGGTGGCAAAGCGTCTATCACCAGGTATACAGCCTGGCACGATGGGTCCTCAAATGCTGCAGCCAGGGCATCGGTAAGGCTGGCTCCGGAATCGCAGGCAAGGTTCCGGATCCACGAAACAGCTTGAGAGGCCGCTTCTGGACTCCATGTCACGGCCCAGTCACAAAACTTGTTAATCTAAGGTTAATATGGAAACAAGGGAGTTATCTGAGATGCTGACCATCTAGTTGTGCTTTATAATCACTGTATCTATTTTACATTCCAGAAAAATCTTTTATTGATCTCACCCTAGCGGTTGGTGTTTCCTTCTTTAGATCTTGCGAAGAGACATTCGGATCAGACAAGTGTCCTGGATACACGTTTACCAGTACTAAATATTGCATTATCTACTGCTAATCATAAGACTCAATACATTACTATTATTTTATATCTTCTTTATACTTTTATGTGATATATGCCTCCAGGTAATGAACGAACAGTTAAACTACTTACTAGTAAGTAATATTGAAAGGGGGGCCCTAGACTGCACACCCTGAATATATAATGGGAGGTGCTACCTGTGGAGACTATTGTTGCAAACACAAGAAAAGAAAGTACAAGTGCACAACTCCAACATTACTAATTATATATAATACATTATGCAATAGAATTTTGCAATACATAGAGGTTTTAGCATAATCTTGGGCATGGTTATGGGCCTACCCACCGCGCCCAGGTAACCTCTGAGGGTAGGTCCCTAACCTGCTGGGGTTGAAATCCAGAGCACAGGACACCCCCAAACAGGCCCAGCTGAGCCACCCCAGGGCATCACTCCAATGAGAGAAGGTGAAGTGTAAGAAAGTGTTAGATAGATAAGAGCAGCTGCTGCTGCATATATAAGAAGGTGAAAATACATATATATTAAACAAACAATAAAGGTGCTAAAAGTGCAAAAAGGAAAATGTGTTTATAATGTGATGCCCTGAAGCAGCCCAACCAAATCAATCCAGGGGACCCACGCCCCAAAAATCAACCCATAGCTGCACTGCAGTATAACATTTTTTAGGACTTACCTAGGATTGTGCCTTGTACTAAGGTGCAGTCAAAATGCCAGAATTGGTTGGGCTGCTTCAGGGCATCACATTATAAACACATTTTCCTTTTTGCACTTTTAGCACCTTTATTGTTTGTTTAATATATATGTATTTTCACCTTCTTATATATGCAGCAGCAGCTGCTCTTATCTATCTAACACTTTCTTACACTTCACCTTCTCTCATTGGAGTGATGCCCTGGGGTGGCTCAGCTGGGCCTGTTTGGGGGTGTCCTGTGCTCTGGATTTCAACCCCAGTAGGTTAGGGACCTACCCTCAGAGGTTACCTGGGCGCGGTGGGTAGGCCCATAACCATGGTCATGATTATGCTAAAACCTCTATGTATTGCAAAATTCTATTGCATAATGTATTATATATAATTAGTAATGTTGGAGTTGTGCACTTGTACTTTCTTTTCTTGTGTTAGTAAGTAATATTGTACAGTATATTAATCTTACAGGGACAAGAACAAATAAAAAAAGGATTGAAGCAAACGTATAACGGAAACAGCAACAAAAGGAACTACACTCGATAACTAACCAAGTTCAGAAAATGGAACAAGAGCCAGTAGTGCTTAGTTACACAGAGAGCATCAATATAAACTGCTGCCGACTACAAAACTGAAAAATGAATCGATCTGTTTGATTTCTAGAAGTATCCATTGGTCAAAACAGTTGAATTTTCTAATTGAAATCATTTTGAAGTTGTTTACTGCCGGCTGCCATATTTTATTTGCGAAGGAGCCTCACAGCTCAAGTCGCTGACTTTGATCTATTTGTAAGCTGCCCTTTTAGTTGTAACATATACTACAGCTCTTTGTAATCTCTTTTACCTGTCTATAGAACATATACTGTACATCTCTGTTATATAATGCAGTTGCTCTCAGTACATTTGGCACAGTATCGTCTACTTTGAGTGAGATCAATGTAGTGTTTTCTAGTTACTAAGCAGTTTAATCATCGGTATAATTTGGCACATGAGGAGGAGTTTGTATTAATAGCTGCATTTCGAACAGCGATCTTGTGATCTTGGCCACTCACACTGGGGCACATGGAGGAACTTACCTTATGGGAACAGTGGATAATGTTGAATGATGGTACTCTCAGGCTGTTATCAAGATTGTATATAGTTCTGGAGACATAATCCTTCAGGAGATTTAAATTCACAGGGTCTCCATCCAGAGTGCCCACAATGAACGTCACTGCCCCCGTGTGGTTGGCAGGAGAACAGCTGGAGTAATAGTGACTGCACATGTCTCCTCTGTGTCTAATGATAAGAGGACAAAACAGCAATGCAAATAATGTCTCATACTCAGCAGGTTTCTATGAGGACAAGGAAAACAGCAACACAGAATGAAATACACAACAAGCAACGTCCCTCTTCTACTTATGCTGCCCAAAGGCTGATATGTGTGGAGTTTGTACGTTCTCCCCATGTTTGCGTGGGTCTCCCTGAGAACTCCAGCTTCCTCCCCCAATCCAAAAACATACTGGTAGGTTACTTGGCTTCTGAGAAAAAAAATTGCGTATATAGGGGTCATTCAGACCCACTCGCGAGCGGCAGTACGTTCGCAAGTGGGTCGATGGTCCCCACTGCGCATGCGCACGACCCGGCGAGCGAAGGACTTTCCATCGCTCCGGGTCTCGCACCAAAGGGGGTGTGCTGTCGATGTTGATTGACAGCACGCCCCCTTTGGTGGGCGTGCCGGGGGCGTGCCTGCCAGACGGAGGCGTTCCCATGGGAACGCCTACCGTCTGAAGCCGGCCCCACTGACATCACTAGTGATGTCAGTGGGAGTGATTTGGGCTCTGATAGAGCCAAAATCACTCCAGGGCTTGTGGTTGAGAAACCCGACCACAGGGTTTCACTCGCAAGTCCGATGGTCAAGACCATCGCGACTATCTTGTTGCACGCTCGTATATGCTGTGGGTGGTGACCCACAGCTATACGAGCGTCCAGGAGGACGCTCCATATTAATGGAGGAGGGCCCTGATTCAGAGCGAGCGCTCTGGTCAGAGCGTCCGGCTCTGAATCAGGGCCATAGATTGTAAGCTCCACTGGGAGCAGGCACTGACGTAAATGACCGAATATTCTCTGTAAAGTGCTGCGTAATATACGTGAACTATATAAATAAATTTTAATAAATAAAATAGTCTCACAATGTAGCAATGCAGTTTCTGTTTCAGATCAGGTACATTAAAGTATATATATATTTATTTATGTATTTTTTTTGTTTTTCAATCTATTTTCCAATACTTTAGTGCAGGCTAGGCAACCTGTGGCTCAGAGAGGATGGGTGGAATGCTGGGACCTGTAGTTCCACAACAGCTGGAGAAATCTATAGATTGCCTTGCCTAACACTATTTGTTCGAGTAGACGATTTTGGGGTTTATCAGATAAATACATGATGATAGGTATTTTTTTAAATAGGTGAATATTGGAAAACTACAGCACTGAATAACCCACACACAACCTTACTACAGCTACATACAGTATATATCAGGTGTCCCCAGTTATTAGGGACAGGTTCAGGTACTAAAGATTTATTCCTGAAAAGTGTTGTCCCTGTATTTCAGTATTTGGCAAGTGTGCTGTATCCTGCATCTTTCCCTGCAGATTAGGTCTGATTCGCAATCACAATTAACGCCAACGCAACTCCGTGCGCCCGTTGCCTGAATGGCCGCTAATGCAATCGCAGCTGCGATACCGGATGCCCGCAGGTGGCTTCGCAGATCCAAGTAAGTGCCGTACAAACACGCAGTGCCGATCGCTGATCCATCAATAAAATCAACCATCTGAGTATCCCTATGGTCGTGCAGGGTGGCCGCGGAAACTGAGACAATGGCGCCAAGTTTTCTGCGTATAGGATCGCAGTAGTATGCTGAGACACGCCCCCAAAATGGCCACCACACGCCTGCGTCTAACTCCCCGTAAACACCCCCAAAAGGTCTCTGAATGTCAATCACTTTCCAAATAAATCCTTACTGCGAGCGGCATCGCTAAGGTATCTTGGCGTGTGTGCAGTAAGACCGCGACGCAGTAAGACCGGCGTAGTCGAGTGATAAACGCTCAACTGCGTCACTATCGGCACTGCGTCCACATCTGTATCAGGCCCAGTATTCAAATGGAATATCAGCGGAATTCTAATGCAACTATACGAACGCATCGCCCCACTCTGCCATCCACAAGAGTAGCTGCCATCATTATCATCGTCGCTGTCGCCTACGCCATGCTGGGTGCGAGAGTTGCACCTAGCAGGCATTTGCCGTCCACAAAGCATACGCACGACTCAGAACACCACGGCTCCGCGACACACCCTGACGTGCACACAAAGCGGTTCTCTTGCAGGTGCTCGCCCCGTTGCCCATGAACAAATGCCCCATTTAGCGGCTGCCCAGGAACGCCAGAAACGCGCCGCCCGTCGCACATGTGCAGGGTGCGAAGAATCGCTACACGCAACCGCATCCGGACTTGCGTGCGACTCGGAATCAGGGCTGTTACATGCAATTCGCACCATCAATTGTTATTCTTGGGGCTAGTTGTTAATATTTTTTAAGAAAAACAATCAAAATACAAATATACAAAATAAAGTGCATTGTGATGAAATGTAGAAAACATGGCCTGATTGTAGACTGTATAAAGCATGGAAGGCTTAGGTACATCAAGTCAGCAATACAGTGTTACTGGGGTCTACTGTGCAATATTTGCAGCTAAGCAACTACAGTAAAGTGGATCTATATAACTAACCAGTAGAGTAACACTGCCATGTGCTACACTCTGTAATGTGACCCCTGGGTGTATGCACTGCTCCATCTATACTGCACACAGAAATAATAATAAAATAATCACAATATAATTATTATTCAGCTTATTATTATTATATACTCACTTGCTAGGCTGCCAACAGAATCTGTGCACCGGGCAGCGCTAAGACCCTGCAGATGCGCAGTCGCGCTGTGTACTGAGATGTGTGTACGACGACACCATAGTAACCGACCAATCCATTAGACGTAAAGGGGAGGCGCTAGATCACTCATTAGTCTGTATGCCTGTATTTCTGCATACATTAATAGGTGATTCATTTTGAATATGAATACATAATTTAATAATTGACTATCATTGCATTTTTATTGTTTCCGAAGCATTTCTATTATTTAAAAAACAAAAATAATAATAATCATCTGGTAAGTTCAATAATCAAGTAAATAATAATTATATATTGGTGCTAGATGAATTAGTGGTAAAATGGGTTGATATAACACTATTTTTGTATCCTATGATGTCGTACAGCCCCCCTCCCCCTCTCCCTTATGTGCTAGTGAGTTCGTCCTGCCCCCGGAAGTATCGCGAGACCCGGTCAGTGCGCTCCGGGATCAGCGCCGGGAGGTGACATTGCTCCGGTGTCATGGCGGCGCTGGGACGGCTCGGAGGGGCTCTTAGGGTTGGGAGTCGTCTATTTGCTGGAGTAGTGCGGAGCAAACCTGGAGTCCGCAAGTAAGAGAGTCGGGGAGAGGGCGGTACCGGGAATCGTTAGTGTAATGCTCTGCAAGGAGCTCCCCGCAACAGAAGGATGGTATGGGGGCTACCTGCCACTAGAGGGATGGTATGGGGGCTGCCTGCCACTAGATGGGTGGTCGGGGGCTGCCAGTCACTGGAGGAATGGTTGGGGGCCGCCTGACACTAGAGGGATAGTTGGGGGGCTGCCTGACACTAGTGGGAAGGTTGGGGGGCTACCAGTCATTACAGGGATAGTTGGGGGTCTGCCTGTCACTAGATGGGTGATCGGGGTCTGCCTGTCACTAGATTGATGGTTGGGGGGCTGCCTGTCTTTAGATGGGTGGTTGGGGGTCTGCCTGTCACTAGAGGGATGGTTGGGGGGCTGCCTGTTACTAGAGGGGTGGTTGGGATGCTGCCTGTGACTAGATGATTGGGGGGCTGCCTGTCACTAGAGAGAAGGTGGGGGTGCTGCCTGTCACTAGAGGGATGGTTGGGGGGCTGCCTGTCACTAGAGGGGTGGTTGGGATGCTGCCTGTGACTAGATGATTGGGGAGCTGCCTGTCACTAGAGGGATGGTGGGGGTGCTGCCTGTCACTAGAGGGATGGTGGGGGGGGGGGCTGCCTGTCACTAGGGGGATGGTAGGGGGCTGCCTGTCACTAGAGGGGTGGTTGGGTGCCACCTGTCACTAGAGGGATGGTTGGGAGTCTGCCTGTCATTAGAAGGGTAGTCAGGGTCTGCCTGTCACTAAAGGGATGGTTGGGGGTCTGCCTGTCACTAAAGGGATGGTTGGGGGTCTGCCTGTCACTAAAGGGATGGTTGGGGGGCTGCCTGTCATTAGATGGGTGGTTGGGGGTCTGCCTGTCACTAGAGGGATGGTTGGGGGGCTGCCTGTTACTAGAGGGGTGGTTGGGATGCTGCCTGTGACTAGATGATTGGGGGGCTGCCTGTCACTAGAGAGAAGGTGGGGGTGCTGCCTGTCACTAGAGGGATGGTTGGGGGGCTGCCTGTCACTAGAGGGGTGGTTGGGATGCTGCCTGTGACTAGATGATTGGGGAGCTGCCTGTCACTAGAGGGATGGTGGGGGTGCTGCCTGTCACTAGAGGGATGGTGGGGGGGGGCTGCCTGTCACTAGGGGGATGGTAGGGGGCTGCCTGTCACTAGAGGGGTGGTTGGGTGCCACCTGTCACTAGAGGGATGGTTGGGAGTCTGCCTGTCATTAGAAGGGTAGTCAGGGTCTGCCTGTCACTAAAGGGATGGTTGGGGGTCTGCCTGTCACTAAAGGGATGGTTGGGGGTCTGCCTGTCACTAGAAGGATGGTTGGGGGTCTGCCTGTCACTAGAGGGGTGGTTGGGGGTCTGCCTGTCACTAGAGGGATGGTTGGGGGTCTGCCTGTCACTAGAGGGATGGTTGGGGGTCTGCCTGTCACTAGAGGGATGGTTGGGGGGCTGCCTGTAAAGACAAGAGACCCGCTGTCTGGGGTGCTTTTTGAGAGAGGGGAAGTTTTAGGGTGTATGTCAAAAAAGGATTTGTGTGTCATGGTTTCTGCAATTTACAGTACAGTGTAAAATATCAATACTTCTAAAAATGTCCATAATTTTTTATCATATTATATATTTTTAATCAGTTAAATGACATAATTGGTGATAATTTTGCATGTGGGTACTGTGATGTGTGCATGTGGGTACTGTGATGTGTGCATGTGGGTACTGTGATGTGTGCATGTGGGTACTGTGATGTGTGCATGTAGGAACTGTGATGTGTGCATGTAGGAACTGTGATGTGTGCATGTAGGAACTGTGATGTGTGCATGTGGGTACTGTGATGTGTGCATGTGGGTACTGTGATGTGTGCATGTTGTGTTTAAGTTATTGCTGCACAACTACACTATCATATTTGGGGAAAGTAATCATGCAGAGTTTCTTTGTGTGCATTCTAGTGCCGGATCCGAAGTTCACATAGAACCTTGTTACAGAGGGATGATAAAATTGACCAAGTCTCAGAGCTTTCAGGCAGAGCTAATCGGCGGCTTCATGTGGTTTTGGATCCTGTGGCATTTTTGGCATGACCCAGATGCAGTTTTGGTGAGAACAGTCCCCAGGGACTCTTTCTTTACACAGTTGTAGTTACATAATTACAGCAGCTGCATTGATGACTGTTCAGTTATGAAGGCGCACTGAACCTCTCTTTATTTCCCTATATAGTTGTCTAATATTAAAGATTAATGCATAATAACTTTCTTCTATAAAGGTGCTACACAGCCTGCTGACACTTTATTAGCAGTTTACAGATCGTGGTCTAGATGGAGCACGAAGCATTCCAAATAAACGCCTCTGAAAAACAAGTAGCAGTGGAAATGGCGAAGGGCCATTATTGGTGTAGAATTCAGATGCCTACAGAGATATAAGGAGGGTGGAGCAAAATTGCGTTGGATCCCTCTGTCTGCTGCTACTCAGCAGAGTCTTTATAGTCTAACCAGGCAAACCAGGCAGAGATAAAGTCCTGATATCTGTCTTGACTAGAGAGGGCAAGATAATCCATCTCCATGTATGTATAAAGCATCTGAAACCAAGCTGTTTTGTGGGCGGCCGCACTGACATCAGCAGTGATGTCAGTGGGGAGCTTCCTGCTTGATCAGAGCAGGAAGCTCCCTGGGGCTTGCGGCTGCCGAGACCCGACCTCAAGGGTCTTGTCGCAAGCCCCAATGGTCGCGATGGTCAAGACCATCGCGACCATCAACCTGGTCGGTTGCTAAAGCTGTGGGTGGTAACCCACAGCTTAGCTAGCGACCAGGAGGCCGCACTTCAAAAGACAAGCAACCGCCCACATTCAGAGCGAGCGCTCGCATTTTGCGAGCGCCTCTGAATGAGGGCCTTTGTCCCAGAATTCACAATTCTGGCAGTACCATCATATATGGAGTGGAGATCCCGGCGCCTGTCAACATGGCCAACAGGCGTCCGGTAAGCCTGGGAGCATTTTGCTGAGAACATTCGTGCACCTATACCACCGTGTGATGAATTTAAAATGCATCTCAACTACTGAGAGGCTTTGTGAGGAAACGTAGGGGTATAAAAAGGTTTGTTTCCATTGTCCCTCAAAGAGAGTGCGTCCCAGTTCCTTGTGCCAGCTAGCGACAAAGGTAGGCAGGAAACGTACTGTATGTCAGCCAGTAGTTTATATACATCAGAAAGGGTATGTTTTGGTGCTGATGAGGAGTACACAGCAATTCAAAAGGAGTAAGAGCTCTGGAAAGTGAGGTCTTACGGAGGAGTTTCTGTAGGAAATGCTTTACCGTAAAGTACCGCCATATTTCCCCTTTTGGCAAGTGTCCTTTCTCCTGAAGAGTGGGGAAAGGAAGAACACCACCATCCTCCACCAGCTGACTAAGACGTGTCAAACCTGAATTGTGCCAATGGGAGAATGAGGGAGGGATGATGACGGCCCATTAAGGACTGACAGTAAACTGGACTTCTGTACAGACAGTAGGCTAGACTCTGCCAGTTCTATCAGCTGCTGTATGACATCTGCTTTCTGCGATGGGTCCACATCACCATGCAGGCCAGGGTAAGCCTCACTTGCTCCATAGTTTTTGTAGAGCAGCTCCTAGACTCTCCTCATCCATCATGTACAGTAACAAGCTCTCACTCGGCAGTGACGTATTCAGACCTTTCTGATCAGTCTCGCTCCCACACAGCCGCCATGACAGCGGCATCATAGAGCTTCAGAGGGCAGATGGAACCTGTCGCCATTTTGGTGGGAACCATACCAGAACGGTTGTGTATAGATCCCCCTCAGTGAATGTACCGGACGTGGCGTGGAGGGTGGAAGTGCGGTGAGACCAATAATTTCTAACATTGCATGAATTATCTTAGCATTTAAAAGCACATCAGAAATGGCATTGGGTATATGGCCTTAAGGCTGGTCAGTATGGGGAGTTCCACAGCCATCTCAGCCAATGGAGACCAAAATACCCTCAAAGCTTCTGTGTGCATCCACCCCCCCATCATAGTTAACAATTACTGTTTTCATTGCTAACAATGTGTTCATCAAACCGCTGCAATCATTGTTGATCATTGGCTCTATATGGATATTATCCAGCCATAACACAGTGGGGGTGACAATATCCACTGTTCCTCTACTCGCACAAACACTGAAGGGAATATTTAAACCTATTGTTTGGAGCTACGGTTTAGTGACTGAGGATTCCCCCACTACGGTGATCCAGTAAAGTAGCTGCGGAGGACAAACCCCTACACTATAGTCCCAGCTGACGGCGTCCCTCAGAGGACCTTCACATGGTGTCTTCAGGAGTTCCAAGACTTGAAGTGTAAACCTGGACGCATTGAGTACTGGTAGTAGGAAGACTGCTGCCCTGGGCTCCGGCTGCCGTCCCTGTGGAGCTGATTATGGCTTGGAGGGGTTGCAGGACTGTGAAGCGGGTCTCCTGGAAAATACTTTGGACAGTGGATACAGATAAATCTTGGTGCCTTGGTGTTTTTCCACCCTGTTCATGCTCACGTTGGCAATGCGTGGACAGGGCGAACCTTCCTTTCTGGCAATCCACCACACCAAGGACATCTACAAAAGTCCTGGTTGTAATAATTTCAAAGACAAGTAGGAGTTGTACTGTGGCCTTATCTCTGTAGCTTTGATTAAGGCGAGCTCCAGAGAAGCAGCATCCAAAGCGGCAGCACAGGTCGTAAAATAGATCTATCCTCCATGGTTCAGTGTCTCGCAACTGATTCTGGGAAAAGGGTTGACATCCAATTTTAATGTGTGTATTAAGGTGCCTACACACTAGGTGGGTTTTTTTTTTTTTTTTTTTGACACTATCCACCCAATTCCGACGCATCGGAACAAGAGATCGTGTAAAATATGTCCTAATCGTGAGTGTCCACTCACGATGCCGATGCGCGTACCCGCTGGTCGTACATGGCATCTAAAGATCTTGCCTGCTGCAGGCAAGATCTGAAAATCTCAGACATGATGCACTGGAAATAGCTTGATGTACGATAGAACGTGGGTTAATTTGGACAGTTTTTTATTTATTTATTTATTTTTCTATATAAACTCCAAACCGTGCCCACGGCTGCCGGGGAGAGATCAAGGGAAATCTGACACTATATCGCATCGTGACCACATCGCCTAGTGTGTAGGCACCTTTAAGTGTTTTGCTTTGATCCTATACTTAAAAAAAAAAATAATAAGTTGATTGTCGCAGGGAGTGACTTGATGCCCTAAATCTTTGAGGCTACCAAATTCTGGTTAGAGTTTGATTTTCTATTTTCTCTTTTTTTTTTTTTTATATATAGGGTCATTTTCCATATCCTGACCCGTCACAGTGGACAGATGAAGAGCTGGGGATTCTCCCGGAAGATGAAGAATAAACTTCTTCGTAGTAAGTGTGATCTGCTCTGTGTATTGGAACAGACGTCATTACACTGAATGATCTCCAACCAGCCTGCCGGCTGTCATTGTGCCAGTAACATCTTCCATGCAGATATAAGTAATATATATCAGGTGCAGACGTCTGTAGGACTTGGTATCCATATGCATTTTGTTTGCAGCTTTTCCGTATGTTGTACTTCTAAGTATTTTATGAGTTCTTTTAGACATTTCTAATACATATATTCATATTAATTCCATGTCACTTTATCCAAAAGGATGAGGGTTAATGGGCCTAAACCGTTTTAAGCCTAATTGTCCTATTGACATATACCGTCATGCATATGGACATGAGAAGGTCGTGGGTCCCGATCTAAATCTGATTGTTGGCTATTAGATAGTAGGTGCTGTCAGGCAATGACTGTGTGTATGATCATCTAACCGCGCTAATCTGTTTAATCCGCATGTCCGGCCTGTAGAGAGATCTAGGTGCCCGGCGATCGGCCCTAGCGGCTGGATTTGCCAGTTGTATGTCTGGCTTAGGGCCCCTTACTATGGCAAGAATTTGAAAGGAACGCCACCCTTGTATTAATTTAGTTTGAAGAGTCTGCCTTCCCTGTTTAGTAATCTAGAACTTGTGGCAAAGATGCCTAGAGGTCAATGAAACAGCCACTAGAGTCCTCCATTATAGATTGCAACCTTTTTTATTTCTTCTGACCGTATACTGTGAAAATGTACCACTAAAGGGGCATACACACGAGACGATTTCTATAAACGATATTAACGATATCGTTCAACGATGTATCGTTAAAGTGTGGTATGCAGTGAACGACAACAATCTGCGCTCCCGCTGGACGATAACTTTATCTTTGGTCGTCCGTACATGCAGACCAATTTGGATGATATCGTCAAGAATTGACTGTTCAGAGATGTGGCAGGATGACTTTACTGAAAGATATCTATCAGTGTGTACATCCAATATAGTTTGTCCTGCACTACAGAAGTTTCAAGGGAAATCTTTCACCAATATTGTTCATACAGCCCATCGTCTAATGTGTATGCCCCTTCACAGTTGTATCTTTGATGTGTGCTTCTTCTTCTCAGGTGTGTCGGTGCGTCAGCCTGGATGCTTACTGTAAACTATTGCGTGAAGACAACACACGTCTGCAGTTTATTCCCCCCTCCTTTTTTTTTTTTTTTCCCTTTGTTGAACTTTAAAACAGACTAAAATTGTTTTGGATCTGAAATGATTGAGCTAACGCATTTCTTGAGTTTCTGCGGAATTATTTATCGATGGGGCATTTTATGTATTTAAAATGTCTAGAGATGTCACTCCCACAAAACGCAAAGCCCTGAGCAGTAAGAAGAAGGATGTACCTGTTCTCCCCTACTTCTAAGACATGTCAACATGCTCCAGCTACTGGCCATCAAAGCCGCGTAGGGTGGTTATTCTGTATTCACCTCTACAGTCCAGCATAAAGTCGACCATCTTTTGTGACTGTAGATTATCATGAATATTAATGTACTGCCAGGGGCATGATTAATGGCCAATGTATAAATAAATTATTTTGATTACTGATTTATTTCATGGTTCTTGCCTTGATATCGTATCCTTTCCATGACTTCCCTTTATCTTTCATCCATGGGGAACCCTGCTCCATGCTGTAAATAACAGCGGTCCTTACCTCCAGTGGGATTCTCTGGGTTTCCCTGGAAGCGATCCGGCATTGCGAGCAGACTGCGCCCCCCCCCCCCCTCAGCCCACTCCAAGCATTCCCCAGCCACAGTGGATATTTATGAAAAAGAGGAAGTTTGAAAAAAAGTAATAGTAGCGTTAATGTAAGTCTAAGGGGGTATTCCCTAACACGGAGGGCCCAAGGCAACGCTCTTTCAGCATCTTTATTAAGAGAGCCCAATTTGTATTAATGGTGCAAACAAATGTAAAAGAAACAACCAAGTTTGGTAAATATAAAGCTGATTTGGGGAATTGGCAGACAAGCAGGCTCGTTTTATTGGCTCTGGTGCCCAAGTCCATACATACAGAAGATATGTTCACCTTCAGTTAAATTCCTCTGTGTTTATGCAAGCCATATAGATCTGCTGAGCTGCAGTGGTTTAAACTGACCGTTACATCTAGCTTCAGATACTTAGAATTACAAAGCTTCCTATGCAGCAGTAAATAGTTACACGTGTTAGGTGTCTGACTTTAGTAACTGAGGTTGAGAGTTCGATTCCTGGTTATAGTATGCTGAGAAATGAATGGTTTCAATACAGAGGGATTTAACTGAATGACAAGGTGCAGAAAAAACATAGTTCACAAGTTAAATGTAAGAAATGGTATTGAAGGGTTTGTGTTCAAATCCCTTGCTTGGAGTGTCTGGTAGCAAATTTACTTCAAACAAGTAGAAATGTTAGTTAACATCAGAAACTATCTGTGTTTGGGCTCCACTTGCACCGCCATACTATGTAGAAGAGTGTAGCAGCAAATCATCCAGCCTCAGAATGGGACATCTCTCCCTGGACCTGGTTTCTGATGTCCATCAGCCTCGCCTTTGATGCTAGGCCTTTTTATAATGGGGTAGTTCCGTGCTGAAATTGCATTTACTGCCTGTGGTGTATATTATTACTATTGTTTATTTATACAGTATGTGCCACAAAGTGTTCGTGGCACCGTAGCGTTAACTTACACTACAATGCACAAAAAATGTGATAAATATACAAACAACGTAAAAAAATGCAATATCTCTGAATGATCGATCGCAATGATATCAGTCAGTGACCTTGTAGAGCCGTCTCTGTTAATAAGGGACCAGTTCCCGTGTGGTTGTTTAGAAGACTTGCTGCAAATATATTGGGTGTCCCACAAGAAATTCTGTTATAAGTTCCAGTAGTATAGTGCTTAATTATATGGTACCATAAGTTGATGAACGTATGGATGTTTTCTACTGGTGTGCCATCTCTGAAATCGGGGAGGTTCTCCCATTTTGTTTTTCCTTCCTTCCTTTTTTTTTTTTTTTTTTTTTGTAGATCTAAGCCTTTCTGTCTTTTAGTTACTCCTCTGCCTTAGCCAAGAATGGAGGCTTTTTGTAAATGAATACGCAGAGGTTTTTTTTGAGGTTTGGGAAAAACCTGCTACAAATCAACTTAAGTTCATGAGTTTTTGAGAGGTAATCCTAACCTACGCGTTTCACCACCCATGTTGCTGGGCTTCTTCAGGGTTAAAGTGATTCTAGAGATGGCCACCGAAAAGGCCCAGATTGAATTGTTGCCACCATCGTTACATGCCTAACTGGCATGTAACCATTGTGTGGAAACCATTCAATGGTTTGAGCCAGAAATTGAAAACTTGTGCGCGTGAGAGAAAGTTTGAACATGCGCAAAGGAGCACTTGTGCAGCAGGAATTAATCACATCAGAACGAAGCAGGCGATCGTGGCCGACATCGCCTTCACTGAATCTAATTGAAAAGCCATTGGGCTGAAACGTTCGTTACAAATGATCGGTTACAGATTTCCCGAAGAGGCCTAACAGCATTATAAACATGAAGAAAAAGGAGGGGGATTTAACCCCCTATTGTACCTCAGCACACTGAATAATACCTGCAACAATATATGAAGACTATATGGTCATAGAAATTCAGAGATATTAGTTGCATGCATTTGCAAATACATGGGAGGCTGCTGGGCCACGTCACGGCTTCTCTGTTACCAGCAGTCCCTAACACTAAGGGGTTCACGTCCGGGGCGCAGTGCACCCCAAAAAACGTCCAGCCCAGGATCCCCCCACGGCATCACACGAAAATGGAAAAAGAGTGACAGTGCAGTGTAAAGTATAGCTGTGTGTGTGTGTAATCATTAAGTGTGGAATGAGAGGTTAAAATATATGTGAAAAAATACATGAATAATAAACAAACATAAAAGGTGATGTGAAAAGCAATTATGTGTAATAAGTGGTGATGCCCTGAGGAGGCCCAGCCAGACCAGTCCCGGGGGCCCTACGCCCAAACGCTCACCCCTCCTTTTTCTACTTAGTATGACCCCTCCCTTTCATGCACCTGATTAGTACTGCTAGATTGATTGAGCAGCTGCCATTTTTGTTTGAGCATTATAAACATGGCTAAAGTAGAAACGTGATTAGAGTTTCCCAAATTCCGCTTTTACAGTTCAAGTTTTAAGGCTAACCATGCTTGAATCCAGATGGTTAAATCAAATGGACTGAGGTACTAATTAAGTCACCTGTGCTCAAGCATGGATAGCCTTAAAACCTGGACTGTAAAGGATGAGTTTGTGAACCTGGATTAGAGCACATTTTGGTAATCTGGTTTCAGTGTAATAAAGGGGAAAGTCGAAATTTGCTGCTGGACCGAGCATTTAGAAATGAATCGGTAACCTGTACCGTAATGCTAATAACAAGATAAAGTAATGGCAGTAATTTGGCATGAGTAAGAATTAGTAAGTCTTATAGTAATACCAGGCTCCGGAGGGCTGTTCTGTAATCATGACTGAGTTGGCCCTGAGGTCTTCTGTAATGACTTAGTTATACTATCGCACAGGTTCTCAAACTCTGTCCTCAGTACCCCAAACAGTGCATGTTTTCCAGGTCTCCTCACAGAATCAAAGGGAAATTATTAGCTCCACCTTTTACAATGTGTCTGTGAGTAATGACTACACCTGTGCACCTGCTAGGTGAGCTGGAAACGTCAACTGTGTGGGGTCCTGAGGACCGAGTTTGAGAACCACTGTACTATCGGAAGGAAAAAAACTTTTTGAGGTTTGTGCTAAAATAGAATTTCATGGTTCTATCACTCTGGTACAGCTTCAATGCATCATATCCAGGCGGAAGCGTAACCTCATCAACCCCAGCAGGAGAATATTTCTGCCTGGTACTGAGTGTGAACATGTCTGCTTGGGGAATGTTCTCCTAATGTTGGGACAATTCTACATACAGTGCATCCGGAAGTATTCACAGCGCTTCACTTTTTCCACATTTTGTTATGTTGCAGCCTTATTACAAAATGGAATAAACTAATTTTTGTCCTCAAAATTCTACACACAATACCCCATAATGACAACGTGTAAAAAGTTTTTGAGATTTTTTTTCAAATTTAATAAAAAAAATAAAATCACATGTACATAAGAATTCACAGCCTTTGCTCAGTACTTTGTTGATGCACCTTTGGCAGCAATTACAGCCTCAAGTCTTTTTGAATATGATGCCACAAGCTTGGCACACCTATCTTTTGACAGTTTTGCCCATTCCTCTTTGCAGCACCTCTCAAGCTCCATCAGGTTGGATGGGAAGCGTCGGTGCACAGCCATTTTCAGATCTCTCCAGAGATGTTCAATCGGATTCAAGTCTGGGCTCTGGCTGAGCCACTCAAGGACATTCACAGAGTTGTCCTGAAGCCACTCCTTTGATATCTTGGCTGTGTGCTTAGGGTCGTTGTCCTGCAGAAAGATGAACCGTCGCCCCAGTCTGAGGTCGAGTGCTCTGGAGCAGGTTTTCATCCAGGATGTCTCTGTACATTGCTGCATTCATCTTTCCCTCTATCCTGACTAGTCTCCCAGTTCCGGCCACTGAAAAACATCCCCACTTCATGATGCTGCCACCACCATGCTTCACTGTAGGGAAGGTATTGTCCTGGTAATGAGCGGTGCCTGGTTTCCTCCAAACATAACACCTGGCATTCATGCCAAAGAGTTCAATCTTTGTCTCATCAGACCAGAGAATTTTGTTTCTCATGGTTTGAGAGTCCTTCAGGTGCGTTTTGGCAAACTCCAGGCGGGTTGCCATGTGCTTTTTACTAAGGAGTGGCTTCCGTCTGGCCACTCTACCATACAGGCCTGATTGGTGGATTGTTGCACAGATGGTTGTTCCTTCTGGAAGGTTCTCCTCTCCACAGAGGAATGCGGTACCTCTGACAGAGTGACCATTGGGTTCTTGGTCACCTCCTTGACTAGAGCCCTTCTCCCCCGATCGCTCAGTTTAGACGGCCGTCCAAGATTCCTGGTTGTTCCGAACTTCTTCCATTTACGGATGATGGAGGCCACTGTGCTCATTGGGACCTTCAAAGCAGCAGATAATTTTTCTGTACTCTTGCCCAGATTTGTGCCTCGAGACAATCGTGTCTCTGAGGTCTAAAGACAATTCCTTGGCTTCATGCTTGGTTTGTGCTCTGACATGCACTGTCAAGTGTGGAACCTTATATAGACAGGTGTATGCCTTTTCAAAATCATGTCCAAACAACTGAATTTACCACAGGTGGACTCCGATTAAGCTGTAGGAACATCTCAAGGATGATCAGTGGGAACAGGATGCACCTGAGCTCAATTTTGAGCTTTTATGGCAAAGGCTGTGAATACTTACGTACATGTGATTTCTTAGTTTTTGTTTTTTCTTAAATTTGCAAAAATCTCAAAAAACCTGTTTACATGTTGTCATTATGGGGTATTGTGTGTAGAATTTTGAGGACAAAAATGAATTTATTCCATTTTGGAATAAGGCTGTAACATAACAAAATGTGGAAAAAGTGAAGCGTTGTGAATACTTTCCGGATGCACTGTACCTACTACTACTACTTGGGGACTGTACCATCCCCATTTGTAATTTAGGACAGTGTTTATTAAGACTTTTATTTCGCAAAGCAGAGAACTCATATAATCTGTTATCACAGAACATATTGGGAGTTATTTCATAATTTTTTATTTTTTTTTTGTATTTTCATTTATTTCTTTATTTTTGTTAGGACTTTAGTTGTATTTTTTATTCTTCACTTCACCCAATCCCTCCAGTTTCCGTGATGCACATACACCTAACAAGGTACACAATACGCTCACACATGATTATACAGATTCATTGGTGCACAGTACATGTACGCATAGGTGTAACACTTTGTTTGGTATTGGCTAGCGGGTGGGCTCCTCACTATGAACGCTGCAGCTGACCAATCGGATTTGGATTCTCGCCACACATTCCTCCTCTGAAAGTGAGCTACGGCACACCCAGTTTTATCTCATAATATTGTATTGGACGGAATAATATACAAAACAAGAAGTTTTTATATATATATTTATATTGAATTATGAAAAGAGCGAGGAATTAAAGAGCAATGTGTAACCAGTTGAGTTTAAGTTAATTGGATACAAAAGGTTAATTACACCATGCAAGACAGTCGTTCCAATTAAGGTTACTTGTTATGAGAAGTTTTAAAAGGTGTATGTAAATGATTATAAACAACTAATTATCGGAATATAAGTAACACACTGAATATTATGAAGTATAACTGAAAACAGTATAAATCACCTTATCTAACGATATGTATATGGGTAAGTACCTGTACAAGTATTAATGAATATAAGTAACCAACCAAAAAGATGTTAGTAAAGTAAAAAAAAAAAACACTGTATTAATATGGATACTAATGTGAATATAAACTATACAAACTATGCCCAAAAACTGCAGTTAAGCTGCTATGCTCTCTTCGGGATGCAGCAAGTGTTACGGCAAATCACACTCTGGGTGCCCTCCTCTCGAAATGAGACCAGAGATTTTAGGCAGGAGACACGTCGTGCACTCACACTATCCCCCCAGGCCACCAACAATGACGCTAGCGACCCCTGTTCCCGGCAACGGTCTAAAGATTCAAATGGAAGACACGCAGCCCGACTATGCTTTTCACACGAGGCCAGGTTGTTACACCTGTAAACCTAGTTTATACCCTGTGTGGTGGGCGTGGCAGGGAGAATATGATCTCACTAAAAATGGTCCATGTGTTAGTACTATAATATCAACAGGGGGCATCATTGCCTAATGGTGCATACCCACGGAGCGAATATAATGCACAATTTGAACGATATTGTTCATTTTTTGGCCCCTTCCAACAACCAGCGATGTGCGGGCATGTATGGATAATAGCAATATCGTCTATCGGCCGTGCATGCAGGCCAACCTGCTCGATATGGAGCAGGTTACTGTAGGGACCCGCGATCGTTGATCGCGGGTCGCTATAGGGCCGTATTCAATTAGGAGCGAAAAGCCGTTCTCAGCTAAACATTTTCGCAGATGACGTCTTTTGCGTCAATTCCTCTTATCCCTGTATTCAATTTGTCCGACTTTTCGCCGGTGCGAAAAGTTAATGCATCAGACCTGGCGAAAAAGTATCACCTATGAATAGGTGGTGGGGAAAAAGTGCAGAATTGGGGTTTTGGGGTGCAGACTGTCAAAAACCACCCTGCACCCTTTGGACAGTCCCCCAAAGGTATTCTATGTTAATTTTTTTTTAAATAAAGTACCTTAGGACACCCCAAAAAAGTACTTTTGGGGGTGAAAAAAAAACCAAAGTTGGGGGACAAACTTCTAAACTAGTGAAATAGACTCAGGGGGGAGGGGGGTCCCCAATTCTGCCCCAGGTTTTTTTTTCATTGCAGGTAGTTGCGGCAGGTGGATTTTTTCCGTATTTTAAAACTTCACATTAGCAACTTTAAAATATCCTTGCACCCTTTTTCATATACCCCAAATTTGATGGGGCTACTTATTTAAAAAAAAACTTCCTTAATGCTATTCTTCACCACCTTCTTAAAAACGCAAAACAGCAGCTATTGAGACCATTTAAAGACCCCCACATACCTTTACCCAAAGTTAACCCCCATGTCATAGCATCTTTTGGGGGAGGGGGCGTCGGGCTGATTTCCCCCAAAATGACAGGACTTTTAGCTGATTACGAATTCACCGGGTCCCATTTTTGCCTATTTCAAATCGAATATGGTGATACGCGGGCACGCACGCGGTACTTTTTCGCACCAGAAACCAGCGATGACGGTGAAAACTACGGCAACTGACTTTTCGCTCCAAACTGAATATGCCCCATAGTCCGTGATTTAGTGGTGTGCTGGATGATAGCTATCGCTCCTTGTGTATGCACCATAAGTTATTATTATTAATAAAGGAATTATAACCATTGGATTCTAGATCTTTTTCTATGACCTACAATGCTTAACAATGTGTAAAATGTTTATTGTTCTCTCTGCATGAGAATGTGTGAATAGCAACATTTAATACATCTAATGTTACAATTGTATATATCTGTGTGCTACTGCAAGCAAAAGACACATAGGGCCTGATTCAGATCCGTTCGCTAGATGCGATCGCTCGCGTCCAGCGTATGCAAATTTTTCAAGATGACGACATCTGAAGCGATCGCTCGCCAAGGCATTAGCAAACCCATTTTGGCTGTGCGAGCGATCGCTCTGTGTATGCAGACACCCATTAGCGTATGTTGAGACGACCACTAGCGCACGTCATCTCCAGGAAGTGTGTTAAAACATTTCTTACATCGAGCACCATCGGTAGCGATCGCAGCGCTTGTGGTTGCCTTACCCTGCAGCAAGCATTGCGAGGACTTCAGTGTAAAAAACAGGCATGTGACGTGTACTATGACGCTGCCTGTTAATTATGCATGTCTTAAAAAGGGCGTTGAAACACTCAGGCACGCCTGCGTTCGCATCTCCAACCCCCCTTTATTAGTGCCTGTTACCACCCACAAACGGCCTCTCCTGTCACTCATTTCACTGGGCTGTCTTTGCAGGGCGAGCGAGCGGCCTGCGATCGCACAGAGTAGTTCACGCACGCGCAGAATGAAGCATGCTCGTTCGCAAGCCATCGGGCCGCTTGCGAGCTCACAGCGCTAGCGAGCTGGTCTGAATCAGGTCCATAGTGTTGAATCATACAACTCTATGATGAGAATGTGGGCCAAAGGACACTTTCCCTCACTGGTACAAATGATTTTCTATTTATACACTTTTGAATCCTGACACATACATAAAAAGCAAAGTGTGGCTCTTTGGCAGCCATTTTGTTCCCTCATAACACAAGGACTACATTTACTATGCTGCACTTTTCAAAGCCCCCTTGTCAGTTGCAGTTTTGGACATTGGATTTAAAGGGTCAATTATATATGATACGGAACATGCCTAAATATAATTGCCGTTTGACTATAATTGCCGCTTTAAGTCCAGCAGCCGAAACCAATTAAGATGTGGCAGCATTGAAAGGCGCTGAATAGTACATTCAGGGGTCTATTTACTAAGCAGTGTTAGGAGACAGAGTGAAAAGTGATAAGAAAGTGATAAGGTGCCAGCCAATCAGTTTCCACCTGTCAACTCACAGGCTGTGTTTGAAAAATGACAGTTGGGAGCTGATTGGCTGGCACCTTATCACTTTCTTATCACTTTTCACTCTGTCTCCTAACACTGCTTAGTAAATAGACCCCTATGTGGGCGAGAATTCCTCTGGCATTTCTCGCAGGAGTAGTATTTCCACCGTCTGTCCCTGGATTACAATTTCATAGTGTTGGACAATAAAAATGATGAACCCATGAACGGTGTAATAATGAACTAATGTCACGTAGCTGGGAACGGACTGAGGGGGAGATGTATTAAGCCTGGGAGAGAGAATCTAGCACCGTCTTTGAAATGACAGAAGCTGATTGGCTGCTTCAGGCAACCTCTCCAGTTTTATCCCTCTCCAAGGATCGATGCATCTCCCCTTGAGTAGTCAATAGTGAGACTTAGTGTAGGCTATGGATATCAGGCCAATAACAATCTAAATATAAAATGACATTATGTAATGCAATGGAAGGAATAATTGATATTTACTCACTGTTAAATGATATTGAAAAAAACTGGATTATGGCGTCATATTATTATTAATGAATACATGTACTGTTTCTACATAGAAAACATTTAAAATACTCTAAAGTATAAGAAAATAATAATAATAAAATAAGAAATCCTATCAAAAATTTACTTTTGCGTATTCATTTTTCATATACACGTGGTTTATATACATATATGCAGGAGAAAAAGATATATAAATGGGCGCCAAACACTCTGCTTATATATTCTTAGCTTGATGCTGCTCCCGCATGAGGGGTAGTCTGCCCCGCTAATGGGTGTATGGAAAAACAAAGGGAAGAGGCACACAAGTTAAGAAAACAATTCCCAATATTCGTGTCTCCACTAATACATACACTAAGGTAGTGAAAAAAACAATTCAATTAAGCCAATGGTGAATATATAAACATTGTTTAATTATAAATTGCATAAATAAATATGGGATATGATCACAGTCCCCTGATATCACAAACTCGGTCAAACATATAAGCTTATATGAAGAAAAAGGGGGGGAGATATTAAAATGTAAAAATATAAAAATAAAAATAGATAATTATAAAAAATGGAATGTCTCTCAATAGAGTAGTTCAGAAACAAAGGTAAAAAAAAAGCTCTTTTCAGGCATAGCACATGTTATCCATATACCCTTTGTTCAAAATCCACCGTATTGTGTCCAATAGATCTTTGTAACTAACATGTAGTTAGTAATTTGTGCTAAATGCACCAATACGTATTTTTCCTCCTCAATCGGAATAGCCTGCTCCAGGGGTTTAAAATCATCCAGTGTTGGTGTCTCTTTTATTTATTTAGGAAGCAGGTATATAGTATATAATTTTAAATTGCTGCAGCAACCATGTATGGACCTTGGTATGTTTAAAACATACGGCAGTGTCTGCTCCTTAACTTGCCGTCTCCCCGTTAAACATACCTACATAGTCCACACATTCCCAAGCGTGTAACAGGGACTGGTGAGGGTGTTTCCAGATGTAATCGGCGGCCGCCTCAAACCCTGGATCAGTGTCCAGCAGGGTAAGTTTCTCACCAGTGAATGAATGTGCTTTGCAGCGTGTTGGGACAGCGTGGGGACAGCGCTCCCACTGACATCACTTGTGATGTCAGTGGGGCCGGCCCCAGACAGTAGGCATTCCCATGGGAACGCCTCTGTCTGGACAGCCACGCCCCCACCCCGCCCACCAAAGGGGACGTGCTTTCACTCAACATCGACAGCACGCCCCCTTTGGTACGAGACCCGGAGCGACGGATTGCCTGTCGCTATCCGGGTCTCGCGCATGCGCACGACGGAGCCGGCTCCGTCGTGCGCATGCGCACTGTGCCGCCATCGACCCGCTTGTGAGCGCTCAGCGCACGTGAGTGGGTCTGAATCAGGCCCACAATACGGTGGATTTTGAACAAAGGGTATATGGATAACATGTGCTATGCCTGAAAAGAGCTTTTTTTTACCTTTGTTTCTGAACTACTCTATTGAGAGACATTCCATTTTTTATAATTATCTATTTTTATTTTCATTTTTATATTTTAATATCTCCCCCCCTTTTTCTTCATATAAGCTTATATGTTTGACCGAGTTTGTGATATCAGGGGACTGTGATCATATCCCATATTTATTTATGCAATTTATAATTAAACAATGTTTATATATTTACCATTGGCTTAATCGAATTGTTTTTTCACTACCTTAGTGTATGTATTAGTGAAGACACGATTATTGGGAATTGTTTTCTTAACTTGTGTGTGCTCCCTGCCTCTTTCCTACATATATACAGTATTATTATTATTTTTTTATATATATATATATATATTTTGTCATATTATTTGAGTTATCTTTCTGAATAACTAGTATAGATATGTCATGTCTAAATCAGATGGCACCTACATGCATCAGGTGGATACTTAATCAAACATTGATTCCTCTTGATTGACCTTACATAAAAAACACCTGTGGTATCAGGTATATCTAGATCTGGAGTGTTCCATACCATTACCTTTGAAAAAGTTATATGATCTGTGACGAAACGCGTTAGCCGGGACCTATTCACGATCTGACATACCATTGCCAGCTGACATTACTCCGACACCTGTGAATCTCTGTCTGGGAGCCGGTCAGTGTACCAGTAGGACTCGGCCGGCTTGAACGCATTGCTGGATGAATAAACGGAGATACGCCCCAGCATTGCTATTTACGGCACCAGCAGCTTTCACCTTGGATACCCTGGCCACTGGGCACTGAGGACGGCACTGGAAATAGGGGGCCCCCATACCGTTTGATTTACTGATCCGTGAGTACTCAGAGCAGCGCTCTAATTATGCAGTACGGACGTCTGGGATGAATATCTATCAATATAACAACAGTCAAGCGGTTACACATGTGCCTCTAATATAATAAGATAATTCCCCTAAAAAACGTTGGGGTTATCTTGGACTTGTATGATTTTTATTCAATATTAATATCCCAGCAGAGCCACTATAAAAGTCGGAACATTATATATGCTTCAATAATTTAAATGCGATCTACCCTTTAATTGCTGCAGGAATTGTGACATGATTCTCATATATTGATTTATATCAGCTGTGTCTGCTGAAGACAATCACAACGGTGATCTCCTATATGTTACAAGTGAACTGATAGTTTCCATCAATTTCCAGTGGAATTATTGACACTAGACACAAATAGAGACTTTCATAATACCAGATGCCAGCAGCTATTACCTTCATTCAATTGGGATAGATTGCAGAGATGCTTTATCTCGGTCACTGGCAATTATCTTCCTATTAATGGTTTCTTGATTCATGAAATTATTGTCATTGTTGTGTGTTTTTTAATATGTATTAAATATATGTCATTTTATGCTCTTTGTCACCATCTGTTTTTGAATTTTCATACAATATTAACACCAGTACACATTATACACAGCGCAGATTCTCCCCCTTTCTTTTTTCTTTGATCTTTTCTTCAAACTTACACGGAGTTTGATATCTGCAGCAGTCTTTATTATATTATATTATATTGGACCATTGTTTCAGCGCCAGAATTGTTTCATTTTTCTAGTATATGTACATATATATCTCTGCATAATATATTACTATCCTTTATATATCACAACTAGAGAATATTTTAATAATTTACATTAGTCCCTGCACCATTGGAGCTTACAATCTGAATATATATATTTGCGAAAGGTAGGAAGCTAGAACACATTATAGTGTTCCAAAGGATTAATTTGGCCCATTAGCGTGTGTCACATGAAGATCCTTACCGCCAGCTTTGTTTATCTTTATCAAGGGTTAAAGATAACCCCTAATAAAGCACTAGGTCTCACTACGTACCATGAGTTAAGGCCAAAAATACATCAGCGACAATCTGCATTTCGAATCAGGGAATCTGTGAAATGGCCAGCAGATGTATGGGGCACTTAAGTAATAATTAAGTGCCCCATAATAATAAAGCAAGTTGCTGATCTGTGTTATGATGTATTATGAAACTTTTTGGCCTTGCAATAGAGACAAGAGTTTAGAGAATTGCTACCAATGTGTTAGCACTCACATTTAGCTACCAATGTGTTAGCATTTAAGTTTTTCAGATAATTTACATCCTAATCGGTCACTGCTGCCTTTTAGACTCTCTGGACACAACACAACTTCTTGCTGGAAACTCCCTATAGGTGAAGGTGTGCAGTAATGTAGTTGTTGTCACGTGACTGCTGGACCCAATTCAAATGGGGCACTGTCTATTCAAATCCTACTATATGCACCATGCCATGGCAGAGTATTGGGTCTAGCTTCAGCATCCTGGTTTCTGTATCCTGTCATATTATTGACTTCTCCCTCTTATCTGATCTTGAGACCTTCACTACGCATAACCATTCTCTAGTAATAAAATTATGCACTGTGCCACATTGCCACCTATCTTCCCATATAGTCATGTTACGGCACAGTTAACGAGCCACAAAATGCTGCTTCCCCGCAGCAAAGGACATACCACATTGTGGTGGTATGTCTGCCACCTGTCACACTTACTTTAAAATGCTGTGAACATGCACAAAACTTCACCGCTCATTAAATGGTTAAATTACAACCCACCCACATCCCCACCACCACCCACCCTAAAAAAAAAAGATAAAAGAAGAAAAAGGAATGCATGTTACAAGATATTAAACAAAGTTTTGATTGGGATGCGTTCAGAATGCCGGCGGACGAGATCCCGGACGTCGATATACTGATGCCGGAATCCCGACGCCTGTCAGAATGCCGACGCCAAATCTAGAAGAGAATCAACATACCGTGTTGGCATCCAGACCCCCGTCATCCCGCAGGTAAGTATACGGGTTGGCGTTAGGTTTAGGCTGGGGATGGGGGGGTTAACTTTAGAGATCTCCGGGGGTGGGTTAGTGTTAGGCTATGGGGAGGGGGTCTAGGGTTAGGCGCCCCACCCCCCAGGAGGATTAGGGTGTGGGAAGGGGGGGTTAGTGTTAGGCACCACTGTGGGGGGTTAGGGGGGGGAGGGTTAATATACTTACCAGCACTTGTCGGTATTTTACACATCAGGATGCCGCGGTCGGTCTTCTGACCTCCGGCATTCCGTCCACCGGGATTACATACGCATTCCGTTTTGATAGTATTATTAAAATTATCTGGCGTTTCACGGGTGTCTGTCAGTCTAGATTTTGTCTCTCAGTCTAGATTTTGGCTCTGTATTGCCTTTACTGGCTGTAGGTGGCACTGCAGCAGTTGGAGTTCTATAAAAAGCAGCTACGTAAAAACAAAACTGAAATCTTTTCAAAGGAAGAAACGGCAGAGCCAAAATCAGAGGATAGATATCTAATGTAAGGAAACATTTACATTTGGTGTAAAAAGGCACTCTCTGCAGAAACTAATCACTGATAGAACACATTGGCCCTCATTCAGACCCACTCGCGAGCGGCTGTCCGCTTGCAAGTGGGTCGATGGTCCCCACTGCGCATGCGCACGACGGAGGGAGCTCCGTCGTGCGCATGCGCGAGACCCGACGAGCGAAGGACTTTCCTTCGCTCGGAGTGTCTGATCAAAGGGGGCGTGCTGTCGATGGTGACTGACAGCACGCCCCCTTTGGTGGGCGTGCCTGCCAGACGGAGGCATTCCCAAGGGAACGCCTACCGTTTGAAGCCGGCCCCACTGACATCACTAGTGATGTCAGTGGGAGTGATTTTGGCTCTGATAGAGCCAAAATCACTCCTGGCCTTGCGGTTGAAAAACTCAACCGGAGGCTTCTGCTCGCAGTTTCGATGGTCGCGATGGTCAAGACCATCGCGACCATCATCCTGCACGCTTGTATATGCTGTGGGTGGTGACCCACAGCTATACGGGCGTCCAGGAGGGCGCTCCATTTTAATGGAGGTGGGCCCTGATTTAGAGCGAGCGCTCTGGTCAGAGCGTCCGGCTCTGAATCAGGGCCATAATCTGAGTGGTTGTCATGTGTACTTTCAGCCCCAGTCAGGAAGTGATTAGTGGGTGCTTCCCATCTCAGGAGCCCATCAAAGTCATTGACGTAGTGGCTCCACTCGCAGTTGTGCGATACCGGCCACTCTCCTTGACAGCAATAAAATTTCCACCTACAAATGACATATTGAGGGAAACAATCTAAAACAATAAAAAAAATAACTAACGCTAACTGTAAAAAATAATCTTAATGATTTATGTGGTATCTCTGTATTAGAACATTTGTACACTGATTTATCAAACAAGGCTTACGGCCTAGTTAAAACCTGCAGGCGGCGCTGTTGCTTGGCTGACAGCTTATAGTTCTCTATAGGTACCAACATCCAATAATGAAACCACCATCTGTAACAGTCTCAGCAGCAGGAAGGGACCTTTCCATTTAAACGATATACCAACTTTATAATGCATGCGTAATAAAGTTAAGATTTATCCAAGACGTGTCTGTTTTTAATTATAAATGTGGCCTCCAAAAATATACATGCTGTAGGAGATTCCCAGTGCTGGTGGGGGAAGCTACATCTGCCATGATGAATTTTATACATTACCGCAGCACTAGTCATTATCTCTGGGAGATACAGTATGTAGCTACGCGTCTAAGGAGTGGAGAGCAGCCAGAGCAACCAATCAGCTTCTAGCTAGCATTTACCAAGTATGTTCAGTAAAATGATAGGGAGAAGCTCATTGGTTGCTACGGGCAACGTCTCCACTTCACTCTTCAGAAGGTTTAATAAATCTCCTGTCTCCTATGTGACATCATCACTACTGCCTGCAGCCTGCATGGCCAATCGGCTGTACAGGGCTAAAGGCCCCCATACGACCGTGGGGTTGTACATCGCACCCCAGATCTTACTGCAGGTTCAGTCGATCTGGTGATGCGATGTGTGATCCCATACAGTGCTATGCGGGTGGGGGAGCCGGCCTATTGGCCACCCGATCGCTCTGTGTGTGAGGACCGCCCGATATGTCGAACGTCGCATTCCCCATCGCCTATTGCACCGTGTATGGGCGGCTTTACCGTTGCAAAGAAAGTAACAGAATGGGGACTGAAGAAGCAGGTAGAGGACCAGTCAGTCCTGGGGCTGCTGAGCTGTATCTGTTATTCAGGGCAATAGCTGAACCATTATATCACTCTGCACGTGGGCAGGTGTTGCTGCGTCCTCCAACCTAAGGGGTATATGTACTAAGCCTTGGATGGAGATAAAATGAATGTATATAAAGTACCAATCAAGCAGTTCCTATCTGTCATTTTTCAAACGCAGCCTGTGACATGGCAGTTAGGAGCTGATTAGCTGGTACCTTTATCTCCGTTCACTTTCTCTCCATCCAAAGCTTAGTAAATAGACTCCTGAAGCTCAGAGGTACCATGTTGTGTTGGCAGATACGTACGGTTGGGCCTCACAGATCTAACGCATACTCGCCTATTCTCCGGGATTGTCAAAGAGGCTACTGAATTTTCCGGGAGCTCTCCCAAGATCACGGCAGCGTAGACAACCCTCCCACATGAGCTATAGAAGTGGACGCCCCAAAAATTGTCCCTGGGACCGAGAACCTCAGGAAGGGAGTACTCAATAACTATGATTTAATGGAAGCCACTTGTTTCTCAGTGGTCATGTAACCTAAATGTTTATAGATGTTGTTCATTTCCCTTATGAATGTATTACTACTCGGCCTATTCACCTTCTGTCCTCCGTAAAATCGTGTGTGCTGTGCATACCGCTCAGGACAGAGCCCAATGGACAGGTAAATGAAAACTGTTCATCAAAGTTATTGACATAGTAGTTGGTCCAGGTACACGTCTCTGTAATGTAGAAGGTTTTCTGACAGCTGAAGTCCCAGACGCGATCCTCATATTTATTATTATGGACGCTGTAGGAAGATAAAGAACGAGAAAAATATATTTTTATATACTACCATTTCTGTACATCACTGTAATAAAAATAATTAAAATGGCACAGTATACTAAATATAGAAAGTAACGACCGTTTACGCATTCCCACTGTGCAGGCCCTCCTCAATTCATGGTCAGACGCTCTCCCTAACCTGTTCTGAAAGTGCTCTGTCAGTGGCATACTATTATGGCTGTTTTTGGCAATGTTGTACATTGTTAAAACGAACCCTACGATCAAGTGTTTCCACTTACCGTATTTGTTTCCAAAAAACGTGAAAAACGACCCCTGCTGGGACCATAGGGAAACACTTGGTAAAATCGGGAAAAGTAGACTTTTTAAGATGTTTTTTTTTATTTAAAAATGGACGCTGACTCCTGCCTATTGGTTCAAAAGCCCACTCAGCGTGGGTGACTCAGTGGGGGGAGTATGTTTGTGTGTGTGTGTGTGTGTGTGTGTGGGGAGGGGGGCTTGAACCACCAGTTGTGCCAAACTACCACCTGATGTGCCCAGGACTATAAAAGCCATTGAGGACGGCAGAACAGCAGAGACAGAGGAGTCCACAGGACTCTTATCCACAGACAGAGAGAGGCCATGATGTGGAGTTGCCCAGTAAGGCACCCAGCAGCGCAGCTTTTGGTGAGATGGGATTTTTATTATTTGCAACAATATGAAGATTTAAGTGTTAAATGTTAAATACCTGAGAACGGCACCTTCAGCTGTCTATTTTAAGAAACTATAGCATATATATAGCATATATATCTATACATCTGCTGTTCCTGTCATTCAACTCTAGAGTTTAGAATGAGAAACCCTGCTCAATAGGCAACCCGGACTGACCGCAGCAGTAGAATCTGGTCACTATTCTGTGCCCAGAGTCTACTGCGCATGCACAGGTCACCGCGATTTCCCCACTGGGCATGCGCAAAACGATGGTAAAATGGCTGCGGTGGCCATTTTTCAGGCGTTTTGTGCAGGGCTGCAACACCCGACGCGGGACTTCGGAGGGGTATGTATTAGAAAATATGAGGTGCGGTGTGGGCCCCCCTGGACCCAGGGGCCCGTGTGGGGGATCAACCTTCACTGTCAAAATGCCAACGTGAAAGTTAGAAAAGTGTGAATCTAAACTGTAATCTAGAGCCTGATTCAGAAGAGGGCGCGGGGAAGGCATCGGGCGCAAGTTGCCGATGGTTTGCCTTTTTGTATGCATCCGGGCCGCACTGCTCATCCGCCGCTATGGTTACAGCACAATCGCAGGCAGATCCATGCAATTTCAGTGAGCATTTCTGAGTGGTGGCTAGGGGGGGGAATGGCTGACTGTGGCGAGCATGGTGATGTCAGCAACTGCATCTTTAGACATTGACACCGGCGGCCATGGTCAGTCGGATACTGCGCCTGCCATAGGGCAGATGCAATGTCCAATGTTGCTGCCAATGGCCTGCCGGTAGTGCGTCTTTGTATGTACATTGGCGGATTTGTACCGCAGTTGGTGGGTGTATCAATAGGATGCCCATCGACTGTAGCATTAGCATAAAGATGCTGTAGGTGCTGCGGCATAAGCTGCAGCCGCTACAGCAATAGTGTCCACCTCTGAATCACCCCTTAATGTGTACACGTTATTGTCTCACAGGTGCGGCAGCCATTTTGAGAGTGAACCAATTGCATCATGTTCCAGAGAGGTCATTGTCTCTTAGTGGAATGATCAGCTGCGTTCTGACGTAAATTGGTCCAGCCCATAAAATGTCTGCTGAATCTACTGTGTGGAATTGAGGGGATAGCTTAGTATCTATAGCATATTTTTATTACCTGGTAATTACGCTAATGCTGAGTTGACTTGGGCACTGGAAGTCCAGATCATTATCATAAGTATTGATCCATTTTTCTAAAGGGGAAAAAACATAATTATATATTAATAACATTGCATAGCACAGAAAATACAAAATTCTCTCTATATGTAAGGGTTATTTTTAAGGGTTGGGTCGGGGAAAATAACCTATGTCCACAGCTCAATGCAAATGAACCGCTTTTATGTCATTCTGAAATATGACCCCAGAAATAAGAACAGTCCCGATATTCCTCTTATTTTCCAACAGCGCCAAAATGCTATCATAACAAATTGAAGCTGAACCGAGCAGTACTGTATATGTACTGTATATATGAACCGAGCAGTACTGTATATGTACTGTATATATGAACCGAGCAGTACTGTATATGTACTGTATATATGAACCGAGCAGTACTGTATATATGAACCGAGCAGTACTGTATATGTACTGTATATATGAACTGAGCAATACTGTATATATGAACCGAGCAGTACTGTATATGTACTGTATATATGAACCGAGCAGTACTGTATATGTACTGTATATATGAACCGAGCAGTACTGTATATATGAACCGAGCAGTACTGTATATGTACTGTATATATGAACCGAGCAGTACTGTATATGTACTGTATATATGAACCGAGCAGTACTGTATATATGAACCGAGCAGTACTGTATATGTACTGTATATATGAACTGAGCAATACTGTATATATGAACCAAGCAGTGCTGTGTATGTACTGTATATACTGTAAGCACAAGCAGTACTGTAATGTATTGTATACATAAAGCAAGCAGTGCTGTATATGTACTAATTATATACATCAGGCAGTACTGTATATGTACTGTATATATGAAGCAAGCAGTGCTGTATATAAGTGAGCAGTACTAAATATATATATATATATAATTATATATATATATATATATATATATATATATAGGGAGTAGTGCTATATATGTACTGTATCTAGCAAGCAATAGTATATATACAGCAAGTACTCTGTATGTATACTGTGTACTGTATATATATGAAGTGATCAACACTGTGTATGTACTGTATATATGAAGCAAGCAGCACTGTATATGTACTGTATATATGAAGCAAGCAGCACTGTATATGTACTGTATATATATGAAGCGAGCAGTGCTGTACATAAGAAGTGAACAGTACTGTATATATATGAAGGGAGTTGTGCTATATATGTACTGTATCTAGTAAGCAATACTGTGTATATAAAGCAAGTACTGTATGTGTACTATATATGTACTGTATATATGACGTGATCAGCACTGTATATGAACGGTATATATTAAGCAAGCAATACTGTATATGTACTGTATGTATGAAGTGAGCAGCACTGTATATGAGGCAAGCAGTACTGTATATATATGTAATGAGCAGTACTGTATACATTAAACAAGCTGTACTGCATATATAATGCGAGAAGCACTATATATGTATTATTTATATGAAGTGAGCAGAATTGTATATATGAAGCAAGCATTACTGCATATGTACTGTATATATGAAACAAGAAGCAATATATATGTACTCTCTATATACATGAAGAGAGCAGTACTGCATATGTACTGTATAAATAAATCAAGCAGTACTGTATATGTACTGTATATATGAAACAATTAGTAATGTATAATATAAAACGAGCAGTACTGTATACATGAAGAGAGCAGTACTGCAAATGTACTGTATATATGAAGTGAGCACATAATGTATATGTACTGTATATATTAAGCAAGCAGTACTGTATATGTACTGTATGTATGAAGCAAGCACATACTGTATATGTACTGTATATATTAAGCAAGCAGTACTGTATATGTACTGTATGTATGAAGCAAGCACATACTGTATATGTACTGTATATATTAAGCAAGCAGTACTGTATATGTACTGTATGTATGAAGCAAGCACATACTGTATATGTACTGTATATATTAAGCAAGCAGTACTGTATATGTACTGTATGTATGAAGTGAGCACATAATGTATATGTACTGTATATATTAAGCAAGCAGTACTGTATATGTACTGTATGTATGAAGTGAGCACATAATGTATATGTACTGTATATATTAAGCAAGCAGTACTGTATATGTACTGTATGTATGAAGTGAGCACATAATGTATATGTACTGTATATATGAACCAAGCAGTACTGTATATGTACTATATGTATGAACCAAGCAGTACTGTATGTATGAAGCGAGCACATACTGTGTATGTACTGTATATATGAAGCAAGCAGTACTGTATATGTACTGGGTATGGAATCGGGAAGCCGACTGTCTAAATGCCGGCAGCCGGCTTCCCGACTGTCATATCCCGGCAAGGGTGAAATGCGGGGTGTCTAGATGTAGATGCCCGGCATTTACCCGACGCCGGGAGACCGGCGCCCGGCATCCCGATCGTAGTGATGTCGGGCGCCGCGAGCGGCCTGCTACGGGGGGGAGGGGGAGGGTTAGGTTTAGGGCTCCCGGGGGGGACTTAGGGTTAGGCACTTAGAGGGGGGATTAGGGTTAGGCACTTGGGGGGGAGGTTAGGGTTAGGCACCCCTAAGGAGGGTTAGGGGGGTTAGGTTAGACAATACTTACCTATCCACGATCGGGATTTCCAGCGCAGTCGGGCTTCCACTGCCGGGATCTCTGCTGATGTCGGGCTGCTGCTGCCGGGAATGCGGCCGGCGGTATTTCATACCAATTCCATGTACTGTATATATAAACCAAGCAGTACTGTATATGTACTGTATGTATGAAGCGAGCACATACTGTATATGTACTGTATGTATGAACATAGCAGTACTGTATATGTACTATATGTATGAACCAAGCAGTACTGTATATGTAATGTAATGATGAAGCGAGCACTACTGCATATGTAGTGTACAGTATGTATGAAGCAAGCAGTGCTGTATATATATTGTATATATGAAGTGAGCGATACTGTATATGTACTGTATATATTAAGCAAGCAGTACTGTATATGTACTGTATGTATGAAGCAAGCACATACTGTATATGTACTGTATATATTAAGCAAGCAGTACTGTATATGTACTGTATGTATGAAGCAAGCACATACTGTATATGTACTGTATATATTAAGCAAGCAGTACTGTATATGTACTGTATATATTAAGCAAGCAGTACTGTATATGTACTGTATGTATGAAGCAAGCACATACTGTATATGTACTGTATATATTAAGCAAGCAGTACTGTATATGTACTGTATGTATGAAGTGAGCACATAATGTATATGTACTGTATATATGAACCAAGCAGTACTGTATATGTACTATATGTATGAACCAAGCAGTACTGTATGTATGAAGCGAGCACATACTGTGTATGTACTGTATATATGAAGCAAGCAGTACTGTATATGTACTGGGTATGGAATCGGGAAGCCGACTGTCTAAATGCCGGCAGCCGGCTTCCCGACTGTCATATCCCGGCAAGGGTGAAATGCGGGGTGTCTAGATGTAGATGCCCGGCATTTACCCGACGCCGGGAGACCGGCGCCCGGCATCCCGATCGTAGTGATGTCGGGCGCCGCGAGCGGCCTGCTACGGGGGGGAGGGGGAGGGTTAGGTTTAGGGCTCCCGGGGGGGACTTAGGGTTAGGCACTTAGAGGGGGGATTAGGGTTAGGCACTTGGGGGGGAGGTTAGGGTTAGGCACCCCTAAGGAGGGTTAGGGTTAGGGGGGTTAGGTTAGACAATACTTACCTATCCACGATCGGGATTTCCAGCGCAGTCGGGCTTCCACTGCCGGGATCTCTGCTGATGTCGGGCTGCTGCTGCCGGGAATGCGGCCGGCGGTATTTCATACCAATTCCATGTACTGTATATATAAACCAAGCAGTACTGTATATGTACTGTATGTATGAAGCGAGCACATACTGTATATGTACTGTATGTATGAACATAGCAGTACTGTATATGTACTATATGTATGAACCAAGCAGTACTGTATATGTAATGTAATGATGAAGCGAGCACTACTGCATATGTAGTGTACAGTATGTATGAAGCAAGCAGTGCTGTATATATATTGTATATATGAAGTGAGCGATACTGTATATGTACTGTATATATGAAATGAGTGGTACTGTATATATGAACCAAGCAATACTGTATTTTTACTATATGTATGAAGTGAGCAGTACTGTATATGTATTGTATATATTAATTGAGCAGTACTGTATGAAGTGAGCAGTACTGTACAGTATATGTACTGTATATATGACCAATTTAACGATGAGAGGTTGTGGAATTTCAAATCTAGAATTAGGCAGAGATGGGATGTGCTGTTCATTCCTTTACACCAGTGTTGGCTAACCTTGACACTCCAGCTGTTGTGGAACTATATATCCCAGCATGCCCTGCCACAGTTTTAGCATGCCCTAATAGCCAAACTGTAGCAGTGCATGCTGGGTTATGTAGTTCCATAACAGCTGGAGTGTCAAGGTTAGCCAACACTGCTTTACACTCTATGGATGTAGAGGAGGGAGACTAATTTCACAGAGCATGGAATCAGGTGTATAGCACTAAATCAGTGGCGTAACTGGGGTATTTGGAGCCCAGGAGAAATGTGAAAATGGAGCCCCGGCGCACACAGTGAAAAATGGGCGTGGTCACTTAAAAATGGGGCTTGTCAACATGACACACACCCCTTTACGTCTTGACGTCTCTCCCATTACCCACTGTAGGAGCCGGAAGGCGGAGCTCATGAGTGAGCTCCAGCCCGGCTCTTGCAGTGGGCGCTGCAGCAGTCAATGAGAGTCTGTCTGACTCTCATTGGCTGCTGGTTAACACACACATCGCCGCAGCGCTGGCAGCGATGTGTGTGTTAAACTGCACAGCCTGAGCCCGCCTCCCACCCTCCTCCTGGCGCTATTGGGTAAGTGCTCAGGGGGAGGGAAGGGGCTCAGCTGTGCAGCACAGGACCGGCGCTGGGCGCAGGGAAGCCTAGCGTCGGTCCTGTGTAAATGTGTACCGCTGACTGCACGCACTGCGGTCGGCGCTACACAGTCTAAACAGGGTGGGCTGGTACCGTGGCCGGCGGCGCCCCCCACGCACCGCTCGACCCCCCTTAGTTACGCCACTGCACTAAATGATCATATAATATAATATGTCTGGTAATAGACAATTTTTTGGATAGAACGTGTATAAAGTAACTTGTGATACAGGTCATACATAGAAGCCTGAGGATACAGGCCCTGATTCAGAGCTGGACGCTCTGAATCAGGGTATTTTTTTTTTTTCTGGAGTCGGCCTCCTGGCCGCTCGCTAAGCTGTGGATGACCACCAGGTAGGATCTCGTTCCCGCAAGCCCCAGTGAGCTTCCGGCTCTAATAGAGCCAGAAGCTCAACTACTGACAACTACTTCGGGAACGCCTCCGTTTGGCCACCCACCCCCCCTCCCCGACTACAATACGGGGCGAGCTGTTGATCAACATCGACAGCCGCCCCGTTTTGTTGCGAGCCCCGGAGCGAGTGATTTCTAGCTCGCTCCGGGCTGTGCGCACTGCCCGGCCATCGACCAACTTGCGAGCGCATAGCACTTGCGAGTGGGTCTGAATCATTCCCACTGTGCGTATAGAAAGTAATACAGTAGTTTATGCTTATCAGAAAAATATACCCCCCCCCCCACACACACACACACACACACAAATGGTATAGGCATTTTCATCGGCTATTACATTGCTATAAGATAACGTATGTAATGCGACACTGGATTCATGGATTTGAGAATTGGGGGTACATTTACTAAGGTGCGGGTTTACCTTTACTAAGGTAACGGTGTTACCTTATCATTAAAATTATATAATTTAGTATAGTAGTCATGAAAGGCATCTGCGACGTCTAAAGTGAGTTTGCGTTCTGTGCCTTTGGAGTCTTTGATAACTTGTATATATAAGTGGCTAGTTGGGCTTGTAAAGCCCAGGCTAGTAAATTGCCAGGCTTATTGTCCAATTGAAAGTACCGATTCCGACAAATGCGGTAATCCTGTATTATTCTATCAGAAAGACATTTATTTAATGACGCTTTCGTATTTTCCAACTCCGCAAGGACCAGTTCTTATGAGGAGGCCATATGGAATAATTCCAAAGTCTTAAGCTTTTGTAAGAGTTGCAGTTTATGACTCTCCTTTCCTTTTTTAAGTGCGGAGCCTAGTTGGATAAGCTTCCGCCTGCTTCCCAATTCGTGACCATCGGCAGCCCAGGCGTCTCGTTAAGGTCAAAGTAATCATTAATAGCCTTGTTTAATTGTTACTTAAAGTGCGAATATGTATGAAGGCACTCAATAATTCTCCACATACACTGTTTAATGAAAGGATGGGAGCGTCAATGATATCGGAGTGTGGTCAGACCATGTAGTGAGACCTATAGAGATGGGCCTGATTTGGTGTAAAATCTCTGATGGAGAAAGAAGTAGTCAAGAATGGTGTATACATCATGTGGGTTGGAATAAAATGTATGGTCCCTACCCCCTGGGTTCTGGAACTTCCATGTGTCAACCAGTTGATGTTCATGCATGGTGTGGTTTCAGGTAGCATCTGGTGGAGTTGCGAGAGGAGCCCATCGCTGGCTGGATGATCCAGGTCAAATCCCCCCAACAACTAGAATTCCCTCAGTCAGGGAGTCCACCTGCTCCAAAACTCTGGTAAGGAAATGGGGCTGGTCTTGGTAAGGAACATAAAGGTTTACAAAAGTGTACATTTGTTCATACAGTTGGTATTTAACCAAAAGTGCCCTGTCTTCTACTAAACTAAACCTTTACAAGGCCTGGTAAGGAAGATGGTGGGAATAAAGTATAGCAACCTCTAATGTTAACGTTTTACTCTTACTGTTATTACTAAAGAGGGCCATAGGAAAATTGAGACCATTAAGAAGAGGGAAGGGGCGGTATCACATTTAAAATGTGTTATCTGCCCTGGCAGCATACATGACTCACAAAAAACCTAAGGCACTTGCGAGGCAGGTAACATGAGCTCCACAAGAAGCAGCTTCAATGACCCAATCAGGGGAGCCAAAGGATGCCTCTTTAGATAACTGGGATTGCTTCACACCAGGAAAAGGGGCCACATGATGATGGATAAGGCCAGTTAAGTTGCCAGGGTCTGATGACCTTTAGGATGCTTCAATCCCTGCCCTTTGATATCAATGCCATCAAGAGGGTGAATCCTACAGAGGATGTCCTCTTTCTGAGTGTAATAATGCAGACGATAAATTACATCTCTAGGTCAGTTTGACGGGGAGCCTCTAGGTCAGAAAGCCCTCTGCGCTCTGTCAAACATTATGGTGGAGTTAGGGTTTTGTTCTAGAACTTCATTAAGGATTCTGGTAAGAAAGTCTATGAGGCCCTGGGTAGGGATATCTAAAATGCCTCAAATCTGTAGGTTATTCCTCCATCCCCTATTATCAAGGTCATGGCTTCCCTGAAGGAGCTTAAATTCAGTCTACTGGTATCACTGACTCTTGCAGACCATGAGAAGCAATGGAAGCATCCGTGAACATCTCATGTGCAGTCTGGTGTCCAAATGCGCCGCATCAGCCTGGATGGTAGTTAACTCTGTATGAATTGTATACTGAATCCTATGTTCTTGTTTTGTTGACATATAATGCAGGAGTTGCAAGACCTGGGTGATGCCACTCTCCTCCTCTGTGGCCATGATTGGATAGAGTAGTTATTCAATCTGAAAAAGCGTATCTGAAGATATTGAATGTGGTGGAGAGAGTACTTGAGGGCTAACTCCCGTAGATGTAGAACTGGAGATCTGGAGGCAGGGGTGTAGCTAGAACTTTGTGGGCCCCATAGCAAAATCTTGAAAGTAGGATGTGCCTGACGAGTGGGCAGAGTCCTTCTTGGTAGCAGCCTTTCTATCTTTACCCATTGGAAGGACAGGAGGGAAGACAGAGAGGTTGATGAAGTAGTCACCAGAATGCAGGTTGAGCTAGGAAATGAACCATAGTCAATGCTGTCACAGGACAAATTCCCCCATTGTGGAGCTAGCACATTGCCATGGTGCCATCAGATGCAGAAAGTGGGTAGGTAGGCACAGACAGGTCATGGTGTGCCTGAGGGAGCCCCCAAAGCCTACAGGTGGACCAGTAGCTGCCAAGTTACTATAATAATAGTTTCCTCTAGGGAGGCTTGTAGAAATACGGAAGAGCCTGTGAGAAGACAGCTGAGCCGGCTGGGATAGACGGCTGGGATCCCTCTTCAGCCCAGGAGCAGGTGCACGGATGGAGAGGGACCCTCCAGGGACAGTGATGACTCTCCTCCCCATTTATATGTATGGAGGAGTATGTAGTCTACGGCATCATATGGTTTCACCCAGGGAGAGCTCTGCCAGCAGCCAGTATGAGGTGAGAGAGGGGGAGGAGTAAAGTACTATAACAAGATAAGGCAAACATACATACAGGGTAGTCAGCTGAGGGCCTCCTTCACATGCTCCGAGTGCATCATAGATGTAGTCCAGGGGCATATCTATATTGGGTGCAGGGTGCACACAAGCCACTGGGCCCAGGGGGGCCCATACTGCATACCCTGGACCCATTTATTCAATACTAACCTCTCCGTAGCCCTGCTTCAGTGGAAACACCACTGTACAAATCTCCGGCTAAATGGTGGGGTAGCCATTTTCCAGGCATTTTGTGCAGTAGGGAAATCGCAGGGAAAAAGGCTGCCCCAGAAAGAGACTGCACAAGGGCACCTTCCTCTCTTAATACGCCCCTGATGTGGTCCCTTGATATTCAAGGTAGAGAGGGAGGCTTCCAGGCACCCTCATGGGCCGAGAGAGCTGTAGTCGAAAATTCAAGATGGCAGCCAGCTCATGGGACATGACACACTGTGGCAGTCAGCAATCTGTGTAGCCGCCAACTGCAAAAGCACCACCGGCAGGAGCCCCTGGAGGTGATCGTGTCAGAGGGGCATCCACTGGCCTGAAACGCTACAAGTGGGCGTCTCAGTTGTTTGAAAATTGGATGCAGTATTTGCATGAAGACGCAGATGGTACAGCTGAGAAATATTGAGCTGTCAGTATGTTATAGATTCTGAGGTGAGGTACTGACATCCGAGGTAGATATACTAAGCCTTGGAGGGAGATAAAGTGGAGAGAGGTAAAGTACTAACCAATCAGCTCCTATCATTTTTCAATCACAGCCTGTCTCCATTTTATGTCTCTCCATGTGGTGCTTTAAACTTTTGACCCCTAATTAATCATCTAACCACTAATGAGTGGGACTGACTGTGATCCTGTTTCTGAGTGCACTGCCTCCCACTGGCTTCTCATAACATCAGTCTTATCAGGTCAGCTGCTTATCAGTCCCACACAAGTCATAAATAGTAGTTATTTCTGCCAATATTTATTAGGAGTTACTATTGGGCAGAGGCCTATGTAGCACGCTTTTCTTTCATAAAATTATGTATAAACTGCAGTTTCTGCATACTTTTATAAACTGTCGCCATGTACTAATAGCGCAATGTACAGAAATCTCCGGCAGAATGCTTATAGGCGCTACAGACCGCAGGCCCCATTATTATCAATGGGCATGATCTGACCCCTATGTACCAAACTCCAAAAAGCAAAGCTTTTCAAAGTTTGGCCCTGGAAGTTTACACCAGGGGAGTCAAACTCGGGCTATCCAGCTGCAGTGGGACTACACATCCCAGCATGCCCTGCAAACAGTTTTAGCATGCCCTTATAGCAAAACTGTTGCAGTGCATGCTGGGATGTGTAGTTCCACTGCAGCTGGATGACCCGAGTTTGACACCACTGGTTTACACCATCTACTGCTCTAAGCCTATGGAGGCTTACAAACAGTAGAGAAATCTTCTGATCTCTTTCCCACAGAAGCTGACACTGCGCACATGCCTTTGCGTATAGGGGGGCACTGATGGACACCTTGGATGTGTCATGTGACCAGGAAGTACCCTTCAGTGTTTAGAGATTGGAGCTCAGTCAGCAGCAGCAAGAGAAGATACAGTGCTGCAGGTAGGAGAATCAATGGACACTAAAGCTTAGAGTAGTGAGGGGAGAGAGTTACAGTGAGTAGGGGGTTACCAGCACTCAGACCCATCTCCATGTGTGCCTCCCCAGCCATTGACCTCACCGCGAGTCACTGTTATATCTATGTGTTTTTTTATTAAAAAGAAAACAGTCTCTTTATTCAATATTTATTTTTACTTCTATATATATATATATATATATATATATATATAATTATATATATATATATATATTTTTTTTTTAAATTGATGCGGGTTACCTGCAACATAGTAACTTGCAAAGGAATGTTATTCACAGACCTATCCTGGTCAGGTGATATCCGCGTCATGAGTTGCCTTGACAACTCACATCCAGTTTTTGCTGGTTGCCTAGGAACCTAATATTTACGAAACATATGTATTATCATAAGCCCCCTCTGGGTCAGGTCACCCATCACAGGTACTCAAAAAATCAGAGGTAATGTATGAACACTCATTATCATTATATGCCTCCCAAGTCATGTGATTCATCCATCACTGGTCGCATTGACAACCCAGAAGTGAGGCAAATTTTTACTCAAACAGCACTATCTCCTGTCCGGGCCTGAGGGAAACAAGAAATCTGTGAGTACCTTTTATATTTACAGATAGGTCTAAATATCCTTCCCTGCCGCATTTTGTCTTGTATATATACACATTTACATATTCTGTCTTCGACTACGGTTTATAACTAAACACTGTGTGAGAAGAGCTGATTGCACATAGAAACTTCCACTCCCCCTCACCTCCTAGCTGTACTCAATTATGACATTTAGAGAGGGTATTTATTGCACTCATGGACTAGTGGATCATTATGCCTCTGACGAAGTTGTGATACACGGAGAAACGCGTCAGTCAGACCCTACAGGTGGACTCTTTACTGAGCGGCATATATACTGTCACCTCATCGGACTGAAAATATGGGCACTTGTGAATGATCGGTCACAGATGGACATCCCTACTTTATCCCTTGTATATATATATATATTATATATATATATATATATATATATATATTTTATTTTTTTTTATTTTATGGTTTAAAAATATTTTTAGGGCTTTATTTTTATTTTATTTTTAATTTCTCCCAATCTCTCTAGTTTCCGTGATGCACATACAACTGACGAGGTACACAATACGCTCACACATGACATAATTATACAGATTTATTGGTGCACAGTACATGTACGCATAGGTGTAGCACTTTGCTTGGCATTGGCTAGACTCGAGGGTGGACACCTCAATATGAAGTTGCAGCCGACCAATTGTTGGATCCTCGCCCATCTTGCCATTGGGCAACCAGACATTGCTTCTCTGAAACTGACCTATAGTGGCCTCAGGTTTATCTCATGATATTGTACTAGTTGTAATAGTACACAAAACAAGAAGTCAAACTAAAGCCCAAGGGCTAAGTTCACTATGCGGAGCTATTTAAAGCCCCTGTATCAATGGCGGTTTCGGACACTGAATTTAAAGGGGCGAGTATATTTGATACATAACACACATGGTTTTGTATTGAATATAATTGCCGCTTTAAATCCAGCGGCCGAAACTACCTAGTAGTAAGTTGCGACAGTGAAAGCGCTGAAGAGTAGACTTAGCCCCAAATATCACACCTATGAACAAAACTTAAAATAACATCACAGATTCTGGCTCTGGGTGAGAATTCTCCTGGCGTTAGATCTCACATGACCGGTATCTCCACCGTCTGTCCCTGGAACACATAATACAATTCATAGCGTTAGACAAAATTAACACAGTAAGATTAACCCATTTTTAGGTACTTTGAAGATATGTAAAGTGAACTCAAAATATACAAGGATATTTTATAACGAGGGTAAACCGGGATTCCATTTTATCATCTGTCTTGAAGTAAAACCGGATGACTGGTGTCAGGATTCCGGTGCCGACATCCCAACAGTCGGGATTTAAACTACATCCCCTTCTATCATTATAAATTAATTTCATATTGCAGTTATTCTAATTCTGTTGATATGATAATAGTATATAGCCATTGTTTTGAAAGAATAACTATTAATAACAATAATAATAATAAGAGTATCAGTGCATGTCGGCAAGATGTCATATCCAGTGGCGGCTCCAGAAGTGGGTCTGCAGCACAGTTCAAAATTCAAATAGGGGAACCACACCAACTGCCACCCCAAACGCTGCCAAACATGGCCAGCCTAGACTCACTGGCAGTTGGTGTGGCTCCCGGATTCGGAGCCACCACTGGTCATATCTCATGTACAGTTGTATATATTACTGGCAGATACATTTTAAAAGTTTGTCCAGGTGATGTACTTTTTCATTTGTGATTTAGACATTGTAAATATAGAGCACTGCACACACAGTAGTATAACATGCAGTCACAATTTTGGCCCGTCAACATTTATGACCATATCAAAATATCAACATGGTTAAAATATCGACACACAAAGCATAGACCCTGTCTATATTATTACCATGTTGACATTCTGACCATGTCTATATTTTGATTGTCTACACATTGACCCTGTCGAGATTTTAACCTCTCTCTATATTGTCTACATTATATCGATGTCTACATTGTGACTGTTGACATAATGATTGTCAACATACAGTATAGACCATGGTGACATTTTGGTTGTATACATAATGTACCAGTCGAAATTATGGTGTATATACTATGGGCTTTATTTTTCAACGCGTTTTATCATTCACAACGAATGATAAAACTAATTGTGTATGATAATGGTGCTCCAGCCAATCAGCTTCCAACTGTCATCTGTTTGAACAATGACAGTTAGGAGCTGATTGGCTGGAGCACCATTTATCATAAGCAACTAGTTTGAATTATAAAACTCGTTGATAAATAAGGCCCTATGTTTGTCTGTGTTCTAATGTTGTTGAGCCCCAGTCAGGTGGTGATTAGTGGGTGCGTCCCATCTCAGGTACTCATCAAATTTGTTGACGTAATCACTCCACCTGCAGTTACGCGATACCGACTTCTCTCCTTGACAGCAATTAAACTTCCACCTACAAATGAAATATTGAGGGAATTAAGTTTTAAAATAACTCTTAAGCTAGGTACTAACTACTAACTATACAATTATCGAAGAAAATGCTCCTGATCGTGTGAACAATAAAGCATGAGCTGCACGCACTACAATATGTTGTTTCTGATCTCCCAATCCTGTTTTATAGTTCAAAAGAAAGTACACACAAAGCAAGAAATTGATTGGTGTGTACAGGTGCCCACCGATCCAATAATCACTCCGGTGTATCGGAGAGTTTATCGGATTGGCACTATCATATAGAGTGTGATATAGTGCCAATAGCATAACACTAATTATCATTTATTCTTAACGATTTTTACACAGTTTTAGTAAACAAGGCTTAAAACCTGCAGGTGGCGCTATTGCTTGGATGATATCTTATAGTTCTCTATAGATATCAACAGCAAATAATGAAGCCGCCATCTGTAACTGTCTTAGCAGTAAGAAGGGATTTTCCCATTTAAAAAATATACAGTACCAATATAAAAATATACCAACTTTATAAGGTATGTGGTCACATTGTTCACCGACGGAATGCCGACATCCGGCAAAATGCTGGTGACGATATCCCGAAAGTGAACAGGATACCGACGCCAGTATCTCGAAGCTCCAGAATCCCGATTATCCAGATGGGTAAGTAACGCCGAAGTCCACGGGGAAGGGGGGGGTTAGGTTTAGGCAACACTGGGTTAGGGTTAGGCACCCCCCGGCAGGGTTAGTCTAGGGAAAGGGGGGGGTTAGGGCTAGGCAGCCCCCGGGAGGGCTAGGTTTAGGGTGCGGGGAGGGGGGTTAGGTTTAGGCACCACTTAGGTTTATGGTGCGGGGAGGGGGGGTTAGGTTTAGGCACCACTAGGGGGTAGGTTAGGGTTAGGCACCACCTCCATAGGTTAGGGTTAGGCGCCACCAAGGGAGGGTTAGGGTTAGGTAGGGGTAGGTTAAAGTATTTACTTACCGCTGCCAGAATTCTCAACCAGCCGGGCTTCCACTGTCGGCTTTTCAGCCGCAAGCTTATCATACCGATCCCCTTTATAATGCCAGTTTGGTAAAGTTAAGATTTACCGTAATTATAAATGTGGCCTCCAAAAATATACATTGTTGTAGGAGACTCCCAGTGCTGGTGGGGGAAGCTACAGCTGTCGTGATGCATTTTATGCATTACTGCAGCACTAGTCAGTATCTCTGGGGTAATTGCATCAAACCTAAAGAGTGGAAAAGTTACTTATAACAGGGCCATAACTAGGGGTGTGCGCGAGGCTCTATGGATAGCACTATCCCCACTCCACGGTGCCTTCTAGCTAACGGGGCCTGGAATGGCACCCTGCAGCCAGGATCACTGCATCAGAGCTGCCCGGAGTGTCCACAGGACACTCCAGGCATGCCATGCACCCTGCCACAGCCGATCAGCCGCATTGCCAGCTCAGCACTGTTACCGGAGCTGCCAGCCTCGCCCTTTGTGTGACGTAATGACGTCACACACGCAACGTCATTACGTCAGGGCGCTCTGAGTGGGCGGGCTGGCACAGTGCGCATGTATGCCCTGTTATGTCTCTGTAGCAAACAATCAGCTTATAGCTAGCATTTATTATTATTATAGATTGTAAGCTTGCGAGCAGGGCCCTCTTACCTTTATGTATGTCTTTTACGTGTGTCTGTTATGTCTGTCTGTCCGCCTTTTACAACCCAGTAAAATGTTAATGTTGATTCAAATTGGAAAGCACAACAGAATTTGCTGAGCTATATAAGAAACTGTTAATAAATAAATAAATAATAATAAATAATTATCATCATTTACTTATATGGCGCCACAAGTGCTCCGCAGTGCCTTAAAAAGTACATAAACAAATAAGTAAGAAGCGACTTACAATACAATACAATCAGCGGCATCTTAAGAGAGGAGAGGGCCCGTGTGCACTCCCCGTGCAGGCCCCCCACCCCTCTCCCCCCAGTGGCCGGCGGCCGACTGACGCGGCTAGCCAGCCACCGGAGCCTTAGTAGACTCCGGGCTCTAGAGTGTGCCCGGACTCTACTGCGCATGTGCAGAACGCTGGCAAAATGGCCGTACCCCGGGATCCAGGAATTTTGGGCACAGTTTGTGGGGGCCCTTTATGTGCTGGGGCCTTGGGGTGACCGCCCCTGTCGCCCCCCCCTGTTAATCCGGCCCTGCCTGTCTCCCGTGTAACAACATCACATCACACATGCCTGCAGCCTGCATGGACAATCCTCCACAGGGCCAATGAGTGCAGAAAAGGTAACACGGAATGGGGATTGCAGAGGGAGAGGACAAGCCAGTCCTAAGTCTGCTGAGCAGTTTCTGTAATCCAGGGTAATAGCTAAAGAATATCGCTCCGCATGTGGACAGGCGTTTCTGTGTCTTCCAAACTAAGGGGTCTATTTACTAAGCAGTGTTAGGAGACAGAGTGAAAAGTGATGAGGTACCAGCCAATCAGCTCCCAACTGTCATTTTTCAAACACAGCCTGTGGGATGGCAGTTAGGCAGGGCCATCTCTTCCATTGGGCTTGTTGGGCAGTTGCCCAAGGGCCTGAAGCTTGTAGGGGCCCGCCAACCCGCCCCCTGCAGCTGCGACCAGTTGGTAAATTTGTGATATTTTTATAAGCCAGCCGACGGTGCATTGTATTCTGATCTAACCTCCCCATCCCCCACCCCCCCCGGTGACGAGTACCAGGGGCGTATCTACCCATTGGCCAGGATGGCACTCGCCAGGGGCGCCGATCAAAGGGGGGGCGCCGTCCGGCTGTGCCAACAGCAGCCAAGGGGTGGACTAGTCCCCCAGCCCCACAAGTGTAGGGCAGACCGCAGTGAGAGCGGTCTGCCCTACACAGTTTACAAACACATCTGCCAGCTGCGGTTGTGTGTTTGTAATAACAGCCAGCCAATGAGAGTCAGACTGACTCTCATTTGCTTCTGCGTTGTCCGCGGAGGGAGCCGGCTGGAGCTCACTCATGAGCTCCGTCTTCCGGCTCCCCCCGCAGCATGTGATGGGAGAGACGTCATGACGTCTTTCCCATGCAGGAGCAGAGCGGGCCGGGACTGCGAGCGGACAGCAGCGGTCGCGTCAGAAACGGGGATCAGGTAAGTTGTATTTTTTTTTTCTTTGTGTGTAAGCCTGGCACAGCGGGGGGGAGGGGGGCAGTGAAATAGGGGATGGCTGCTACTGGGGGCACTTTATGGGGGGGTGGTCACTACTGGGGGTACTGTATAGGAGTGGCCACTACTGGGGGCAATTTAGGGGGCGTGGCCACTACTGGGGGCAATTTAGGGGGTGGTGGCCACTACTGGGGGCACTGTATAGAGGGGACTACTACTGGGGGCACTGTATAGAGGGGTCTACTACTGGGGGCACTGTATAGAGGGGACTACTACTGGGGACTGCTACTCGGGGCACTGTATAGAGAGCATTGGGGGGACTACTACTGGGGGCACTGTATAGAGAGGACTACTACTGGGGGCACTATATAGGGAGACTTCTACTGGGGGCAATGTTGCATAGGGGTGACTACTACGGGGGGCAATGCAGCATAGGGGGGATTACTACTGGGGGCACTATAGGGGGGACTACTACTGGGGGCAATGCAGCATAGGGAGGATTACTACTGGGGGATTACTACTGGGGGCACTGCATAGTGAGGGGAGGGGGTCGCCAGTCCATTACATTGCCAGGGGCGCTTGGATTCCTAGATACACCCCTGACGAGTACTCATCTCAGTCCCAGTTTCACTTCATCCGCTGGCTTCAGACCAGTCAGAGAGTCTCTCTGCATGTGTGGGAGGTCTGATGGGCATGCAGGAGGGTTTCATTTTATTGACCATTTACATTTTTTTCCCGTGAATGGGTGGGTAGGGGCCCCAGCGCATTGCTTTGCCCAGGGCCCACACTGCTGTTAAGACAACCCTGCAGTTAGGAGCTGATTGGCTGGCACCCTATCACTTTTCACTCTGTCTCCTAACACTGCTTAGTAAATAGACCCCTAAAGCTCAGAATTACCAAGCAGTGTTGCTGAATATGCACGTTTGGGCCTAACAGATCTAATGCACGCTTTGCTATTCCTCTGGAATGTCCGAGAGGCTCCTGGATTTTGGGCAGTGCTCCCAAGATCACGACAGCGTAGTCCACCCTCCCACATTGACTACAGAAGGGGACGGGTCAGCCGTGATGACAAGATTTGCTGTGGATAGCCCCATTCTGGCATTATGCAGAGTGGGCGGGGCTGTCGAGACCTGACTCACTGCGTCATGCCGTCCGAAGTTGCCCCCCGGGACCTCCCATTCCAAGGAAGAAAGCACCACAATAGTAGGCAACTAGGATTTGATAGAAGTCACTTGTTTCTCAGTGGGCATGTAACCTAAACGTCTGTAGATGATTGTTGTACATTTTCCTTATGATTGTATTATTACTAGATGAATTTACCGTCTGTCCTCGGGGTCATTGCTGTGGCGGCTGTGCATGCCATTCAGGACAGAGCCGAATGGGCAGACAAATTCAAACTCTTCATCCCAGTTATTGACATATAGGCCCTCATTCAGAGCCGTACGCTCTGAGCAGAGCGCACGCTCTGAATGAGGGCCGGGCTCCATTTTCATGGAGCGTCCTCCTGGACGCTCGTATAGCTGTGGGTCACCACCCACAGGCTATACGAGCGTGCATTTTGATGGCCGCGATGGTCGTGACCATCGCGACCATCGAAATTGCGAGCCGGAGCCTGCGGTTGAGGTTTTCAACCGCAAGCTCCGGAGTGATTTTGGCTCTATCAGAGCCAAAATCACTCCCACTGACATCACTAGTGATGTCAGTGGGCCGGCTTCTGACGGGAGGCGTTCCCGTGGGAACGCCCCCGTCAGGGAGGCACGCCCCCGGCACGCCCACCAAAGGGGGCGTGCTGTCAATCAACATTGACAGCACGCCCCCTTTGATCGGACACAACGAGCGAAGGAAAGTCCTTCGCTCGTCGTGTCTGGCGCATGCGCACGACGGAGCTCCCTCCGTCGTGCGCATGCTCAGTGCAGACCATCGACCCACTTGCGAGCGGACAGCCGCTCGCGAGTGGGTCTGAATCAGGCCCATAGTTTGTCCAGAAACACATCCCTGGATCTTTAAAGGTGTTTTTACAGCTGAAGTCCCAGACGCGATCCTCAGCTCCATTATGATGGATGCTGCAGGAAGATAAAGAATGAGAGAAATATATTTTTTATATATTACCTTTTGCATACATCACTAAAATAAAAATATTTAACATGGCTAGAGATAAGATATATATATATATATATATATATGTTTTTATATTACACAGTATATATATATGTATATATATAAAAACACAGATGCTTTGCACTCACTATAATAAAGCACGGGTTTTAGCAGGGGCGTCACAAGGGGTGCGGGCTGCACCTGGGTGTCACCCGCCGATGGGTGATACCAAAGTGCCAACAAGAGCTGGGTACTGCACTGTAGCATTACGTGCAACACTCGGCTCCTGACACAGTGAGCCGGCACTGCAAATACTGACCCGTGGAAAGACTAAAGTGGAGTAGTTCGGGGCACGTGCCCAAGTCCTCTTACCACTAGGCCATGCCCCTTCTACCAGTGGGCGGCTTTGCCACGCCCACTACTCTAATAACCGCACCAGGTGTCACCCAATGCAGGGACGTCACTGGTTTTAGGTCATATTTTGATCAAAACATTTAAGCTTGCATTATGTAAGGACATCGGAAGCCTGGTATCGAGTGGTTGCCAGACATCCTTGATGGCAACTAGTCATCGTGTTACACCCCGGTCATTGCTGTAACTTGATGGATGGAGATAAAATAAAGTGCAGGTTATTTCTGGAGTTTCCACTACAAAATGATGCAGTTTCCATGAAAATCGGTTCAGGCGTTTTTGCGCCTGAACCGAGAGACACAATGTTCATACACACATATATATATATATATATATATATATATATATATATATATATATATTAGGGATGTGCAGGCTCGGATAGGTTCGAGTTTGCACGTGGAGTTCGGATTTTTCCCTCCAAAAAAACGGAACTCAGAACGAGGCAAAACGTCATCTTACATGGACGAACATCATCATTCCTTGTCTTTTGTCCAGGAATGATGATGTTCGTCCATGTAAGATGACGTTTTGCCTCGTTCTGAGTTCCGTTTTTTTGGAGGGAAAAATCCGAACTCCACGTGCAAACTCGAACCTATCCGAGCCTGCACATCCCTAATATATATATATATATATATACACACAGGTTGAGTCTCCCATATCCAAATATTCCGAAATACGGAATTATTTTGGCATGACTGAGATAATGAAACCTTTGATTTTTGATGGTTCAATGTACACAAACTTTGTCTAAGGCAGAAATTATTATAAATATTGTATAAAATTACCTTCAGGCTGTGTGTATAAGGTGCATATGAAACATAAATGAATTTCATTTCTGTACACAAACTTTGTTTGAGCCACAAAATTATTGAATATATTGTATAAAATTATCTGCAGGCTGTGTGTATAAGGTGTATATAATACATAAATGCATTATGTGTGTATATTTGGGTCCTATTCCCAAGATATTTCATTATGGTATACAATTATTCCAAAATACGGAATATTCCGTTATCCAAAATACCCCTGGTCCCAAGCATTTTGAATATGGGAGACTCAACCTGTATATATATATATATATATATATATATATATATATATATATATATATATATATATATATATATAATGTGTGTGTGTGTGTGTATATGTATGTTTATGTTCATTTGTCTGCTCTTATTTGTTTGTCTGTCTGTCCTGTTATGCATTCAGACACCCCTGCACTAATTGGGATGAAACTAACTCGAGATGGTCCCAATTGGACCTCGGCTTGGTGTACGCGGGGCAAAACTTTGACCCGGGGAGCCTGCTCTGAGCCTACCACTGGATGGATTTGGATGAAAACTTCACAGAGTGGTAACATTGGATCCCAGAAGACATACTAGGGGGTTCAGGTCCTGGTCAGACCTCACCATTGGTGTACGCTGTGCAGAACCTTGACCCAGGGATGCTGGGTAGAACTTTGACTCGGGGAGCCTATTCAGGGCCTTGCACTGGATGGATTTAGATGGAAACTTCACAGAGGGGTAGCAATTCATTTGGGATGCCTAATGGAGTAATTGAGGTACTGGTTGGACCTCAAGGCAGAGTGTGCTGGGAAGAACTTTGACCCAGCGAGCCTGTTCTGGGCCTTCCCCTGGAGGATTTGGACAACATCATATAATAAAACTTAATAACTTAAAGATTTAAACCTGAGCAATGCCGGGAACTTCAGCTAGTATGTATGTCTGTATATACCCCTTGAAGAAGTCCCCGCTGGACGAAACACGCTGGGTGCTCCTTTTTTCATGCCGCATGAACTATAGACTTCCAGTTTTTTTGCAGATAAGCTGACTTTTTAATATTTATTATCTATTTCTCGTATTTTTTTAAAAGCTATATGAAGTTGTATTTTCCTTGACCTGTATGTTAATTATTACTGTCCCTTGTCTTGAAAGATTTAGGCTGTTATTGTTGTTTAAATTAAAATTTATGTGTTTTATATCACATTTTATATTACAGCATGTGCACTTTGTTATTTACATCGAGATTCTAAGTATGTGAACCCTCCTGGTTATTTTTATGGGATATTGAATATATAAATTGTGTTTTTTAATTATGGTATATTAGCATGTTCTTATAGTTTTGAAACACACATGTTATAATCCTTTTTAACCTCATATGAATTGAATGTTTATATGTACTTTATAATAGTTTGGAATCATGAGTTGGCCTTCCTAATTCTTCGATTTGAACTCTATAGAACATGTGGGATGCTGTTCAACATGCCATCAATGGCAGGGTTCCGCCACCGGCAAATATTAGGGAATTGTGGCTCATTATCCAGGAGGCACTGGGCAGGGGGGTGCTTTGTACCCCTTAGCCAAGCGCTCAGACAATGGGGGGCGTGATCAGCGTGATCGTTCCCCCCATAGGCATAGGAGACTGCTTCGGCTGCTGCTTTAGCTGCCACGAGCAGTCTCCCAGTGCAGCCCAGCACACAGCAGCGTGTGCTGGGCTGCTGTGACTTAAGAAGGAGAGGGAGCGGTGCCGGACCTGGGTCCCCACCGGGCCCCTGCAGCAAGCCCGGGCCCGGGTAATTTCTACCCGCTCCCCCCCCCTCTCGGCACCCCAGGGAACAGGACAATCTACAGAGGTTAGAGGGACAATAATCTACAAATACTTCACAAAAGTCATGCTCTGCAAAGTATGAATTACTAAATTCTGTTCAATATGTTACAGTAAGAGGAAAAGAAATGTAATTTCTGAGATCTAAGTTCACTGTTAAAATACTAACTTACATTCTAGAAAAGTGGGAATCAAAACTGTCATTGTGTACGTTGTCTCATGGGTTAGGCGGCCATTTAGGGGCTGAACCAATCACATCATGTGCCCTGTCTTAGAGAGGTCATTGGCTCTGAGAAGAATGATCCGCTGCTATATATCTGTTCAGCCCTTGAAATAACTGCAGAAATCAACTGTGAAGGGAAAGTTTATAATCTAAAGCATATTTTTATTACCTGATAATTAAGCTAATGCTCTGGTGACGTGGGCACTGGAAGTTCAGCTCCTGATCATAATTATTGACCCATTTTTCTAAAGAAAAAAAATATAGTTATATATTATTAACATTACATAACACAGAAAATACACAGTTGTCTTTATTGGTAGGTAGGAGTTACTGCTGAACATGAAAGATAGTAGTGAAAGTCAGTCATGTTGAAGGTGGAGTGTCAATGTTACGCCTCCATGGAAGCTTCATTCCCTGATCCAAGATGGCCACCAACCTAAGTACTGCACATGCATAGCACCATCTTGTCACTGTGTTAGAGCGTCACAGTGGGAGATAGTAATCTTCCACTTAGCATCAGAGAGACCTGCAAATAACTGCAACCTAAACGCTTTCCAGTGTTCCTGCACCACTACCCGCTAGCTGCATACACTCACTGGCTGGTGAGCTGTATGACAGCCCACTACGCTCAAACTTCGCTCCATCTGCCAGTGATAACAGTGAGTACAGTTGTACCTGCTTTACCTTTAATAAAACTACTGCACTGGTTAAGTAACTGGGTGCGGTGGTCGGTCCGGGATCCACGTTCTTGCTTGCCGGAGGTGCGCAGGTGGAAGGGGGCATGGCTTTGTCCTGCAAAGCCATGCCCACTCATGGGTGACACTCTTCGGGGTGTGGCCGCATGTCACGCCCCCCTTCCTCAGCAATCAATGGGCAGGGGAGAGGCTAGGCTGCCCAGTAGCTGCTGTGCTGCTCCGCTGAGTAATCTCGGGTCAGCTCAGCAGCAACTGCTAGACAGCCAACAGCCCCTGCCTCTCACTGCAGTGTGGCTGGCTGCTCGGTGACACCATCTGAGGGGGTGACACCAAAATAGCAAAGCAGCTCTGCTAATTTGGTGTCACCCCCTTGGATGGTGTCACCCGGGGCGGGCCGCATCCCCCGCACACCCCTTGTGATGCCAGTGGCTGTGGCATAGTTTCAAGACATCTGCTGGTGTATACAGACACCATGCTACATCCTCAAGCATTTACACACATATTTCCAACAGGATATGGGCCCAGACACAAGTTTCAAATACACAAGCCCCAAGTCACTAGAACGCCTAGAGCAGCATGCAGACACCATCTAAGATACTGTACATGCACAGCACAGACTGCCACAGAACACAGAGTGAGGACAGCTCAAAGTGTTTCCAGTGCAGTGTGACAGCAGAGAATCTAATTAGAGCACAGAAGCTGCACAGTTATGTCTGTAATAAGCATGCATACAAGAACCACACTCAGAATGGGGGTTGTCAAGCCAAAATGTGCAGAAAATTATACAACATGGAAGTTTGCCATGGAAATGCAATGAAAAGTGAAAGATTATAGAAAATGACAGTATATTCCGGTGACAGTCTAGATGTAGAGAGAGCCATGGGTTCTACTGGATTAAATGTAGAGCAAGTTGTGTACTCTATCATACATGGGAAGATGTAATCTAAAGACATGTGGACAGCACAGCAGACAGCATACCCATTAATTTAAGATGTGTATTGTACAACATCAAGTTGTGTGAATGCAGCAGCATGACTGACTACATGATGTCTGTTTCACAGCAACTAAGTAGAGTGTAAGTAGATAATGAAGAGATGAAAACAGCGATGCTACAGAACTTGATGCCTGAGCTTTGATTTCCTGGTTGTGGCATTGGAAGGAAACACAGCAAAGTTAGCCACAGACATGAGCAAAGTTCCTACAGTTCCAAGAGTGTGTACACAAATGCTGAGATTACTGCATTGCATACAAAGAGTGAAAACACACATTTAATCAAGTTAAGAAATGTGGATCTGATGCAAAGCATGAAATAGAATAGCAGAGATTAATTAGTCCTGAATGTTACAAACAGCCACAGAAAAGATTACTGGTATTTTGATTCAGGTGATTCAGGTGAAACAAGGCATTTCAGCTGCTATGAAGAATGATTCACCACGTTAACCAAATATGAACCTATCTCAGTCAAAGGGACTGGCAATCAAGTGCTTACAGCTACAAAAGGTAGAACAATTAAAGCCCGCTTGAGAATTGGGACTAAAGCGAAAGTCACAGAAATCGAAGACATGCTATATGTACCAGAGATGGGAACAAATCTTATAGCCATCAGTCTCTTAGAACAGAGAGGTCACAGAATCCACTTCACTAAAGGCCAGTGTATAGTGCGAAACAGAAAATCTATTGTCAGCATTGGATAACTGTAAAAGGATCCTGAGGTACTTGAAAGGGACTCCTTCTATGAATTAGAGTTCACAAGATCCGGAAACCATGGATTAGAGTTATTCTGTGATGATGACTGGGTCAGATGAAGATGATCGCCATTCCTACACAGGACACTTGTTCCTACTGGCAGGCGCAGTGGTCAGCTGGGTAAGTAGGAAGCAGCCCACTCTGGCATTGTGTACTACAGAAGAAGAATACATGGCATTAACTTAATCGGCCAAGGAGGCCTTAAGGTGCCTACACACTAGACGAATTTTTGCAAATCGTGCAGTGCCCACGAATGATAATGATGCCAATCTGCTGTCCCGTGGGTCTTTGGTCATATCCTCAGAGCTTCCCCACATGCAGTAAAATCTGGCAATCTCGTTAACGATTTGTGGCATATCATTCAGTATGTATACACTACCGAATGACAAACGATGTCGTCCCGACCGGAACGATGCGGACGCCACTTGACAGGCATTTTCCAAATGACACAGATGCATGCACAGATCAATGAGACCCATGCATGCATCTGTGTTTAGAAAAAAAATGCTTGTCAAGTAAAACAAAACGACGTAGGGTCCACCCCTAAATGCACAACCAGCCCCAGACTTTTGAGAGCCAGTCTTGGTTGTGAAAATACAGGGGACAAAACATGTATATATTTAGCACAACCAGCACTGGGCTCAGCGAGCCGCTCCTGGTTTTGAAAATACAGGGGACAAAATGAGTAGAGGTCCCCCGTATTTTCCATAACCATCACGGGACTCTTTTTAGTGAGGGTCTAATGCCACAGCCAGGGGAACCCTTTCTCCGGGGCACCCCGGGCCTGGTCTGATAGCCTAGGGCTATCTCCGGCACCCCTGGGCGGTGGGTGCCAGGTTGATTTGTGTAAAGTGTGTATGTAAAAAATAGAATAACATTGGCCCTCATTCAGAGCCGTTCGCTATTTGCGGTCGTTCGTTTAAAAACAAGGGGTGGCTATTCAAATGATCCGTACGCACATTGCAGTCTGTTCACACCTCTAAGTCTGAACGAGCGAGCAAAACATACGCTCGTTTATTTGATAAAAACGCCCCCTGGCCGCACGCATCCTACGTCATGTCCGCTATTTATTAGATTAATCGAGTACATCGACCAGCGTATGAACTGCTCGCTATTCTTGTGGTTGGTGTTTGCTACCACAAATTTGCGTGCAGTTCTGGCTATAAAATAACCCAGTGACGTGGTCAATGACGCTGCTGTTTTAAATATACACACCCATAAAACGCCCGTTTTGACCTTTAAGCACGCCTGCGTTCGGATCTCCACTCCCCATTTTCAAGCACCTTCCCCTGTTACCACCCACATACGCCTCATTCTGTCACTCAAAATAGCAGGCACTCGCTATATAGCGTACAAAGGATTTTCGGCCGCACTGACTGGTTCGCGCATGCGTACTAAAAACCGTACGCATGCGCAGATGTGCAAACATCGCTCGGAACGAGCGTACTGCCGCTAACGAGCGGCTCTGAATGAGGGCCATTGTCTTTTAAATGAGAACTACAGGTCCCAGCAAGCCTCCCGAGCATGCTGGTACTTGGAGAACCACAAGTACCAGCATGCGGGACATTAAGGGCCCGCTGGTACCTCTAGTTCACTTGTATACATTGGTTTCCCAAAATGATCTCACTGACATTCTTCTTTATCTGTGTCAGTATATGTACTATTACTTTTCCTTCTAACCAGATATATTGTAATGCAAACCCTAATGCTATCGAGAAGTGAGCCTATTGACCTGGAAGTTTGTTCAAATGGTCTCCCTTGTATCGGATTATTGTGAGGTTTGCTCCTTTCTTATTAGTATATTTTTATATATTTTAATTTTTTTACTTTATTTAATTTTTCATGTGTGCAAAGCAATTTGTGTTTGCATATAAACGATTACCCATGTAGCAAAGTATACATATACACAGTTTTTTTAAAACTATCTTTACTGGTTAATCTCTTTCTTTTATCTGTGCTTGCGACGAGACCCTTGTGGTAGGGTCTCGGCTCCCGCAAGCCCGAGTGAACCTCCTTCTCTAATAGAGCAGGAAGTTCACTACTGACATCACGAATCATGTCAGTAGGTCCGCCCACAAACGGCAGGCGTTCCTTCTGGAACGCCTCCATTTGTCCAGCCACTGCCCCTCCCTCCCTACAAAACGGGGTGAGCTGTCGATCAACATCGACAGCCGCCCCGTTTTGTAGCGAGCCCCGGAGCGAGTGAAGTTCTCACTCACTCCGGGGTTCGCGCACGTGCATTGCGCACGCCACGCATGCGCACTGGCCGACTATCGACCCGCAATGTGTGTTCCTGAAGAAGGGGTCGCCGTACCCCGAAACGTCGAATAAACACATTGGCGGTTAACTAATTTTGCAAAGTCTCCTGGAGTGCCCCCTGATTTTCTTCTATATGCTTGTATGGCTTTGCCTTATAAGGAGGGCACCCGGAGCAATGTAATGGCCCACAGTGGCCAGCAAAGTGCCGGGCATTAATCTGTTTTTAATATATATATTATATATATCATATGTATGTGTGTGTGTGTATATATATTATATATATTATGTATATATATTAGTTCATTCCGTGAATTATAGGACACAATCCATGGTATCATTGTATCAAGGCAGATACCAAGTCATTTTCATCTTCATTTCCTTCCACTGATGAACCTAATGTAACGGTCACAGTGACTTCAGATGATGTAGTTAACTTTGTTGAATATGATGGAAAAAGTAACCCAGTTCAGATCAAGGATATCAGAGATGGTGAATACTTAGGGCCTGATTCAGACCCGGTCGGTATCAGCAGTGAGCTCGCAGCTGCCGATTTTAGCTATTCTGCGCATGCAGACTACTCATTGCGATCGCATCCCGCTCGCTCGCTCGCCAAGCACAGACAGCCCAGTATAATAAGTGACAGGAGAGGCCGTTTGTGGGTGTTGTCCAGTAAAAACGGGGGGGGGGGGGGGTTGGAGATGCGAACGCAGGCGTGCCTGAGTGTTTCAACGCCGTTTCAGAGGCATGCATAATTAAGAGGCAGCGTCATAGGAGACGTCACCAGCCTTATTTTTTTACACTGAAAGCCTCGCAGTGCTTGCGGTAGGGTAAAGTCAACCACAAGCACTGCGATCGCTTCCGATAGTCCTCGATATACCAATGTTTTTAAACACTTCCTGGAGATGACGTGGGCTACTGGGCGGCTCACCGTACTCTAATGGGCGTCTGCATACACAAAGTGATCGTTCGCTAAGACATGAAGGGCGTGCTTATGCCTTAGAGAGCGATGGCTTCCCATGCCGTCACTTTGAAAAATTTGCATACGCATCTAGCGACCGGGTCTGAATCAGGCCCCTAGTGAGTACAATGGAGCAAGCTGGCAGCAACTGGAAATGGCCATCATCACCAGATAAAATATTCTATACATCTTCACAGTCAAACAGGAAGATAAACACTGATTAATTCACATGGATTCTACAGGTTTGAGTAATTTGTATCTGAGCCTTTTGACTCGGAACAGAAATGTAACGTGAGTCACATTCATATGCAACATGAGTCACTTGTCAAAATTGATTTTAAGTATAGTTTGGTGAGCATTCAGTTTTTTGTTTGTGTGTCAATCAGAAGTTTAGGGTTTAAAAAAAAAAAGAAAATTATAAAAAAAGTCCCAGCTAAAATCATGTAATGTGGACCTGTTTACATGCAATACAAAACCTGAGATCGGTTTTTAAAGCAGAGTTCCTGAATTGCGAGTAGACCTGAGACGGGACTTGATTTGACTCGGTACCCTTAAGTTCGGGGGTGTTCGTATTTCAAGAAACCGAACTGCACATCTCTAGCAATATGGTACGTTAAAAAAAAAAACTTCTTGGATAATAAATAAATGTTCTACGTACTTATTCTCAAATGGGGAAGTGCTTGTCCGTTCCAATAACCACTTTGGGGATGGTAAGTCTTTTTAGGGCACTTTTTTGTCCACTTTCTGTGGTCTTCGCATCTGTAACACAGCCCAGCACCAAACAAATGAAAGACTTTCAATGTGATCATTTTACAATCTCTAAAACTGTAATTAGAAGCATGTGCAGTATAAATTCTTGATAATTAGCATAAAGATAACACATATATCACTCCAACGATAGGAATGTGTTAGATATACGACTCCTTCTGGACCAAGAGTAGGTCCCAATAGGCAGAAGTTCTTCCTCTGGAGTGGTGACTATGGAAGATGAACATATGTATATATGTGTCTGTTTAACTGAATGTATGTCTCTTTGCATATATATGTCTGTGTAACTATATACATCTGTGTGTGTGTATATATATATATATATAATATAATATATATGTATATAATATGCATTTAATATTGTAACATGGGGTATTGAAATGAGGACTCCAGACAAGCAGGTACTTGGTAAAGTAGTGTCTTTTTAATGTTAGCAGACACTGCACCTTGGCATACGTGTGTTTAGGCCTGGACACACGCACACAGGCACATAACAGAAAATAAGCAAACAACATAAAAGTAAATGTCTCAGCACTCCTTGTGCTAACCACCACCCCCAGCCTATCGCCTGGCTAGCTTATCCAGCATCAGGAGCAAGGAGCATCAGGTGTGTGGGAGTTTTAAACCCTTCCTGTGCTCCAGTGATTATTCCAGCTGGGTCTGTGTAAATGTGAAAACCTGGCATTCCACACCTCCTCTGCTAATACAGAATGCACAGGTTTCACTCCAATATAATACAGAGGCGTATCTATAATGGGTGCAAGGTGTGCGGGGCACACAGGCCCCTGGGTCCAAGGGGGCCCCGCACCGCACACCCTGCACCCATAGTATTACTTTCCTCTCCAGAGTCCAACGTTGGCGCGGGGGCCTGCCGCTGTAAAAACGACTGGAAAATGGCCACCGCAGTCATTTTCCAGTAGTTTTTACAGCGCCAGACCCCTGCGCCGACGTGGGACTCCGGAAAGGTAAGTTATACTATGGGCGCAGGGTGTGCACCAGACACGCCCACTGACGAAGTCCATTTGTGTGACGAAACATGTTCGGGGTTGCCTGGAGCTAACATCGTTTGGTGTCTCAGCTGGCGCTAAGGAGGAGGTCCGGTCCACGAGTCCTGCTGCGACGCGCCCTGAGGGTGCACGCTTTTATGTGGCATGGTTGCCGATGCCTTGCTTGATTCTGTTATTATTCTGCTACATTGTGAGTGTTCTGAACTACTTGTAATAAAACTGTTACTTTTTTACATACTTCACTATGGTGCGCTCCTTGTCTATTTGCTTCTAGAAATTATTGCCCATGAGCGGGGCCAAAGAAGTGAGCTGCACCTGCTAATGTGGAATTTTTTAAGAAGCTGGATTAAATGAGACTGGGACTGAGTTTACATCTGCGCAACAGATTCTGTTTTTTTTTAATCAAATATACTGTATATATATATATCCATCCATCCAGTACATAATACACAGGGGATGCCAATATATATATATCCATCCGGTGTACACAGTACATAATACACAGGGGATGCCAATATATATATATATCCATCCGGTGTACACAGTACATAATACACAGGGGATGCCGATATATATATATCCATCCAGTGTACATAATACATAGGATATGCCAATATGTATATCCATCCGGTGTACATAATACACAGGGAATGCCAATATATATATCCATCCAGTGTACACAGTACGTATTACACAGGGGATGCCGATATATATATCCATCCAGTGTACACAGTACGTATTACACAGGGGATGCCGATATATATATCCATCCAGTGTACATAATACATAGGGTATACCAATATATATATCCATCCGGTGTACACAGTACGTAATACACAGGGGATGCCGATATATATATCAATCCGGTGTACACAGGGCCTGATTCAGATCCGGTCGCAAGCGCTGAGCGCTCGCAACTGAGTCGATGGTGGCCCACTGGGCATGCGCACGACAGAGCCGGGTCCGTCGCACGCATGCGCGAGACCCGGATAGCGATGGGCACTCCGTCGCTCCGGGTCTCGCAACCATGTGATGTCAGTGGGGCCGCCCCCAAACGGTAGGCGTTCTCATGGGAAAGCCTCCGTTTGGCCGGCCATGCCCCCGGCCCGCCTACCAAAGGGGGCGAGCTGTCACTCACCATCGACAGCTCGCCCCCTTTGGTAGGCGGGCCGGGGGCATGGCCGGCCAAACGGAGGCTTTCCCATGAGAACGCCTACCGTTTGGGGGCGGCCCCACTGACATCACAAGTGATGACAGTGGAGAGCTTCTGGCTCAAATTGAGCCGAAAGCTCTCTGGGGTTTGCGGTCACGAGACCGTACCAAGTCCGATGGTCGCAATGGTCTTGACCATTGTGACCATCATCATGGCCGCTCGCAATAGCTGTGGGTGGTCACCCACAGCTATGCGAGCAGCCAGGAGGCCGCTCCAAAAGAAAAATAGCCCGGCCCTGATTCAGAGCGAGCGCTCTGTCAGAGCATCCGGCTCTGAATCAGGGCCACAGTACATAACATACAGGGGATGCCGATATATATATCCATCCTGTGTACACAGTACATAATGCACAAGAGATGCCAATATATATATCCATCCGGAGTACACAGTACATAATACACAGGGGATGCCAATATATATATCCATCCGGTGTACACAGTACATAATACACAGGGGATGCCAATATATATATCCATCCAGTGTACACAGTACATAATATACAGGGGATGCCAATATATATATCCATCCAGTGTACACAGTACATAATATACAGGGGATGCCAATATATATATCCATCCGATATACACAGTACATAATATACAGGGGATGCCAATACATATATCCATCCGATGTACACAGTACATAATATACAGGGGATGCCAATATATATATCCATCCGATGTACACAGTACATAATATACAGGGGATGCCAATATATATATGCATCCGGTGTACACAGTACATAATATACAGGGGATGCCAATATATCCATCCGATGTACACAGTACATAATATACAGGGGATGCCAATATATATATATCCATCCGATGTACACAGTACATAATATACAGGGATGCCAATATATATATGCATCCGGTGTACACAGTACATACTATACAGGGATGCCAATATATATATGCATCCGGTGTACACAGTACATAATATACAGGGGATGCCAATACATATATGCATCCGGTGTACACAGTACATAATATACAGGGATGCCAATATATATATGCATCCGGTGTACACAGTACATAATATACAGGGATGCCAATATATATATGCATCCGGTGTACACAGTACATAATATACAGGGATGCCAATATATATATGCATCCGGTGTACACATTACATAATATACAGGGGATGCCAATACATATATGCATCCGGTGTACACAGTACATAATATACAGGGATGCTAATATATATATACATCCGGTGTACACAGTACATAATATACAGGGATGCTAATATATATATGCATCCGGTGTACACAGTACATAATATACAGGGATGCTAATACATATATGCATCCGGTGTACACAGTACATAATATACAGGGATGCTAATATATATATGCATCCGGTGTACACAGTACATAATATACAGGGATGCTAATATATATATGCATCCGGTGTACACAGTACATAATATACAGGGATGCCAATATATATATCCATCCGGTGTACACAGTACATAATATACAGGGATGCCAATATATATATCCATCCGGTGTACACAGTACATAATATAAAGGGATGCCAATATATATATCCATCCGGTGTACACAGTACATAATATACAGGGGATGCCAATATATATATCCATCCGGTGTACACAGTACATAATATACAGGGATGCCAATATATATATCCATCCGGTGTACACAGTACATAATATACAGGGATGCCAATATATATATCCATCCGGTGTACACAGTACATAATATACAGGGGATGCCAATATATATATCCATCCGGTGTACACAGTACATAATATACAGGGATGCCAATATATATATATCCATCCGGTGTACACAGTACATAATATACAGGGGATGCCGATATCTGTACAAACAGTGAGTTTTGATGTCACCACTTATGTTCATGAAAAAAATGTGAGTATCACAGGTGTAATGTAACCTCCTACTGTAATGTATAATGCATATTATACTAGATTCATCCATGACCTGTATAGAAACTCTCAAATTATTATATCTTCATCATTTACAGGAGGTGATACAGCAGTGTATATGTATGTATATATATATATATATATATATATAAATATTAGGGGTGAGCGGGTTCGGATTTCTGAAATCCGAACCCCCCCGATCCGAGTCCGATCCGAGTCAGGCTCGACTTTTCCCGCCTGACTCGGATTCTGAAATCGAGGCAAAACGTCATCTTCCCGCCTTCCGAGTCTCGCGGGTTTTGGATCCTATATAAGGTACCCACGTCGGCGCCATTTTCTCACTCGGCTGTGGACAGTGAAGAGGGAGGGTGGGAGTTAGGGCTGTGTAGTGTAGTGTAGTGTAGTGCTGCTGTTGTCCACTACTTCAAAGTCCATAGGGGCTGGCTGTGTTGTGCTGTGCTGCTGTTGTTAATAGGGGCTGTGTCCACTACTTCAAAGTCCATAGGGGCTGGCTGGACTGTGTTGTGCAGTCAGTTCTCCATAGGGGCTGTGTCCACTCCAAAGTCCTGTGCAGTGTCCCAGTCCTAAAGAGGTGCTGTAGTGTTGTCCAGGGGGTGCTCTGTCCATCAGGGGTGCTCCCCCCAAGTGCTAAAAATATAATATATTTTCTGTGTTTGTGAATTGTGTGCGCAGTAGCCGCACGTGCATCAACAAAGTAGTGCCAAGCGTGCGCCTGTGTCATAAGTAAAGGGCCGGCTGGCTTGACCGTTAAAGGGTGCTGTAACCCCCGAAAGTACACTCCAGTCCAAACCAAAAAAAAATTATTTTCTGTGTTTGTGAATTGTGTGCGCAGTAGCCGCACGTGCATCAACAAAGTAGTGCCAAGCGTGCGCCTGTGTCATAAGTAAAGGGCCGGCTGGCTTGACCGTTAAGGGTGCTGTAACCCCCGAAAGTACACTCCAGTCCAAACCAAAAAAAAAATTATTTTCTGTGTTTGTGAATTGTGTGCGCAGTAGCCGCACGTGCATCAACAAAGTAGTGCCAAGCGTGCGCCTGTGTCATAAGTAAAGGGCCGGCTGGCTTGACCGTTAAGGGTGCTGTAACCCCCGAAAGTACACTCCAGTCCAAACCAAAAAAAAAATTATTTTCTGTGTTTGTGAATTGTGTGCGCAGTAGCCGCACGTGCATCAACACAGTAGTGCCAAGCGTGCGCCTGTGTCATAAGTAAAGGGCCGGCTGGCTTGACCGTTAAGGGTGCTGTAACCCCCGAAAGTACACTCCAGTCCAAACCAAAAAAAAAATTATTTTCTGTGTTTGTGAATTGTGTGCGCAGTAGCCGCACGTGCATCAACAAAGTAGTGCCAAGCGTGCGCCTGTGTCATAAGTAAAGGGCCGGCTGGCTTGACCGTTAAAGGGTGCTGTAACCCCCGAAAGTACACTCCAGTCCAAACCAAAAAAAAATTATTTTCTGTGTTTGTGAATTGTGTGCGCAGTAGCCGCACGTGCATCAACAAAGTAGTGCCAAGCGTGCGCCTGTGTCATAAGTAAAGGGCCGGCTGGCTTGACCGTTAAGGGTGCTGTAACCCCCGAAAGTACACTCCAGTCCAAACCAAAAAAAAAATTATTTTCTGTGTTTGTGAATTGTGTGCGCAGTAGCCGCACGTGCATCAACAAAGTAGTGCCAAGCGTGCGCCTGTGTCATAAGTAAAGGGCCGGCTGGCTTGACCGTTAAGGGTGCTGTAACCCCCGAAAGTACACTCCAGTCCAAACCAAAAAAAAATTATTTTCTGTGTTTGTGAATTGTGTGCGCAGTAGCCGCACGTGCATCAACAAAGTAGTGCCAAGCGTGCGCCTGTGTCATAAGTAAAGGGCCGGCTGGCTTGACCGTTAAAGGGTGCTGTAACCCCCGAAAGTACACTCCAGTCCAAACCAAAAAAAAATTATTTTCTGTGTTTGTGAATTGTGTGCGCAGTAGCCGCACGTGCATCAACGAAGTAGTGCCAAGCGTGCGCCTGTGTCATAAGTAAAGGGCCGGCTGGCTTGACCGTTAAGGGTGCTGTAACCCCCGAAAGTACACTCCAGTCCAAACCAAAAAAAAAATTATTTTCTGTGTTTGTGAATTGTGTGCGCAGTAGCCGCACGTGCATCAACAAAGTAGTGCCAAGCGTGCGCCTGTGTCATAAGTAAAGGGCCGGCTGGCTTGACCGTTAAAGGGTGCTGTAACCCCCGAAAGCACACTCCAGTCCAAACCAAAAAAAAATTATTTTCTGTGTTTGTGAATTGTGTGCGCAGTAGCCGCACGTGCATCAACAAAGTAGTGCCAAGCGTGCGCCTGTGTCATAAGTAAAGGGCTGGCTGGCTTGACCGTTAAAGGGTGCTGTAACCCCCGAAAGTACACTCCAGTCCAAACCAAAAAAAAAATATTTTCTGTGTTTGCGAATTGTGTGCGCAGTAGCCGCACGTGCATCAACAAAGTAGTGCCAAGCGTGCGCCTGTGTCATAAGTAAAGGGCCGGCTGGCTTGACCGTTAAAGGGTGCTGTAACCCCCGAAAGTACACTCCAGTCCAAACCAAAAAAAAATTATTTTCTGTGTTTGTGAATTGTGTGCGCAGTAGCCGCACGTGCATCAACAAAGTAGTGCCAAGCGTGCGCCTGTGTCATAAGTAAAGGGCCGGCTGGCTTGACCGTTAAGGGTGCTGTAACCCCCGAAAGTACACTCCAGTCCAAACCAAAAAAAAAATTATTTTCTGTGTTTGTGAATTGTGTGCGCAGTAGCCGCACGTGCATCAACAAAGTAGTGCCAAGCGTGCGCCTGTGTCATAAGTAAAGGGCCGGCTGGCTTGACCGTTAAGGGTGCTGTAACCCCCGAAAGTACACTCCAGTCCAAACCAAAAAAAAAATTATTTTCTGTGTTTGTGAATTGTGTGCGCAGTAGCCGCACGTGCATCAACACAGTAGTGCCAAGCGTGCGCCTGTGTCATAAGTAAAGGGCCGGCTGGCTTGACCGTTAAGGGTGCTGTAACCCCCGAAAGTACACTCCAGTCCAAACCAAAAAAAAAATTATTTTCTGTGTTTGTGAATTGTGTGCGCAGTAGCCGCACGTGCATCAACAAAGTAGTGCCAAGCGTGCGCCTGTGTCATAAGTAAAGGGCCGGCTGGCTTGACCGTTAAAGGGTGCTGTAACCCCCGAAAGTACACTCCAGTCCAAACCAAAAAAAAATTATTTTCTGTGTTTGTGAATTGTGTGCGCAGTAGCCGCACGTGCATCAACAAAGTAGTGCCAAGCGTGCGCCTGTGTCATAAGTAAAGGGCCGGCTGGCTTGACCGTTAAGGGTGCTGTAACCCCCGAAAGTACACTCCAGTCCAAACCAAAAAAAAAATTATTTTCTGTGTTTGTGAATTGTGTGCGCAGTAGCCGCACGTGCATCAACAAAGTAGTGCCAAGCGTGCGCCTGTGTCATAAGTAAAGGGCCGGCTGGCTTGACCGTTAAGGGTGCTGTAACCCCCGAAAGTACACTCCAGTCCAAACCAAAAAAAAATTATTTTCTGTGTTTGTGAATTGTGTGCGCAGTAGCCGCACGTGCATCAACAAAGTAGTGCCAAGCGTGCGCCTGTGTCATAAGTAAAGGGCCGGCTGGCTTGACCGTTAAAGGGTGCTGTAACCCCCGAAAGTACACTCCAGTCCAAACCAAAAAAAAATTATTTTCTGTGTTTGTGAATTGTGTGCGCAGTAGCCGCACGTGCATCAACGAAGTAGTGCCAAGCGTGCGCCTGTGTCATAAGTAAAGGGCCGGCTGGCTTGACCGTTAAGGGTGCTGTAACCCCCGAAAGTACACTCCAGTCCAAACCAAAAAAAAAATTATTTTCTGTGTTTGTGAATTGTGTGCGCAGTAGCCGCACGTGCATCAACAAAGTAGTGCCAAGCGTGCGCCTGTGTCATAAGTAAAGGGCCGGCTGGCTTGACCGTTAAAGGGTGCTGTAACCCCCGAAAGCACACTCCAGTCCAAACCAAAAAAAAATTATTTTCTGTGTTTGTGAATTGTGTGCGCAGTAGCCGCACGTGCATCAACAAAGTAGTGCCAAGCGTGCGCCTGTGTCATAAGTAAAGGGCTGGCTGGCTTGACCGTTAAAGGGTGCTGTAACCCCCGAAAGTACACTCCAGTCCAAACCAAAAAAAAAATATTTTCTGTGTTTGTGAATTGTGTGCGCAGTAGCCGCACGTGCATCAACAAAGTAGTGCCAAGCGTGCGCCTGTGTCATAAGTAAAGGGCCGGCTGGCTTGACCGTTTTCTGTGTTTAGCCGCACGTATATATCAAATCGATATAACATAAATGGAGGACCAAACTTTCTCCGATAAAAATAAAATAGAGAAAGATCAAGAACCACTTCCTCCTAGTGCTGAAGCTGCTGCCACTAGTCATGACATAGATGATAACATGCCATCAACGTCGTCTGCCAAGGCCGATGCCCAATGTCATAGTAGAGGGCACATACAATCCCAAATGGCAAAGTTCAGGAAAATGACCTTGAAAAAGACATTTAAATCAGCTGAAGAGAAACGTAAACTTGCCAATATGCCATTTACGACACGGAGTGGCAAGGAACGGCTAAGGTCGATCCCTAGTATGTTCATGACTAGTGGTTCAGCTTCACATGACGATGGAAGCCCTCCTCCCACTAAAAAAATCAAAAGAGTTAAGCTGGCAAAAGCACAGCGAAGAACTGTGCTTTCTAAGAAGATATCACAAATCCCCAAGGAGAGTCCAAGTGTGGTGGTGGTTGCGATGCCTGACCTTCCCAGCACTGGACGGGAAGAGGTGGCTCTTTCCACCATTTGCACGCCCCCTGCAAGTGCTGAAAGGAGCACCCACAGTCCACTTGCTGATATGCAAATTGAAGATGTCACTGTTGAAGTACAACAGGATGAGGATACTGGTGTAGCTGGCGCTGAGGAGGAAGTTGGCGAGGAGGATTCTGATGGTGATGTGGTTTGTTTAAATCAGGCTCCGGGGGAGACAGTTGTTGTCCGTGGGATGAAAAAGCCCATCACGGTCATGCCTGGGCAGAAGACCAAACATTCCACCTCTTTGGTCTGGCAATATTTCTATCCAAATCCGGACAACAACTGTCTTGCCATATGTACCATATGTAAAGGTGAAATAAGTAGGGGTAGGGACGTCAACCACCTAGGAACATCCTCCCTTATACGGCACCTGCAGCGCGTTCATAAAAAGTTACTGTCAAGTTCAGAAACTTTGGCTAAGACCGTAAGCAGTCCAGGGACACCTAAATCCCGTTGTCCTGTTGTATCCAAGCGCCTGCAAACCACACCGTCAACTCCCTCCTCGTCAATTTCCTCCTTAGTCAGGATCGGAAGTAGTCCTGCAGGCCATGTCACTGGCATGACTGACTCTCCTATCCGGGATTCCTCTGGAGGATCCTGCATTGCTACGCCTACTGCTGCCGCTGCTGCTGTTGCTGCTGCTGGGAGTCGTTCATCATCCCAGAGAGGAAGTAGGAACACCACTACTTTTACTAAACAATTGACCCTCCAACAGTCCTTAGCGAGGAGGATGAAGTACGACAGCAGTCATCCTGAAGCAAAACGTATAACTGAGGCCTTGACCGCTATGTTGGTGTTAGACGTGCGTCCGGTATCCGCCATTAGTGCAGTGGGATTTAGACAATTGATGGAGGTAGTGTGTCCCCGGTTCCAAATCCCGTCTAGATTCCACTTCACTAGGCAGGCGATACCGAGACTGTACAGAAACGTCAGAAAAAGTGTCCTCAGTGTCCTGAAAAATGCCGTTGTACACAATGTCCACTTAACCACGGACATGTGGACAAGTGGAACAGGGCAGACTAAGGACTATATGACTGTGACAGCCCACTGGGTAGATGTATCACCTTACGCAGCAACAGCAGCAGCGTCACCAGTAGCAGCATCTCAGAAATGCCAGCTCGTTACAAGGCAGGCTACGCTGTGTATCACCGGTTTCAGTAAGAGGCACACCGCTGACAACCTCTTAGAGAAACTGAGGGAAATCATCGCCCAGTGGCTTACCCCACTTAGACTCTCCTGGGGATTTGTGATATCTGACAACGCCACCAATATTGTGCGGGCATTACATCTGGGCAAATTCCAGCACGTCCCATGTTTTGCTCACACAATAAACTTGGTGGTGCAGAATTTTCTGAAAAGCGACAGGGGCGTGCAGGAGACGCTTTGGGTGGCCCGAAAAATTTCTGGCCACTTTCGCCATTCAGCGACTGCGTGCCGAAGACTGGAGCGCCAGCAAACACTCTTGAACCTGCCCCGCCATCACCTGAAGCAAGAGGTTGTGACGCGGTGGAACTCAACCCTCTATATGCTTCAGAGGATGGAGGAGCAGCAAAAGGCCATACAAGCCTATACATCCACCTATGACATAGGCAAAGGAGGGGGTATGCACCTGACTCAAGCGCAGTGGAGAATGATTTCCGTGTTGTGCAAGGTTCTCCAGCCCTTTGAACTTGCCACACGTGAAGTCAGTTCAGACACTGCCAGCTTGAGTCAGGTCATTCCCCTCATCAGGCTTTTGCAGAAGCAGCTGGAGAAAGTGAAGGAGGAGCTAAGACGGAGCGATTCCGCTCGGCATGTGGGACTTGTGGATGAAGCCCTTCATTCGCTTTGCCAGGATTCCAGGGTGGTCAATCTGTTGAAATCAGACCACTACGTTTTGGCCACCGTGCTCGATCCTAGGTTTAAAGCCTATGTGGTGTCTCTCTTTCCGGCCGACACAAGCCTGCAGAGGTGCAAAGACCTGCTGGTGAACACACTGTCAGCTGAAGCGGAACGTGACACGTCAACGGCTCCTTCTTCATTTTCTCCTGCAACTGGGGCTGCCAGGAAAAAACTTAGGTATCCTAAGTAACCCGCTGGCGGTGATGCAGGGCAGGCAGGACCAAGTTTGGACATCTGGTCCGGACTGAAGGACCTGGCAACAATTTCTGACATGTCTACTGTCACTGCATATGATACTGTCACCATTGACAGAATGGTGGAGGATTACATCGGTGACAGCATCCAAGTAGGCATGGCAGACAGTCCATACCTGTACTGGCAGGAAAAAGAGGCAATTTGGAGGCCCCTGTACAAACTGGCTCTATTTTACCTGAGTTGCCCCCCCTCCAGTGTGTACTCCGAAAGAGTGTTTAGTGCAGCCGGGAACCTTGTCAGCGAAAGGCATAGGAGGTTGCTTCCACAGAATGTGGAGAAGATGATGTTCATCAAAATGAATTATCAGCTCTTCCAGGGAGACCAGCCTCCAGAAGGTACAGAGGGACCTGTGGTGGTGGATTCAAGTGGGGACGAGTTAATACTTTGTGAGGATGAGGATGTACACACTGAAGAGGGTGAGGAATCGGTGGATGAGGAGGATGAGGATGACATCTTGCCTCCATAGAGCCAGTTTGTGCAGGGACACATTAATTGCCAGCTTGTTTTGTGGGGGCCCAAACGAACCAATCATTTCAGCCACAGTTGTGTGGCAGACCCTGGCGCTGAAATGATTGGTTTGTTAAAGTGTGCATGTCCTGTTTATACTACATAAGGGTGGGTGGGAGGGCCCAAGGACAATTCCATCTTGCACCTCTTTTTTTTCTTTGCATTATGTACAGTTTGGGGCCTAGTTTTTCAAACTGCCATCCTGTCTGCCACTGCAGTTTCACGCCTAGATGGGTCACGTGTTTGTGCCGCCCACTCGTGTCGCTTAGCATAGTCATCCAGCTACCTCGGTGCAACGTTTTGGACATAAAAACACTATTGTGAGGTGTGAGGTGTTCAGAATAGACTGGAAATGAGTGGAAATTAAGGTTATTGAGGTTAATAATAGCATAGGAGCAGAAAAACCTACAAATTCTGTGATTTTAGCTGTTTTTATGCTTTTTTAAAAAAAAATACAGATCCAAAACACAAAACCCAGAACCCAAAACACGGAAGGGTGGTTTTGGCAAAACCAATCCAGATCCAAAACACGAAGAAAGATCCAGATCCAAAACCAAAACACAAAACACGAAAAGTGGCCGGTGCACACCCCTAATAAATATATATATTAGTAAATACACTATTTACCTTTAGGTGCTGCAAACGCAGCAGCGAGACTCAGCAGCAGAGGGAGTATCACCTTCATCACTACAGGGACAGAGCAGCCTCAGGACAGGTGTGATCTGGTCTCTGTCTCTGTGTTTTGGGCTTAATGTAATTCTGCCTTCCTGATGGTTTATATATGATGCTGACAGAGGGCCTGATTCAGAGCCGTTCGCTATTTGCGGTCGTTCGTTCAAAAACAAGGGGTGGCTATTCAAATGATCAGTTCGCAAATTGCAGTCTGTTCACACCTCTAAGTCTGAATGAGCGAGCAAAACATACGCTCGTTTATTTGTTAAAAACGCCCCCTGGCCGCACGCACCATACGTCATGTCCGCTATTTATTAGATTAATCGAGTACATCGACCAGCGTATGAACTGCTCGCTATTCTTGTGGTTGGTTTTTGCTACCACAATCTTGCGAGCAGTTCTGACTATAAAATAACCCAGTGACGTGGTCAATGACGCTGCTGTATTAATTATGCACACCCATAAAACGCCCGTTTTGACCTTTAAGCACGCCTGCGTTCGGATCTCCACTCCCCATTTTCAAGCACCTTCCCCTGTTACCACCCACATACGCCTCATTCTGTCACTCAAAATAGCAGGCATTCGCTATATTGCGAGCACATGAATTTCGGCCGCACTGACTGGTTCGCGCATGCGTATAACGATCCGTACGCATGCGCAGATGTGCGAACATCGCTCGGAACGAGCGAGTGGCTCTGAATGAGGGCCAGAGTCTTTTTACACATTAACCCATCCACATTTTAAGCATCACTTCACATAACCACACTAGACAAAGAGTGAAGGTTACAAATGACACAATCACTAATCCTCTCCCCTGGCATGACCTTCCTTCCAGTAATACCTTACTTTAGAATAAACTACTGGAGAGGTGCTACCCGCTATAATCAAGTGCCAGGAAAACAGATAGTGATAAGGGACACAGGTCACACCCATCACTAAACTATGACCTTTATTATTACTGTTTAAAATTGTTGTGAATCGAAAACAAACAATATACAATAATGGTGACATTTTCTATAAAAAATATAAATGACGTGTCAGGGATTACTTCAAGAAAGAAACAAAGGGATCAGAGAAAATGCAGGAATGATGTCCTATGTTAGTAAAGGTCCCTACATGCTAGACAATAACTTGAGCGATTTGGCCGATTCCAACGCATCAGAAAGACAAATCGTTCATATCGTCCAGTGGGTACGCTCTATCACAATCCCAATGCGTGTTCCCGGGGGTCGTTGGTTGCATCTTCAGATCTTTTGTACATGCAGGAAGATCTGTCAATCTCATTAATGATTCCCCTCTTATCGTGCAGTTTGTACGTACTATCAAACGACGAACAATATGTCGTTCAGACCTGGATGATGCGCAGAGCCGGCCCTAGGCATAGTCATTCTAAGCCTAGGGGCATTCGGCTCTGCAGCTCCACCCACTCCCCCCCACTGCCATGATTGGAGCCCAGCTCTGATCGGGCAGTGCAACCTGTCAGCTGACTCTGTGGTCATGGTGAGGGCCAGCCTGACCATTGCGCCTGGTATGCAGCCATGTAAAGTGCCATAGTGAGGAGGCTGCGCCCAGTGTCGGACTGGGACATGAAGGGCCCATCGGGGGAATACAGTGGTAGGGGCCCATGCTTAAAAGGGTGTGGTCATCCACCAGAGGGGGTGTGGCCAGCCACCACAGATGCTTGGCTAACCAATGGGCAAATCTTGGTGTAGTTTCTGTAGAAGAGAACCAAGCCCCCATGCTGATCAGTGTTCCTGGTAACTGACCATCTAATAGAGTAACAATCTATAATTTGAGGTCTGGAACCTGACACCTAGAGGAGGGGTGGGCCCACAGGCAGTGGGGCCCACTGGGGATTTCCCCTGTTCCCCTGTGGGCAAGTCCAACCCTGGCTGCGCCATCATCGCCCTGCAGCAGCACTAACAGGGAATGCGATGGTGCGGCAGACAGACAGGCACCGGGTCTTATGGTGTTATCCGAACATGTGATCAGTCCATGTGACCAATCTCAGTCATAGATTACATATAGTGTCCCCGGGTCCGGCAGCTGCAGCAGCATAGTTTTGCGGGCTGCTGTCAAGTTCATCACAAGAGAGGAGTACGGGAAGAAGCTGACAGGGATGTGGGACATGTGGAGTGCCCACTGCTGTGGAGGGTGCATGGCACTTGGGGACATGTTGGGAACATGCAGATGGGGGGTAAATGCTTGTAGCATATACTGTAGGGCACACAAAGGGTCATGTCAGGGAGACTCGAGGTATTTGGGGAACATACTGCTGTGGGGAGCTGGTCACAAACTCTGGGAGCATTTGTGGCACAAAGTGGGGCATGTGGTGAACTGATAGGTGGGGGGCATGTCATAGACTTCTGGGGTATAGGTGGTAGGGAAAAAGGTGCTGGGGCATTTGGAGCACAGGGGCATATGTGGAGCATACAGTTGGGGGACAGCTGGGGGCATTTTGGGCACAAGGGGGATTGTGGGGAAGATGCTGCTGGGGGAGACAGAGATGCTGGGGGAGTTTGGGCACGTGGGCGGCCCTACTGACATCACACGTGATGTCAGCAGTGAACTTCCTGCTCTATTAGAGCAGGAAGTTCACTGGGGCTTGCGGTGGACAAGGCCCTACCACAAGGGTCTCGTCGCAAGCCCGATGGTCGCGACCATCGCCAGGCCGCCCGCTTAAGCTGTGGGTGGTCACCCACAGTTTAGCGAGTGGCCTGGGGGCTGGTGAAAAATAAAAAAATGGCCCGCCCTGATTCAGAGCGAGCGCTCGCAAATAACGAGCGCCTCTGAATCAGGCCCATAGATCATGGGACCTCATTCAGACTCAGTCACAAGCACTGTGCGCTCGCAACCGGGTCGATGTTTTGGTCCTGTGCATGCGCAGAGGCCGCACTGCACGTGCGCAAGCCCCGGAGCGAGAGAGAAATTCTCTCGCTCCGGGGCTCGCTACCAATGGGGCGGCTGTCGATGTTGATTGACAGCTCGCCCCGTTTCGTAGGCGGGCCGGGGGTGGTCGCTGAACAAACGGAGGCCTTCCTTTAGGAACGTATGCCGTTTGTGGGCGGCCGCACTGACATCAGCAGTGATGTCAGTGGGGAGCTTCCTGCTCGATCAGAGCAGGAAGCTCCCTGGGGCTTGCGGTTGCCGAGACCCAACCTTAGGGTCTATTCGCAAGCCCCGATGGTCGCGATGGTCTTGACCATCGCGACCATCACCCTGGTTGCTAGCTAAGCTGTGGTAGCGACCAGGAGGCCGCACTAAAAAATAGAAGCAGCCTCCCTCATTCAGAGAGAGCGATCGCTTCTTGCGACCGCCTCTGAATGAGGGCCATAATCCTTTGCAGCAGTATTCAATCCAATGCAAATTGTAGCTTAATAATATGACACAATATAACAGTCACTAGCAACAATTTAGGATCCACTGATCAGTCTAGGGAGTAAGGATGTTCCTCCTAGAAAGCCGTTTGGAATAAATAAAATCTCTTTGTTGTATGAGATAAAACGTTTCTTACCGCTGAATCTTTATACAAAGAGGTAATGGTGAAACAAAAAAACGGTTAATAATATAGAAGTTCTCCTTGGGTGCTGGTTGCACTGTTAATGTTACCTGTCTAAAGGAAGAAAACTTTTGTTCAATCGGCTGGTGTGGTTCCAAATATGGCACTCCGTGTAGATCGATAGCAAGGGCTTTATGCAATCCTAACTCCCAGTACCTGTTTATAACACGGCCCCACTGGCAAATCACTGCTGGTGGCTGGTCTTCTTTAATGTCTCCGTGTTTAGGCTGCCGTGAGCCGGCACTTTAGGGAGGGAGAACAAAGGTAATGTCCTATTTGTTCAATAAGCACTTTACGTTAGTTGGGAGCAGTATTTCACAGCTTACTGTTCGACACGGCTGCGCTGGCAGATTACTGTCGGCAGCTGGTCTCCTTTACTGTCTCCGTGTGAGGCAGCCGGGAATCAATACTTTGTGAAAAGGAAAGGGGAGGTTCTAGTGTCCCTTTGTTCAATGGACCCTCCACGCTAATCAGCGTTAAGGAGCGGTGTCTCGCGGCTCACTGTTCGGCAATATGAGCTGATGGAGTAGGCAATAAGAGATGGAAGTCACGGTTAAAAGAAAAGCAGCATATATCCTTGACGCATTTCTCCGGGCACTACAACCCCCAGTTTCCTCAGAAGGTTAGCTGTGTAATACCTCTTTTCCACCAAAACCCAGGTCCGACCTGGGTTTTTGGACATGGTTCCAACCCAGGTCAGACCCATTTACACTGCACCTTCGATCTGGGTTACTCCCAGGTCAGCCCTGTTCACACCGAACTCAGGTCTGCCCTGCTAAACCTGTGAGATCATAAAAAGTGGGAGGTGAATGCCCCACAACCACCAATCAGCTAATTTAAGGCATAACCCAGGTCGGATAACCCGCACCGTTTACACTGCACCAGTACCCGGGTCCATCCTGGGTCCAACCCTGGTAGCTACCTGGGTCACTTGACCCGGGTTATTTTTCTGGGACCCTTTTACACTGAGCTGTGACCCGGGTAGACCCAGCAAAAACCCAGGTTTTTGCTCTGGTGTAAAAGGGGTATTAGTGAGTCACATTAGCCCTCATATTGCAGTATTCCCTCATCGCATTAAGGAGAATAAATTACACCTGTAGGGAAATGGGCTCCAGAGACAAACACCACCTAATTAAATCAAAACTGCTGCTTAATCAAAGTATTCTTATTTGTTGAAAAGAAGACTTTTCCAAAAATAAGACTTTTCCAAAAATATAATTTATAAAATTCAATCTCAATTCATTAACGGCAGCTGCAAAGTCCCTATACGGGCTGGAGCTGCCCCATATAACCATAGACAGAAAAACAAAGAAAAATAGACTATGCGCTTATTGCCTAATAATAATCTGAAATGGCAGAATAATTATAGCTAGAATCGATCTTATATGGGTAAATGTACAATTGTATTCATAAAACACATTTAAACATCTAATTGCATATATTTAACCAAATTGCTAGTCATTACTTATATACAAATAACAAATCTCTAATATAAAACCTAAATCATGCATGTATAACTAAAATAGCATATTTGCACCACACAAATAGACATATAATGCAAGCCCACTTTTGATTAGTTTTTTATAGTCTGATTTCACCAGCATGGAAATTCCTCTTTGAGGTTAATTGAATACAACTGTTTGCATATATCTCAATAGCACTGAGAAATCAATAGTGTAAGCAAGTATTGCTTTTTCCAAACAAAGGGTGATATATCCTCGTATCAATACAGGGCTGCTGGACTGAATTCTGAGTCCATAATGTATCACTGACAATGCCGCACAATAGTGTCTCCTTATAGGAAACAATGTCAGTCCTGCTGGAAATACAAGTGGCGTTAAGGGTTTTCTTGGGAGACCACAAGTGCAAGTGTTCTGTACGTTGCTTAGTGCAGAGGCGGCACAGCTGACGTGGGGTTACTGGTCTCTCAAGGCAATAAGCCTCCTATCCTTAGGCATCTCCACCATCATTATGGGGGATTTCAATATCCCCATTGAAAGTCCACAATCTCCTCATGCCTCCAAACTTCTCTCTTTAACCTCCTCTCTTGGCCTCTCCCAATGGACTGACTCCTCTACTCATCAGGATGGCCACTGCCTTGATCTTGTATTTACCAGACTATGCTCAGTTTCTGATTTCACTAATGCTCCTTTCCCTCCCTCAGATCACAACCTTATCACTTGCACGCTCTCCTCCATTACATCAACCTCAGTGTCATTGAAATCAACCAAAACTCCTAAAACACGCAGAAATATAATGCTATTAACTTTCAACAACTAGCTACCTCTCTACAACAACGACTCTCACCAATTTCTACAGTCACTTCTCCTGAGACTGCTGCATCACACCTAAACCAGATTCTAGAAAAAACCCTTGATGAAGTTGCTCCAGCTACCCATCACACACCATGTAGACTTAGACGTCAACCGTGGCATTCTAACTTATCAGGATGCCTACAAAAACTCTCACGTAAAGTAGAACGTCAGTGGCATAAGTCTCGTACTCCAAGTGACTTCCTCACATCTAAGACTATTTACAATTCTTATCGTACTGCTCTGGACACTGCCAAACAAACATATTTCCAATTTCTAATCTCTGCTCAAAGCCTCTAACCCCAAGTAACTTTTTAATACATTTAAACTGCTTCTTTCCCCTCCCTCACCCAAGCCACCTGCTACTATCTGTGCACAAGATTTTGTTTCCTATTTCAAGGACAAGATTGATAAGATCCGAAATGAAATGGTATGCTCTTCCTCAGCTAATGACCTGCTCAATTCCCTACCTGAACCCACATTCTCTTTGTTTGACCCCACAAATGAAGATGAAGTATCTACACTCTTCTCATCCTCCTACTCTATTACCTCTCCTCTAGATCCTATACCCTCACAAATCAGTAAAGCTCTGCCTCCAGTGCTCATCCCAACCCTAAATAAAATCTGTAATATCTCTCTCTCTCTACTGGGATCTTTTCATCACTGTTCAAACATGCAATGATTACTCCCATTCTGAAAAAACAAAATTCTGACCCTAACACTCTCTCAAATTACCGTCCTGTCTCCCAGCTCCCATGCCTCTCCAAGCTACTTGAGAGACTTGTCTACACCCGCCTCACACACTTTCTTAACGTACACAACTTATTGGATGCACTTCAGTCTGGCTTTCGTTCCCAACACTCCACAGAGACAGCACTGACTAAGGTAGTAAATGATCTGGTCACTGCCAAGGCTAAAGGTCATTACTCACTCCTAATTCTTCTAGATCTCTCTGTTGCTTTTGACACTGTTGACCACTCTCTTCTCAAACAAACACTACAATCCCTAGGTCTTAAGGACAAAGCTCTTTCTTGGTTCTCTTCCTACCTATCTGATTGCTCTTTTACTGTTCGTTTTTCTGATTCTGCCTCCTCTATCAGTTGGAGTACCGCAAGGCTCTGTTTTAGGTCCTCTACTATTTCCAATCTATACCACCTCTCTTGGCAAAATAATCTGCTCTTTTGGATTTCAGTACCATCTGTATGCGTATGATACTCAAATCTACCTATCCTCCCCAGATTTATCACCATCTGTATTGGTCCATATCACTGAATGTCTTTCTGCCATTTCATCTTGGATGTCATCTCGCCACCTGAAACTTAATATTTCTAAAACAGAATTAATTATATTTCCACCGGCCAATAACAGTTACCAACCTGATCTCTCAATCATTGTTGATAAATCGACAATCCACCTCGCCCCACAAGCTCGCTGCCTAGGTGTCATATTTGACTCTGAACTGTCCTTTGTTTCCCACATTGAATCTGTCTCAAAATCATGTTACATACATCTAAAAAACATATCCAAAATTCGACCATATCTCACACAAGACACTGTTAAAACTGTAATCCATGCACTAATTACTTCCCACATTGACTATTGCAATAGTCTCCTTACTGGCCTTCCCAAAAACAGGCTATCGCCATTACAATCCATTATGAATGCAGCTGCGATGCTTATCTTCCTTGCCAAATGTTCATCGTCTGCTGCACCACTCAGTCAGTCCCTCCTTTAGCTGCCGGTTTTCTACCATATTCAATATAAAATACTTTTACTTACACATAAGGCTATTAACCAAACCACACCAACATACATCTCTTCACTCATTTCAAAATATCTCCCAACCCGACCTCTCCGCTCAGCACAAGATCTGGTCTCTCATCCCCACGCATTACTTGCTCCCACTCACGGTTACAGGACTTTCTTCAGGCTGCACCCACTCTATGGAATGCCTTACCATGCACAATAAGATTTTCCTCTAGTCTCCAATCCTTCAAGCGTTCCCTGAAAACTCACCTCTTCAGGCAAGCTTATCAGATTCCACCCGCCCACATAACCTTCATAGCTTCCATATCTAATTACATCCCCTCTCACAGTCCACACACAACCTCACACATTGTCTTTCTTTCACATCCTCCTGATATTTGGCCGACATTCCTGTGTGACTGGATCATGCAGCCCACCAAGAAACTCTTCATTCTGGCTGGACCAAAATTGCAATATATAGCACCTATCCTTGTGTATCAATGCCTATTTCCCTATAGACTGTAAGCTTACGAGCAGGGCCTTCCTACCTATATATCTGTGTGTTATTACCCAGTTTTGTTCTATTTATGTTTCCAATTGTAAAGCGCAACGGAATATGCTGCGCTATATAAGAAACTGTTAATAAATAAAATAAATAAATAAGCGCATAGTCTATTTTTCTTTCTTATTTGTTGAAAAGAATAAAACAATCATGAATACTATACATCCTAAATATTAATTAACCTAATGCCGGCCATACACGTTGTGATTTAGAAACGTCACGATGTGTTGTACGATTTCCCTTGAGATTCTTCCATTGAAATTCTCCATTCGATGTGGTGAAATGGTGTACGATTGATCGTTCCGATCATGTGATCCGATGCATACATGTGTATCACATTGTACACAATAGATCACAATCTTACGGTTTTGCCATAAGATCTACGATCCAGCTACGCGACGGCAGGGACGCGCGTTGGCATCGTAAACGGACAGAAACAACACACGATGTGCACGATTGATCGTTACGATCGATCGAAATCGTCCACATCGTGCAAAAAAACGTACCGTGTATGGGCTGCTTTAGTTAGGAGATAGGAATTAAGTAATGGATGAACTTGAGGATCAGAGAAGATAAATATTGATACTAATAAATAATTAAATAAACAAGTCGTTATTTTGATATCTAGATGGAATAGAGGGACACTTTCTATGGGTTAAATCTTCTTTAACCATTACTGTTCCAAGGGGGAAGTTAGAGTTAAAACTTGATCATACAGCCACAGGGAATGTCAAAAGGTTCATACTAAATGATGTCACACTATGGATGGAACATGTATATAAAGAGTACACCAAATTAGCAATAATAAAAATGATACTACCAGATAATAACAAATAAAAAATTAAATGAAAAATTAACAATTGTGAAAATGAGAATAAATAAGAATATAAATAAATAATAACAATTATAATAAACCTATTCATAGGAAAATAATAATGGTAATAAATATAATATAAAATATAAAAATAAATATAAAAATAAAACGATAGCAACTCCTTTAGAAAAGGTGCTAATTTTACACACAAGGAAAGAAAGATATATAAGAAAAACCTCAAAAAACCTCAAAAATCCATTCTTTAAGATGGTCGTCAGGTGTTGGGTACAGCAAACGATATATCGTTAACAATGTAATGATTTAGAAATCGTTAACGAAGCACGATCTATCATTTGGTCGTTGGTAAGATTGCACAGTGTGTATGCACTAGATCGTTTGTCCGGGAGTTCCAGGGAAATCATTGACAACATCGCATTGTTTGCAAGTCGTCTAATGTGTACCCAGCTTAACTATGTGTGCTCTATTTATAAACACCTTGTTTCTGTTCTGTAAACTCTAGTTACAATAAATTATATTCAAGCTGGCAACAGTTTCAAAACACTGCAAACTAGATTCCACAATGTTGCAGAATCTCACTCCTATTTTCGCTGTGTCCTTTCTAGGGTGACATCCAGTAAATGCTGATCACAGTGTTAAAACACCTTCATTAATGAAGTTATATAGCTATTCTTGTTCCTTTATTCTCATTTAAACTGCAATAATTATATGTGGTCTGGAGTTGATTGTTTGTGGTAATTAGCCTGCATTGTTTAGTTTAGTATTCTGCTCCAGTACAATAGCGCTAATGGGTATAAACTAATAAGTACTCCTATTATATATTTATTTCACAAGTGTCGTGATATAAACAAAAAATGAATATTTAATCCAAGCTATATTACAGGCTATTCGTTGAACAGTGGAGTAACTGATGTCTATAAGTCATTTCTAATTTAAAATGATATTGCGGACATTCACTCTGTGTAAACTGACTGTGATCATATGCCTAAACTGGTGGTTCCCAAACTTTTTTGAATCACGGTGCCCTAGAGTATCAGCATTGTTTTCACGGCACCCCTAAGCCAAAAGTTTGTTTTTGAGAAAATCAGAAATTTTTTTGTAAAGTAGTAAAGTGAAGTATATTGTGCTGACCTGTCATCCTTAGGTCCAGTAATGTGGTGGACAGGTTTGAGCTTCTTTTTGTCCACATATTTACATTACATTGACCATAAATAATTTGATTTGGTGCTGGACAACCAACCTAAGCCCAAGATACCCCAGGGTGCCAAGGTCAGGGCTGCCATCAGAAATTTTGGGACCCGGTACTAGCAAAATAGGCAGCCCCCCCCCCAGGTATAAGGCAGAGTTGGGGAGAGTGGTGGACAATGTGGGTGGAGCTATAGCAGGGGTTTTGCCTCAATTGGTGCAAAAACCAGGGATGGCTAGGCATGGGGGAGGAGGTGGGGCATGGCACAGGGCATGGAACACTGGACAGGTGGGGGCACTGGGCTGGGAAGAGTGGACTGGGTTAGCAAAGGGCAGGGAAGGCTGGTTGGTCTGGGGGAGCAAAGAACAGTAGCGGAGGGGCAGAGAAGACAGGCAGGCTGGCTGGACATGGGGAGGGGGTGCAGGGAAGACAGGCTGGTTGGCTGGACTAGGAGGGGGGCACAGGGAAGACTAGCTGGACTGGGGGACGGGTAAGGCAGGGAAGGCTGGCTGGCTGAACGGGGGGCTGGGCACAGGATAGACTGGCTGGACTGGACTGGGGGGAACAGCGCTGGCTGGCCAAGAGAAGGGGGAGGCACAGGGCAGGGTCAACATACCTGCGTTCTCCTGTCCTGAGAGAGATTGGGCCCGGCTAAATGCAGCGGGCAGCAGGCAGGGAGAAAGAAAGAGCATCAGCGCTGTGGAATTCACTATGGAGTCAGACTGGAGCCGTCCGCCAGCATCCGCGCTGTTGCAGCATTTGAACTACGCAGCTGGCCGCGAGACAATAACAGCTCGCGGAAAGGCAGCCAATCAGGAGCGGCTGCTCCTGATTGGCTGATAAGGAGCTGCTGCTCCTGATTGGCTGCTGTTCCGCGAGCCAATCACAGTTCACGGCCGGCTAAAGTACATACTACATAGTTGAAATGCCACAGCGCTGATGCTTTTTCCCTGGCCCCTGCCAGACGCCCGGTGCATTCTTCACCGCTGTCAGCCAGGCCCCCCTTTCTCTGGGCCTGATACTAGAGTCCCGGCAGTCCCTCCCTGATGGCGGCCCTGGCCAAGTTGCACAGTTTGGGAAGCACTGGCCTAAACTAAACAGTCTCAAATGTGCATAAATGATATGGTGAGGTAGCTGCAAATTTAATTAGCAGCACAGAAATGCATTAGTCCATTTATATATATTTAAAGCTTTTTCTAGCAGGATGTTAATTTGAAATTGCTTTAAACAAATACTCGCCCAACAATACACAGCTCCCAAGGTAGTTTACAATAAATAACGCTGTTGGGTGATAACTAGCCAATGTTTAGCGGCATCAATATATTATTTATGCTGCCGGCATTTACTATGTACTAAAGGGGCACAAATGTATGCCTGGGCTCAGACTGAAACAATCTCTGATGTCAAAACTACACCATATTCTAAAGGCTGCCACTTGGAATTAGCAGTAAAATAATCAGCATATCCAAGTTGATTCTTAGGCTGGGAGCATCTGATTGGCTCATGAAACAGCAGCTTATTCAATCATCACAACACATGTCATAACCTAATATGAGCATACATTCAGCTCTACTGGTTTACAATGTAATTTATCCAGTTGTGTTTCTAGTGGAATCGGTATGAAATACCGATGGATGGGATGACGGTTGTCAGTACACTGACAGCGGTATCCTGATGGTTAAAATTCAGACAGGGGAATGGTAAGTAATGTTCCCCTGTCCTATTTACCCCCTAACCCTCCTTTCCTGTATCCTAATACTAACCCTCCCTACCCTGCACCTTAACCCCCTGGTGAGTGCCTAATGCTCCCCACTTAGTGCCTAAACCTAACCCGCCCTCGGTGGTACCTGGACCTAACTCCCCCTGCCCAGAGCCTAACGCTAATCTCGTCACGGCTGATACTCGCCTTTCTGTGGTGTCCTTACAATCGGGATGTCATCCCGACGTCGGCATCTCGAGTTATGTCGGGATTTCAGTGCCAGTGTTATCTCCGTGTTTGGGATTCCGATGCCAGGGTTCCGGCAGACGGCACCCCGCTCGTCTGGATCCTCACAGCATCCCAATAGTTTCAACATCCTTATTCAACACCCAGGGGCAAATTTACTAAAGTGAGAGTTTTTAGAAGTGGAGATGTTGCCCATAGCAACCAATCAGATGCTAGGTATTGTCTTCTAGAAGGTGCTAGTTAAAAGTTAAGTAGAATCTGATTGGTTGCTATGGGCAACATCTCCATTTCTAAAAACTCTCACTTTAGTAAATGATCCCCCAAAGAGAGTTCTGCAAGAGAGCTTCTATATCGTTAATGATTTTTATATATAAAGATAGTATGAGTACCTTGCGGACATATGTCTAATTCAAATAGGTATATTAAAAGTATTAGATGTAATCACTTTTTATGCAGTGATGACCATTTTACATCCACATCCTATAACATATGATTTTTATCTTATTCAGTTATCAGTGTATGAATTTCACCAGGACTATGGTTTCCCTTATAAAACAAATATATCTTCTAGTGTCCTTTCAGTATTATACCTCTTTTCCATTTGACTACTGGGTCGCACTTTGGATTAGGGGCCTGATTCGGGCCCACTCGCTAAGATGCGTTCCCGTAGACTGCAAATCCCGCAATCGCACAGCAAGACATCAGGACGCCCACTATGTCTTAGCGTGCGTTGGTAGTGCAATCGCAAGCCAGTCTAATGATCAAAGGACTGTGGCCCTGATTCAGAGCCGGACGCTATTTGTGGTCGTTCGTTCTGGAAAAAGGGGTGGCTATTCAAATGAACCGTTCGCTCTTTGCGGTCTGTTCACGCCTCTATGTCTGAACGAGCGAAGAAAACTTGTGGTCGTAATTTTGAAAAAGACGCCCCCTTCCCGCTCGCACCATACGTCATGTCCGCTATTTAATAGATTAATCGAGTACATCGAACAGCGTATGAACTGCTCGCTATTTTTGTGGTTGGTTTTTCCTACCGCTATTTTGCGAGCAGTTCTGACTATAAATCAACCAAGTGACGTGGTCAATGAAGCTCCTGTATTAATTATGCACACCCATAAAATGCCCGTTTTGACCTTTAAGCACGCCTGCGTTCTGATCTCCACTCCCCGTTTTCAAGCACCTTCCCCTGTTACCACCCACATACGCCTCCTCCTGTCACTCAAAATAGCAGGCATTCGCTATTTAGCGAACAAACGATTTTCGGCTGCACTGACTGGTTCGTGCATGCGTATCACAATCAATACGAATGCGCAGATGAGCGAACATCGCTCATAACGAACGAGCGGCCGCTTACGAGCGGCTCTGAATGAGGGCCTGTGAGTGCTTCAGTCAAAAAAAAATGCCAGTTGACGTGTACAATGATGCAGCCTTGTAATTATGGATGCCCATAAAACGCCGTTTTAACGCTCAGACACGCCTGCGTTTGCACCACCACTCCCCCATTTTCCAGGACCTTCCCCTGTTACCACCCACAAACGTCACATTCTGTCAATCAAGCTAGCGGGCCGTCTGGGTATTCCGAGCGATCGCTTCCCGATCGCCCAGACTGGCTCGCGCATGCGCATTTTGCCGCATACGCATGTGCAGACAGCAACGATCGCCCAGCAGCGCGCAAACACAGCCTAGCGAATGGGTCTGAATCGGGCCCTATGTTCACACACTGATTCCGGGTGTGACCCAGCTGAGACCCCTTACAGACAGACGACCCTAGAGCAGAGCCGGCCAATACGTCGATCGCGATCTACCGGTAGCTCGTGACCAACTTTCTGCAGAAAATGGGAACGCTGGTCTCTGAAGTGATCAGAGACTAAAGAAGCCTCTGATCGCTTCAGAGGCCAGCGTTCCCAGTGATGCAGTGCGTGGGTGATTTCATGATGACACCCGCATCTCCTGCGATGTGAAAAGCCTACGCGACAGTCAGTGGCAGGCAGCGGACGTCTAGGAGTGAAAGTGCAAAGAGAGGTAAGTACTGCACAGGGGAGGGGGCTCTACTAGGGGCATTACTGGGGGCACTGCAGAAGGGGCACTACTGGGGGTACTGTATAAGGAGCACTACTGGGGGCACTGCATAAGGGGCTCTAATACAGGGGGCATTGCATAATGGGCACAACTACAGTGGCATTGCATAAGGGATTCTAATAGAGAGGGTATTGCATTGTGGGCTCTAATACAGAGGGATTTGCATCATGGGCACTACTACTGGGGGCATAGCATAAGGGGCACAACTACAGGGGGCATTGCATAATGGGCACTACTACTGATGGCATTGTATAGAGGGCACTACTACAGTGGTCATTGTGTATAAGGGGCTCTACTGTGTGTCGTATAACGTGAATAAGGGAAACTACTATGTGGTGTAATGTGAAAAAGATTGTGCTGCTGTATGGAGTATTTGAATTAGGGATACTATGTGTGGTTTCGGCAGGACAAACCCCACGTCCCTTGCTGTGAGGTCACGCCCCATTTTTTGCCCCATTTTTTGCATCCCATGCCCCCTTTTTCAGGCTTGGTAGATCACAAAAGGTTTTTAGTTTAAAAGTAGATCACCAAGTCCAAAAGTCTGGCCACCCTTGACCTAGAGTGTCCTTATAGCATCAGCTTGACAACAGCACGCATTCAGGACCCGATTCAGACTTGGTTGCCAGGTTGCGTTCACACGCAGCCAGACGATGTTTGCAATCTGCGCACACATATAAGACGCAGTGCGCGTACCAGCCACTGTGATTGGGAAGCAATCGCAGCCAGTACATAGTTGCTTCGCAAGCATGAGTGACAGGACGTGCCATTTGTGGGTGATGACGGGGGGAGGTCGATGGTAACGGGGGTGTGGTGGTGCGAATGCAGGCGTGTCTGTGAGTCTGAACGCCATTTCAGGGGCGTACATAATTAAGACGCATAGTCAGCGTACACGTCACATGGCTGAGTTAAAAACAGCAGCACTCGCAGTGCTTGCAGTAGGGTAGGGTCAACCACAAGTGCTGTGTATGGGTCCGATATCAGCCGATGTTACCGATTGTTTAATACGTCTAATTTCATACCACGATCGCACGGCAAAACATAATGGGCGTGCCAATATCTTGCTTGCGATTGCGGGATTTGCATACTTTGACTTTGGACGGCTGCGTGCGAACGCAGCCTTGCGACTGGGTCTGAATCGGGCCCTCAGTCTGAAAGGATCACAGTACTTACAGGAGAAGGTCTGAGTAGTTATCTATACAGTCAATCTGTGCCAGCAATTATTGTGTGTAATTCAGCTGCTGGTTATCTCCAATGAATAATGAACCACCTATGCCACGGGCATGCAATCAGCCACTATGGAAATGTGCAGGACTAGGTGGAACACAAATTTATCGCTGACAAATGCTCTCCGTGGCTCTGCTGTTGATTCCAAAAAGTATTACTGATTACCTCTCTGACTAATGATCTAGAACAAGACTAATACAGCTGGATGGCATGCCATAGAGATGAAGGGATGAGGAAAGTGCGGAGCAATACATAGACTTGATCAGAGTAGTTTAAGAATATTGATACTAATCTGAAAAGAACAGGTGCGCTAATTAGTTGAGTGCAAACTATCATAAATCCACAGCTGCTGACTCTAAAAAAGGGGCTTCCTGCCTATGTCCCCCAAAAATGATGTAGAGAAAAAAGATAAATAAAGTCTGTACTGGGATTTATACTAAATATAAAAACAGTACCAATGTGCTAATTGAAACAATGTATTAATGTGATACTATATATAATTATTAATATGGCTGTAGATAGCCCGTCTCACATTACTGGCCGACAAATCCTGAGCATGGGATATAATATAATCTCTAAACAGAGGATCCGTAAGTACAGATATGTAGTGTCCCATCCAACGGGGAGATCCAATTTATAAACAGCTCTCACCTAGGGGCCCATTTATTAAGGATCGCATTTTGCAATGCGATCAGGGCATGCAGTACCGCCCATGATCGCATTGCAAAATGCGATCATACCGGTCGAATGTATGACCCGGCACATGCAGAGAGACGGGCTCCGAAAAGAGCCCGTCCCTGCGATGTGGCCGGAGCGCATTCCGGGCTGCTGCACATATGCAGTCCCGAGGACTGCACATGAGCGGCGCCCATTGCCGGCGGAGGGATCTGGAAGATCCCTCCACCGGCTGAAATGCGGTGAGTGCCCATAGGACACAGCGGCTAACACTATCTTCAGATAGCGTTAGCTGCTGGGGCCAATATCGGGAATGCTTCGCATTCCCGATATTGATACATTTGGCAGCATCGCATCCCCCATAGAAACCTATGGGGGAGGCGGCTGCCGGCGGCAATGGAGGGATCACAGCAGGTAGCGGAGATAGGTCTCTCCTTCATACATTCGGGGGCTACTTAGTATTTGAGGTAAACCCCCGAAAACAGGTGTTTTTGGGGAATTTACCTCAAATGCACTTTGATAAATGGGCCCCCTTATCCGTTGTCACTCGCCGGAGCCGGAATAGGCATACTTTCTTTTGACAAGAAGAGAGGAGAAACGCATCAGTTTCCTGGTACTACCTTCAATCAGGGAGAGACTGTTCCCCCATGTCTGCTAAAGATCCTCGCTGATGTTTGCAGTGGTCTGCGGCGAGTGAACAATCGAACAGCCACACAATACATTCCGTTGCCGTGACTTGCGTGTTTCGGTAGCGGTAAGGGTGGAACAGCAGAAGATACAGAGCTCTCTCACTCTCCGTGACTTTCCGGCTCCGGCGAGTGACAATGGATAAGGTGAGAGCTGTTTATAAATTGGCTCTCCCCGTTGGATGGGACACTTCATACCTGCACTTACGGATCCTCTGTTTAGAGATTATATTATATCCCATGCTCAGGATTTGTCGGCCAGTAACGTGAGACGGGATATCTACAGCCATATTAATAACTGGTACGAGACTGCCTTTATTGTCCCCTTTATAGGTGGATTGACACTTTGCACAAGGAAATTTATGGCTAGATGATCACGCCCCCCATTGGCTGTACATCTTTTATGTATTTATTAGCAATTTGTTGACTGCAGACAATTGTTTATATATAGTATCACATTAATACATTGTTTCTATTAGCACATCGGTACTGTTCTTATATTTAGTATAAATCCCAGCGCAGACTTTATTTATCTTTTTTCTCTACATAGTTTAAGAATATTGAACCTGAAATGATCTCTCTTTATGAAACACGGCCCGTGCGTCTTTAGTCCAGGCGTCTTTACACCATGTAAGGACAGTGTACTACAGAAGACCCGTAATGAGTACAATATAATGTCTATAGTGTTTTAGTCTTGACACAAAGTGATCATTTCAAGCAGCGTCCCTGGAGCAGTGACTGTTTACACTGCCTGAACGTGATTGGCCAGTCTCTCATGGATCACCGTCCACTGTAGTTTTCAACCATGGAGCATTCGCCACCCAGCGGTTAAACTGTGTATTGCAGGGCGTATATTGTATCGTGGTGTACAGTACTGTATGCCATGCCTCGCCATAACGCATATTTACATTCCGCGGCGGGGAAGCCGGAATGCCTCGATATCAGCAAAGATGTAAGAGGACGCATCTGTATATAGGAATGAAGACCCCCCCCCAGAATTTCATGGTGGCAGCTGATCTGCAATATCCCGTTGTTATTCTGGGTTTTTTTGATCTTTGAAGGTGAGAAGACAAAAGTCACCTATTATGTTTAGTATTTAATCACACAGTTTAAATACAGGGTGTTTCACTCGCTATTGGCCCCAAATTTTTCCTTATAACTTTTAAAGTCATTTAGTGAAATGTGTGTTGCACCCAGCAGGGAAATACTAAACAGATTATCTTACACCCTGTATGCCCGTAGCAGGTTCTTCGGATGGATTCGGAGAGGCAAGGAGGGGAGTCACACAGAGGTACGGATAAACAATTTCTTCCCGTAGAGCACGGTTTTATTAATAAACAGAGTGTAATTCTCAAAGATTAGTAAAAAAAAAAATAATTTTACATAAACTTGTTCACAGTACATTCACTTGGCAATTTACTATGCACAACAAACAGTTGGTCATTTAATGACATCATCACATTGACGGCAAATATGGTGTGCAACATACACTTCAAGTGATCTCACAGTTACCGTTAATACTGCATAGTTACCATTTTCATTGTTACTTCACAACACATAACCAATAGTTAACATTGCAAAACTCTGATAAACAATCCCGCAACCCTTGACTAGTGCGCACGGGGATAATGTCAATACTCTCTAGGCTGATCAGCACGTTGGGGCCCAAGGGTATGTATGAGAGGTGATTTATTCTCCTTATATGACATATGTCCTTGATGATTCCGGTTATAACTACCAGGTGACAATGTCCTAGTGGGATAGTGTATAATAGCTATTAACCAGGAAAGTTACCTTCGCTCCAGAAACAGGCTGTCCCGAAGTACTTTGGCAATAATAGTGTCCTGGGCATATGTGAGTGTGCTTAATGTCACAAAGTTCAGAACTCACCACACTGCTAGCTGTATCTCTGTGTAGTCTGTCTCTGGTGGATCTGGCTGACTCTTTTAATGAGGAGCTGCAGCCTCCGTTCACTGCTGTGGTCAGGGGCGCCGAGAGGGCGGGGGGCAGTTACTAATTACCTGCGCCTGGGCTTGCTGGAGGGGCCAGGCGTGAGCCCGGGTCCGGCACCGCTCCCCCTCCCTCTTACATCACAGTAGCCCAGCACACGCTGCTGTATGCTGGGCTGCACTGGGAGACTGCTCGTGGCTGCTAAAGCAGTAGCCGGAGCAGTCTCCTATGACTATGGGGGGAGCGATCACGCTGATCACGCCCCCCATTGGCTGTGCACCGGGCTGAGGGACACAGCGCCCCCCTCCCCAGTGCGCAGCGTCGCTGCAAAAATGTTTTTTTTTTAAAGGGGGCATGGCCACGCCTCCCGTGATTAGGCAACGCCCCCTGTCACCTGGGTCCGACGCGGCTGTCGGCGGCCCTGGATGTGGTACAATAGTTGCAAAGATAGGGGGAAAGGCTCACAGCTATGACTGCTGTAGATAGCTTGTAGAAGTGTCATCCACTCTGCTGTCTGCACCCTGGTGTGATTGCTGTTAGGATAATGCAGCTCTCCTAGCCATCCACTGCCTGTCTCCAGGGGTCTGGCTCTTCTCACACTGCAGCCACAGGTTCACTCTGCTACCACAGGGGCTCCAAACACACAGCACTCCTGCTCTCCACCACATGCATTCCCCTCTCCTCACACTTCCTGAGATCTCTTTCTCAGTCAGGGCACAAGCTGCTTACACGTGCTGTTTTCCTACAGCCAGCTCTGGGTCCTAAAGTCCTCCTCCTTCCTCCAAGCACACTGCAGTTCTGTGCTATTCATGTGAAAGGCTGTCAGGGAATTAACCCCTGCTTTCCCTGGGGAATCTTTCAGGGGTGTCACGTGTGACACAGACAGACCTCGGTCTATGAGAAACATGAGGAAATCATAGCATGTGTTGAAAGTGTTCACCAGAGGAAGGTGATGAGAGCTGGGGGCAGAAGGTGACAGGGGCTGGAAGCAGAGGAAGATGAAGGAGGCTGTTGGCAGAAGAAGATGATGGGGGTTGGAAGCAGAGGAAGGTGATGGTGCCTGGGGATGGAGAAAGGTGAAGGGGGCAGAGGAAGATGAAGGGGGTTGGGGGCAGAGGAAGGTGATGCGGGCTGGGGGCAGAAGGTGATGGGCTGGATGCAGATGATGGTGATGGTGCCTGGGAATGGAGGAATGTGAAGGGGCAGTGGAAGATGAAGGAGGCTGGGGCAGAGGAAGGTGCTGGGGGCAGAAGGTGACAGGGGTTGGAAACAGGAAGGTGATTGTGCCTGGGGACACCATCCCTCCTACCCCTGAGGCATCCACAGTACTGACATCAAGAAGACCTTGCAAGAGATGGCAGAGAAGAACTGCAGCCTGTATCATCAGTGACAGAGAGGCAGTGTGGTAAGTCAAAGTGTATTTTTACTTTATGTAAATGCTGGCATATCTTTCAGTTTACATTATCATGCTTCACATATCACACATGCAGGGGAGGGATGTGTGGGATCAGGGGTGGTGGTGGTGGGAAGGACCCTAGAGACATCAGTGTACCAGGCCCCGAGATGTCTGTTGCTAGCCCTGCAGCATGGACCAGCATTGGAGGGGTTTTACCACTGGGGAAAACCTTAGCTCACCTCCTGTATCTCACCATGGTGGCTTCTCAACTCCTTCACTGATCAGCAACACCCCGACCACCAGCACAGACCCTCCAAGATGTCCCGATCCATCAGGCACAAAATGCTCTGCTCCTGGGCTTCCTACTTAAAAGAGTATATGTTTGCAGTCACCTATGTTAAACTAGTTAATTGATGAGAAGGGTGTTTAAACACAGGTGAGGGTAATCATAAATTAAGTGGAAAGTCCAGGACCAGAGCCTTTTGTACCTGATGGAAGGGGTATTGCCTGCACTGCCCAGGCTTTGTCACATGCCGGCACTGTTCTTTATCCTCTGCTCCACTTGTAAGACCGCCTCAGCTCCCTGGTCCCTTCTTCAATGCTGGATCTGGCTCCCCAAAGGTATCCAGCCGCAGGGGAATTTTGCCATGAGACCTGGCCATCAATACACAGGGTTTAATATTCTTTTCTTCGGCATTGCTGCTGGCCGGCCAGGAGATGATCTGCCACCTTAGCACAGATTCAGTGACAGCCTGGCTATCGGGGTCAGCTAAAGTTCAGAAACCCAATGAAATAGGGGATAATGGCAAACTACCCTATCTACCCCTTGATGTATATATATGACTGGGCAGCCCTGCTCCCCTAGCAGAAGCTCTGCTGATCTGTTTAGCTTGGCTGAGGTAGGGATGACCAACATCGACTGTTAACCACTGATAAATTATGGTTTTGCCATCGATGGCAGTGATCCATTGGTTCACCACCATTGATGAACCAAGCAAGGTTTTTTTTTCCCTCCATGTGCCAGGACATGGGGTTTAACTTTGCCCCTCCCTGATATGACCTGTGAAGTCCCACCCCCACTCCCTGATTGGCCCACTGCCTGACCAGTAATAAACAGGGACGACCATCGGTAGAAGAAACCATCAATGGTTCAGAGCCATTGGTTTCATACCATGGATGCAATCCACCAATGGTACCATCGATGGGTAACCTACCGATGGCCACCCTTAGGCGACATCACTGTCAGTACATCACTGACTGCCCTCTCTGTAACCTCCAGCATGACCTGTCTCCTCCTCTGTATTCATTCATTCATTGTAGGCTGCGGCTTCAGGCAGGCTCCTCCCGGCTCACCTCACCACACAGATGAGTGCTGGGAGTGGACTTGGAGCTGGCCCAGAGCAGCTGAAGGAGGAGGTACATATGCCCAGAACCACGGGGCAGTGAGTGAGTGAGTGATACAGGCTATGGGGGCAGTATGTGTGGCTATGGGAGCAAGTTATGGGGACAGTGTGTGTGGCTATGGGGATAGTGTGTGTGGCTATGGGGGCAGACTATGGGGCAGTGTGTGTGGCTATGGAGGCAGGTTATGGGGGCAGTGTGCGTGGCTATGGTAGCAGGCTATGGGGCAATATGTGTGGCTATGGAGGCAGTGTGCATGGCTATGGGAGCAGGCTATGGGGGCAGTGTGTGTGGCTATGGGTTGCAGGTTATGGGGGCAGCGTGTGTGGCTATGAGGACTGGTTATGGGGGCAGTGTAGTGGCTATGGGGGCAGTGTGTGTGGCTATGGGAGCAGGTTATGGGACAGTGTGTGTGGCTATGGGAGCAGGCTATTGGGGCAGTGTGTGTGTCTATGGGGACAGTGTGTGTGGCTATGGGGGCAGGCTATGGGGTCAGTGTGTGTGGCTATGGGAGCAGGTTATGGGGCAGCATTTGTGGCTATGGGAGCAGGCTATGGGGGCCGTGTATGTGGCTATGGGAGCAGGTTATGGGGGCAGTGTGCATGGCTATAGGGGCAGGCTATGGGGGCAGTGTGTGTGGCTATGGGAGCAGGTTATGGGGGCAGTGTATGTGGCTATGGGGGCAGTGTGTGTGGCTATGGGAGCAGGTTATGGGGGAAGTGTGTGTGGCTATGGGGGCAGTGTGTGTGGCTATGGGAGCAGGTTATGGGGCAGTGTGTGTGGCTATGGGAGCAGGCTATGGGGCAGTGTATGTGGCTATGGGGGCAGTGTGTGTGGCTATGGGAGCAGGTTATGGGGGCAGTGTGTGTGGCTATGGGAGCAGGCTATGGGGGCAGTGTGTGTGGCTATGGGAGCAAGTTATAGGGGCAGTGTGTGTGGCTATGGGAGCAGGTTATGGGGGCAGTGTGTGTGGCTATGGGAGCAGTGTATGTGGCTATGGGGCAGTGTGTGTGGCTAAGGGAGCAGGCTATGGGGGCAGTGTATGTGGCTATGGGGGCAGTGTGTGTGGCTATGGGAGCAGGTTATGGGGGCAGTGTGTGTGGCTATGGGAGCAGGCTATAGGGGCAGTGTGTGTGGCTATGGGTTGCAGGTTATGGGGGCAGGGGTGTGTGGCTATGAGGACAGGCTATGGGGGCAGTGTATGTGGCTATGGGGGCAGTGTGTGTGGCTATGGGAGCAGGTTATGGGGGCAGGTTATGGGGGCAGTGTGTGTGGCTATGGTTTGCAGGTTATGGGGGCAGCATGTGTGGCTATGAGGACAGGCTATGGGGGCAGTGTATGTGGCTATGGGGGCAGTGTGTGTGGCTATGGGAGCAGATTATGGGGGCAGTGTGTGTGGCTATGAGAGCAGGCTATGGGGCAATATGTGTGGCTATGGAGGCAGTATGGGTAATTATGGAGGTAGACTATGGGGACAGTGTGTGTGGTTCTGGGGGCAGGATATGGGGCACTGTCTGTGGCTATGGGGCAGTGTGTGTGGCTAAGGGAGCAGGCTATGGGGGCAGTGTATGTGGCTATGGGGGCAGTGTGTGTGGCTATGGGAGCAGGTTATGGGGGCAGTGTGTGTGGCTATGGGAGCAGGTTATGGGGGCAGTGTGTGTGGCTATGGGAGCAGTGTATGTGGCTATGGGGCAGTGTGTGTGGCTAAGGAAGCAGGCTATGGGGGCAGTGTATGTGGCTATGGGGGCAGTGTGTGTGGCTATGGGAGCAGGTTATGGGGGCAGTGTGTGTGGCTATGGGAGCAGGCTATGGGGGCAGTGTGTGTGGCTATGGGAGCAAGTTATGGGGGCAGTGTGTGTGGCTATGGGAGCAGGTTATGGGGGCAGTGTGTGTGGCTATGGGAGCAGTGTATGTGGCTATGGGGCAGTGTGTGTGGCTAAGGGAGCAGGCTATGGGGGCAGTGTATGTGGCTATGGGGGCAGTGTGTGTGGCTATGGGAGCAGGTTATGGGGGCAGTGTGTGTGGCTATGGGAGCAGGCTATAGGGGCAGTGTGTGTGGCTATGGTTTGCAGGTTATGGGGGCAGCATGTGTGGCTATGAGGACAGGCTATGGGGGCAGTGTATGTGGCTATGGGGGCAGTGTGTGTGTCTATGGGAGCAGATTATGGGGGCAGTGTGTGTGGCTATGGGAGCAGTGTATGTGGCTGTGGGGGCATTGTGCCGGGAAGGTTAGGATGCGGGGGAAGTTACAATTAGGCTGCATGGGGAGGTGACAAGGTTAGGGTTAGGCACCAGAGGGAGGCATAGGGATTAGGGATAGGAGTAGAAATACTCACTAAAATAGCCTTACAGGCCCGTGAAAAGGAGCCTGGCCTTGCGATGTGCCCGTCATGTAGTCAGGGCTACTGTGCATGCGCAGCCACTATTGCCAGGGGAGGGCTCCATAGGTTCCCAGTAAGTTTTTGGATGTGTAGTCCATTAGCAACAATGGGCTAACGCCATCTTCAGATGGCATCAGCTGCGGGGGCCAATATCCTGAATGCATCACATTCCGGATGTCTGTAAATCTGGCAGCATCGCATCCCCAATAGAAACCTATGGGGCATGTGGCTGTAGGACCGGCTCTTGGTGCATTCGAACTGTGGCAGTGGGGACACATGTGGCCAGTGTCTTCATGGGCTTCACCACAATCATGAAGGTGACAGTGTCAGAGGCGACTCTGTCCATGTCTATCATCTGCATTGCCAGCTGCAGGATCTGTTTCCAAACTGATGTTTAGGATTAAACAATGTATTTTGACCAATGTTAAAAACATTGGTGCTACTGATGTTTACTTTAGATGTCTGTCAAGCCGACTTTGCACAAAAAAAGGCAGAAATGGAAGCCAGAGCAGCACGAGAAAAGGCAGAAATAGAAGCTTTCGAAAAACAATGTGAGCACGCCACAGCAATGGTACGGTTAAAGGTTTTGGAACAAGCTGCCAGTGGAAGCAAAAGGGACAGCAGTCCTAAGCCAGTGAACCCCTGGTTGCTGCAAACATTCCTGACAGTGCGGACAAAGAACAAAGAAACTCAGATACCTATGCAACACGCCACATCCAAGGTCAGTATAATGCACAACCACTTTGTCATCCTGACCCATTTTCACACACCATAGTGCACCAAGGCCCAACACCTCAACTAGCCCAATTTACAAATGCTTGGTCGCAAACCAATATGCCAGTAAGTCACCAGGTACCTGGCAACCACACAGTTCCACATGCAGCGAGACTAATAAACTTTAAACCAGCTCTTAGGCTGAATGCCTATGCACCCCCGTATCTCCCTATGTCTCTTACCCAGAACACCACAAATAATATGAACAGCACTACTCAGCCAGCAAATCCTTGCCCAAAGTCAGAGAAAACAGACATGTCAGGCTTTGCAAGATACATGGTTCGCCGTGAACTTACTAAGATCAGCCTCACTAGGTTTGAGAACTACAGAGGTTGGAAATGTGCCTTCAGAACCGTAATTAGTGATCTTGGCATTACTGCTGCTGAAGAACTAAATCTGCTGATCACATGGCTCGACCCAGAGTCTACAGAACGTGTCAAGAGACTCAGATCTGTTCACATTGATAATCTTGCGACAGATCTCATTGCTGCTTGGGAAAGGTTAGAACGAAGCTTTGGAAGTCCTGAAGCCATAAAGAATGCTCTGTTCAAAAGGCTGCAAGATTTTCCAAAAATATATCAAGGATAATGAGAAATTCCAAGAGCTCAGTGACCTACTCTTTGAGCTCCAGCTGGCCAAAATGGATACTCACTTACCTGGCCTCAGTTACCTGGACACAGCTCATGGGGTAAACCCAATAGTTTCCAAGCTGCCATACGGTATTCAAGAAAAGTGGACTACACTTGGGTCAAGATACAAAAGGGAAAATCGAGTCTCCTTTCCTCTTTTTTCATACTTCTGTGAAGTTTGTCAGGAACATCACAGAATCCATGAATGACCCAAACATCTCCTACAGTGAGTCAAGTCATCATGGTTCATCTACTCCCAAGTATGACAGTCCATGCTCTAACTACAAGAACCACAGAGGTCCAGTGTCAGTGAAAAAGACTGAAATCCTTCCCACACCAACATCAGCTCCTGACAAGAGCAACCAAGGTGAAATGATTGAAAACCCCAATTGCCTGTGTCCCATTCATAAGAAGCCTCGTCCCTCAAGAAATGCATTGGTTTCAGAAAGAAACCACTCAAGAAACGCAGGGAGCTTCTAAAGAAATTTGGGGTATGTTTCAGATGTTGTGCCTCTACTGAACATTTTGCTAAGGACTGTAAAATCACTATTAAGTTCATAGAGTGCGGCTGTGAGGACCACATGCAGGCACTTCACCCATCTCAATCCAATCCTACACTGCCTGCACATTTCCCTTCTGCACCATAGCATGGCAGGGAGAATGCAGATCAAACTGCAAGTGCTACTACTGTATCTTCTTCATGCTTTAAAGTCTCTGGGGAAGATCTTTGTGACAAGTCTTGTGCAAAGATATGTCTAGTCAATGTATACCCCAAGGGACAGCCAGAAAAGATTCTAAAGGTGTACTCCATCTTGGATGACCAGAGCAACTGATCACTTGCAAGACCAGAACTCTTTGATCTGTTAAACATAAAGGGAGATGTTTACCCTTACACCTTGGGTACCTGTAGTGGATTTACAGAGGTCTTTGGAAGAAGAGCCAGTGGACTGGTTGTAGCTTCTCTCAAGGACAATCTTGAGATAGCCTTACCCACACTTGTTGAGTGTAACCAGATACCATCCAACAAAGAGGAGATTCCTACACCAGAAGTCGCTCTTCATCACACTCACCTAAGGCCTATATCCAATGACATACCAGCCCTTGACAAAAAAAGCAGAGATCTTACTTCTGCTCAGGAGAGACATTCTCAGGGTTCATAAAGTACGCCAGCAGATCAATGGACCAAATGATGCTCCGTTTGCCCAACGTCTTGATCTAGGCTGGCTTGTCTGTATAGACAAGATGAAGAAGCCTACCAGGATTTCCTCAGTTAAGACAAACATCTTGCAAGCACAGAAACAGACAAATCACAGATGCACAACTCCTTGTTGTGCATCTGTGATTTGTCGGTTTCTGTGCCTACAAGAAGTCTCAACAGGTAGCACCTCCCATTATATATATTCAGGTTGTGCAGCCCAGGAATCTTTCCTATACAAGACAAACATCTTGCCTAATGGTTGCAGCACTCGTTTTCAGCCATGCCCACATCATTACGGATGAAAGAAAAGCTGGGCAGCAGTAAATTGCAGCTTGACCATCAAGATAACATGAACTTGGTCCTGTCTTGGGATGACAGTTTTGGATCGACAGTGTTCAATTCAACAAGTGAGGACAACAAGTTAGCATCTGCAAGAGAAGATAAAGAATTTCTCAAGATAATTTCACTCAGGACGATTCCAACAGCTGGGTAGCACCTTTACTCTTTAGCTTTCCAAGAGTGAAACTACCAAACAATCTACAGCAAGCAGTTGCTAGATTTTCCTCTTTAAAATGAACCCTAAAGAGGAAATCAGAGATGGAGAAACATTTTGTGGATTTCATGCAAAACATAGTGGACAGAGATCACGCAGAACCTGCACCACCAGTAAAGGAAGAGGAAGAATGTTGGTACCTTCCATCCTTTGGAGTGTATCACCCGCAGAAACCCAACCAAATTAGAGTGGTTTATGATTCCAGTGCTCAGTATGATGGTGGCTCCTTACTGGGCCAAACCTAAACAACAGCCTCATAGGAATGCTAATTAATTTTAGACAAGAACCTGTTGTAGTAGTAGCTGACATCCAGCAAATGTTCCATTGCTTCATAGTCAGGGAAGACAATCGGAACTACCTGGGGTTCCTGTGGTACAAAGACAACAACGTCAACAATGAAGTCATGGATTATCGGATGAAGGTGCATGTATTTGACAATAGCCCCTCTCCTGTGGTAACAATCTATGGACTCAGGAGAAAAGCCCAGGAAGGTGAGAAGGACTATGGATCTGATGCTCATTATTTTGTTGAAAAGAACTTCTATGTTGATGACGGAATAAAATCCTTACCAACAAGTGATGAGGCAATTGATCTTCTCACCAGAACACAAGAAATGCTTTCTGTAGCAAACCTCAGGCTCCACAAGATTATCTCCAACAGCCAGAAGGTAATGGAAGCATTTCCCTCTGATGATCATGCCACCAACTTGAAGGATCTTAATCTTGGTTCTGATGTTCCTCCCATACAACGCAGCCTAGGCTTACTCTGGGACATCAAACAGGACATATATACATTCCAAGTACCAGCCTATGACAAACCCTTCACCAAACGAGGAGTTATATCTGTCACAAACAGTATCTATGATCCTCTTGGGTTTGTAGCACCAGTCACCATCCATGGCAAGATGTTGCTGAGACAGTTTACCAAGGAGAACTTAGACTGGGATACTCCATTACCTATTGATCAACAACAAAGGTGGGAGATGTGGAAGAAGTTTTTGAAGATATTAGAACAACTCCAAATCCCATGTAGTTTGTTGTTGGTTTTGTCCTGGGCAAGGCCAAATTAACCCCAAGATCTGCACACTCTGGCCCTGATTCAGAGGCGCTTGCGAGCACTCGCTCTGAATCAGGGCAGGCATTTGTTTTTTTAGTTGCGGCATCTTGGCCGCTCGCATAGCTGTGGGTTACCACCCACAGCTTAAGCGATCGACCAGGATGATGGTCGCGATGGTCAAGACCATCACGACCATCGGGCTTGCGACGAGACCCTTGTGGTAGGGTTTCGTGGCCGCAAGCCCCAGAGAGCTTCTGGCTCTAATAGAGCCGGAAGCTCTCCCACTGACATCACTGGTGATGTCAGTGGGGCCGCCCCCAAAAACAGCAGGCGTTTGCATGGGAACGCCTCCGTTTGTGAAGCCACCCCCCGCCACACCTACAAAATGGGGCGAGCTGTCGATCAACATCGACAGCCATCCCTTTTGTAGTGAGACACAGAGCGAGTGCTTTTTGCATTCGCTCCAGGGCTCGCGCGTGCGCACTGGGCCACCATCGACCCGCTTGTGAGCGCAATGGCTTGCGAGCGGGTCTGAATCAGGCCCTCTGTACCAAGACTCGAGCTTTGTGCAGCTGTGTTAGCAGTAGAAATTGCTGAACTTATAAAAGATTAAATGGATGTTCCAATTGATTTATTCTACACAGATAGCAACGTCGTGCTTGGTTATATATACACAACCAAACTAAACAATTCTATGTATACGTCAGAAATAGAGTAGAGCACATCAGAAGTTTCTCCACTCCTGAGCACTGGCAGCACATCGCCAGTAATCTTAATCTATCTGATCGCGGAACAAGACCTGTCACCCGGAGAATGGGGCCGGATAGAAACATGTGGAGGTGGAGAGGAGATGGATCAGGGGACAAAGAAGATAGAGCTGGGGGAACTGAGGAGATGGGAGAACAGTGGAAGTGGTGCTTTGGGTTATAGAGAATAGATGGCACTGAGGGAACAGAGAAGAGATGGAGCTCGGGGCACAGAGAAGAGATGGTGCTGGGGGGACAGCGGGGTAGACACTGGGGGCCCAAGGAGATGGTGCTGGGTCAAAAAGAAGATGGCCCTGGGGGCGAAGAGGAGCTGGAAAGTGGGATGTATTGGAGAGACCCAGGCGGATGGTATTGGAAAGAGATGGTGTGTTGCTGATGAGACACAAGGGGATGGTGATGGAGAGACATAGTGGGATGGTGCTGGAGAACATGGCCATATAGAGCCGGCCCGTATCGGGAGAAGGGGTGTAGCCTAATCATGGCATGCTTAGCCACGACCTCTTTAGAAAAAAGTAAAAAAGCCTATTTACAGCATTGCTAACAAGGGTTATTGGCCGTTGAAGTCAGCGGGAAGATTCCCGGTGGGCCGATGCGCTTGTGGGGCAACCTGTCAGCCGCTGACTTTTTTGGGGGGGATGCACTTCCACTATACTGCCGGACCGGACCGCGTTAAATGACAGGCAGCCGGCTAAAGTATGAGGCTAGGCAGATGATAACTCTGTCAGCCTGCAGGACTGAGGGGCCGGGCAGAGCACCAAGTCAGCTGACTGGGATGAGAGTCCAGGCTGACTGAAGAGGCGGGTGGCAGATGGGCTGAGGGGCATAAAGGAAGGTACAGGAAGTACCAGTGTACAGATCTGACATAGAAGGCGCTGGTGCACCCTGCTTCTCCCTCACAGACACAGGTCTCTGCATGTGAGTCACAAGCAGTTTGGGGCTGGGATCATCAGCACCAGCGGCCCTTCTGTCAGTTTTGCTCATTAGATCCAGCCAGGTTTTATATAATGGGGGCATTGGTGGTGTGATCTCCCCTCCCCCACTCTTGCAGGGGACATCAGTCTGTCCAGAGTATGGGCTAGCTTAAGCCGTATACACAATAGATGATTTTTATGAACAATGGCCCTCATTCAGAGCCGCACGCAAGCGGGCGCACGTACGTTAGGCGTACGTACAAAAATATTTAAATTCAATGGCTCGCTCGTATTTTCGTTCGCATCTAAAATTCCTCCCTAAACTCTGACGACCCCTCCTCTAACTAACGAGCGTACGAAATAGCGAGCGTACATCTCCGAAATGGCTTGAAAGGAACGCACGCACAAGTATAAACAGGAAGTGGCCTTGTCAGATGTCGATTACCTGCTCCTTTATTCTGCCTACCTCCATCAATCGTATCATGCCAATCAATGTATCAATTAGCTTAATTGTTTGTTTTTTTTCAACACAATGCAAGAAACTTTACTCTTGTCTGTGTTTGTGTTTACCCGCAGAATACGTACGGATGAAACATTCGCTTGTATTGTTTAAAAAACATGTGAACCACAATTAAACAATTGTACTATTGCTGTGTATCCCCGCATATTTCCCTGGGTTCATTTCTTTATTTAAATTTGCTTACGCATGTCACTGCATCAAGCCTATCCTAACTCTCCATAGATTTCTGGCCCTGTCGAACACATGACTCATACACTAACCAATAAAATTGCTCCTGTTAATTTCCAAAATACATTAGCCAATCAGAAAATTTTTACACACTTTATCAAAAATGATTTTTAAGAAAAACACCATTGCCATCATGAGAGCCTCCGCATTCACCAGGCGTGAGCTGCTGGTGCTTACGGAGGTCATGGATCGCCGGATCACCAGCCAGCCAGAACCCATGACCAACCGGCAGAAGCGCTCCGCGTATGCGGAGGTACGGTCCCGCCTGCGGTCCTTTGGATCACGCCGCAACATCGGGCAGCTGGAGCGCAGGTGGTCCGACCTGCAACGGCGAACGCCCCGCTTGCTGGCATGCTTTCGCATGCAGATCCTGGCAAGTAAGTGTTATGTATTGTGGTTTTAATGTTTGTGTTTGTGGGGCAAACTGCGTGTGCATGTTTTCCTGTCTGTTCTATTTATTATTTGTACTCATATCTGCGTCTGCATGTTTTCCTGTCTGTTCTATTTATTATTTGTACTCATATCTGCGTGTGCATGTTTTCCTGTCTGTTCTATTTATTATTTGTACTCATATCTGCGTGTGCATGTTTTCCTGTCTGTTCTATTTATTATTTGTACTCATATCTGCGTCTGCATGTTTTCCTGTCTGTTCTATTTATTATTTGTACTCATATCTGCGTCTGCATGTTTTCCTGTCTGTTCTATTTATTATTTGTACTCATATCTGCGTGTGCATGTTTTCCTGTCTGTTCTATTTATTATTTGTACTCATATCTGCGTCTGCATGTTTTCCCTCTTTTTATGAATTTTTAATTCTACTGCTATTTTTTTTTTTTTTTTTTTTTTGTTTTTTTTGTTTGTTTGGCCGGATTTGTCCATAAACTAAACGCAATTTATTTGACATATTTTAGGGGGACAGCCAAGACTCCGCCGTCAACGTCGGCGTTCCCGCCCACTCTCCCCAACCCCCAGCCAACACTCCACCCCAAATCTTTCGCCTATTCCCCACTCCTCCCCATCCTTCCCAGACCCTCTCCCGGAAATGTCGGGACTCCTTCCCCTCCGTCCCACTTCCCCCTCTCCTCCACCCACCCCTCTTCCAATTACCCCCTCCCCGGAGTCCTGCATAACTCCGCCCCATTCTTTGGGGAATGACGGATCCTCCGAGGAGGATCATGGAGGTTTTGCCGGAGCTCCCGATTTGTTTCCCGGTATGTTTTTTATTATTTTTTTTTAAAGCACAAACTGTTTGTATGTAATCATGTGTCGTGCCTTTCTTCGTGTTTTTGTGGCTTGACTTTTGTTGATTGTGAAGGTTTGCCTTTACCTCTTCCTGGTGATTTAAGCATACACATATCATACCTGTGGGAATTTGTACCTAGGCCTTGTATTTTTGCCAGCCCCCCCTTTTTATTTATGTTTTTGGGTTTAGGAGTGATTAGTTTTTTAATTAATGTTTTTCTGTGGAGTCCCTATTGTTGTATTAACCCACACACTTTTCTCACCCACAGAGGAACAGAGGCGTCGGCAAGAGGTGGCGGATGTTGTGGGGCAGATGCGCCACCATGTAATCGGCCTTCTGGTGGCCCTCGACCGGCTGTCTGGCCTCCTTCGGCATTAGTTTTTTTTTTTTTGTTGTATTTTCCCAATAAAATTTTAAAGACAAATATACGTTGTGGCTCATTTTTAAAAACCAAAACCAAGATAGTTTAGCCTGACATAAGTTCCTGCAAGGATTTCCCTTTTTTAAAAGTTAGATTGTGTTTTGTCTTTGTATGTCAAACAGACACCAGAAACACATAACAGTAACAATGTAATTTCCCTTTTTGGGTGTAGTGTCAATGTCAGATTTCTACATTTTCCAGGTTCCTACTTGGTGCGCAAGCTGCTTAGGCCAATCTTACAAATCCCAAGGTTGGGCCAGGCTTCCTTTTGGTGTGGATTGGAAAGCTGAAAACATATTTCAGTTTTGCTCATCTGGCGTCAGTACTGGTTTACCCCTTAGTCAAATGTAACTTGTGTTAACCTGGTTACACTTGCTGTTAACGTCCCAAAAAAGGAAGACCATTTCACTCTTCAAACATTTATTCACCACATAACAGAGAAAACAAAGTGGTCACTCCCCAAAAAAATACACAGTGATAAATTCAAATACAACACATACCAAGAAAAAAATAAATAAAAACACAAAATCAAGAACTGGTTGACGAAGGACCATGCCAACATGATTCCACAAACATGGCGTTGCGATATGGGTTCCAGAATATATGCCCAAAAGGACCAGATCCAGGTTTGGTAAGGGTAGCAGGAAGTAGTGAGCGTTGGAGTGCCAAAGATTATGTGAACAAACAGAAGATGGTGAGAAAATTAAAAATAAATTAGATGTTTGCCAAAAAAAACAAACACATTAGGTATAAACACTGGAGTTTTGAACAAACTTACCTAAAAAATCTGGCCACCACATCATCGCGTATGGCCCCCCCACATACTGACCTTCGACCAACCTCGGGGGGGCCATCCTCAGGTAAGGCATCCTCTGGCTGCATTGGGACACCACTCCTTATGGCAATGTTGTGAAATATCCCACACAGGACCACAATTTTAGACACCATATCCGGCACATACATGAGCTCGCCACCAGAGCGGTGGAGGCATCTGAATCGGCCTTTTAAAAGGCCGATACAGCGCTCCACCACTTGCCTGGTGGCTGTAAGTGCGGAATTATACGCACTTTGTGGCCCTGGTGTGGGAGCCAAATAAGGAGTGAGCAGCCAGGACATGCAAGGGTATCCACTGTCTCCTGTGAACAAAAATAGACCACATCAGGAACACTGTGTATCAAGCTTAACATTGTTATGTACTAAAGGTCTCCACTTACCCAGAAGCCACGCATCACCAGCTTGTAGGTTGGTTAATTTCTGCCATATCCCTGATTGCCGGATGACGAAGGAGTCATGAGCACTTCTGGGTAATTTAGCATTCAGGGACAGGATCTGGAGGGAGGCATCACATACCACCATTACATTCAGGGAGTGATAGTGTTTCCTGTTTCTAAATATGGCCTCCAGCCGTGCTGGAGGCTGAAGTGGTATGTGAGTACCATCCACAACCCCTATGATGTGTGGGAAGCCAGCTATTTGGTAAAAATTGGCCTTGGCCACACTAAGGGCACCCATATCCAAAGGCATTTTAATAAAATGATGGAGGTGCTTGAAAAGTGCCTCCATCACTGCCCTCAGGATCCGGGAAAAGGAGGATTGGGAGATGCCCGCCACTATTCCGACCGTTGTTTGAAACGATCCTGAGGCACAGAAATGTAACACCGCCATAAATTGCGTCAGTGGTGGTATTGCTGTTGGACTGTCAATTTGCCGCTCAAGATCACTTTCTATTAATGAGAGAGTGTCTATGATGATTTTGGGAGGTAGACGGTAGCGTCTTAAAACCTCATCATCGGGCATTCCAAAAAGGGTGACACGTGTTCGAAATATCTGGGGCCTTGCATGCCTACGATGCCTACGCCTGGGACGAGTTTGAGGTTGGTCGTCTTCCGGGAGCAGGGCCAGAACAATTCGCCCCAGATCTACCTGAAATTCAAAGTTTACAATGTAAGGCTTTTGACCCACCCCAAAAGTAAGAAAAAACAACTTAGCTTTCTGATACCATCCATAGCTGCTTACATGCCGGGGTATTGTCATGATACGTATAAACTGTAAAAAAGGCAACAATGAGACGTCAAAAATTTAAAGGGTTTTTTTTTTGGTTAAAAATTGTTGCAAGCCAACACAGAAAATAACGGAAAAACACATTTGGCCATCGATGAAAACTACATTGCACACCGTACGTCAAATAGGGTTCAAATGGACCCAAAAAATGGAAAAGGGAAAAGCAAAACTGGATTATATGATGAATAAGCCGTCCAAAATGCGGTAAATTATTCGCAAATGCAAGTCACTACACCAACAGTCCAAAATGCGGTAAATTATTCGCAAATGCAAGTCACTACACCAACAGTCAAAAATGCGGTAAATTATTCGCAAATGCAAGTCACTACACCAACAGTCAAAAATGCAGTAATTCATTCGCAAATGCAAGGCGCTACACCAACAGTCAAAAATGCCGTAATTCATTCGCAAATGCAAGACAAAAAATGGACTTACCCAACTCGAATATATAAGATGTCCTCAAAAAACTTCTTTGGGTCCGAAAACAAAAAAAAACTAAAAAAGATGAAATGAGTGTTAAACAAATTAACTAACCACAAAACAGAAGAATACACCAATTGGCCACAAATTTGAATGCACAAAACTTACCAAATCAGGAAAGGATGTTGAAAAAATGAAAAAAATGCGAACGGAAAAACCAAAGAAATGTAGCAAAAACAAACAAAAAAACAACTCTCCAAAATCCTCCAAACGCAACCAACCAACCAAATCCAAACCACTTAACCAACAACACTCCAACAACCCCACCTCGAATCCACACACACCAAGCCATAAATAGTGTTTATTTTCCCGCACAAATTAAGGATGAATCATAGGGACGCACAATCAATGATGCGGCCGCAAACTAACGACGCATGTATAAATACGTCACGAAATCACATAGAATTTCTGGATGATTTCATGCTGGAAGCAGAGACATGGCTTCAAACCAGGGAAACAATGGTCAAAATTGCGGCGGTAAGGCCTTCATGCATTTTGTGTCAATGAGTATTTTAAAACATAATATTGTGCAAGTTGTGAAGTGGCTAAATCTGCATATTTACCCAAATAGGTGAGGAGGATGACATGGAAGAGACTGCTGGCCCCAGTCAACCCGCCAAAGCTGCAAAAAAAAAAAGGCAGCCACATTTCACAAGCAAGGAGATGGAGGTTTTGATCCAGAAGTGCGTTGACATCCTGCCCCAGGCAGCCAGGAATATGAGCCAAAGCCAGAAGTGGAGCCAAAGCCAGAAGTGGAGAATGTGGGAGGAGGTCGCCGTTGCTGTCAATAGGGTGGGTGATTATGTCCGTCTAGCCCGGGATGTCAAACGGCGGTAAGTAAACACTTTCCCATCCTATAAACAAACCCCATTGTAAAAAAAAGGATAATGGTTCCAAATTCATTCCACAGATGGGCAGACTTCAAATATCGTCTAAAACAAAAACTTGCCGACAGGGCTAGGCATGCAAGGGGGACAGGTGGGGGTCCCACCCCTGTGTCATTGGAGTTGACAGACTTAGAAGAGATGGCACAGGGGTGTGTGCAGGCTGTGGAGGTGTTTGGCGTGTCCAACATGGATACGGACATGCCAGACTTTGCGGCTCCTCATGTTGGCCAAGGTAAGTTTTGTGATGTCACCAACTCAGAAATGCTATTGTGCCAATATGTAGATTCTAATGTGAGTCTTTTCTCCAATTTCCTAACAGAGACAGAGGCGGATGAGTCTGCTCCAGAGGGGAGCCTTGGCCGCAGAATTTCTGCTGACTCTGCAGGGGAGGAACCAGTACATCCGGCTGAGGACCCTGCAGAAGCCAGTCCAGGGCGTGCCCCCTCGCAGGCAGTGGGCCTCCTCACAGAACTCAATTTTAAATCGGATTGCCATACGGAGATTCTGCAGAGGATGGACGCCAGTCTGATACGGGTGGCTGAGGCCCTGGAGCAAAATGCTGCGGCCAACGTGACCATTGCTCAGGCCCTGGCGGAAAATACCAGGGCCAACATCCGCATCGCCGATGCCCTGGAGCAGCTCGTTCGCCAGCACATGGTGGAGCCGACCTCCCTTCCTGCCGGAACATCCAGATCCTCTACCTCTGGCACAACATCAGGCAATCCTCCAAATGTGCCTAGCCCTGTGCCTAGTCCAGAGGCCACAACATCTGCCTCTGGACAGGCCAGCCCGATGGCATCCCGGACCCGGTCTGGCGCCCACCCTCACCCAGCCAAACGGGCGAGAAAACGGTGACAGCAATGGCGACTTTTCCCACTTTCCTTCTGTGCTTGGCTCATATTCCTTTCTGGTCAAAACTTCCCTCTCCTTTCTTGTGAAATGTTTTTAAATTTTGTATTTACGATTATGTTAGTAGTTATGTTTTTTTTTTTTTTTTATCAAATATCTTGGCCACAAAAAAAGGCAATACAATATTATGCCAATTTGTTTGTGTGTAAACAATAAATTTAAAAAAAAAAACTGACATTGTATTGTGACATTATTGTACAAATGGGTTACATTTAATCCTGGCCTTAAACGCAAAAACTGACCCTCTTTTGTTAAAAAAAAGGCCTCTTTAAGGAACGTTTAAAAAAACACATAGCGATGCAAATTCCACAGTAAACCAAAAAAAAGGGGAGCTAATTAAAAGATGATGACATTATTTTTACAATAGGCCATAACCACCAAATTGTGGCCAAAATAAAAGCCCAAAAATGTACGCTAATTGATTATGTAATCATGACATTAGCAGCTCTGATTTCCACCTGCGTACGCTTTTGTGCTATCCCAATAAACTGCTTTCCAAACACATACCAAGCCGGATTTCAATCCAACACTAATTACTTTACTGACCAGCCGCGATTAATCGCTGCACCATCGTGGAGTCCCGGGACGGAGGAGAAGGCCATCGCCAATGTGGTCGAGTAATCCTGACCCTAAGCTGTGCGAGCATTTTGAAGGGAAAGCGGATGTTTCAGTGACGTATGAGACGGTCCGAACACATTTGACGTTCGCATCTGCTAATGTATGTACGCCCCAAAAACGCTTCGCCACGCCTGCGTTTTGTCATCTCCACCCCCGTCAACACCCAAAAACGCCCTGTTCTGTCAATCACATTTGACATGTCACTTCCTGTACGCTATTTTAGGAACGAGAGAAAAAAAGCTCGCAATCTGCCGTACGCACATGCGCGGTGTAACACCGACGCATGCGCGGTTAGTCAACATCGGAACGCAACGAGCGTACTGTTGTTAACGTGCGGCTCTGAATGAGGGCCAATATGGATGATAACGATATCGTTCAATGATATATCGTTCATATCGATCAGTGTGTATGCAGTGAACGACCAACGATGCGTGCTCCAGCAGGTCGTTAACGATGTTTTTTGTCGTCCGTACATGATATCGTCAAGAATTGCCTGTTCAGAGATGTGGTATGATGACTTCACTGAAAGATATCTTTGAAGATATCTTTCAGTGTGTACACTTAATATCATTTGTCCTGCACTACAGAAAGTTCAAGGGAAATCTTTCACCAATTTCGTTCATACAGCACAAGGTCTAGGGCAGGGTTGGGGCACCTCAGGCCCGGGGGCCGTATAAGGCCCTCGGAATCATTTGGTCTGGCCCTCGGAGCTTTTTTCTGCTAGCCTCATCTGGCTAGCAGTGTGCCTGGAATGGTACCCAGCAGCCAGAATCTATGCAGCGGTGCTACCTAGAGTGTCCTTAGGATGCTACAGATGTCACACCGCTGCCCATACAGCTCCCCGGAGCATCCTCAGGATGCTCCTGGCATTGCTGTAATCACTGGCAATTGTGGCCATGTCCCCGTGTGACATCACAAGGAGGGGGCGTGGTCTGCATCGGGCCCGCAAATAATGTTATATATATCAAAATGGCCCTCTGCAGAAAAAAGGTTCCCCACCCCTGATCTAGTGTGTATGAGCCTTTAGTTTCACTTTCCTCTCCCAAAGCCTCTACATGTTGCCCCACCCCTAGGTACCTTACAGCTCCTCCCTTCTCCTCCTCCCCCTGCTGACCTGGCTGGACTATATAATAGCATTCAGTTCCTCAGCTGTACATTTGCTCCTACCATCCCATTGTGTGCCTCTGCCACCTGTATCTGCTTCTGCTCCCAGCCCTGGGTAAGTTGAGGCGGTGGGAAGCCGGCACTGGGACGGAGTATTTGTTGCCAGTGATGGTCCAGTGGAGGAAGCTGCAGGCCAGTAGCCAATAGCAGGCAGCTGCAGCGTTCCAGTCATGGCTCGCCGCATTATAGCCCCGCCCAGTCACGGTGTGTTATATTAGACACTGCAGAGCGGGAGCAGTTAGTCCGGTGGTTGGAGGCAGAAAAGAAGAGGCGGTGCCACTGGCCAGAATGTGCAAGTGGCAGAAGAATGCAGCTGAGGACCGTAGAGGACTGCGGGGCTGGAATGTAAAATAGGTAAAGAAGCTTCTCCCCGCAGCCTCTCCCACCATACAAGTAGGCCCTCTGAGAGGCCTATCATTAAGCCCTCTCTAAACCACCAGGTGTCGGCACTAGGCCCGTGGGGGTAAAGTCAAGCCTTAGGCCTGTGCCATCGTTAAAACACTATATCATGGGCCCGTGTGTGAGGGGTGGGTGCGGTGCAAAGCCTGCTGCCGTGCAGGTGTACGTCTGTTACTTACCTTGCGTCGCACCCTCTCACCTTCAGGCCGTGTGTTGAGCAGACGGTCCTGGAACCTCCAAATAGAGCACGGACACGATGACCTAGGGGGGGGGAAGGAGACGAGGTGAGTACCGTCCTTCCTCACGTCGACCGATGCGCCCTACCGAACCGGGGGATAAATTCAAGTTTTAAGTGAAGATCATCATTGGCACTTTTGGCCTCAGATCCCGAATTTTCACCTATCGGTACTCACGCACCAGGTGAAGATCCGTCCTTGCACCGGGTTGCAAGTTTCACTGTCCGCCCAGAAGGAAGGAGAGATAGATAGTGACAAACAAACAGGGAGAGACAGTACACACAGATATTCCTCACCGTGTCCACTCTTGCTATTCGTCCGCTCACTCGCCTACAGGTCCCTGTAAGGAGATACACCACACAGCCGTGCAGGGCCTAAACCTATGTCAAGCAACTACACATACTAAACGTCATCACCCTCAACCTACGGTGTGTGTAGTGCGACAGATATAACAACAACTAAACTTTTGCCCTGCACGGAACACCAATCACAGACCAAATATACAAGAGCAAAACACGGTACTGTCTCTTTAAATGTCTGCTACCTACCTAGAGCTGGCCAGCTCCTCTTCTCGGTGACTGGGGAAACCACTACCTCATGGGTGGAAGCCGTACAGCTCTCCACCACTGCTCACACCTCTAATCATCTATGCGGGGGCTACCTAATGGGCTCAGGGCCCTGGACCTAACGCCCAGGGTCTTACCAGCGGCTCAGGGCTTATGGCTGCCTACTGCAGGGTACTCAAGGGACTTGGGCCTACTGCCCAGAGTCCCGCTCTATTTTGCAGCTCAGGCCTAGTGGCCTGCCTAACGGTGGGCTCTGGTAGTGGCCTGGGCCTAATGTCCAGACCACTTTTATTGGGGCTCAGATATAGGGCCTAGTGCCCTCCTGTATGGGTACAGGCCTACGCCTGATTTATGGCCACGGGCCTGGTGCCCGCCTACTCGATCATTTAGTGGCCTGGGCCTAGTACCCAGGCCACTCACACCTTATTACGGGCCAATCCTTTTATTGGGCCTAATGCCAGCTACTGTCCCCCGGGCCTTGTGTCCGACTAATTGCCCACGGGCCTAGTGCCCGACAATGCTCCACGGGCCTAGCGCCCGACAATCCTGGCAGTCTAGGGAGGGGGGTATATGGTGGGCCTCACGGAGGGCCTACCTGCTACGTTGGAAGAGGCTGCGGGGGGGAACTTCGTGATGCTCTTTTACTTTCCTCCCCCGCAGTCCTCTCCAGTCCCCAGCTGCATTCTTTGGCCGCTGGCCCGTCCTGGCCAGCGGCGCCGCCTCTTCTTCTCTTCTTCCAGCCGGCGCCGCCTGTCTTCTTTCTTGACAGCGGCGTCTTCTGGCCTCTTCCGCGACTGCCGCCCCTGTTGCCGCGCCGATCTTCCGCTCTTCGGGAGGTCTTCTCTCCTCCCTCTCCGCCGAACTGACTTTTCCCGCTCGGCGCCGTCTAATACAAGACGGCGCGAGTGGGCGGGGCTATGACGCGGCGAGCCGCGATTGGCTTGTCGCGTCCGCCTCTGATTGGCTGCTGGCCCGCGAGCCAGGTTTGGCTCGTGGCCAGAGCCAAACGCCCGTCGCACGGAACGCCTGACCGGCGCTGGGAGCAGGTACTCTCTCCCGGTGCCGGCTACCCGCCGCTTCTTGGCTGCCAGGCGCCAAGCTCCGCTGAGCTTGCGCCCGGAGCCAAGCCTCTCCCGGCGCCAAAGTACCGCCGGTACTGGTGAAAGGGACCAGGCGGTCCCTTCACCAGGTGCCCGCGGTATCTGTACCGACGCTAGGGACATTACTGTCCCAGCGCCGGCAACGGATGTGTCCCGCAGAGGACACATCCCTTCTGCCTGCCCCTGCACCTTGGCTGATGCTGGGATCAAACACGTGATCCCAGCACAGCCTTCCACACGTGCACATGATATAGTGTTTTGAGTATTAGGCCCAGGGTACTGTTTGTGCCACTGATAGGCGGGCACTAGGCCCGGGCTCTGTAGAGGGCATTAGACCTTATAGAAGGCCTTTGCCCCAACTAGGTGTGAGTGGCCTGGGTATTAGGCCCAGGTCAGTAATTGTGTAAGTAGGTGGGTGGTCCTGCCCGTGTCCACCCTAAAGGTATAAAGTGGCCCTGGGCATTAGGCCCACGCCACAAGGCAGCCCCAAGAGCCTGAGCCCATTGTGAGTGGGTCTGGGCATTAGACCCAGACCAATGGTAAAAATAGGTAGGCTAATAACCAAAGCCACCTGTAAGACCCTGGGCACTAGCCCCAGGGCACTGAGCCCTTGAGAGTGACTGGGCAGAGGGCACAGGTTGCTAAAATTATAATTGGATAGTGGGCCTTCATAAATATATATACATGTATCAGAGGTGTGTCATCACCTCTGCGGCTCCCACCCTCTGGTTGTATACCTTGTGTGGAGGAGTGGCCCAGCCCCCTGCACCCATAGGAAACCTATACCCTGTGGAAAGTTGTCAGGCTCCCACTAAAGCAATGTTTTTTTTAACAGCTAGAAGAGGAACTGGCCAGCTCTAGTTAGGCAGGTACAGTAGACAACACTTAAATGGACAGTACTGTGATTTACTCTTGTTGTAAAGGTCCCGTCTATTATTGTGGTTGTTATTACATGCAGGGCAAACGTGTTAGAACTGATAGATGTTAAATGTTGTGCCGCAACACACACAGAAGGTTGAGGGTGATGTTGTTGTGGTTAGTGTAGTGGTGTGACACACTTAAGTTAGGTTTAGTCCCTGCATGGCTGTGGTGTTTGGTTATCTTCTTACAGCCACCTGTAAGCAAGTAAGCAGATGAAGAACAAGAGAGGACACGATTGAGAAACATCTATGTGTGTACTGGCTCTTACTGTCTGTCTCTTCCTGTCTTTCTTCCTTCGGGGCGGTCAGAGGACCTTACATTCTGGTGCAAGGACGAGTCTTCAACTGGTGTTCGAGCACCTAGAGGTGAAACTCGGGATCTCAGACCAAAAGTGCTAGTGATGATCTTCACTTAAAACCCAAATCCCTGTTTCAAGTGGTTCTCGGTTCGGTAGGTTGCGTCGGTCTGTGTTGAGGAAGGACGGCTCTCACATCATCTCCTTCCTCCTAGATCATTGTGTCCTTGTCCAGTTTGGTATACCAGGACCATCTGGTCATCATACGACCTGAAGGTGAATGATGCGATGCCAGGTAAGCCACGAGAGTACGCCTGCACGGCAGCAGGCACCGCACCCCTCTTACATATGTGTGTAGTGGGAGGTAGTTGAAATTCGGGTATGAGGTGAATAGTGGGGTTAGGGGAATGGTTAGGGGTTAAGGTTAGGCACTAGGGGGAGGGTTGAGGATGCCAGCATCGAGATTCTGACTGCTGTGCACCTGAGCTCCAACCCGTGTATAAATATATATATATAGATAGATATATACAGTATCTATGTGCAAATAAAATACTATACTATATTTATGTACAGGGGTGGATTGGCCATTATTTACAAGTGGCCACACATACTGTACCAATCAGTGGGCCGATTGGTGTGTGAGGCCACTTGTCATCTGTGGCCCTGCCCCCTTAGCGTATCACCCGGTCATTTCTTGCATGACAGGTTGCCCGCTGGCTGCCTCTCACAGCTAGTAGTGCAGCCTGGGGGAAATGATCTGTCTGAGGTGGAGAGGGGTTATATATTGATAAGGGGAGATTATGATCTACCTTGGGAGGTTGCTATTATGTTCTAAGGCAGGAGGATGGCTTTGGGGAGATTGAAGATGGTGCTGGGGAGATGCAGGATGATGGCACTGGGAAGATGCAGGAAGATGGCAAGGGGAGGGAAGCAGGAAGATGGTGCAAGGAAGATGCTGGACGATGGCATTGGGGAGGGATACAGGATGATGGCGCAGGGAAGATGCTGGATGATGGCATTGGGGAGGGATGCAGGATGATGGCGCAGGGAAGATGCTGAATGATGGCACTGGGGAGGAATACAGGATGATGGCCCTCGGGAGATGCAGGATGATGGCACTGGGGAGACCATGAAGATGGCAAGGGGAGGGACGTAGGATGATGGTGCAAGGAAGATGCTGGATGATGGCATTGGGGAGGGATACAGGATGATGGCGCAGGGAAGATGCTGGATGATGGCATTGGGGAGGGATGTAGGATGATGGCACTGGGGAGATGCAGGATGATGGCACTGGGGAGATGCAGGATGATGGCACTGGGCAGGGGTGTTTCTAGAGAGGAGGGGACCCGTGTGCAGTCTCCGACATGGGCCCCCTCCTCTCTATCCGGCAGCCGGCAGCGCACTGAGTTGTGCGCGCCCAGCGCTGGAGTTATAGACTCTGGGCACTAGAGTGCACCCAGAGTCTATAAAATATGCACAGGTCACCGAGAAAATGGCCGTGGCAGCCATTTTTCCTTTACTGCGCATGCGCAAACAACGGGAAAATGGCCACGGTGGCCATTTTCCAATAGTTTTTTCAGCCCAGGACCAACGTGGGACTCCAGAGAGGTAAGTAAAACTATGGGTGCAGGGTGTGCGGTGCGGGGCCCCCCTTGACCCAGGGGCCTGTGTGCCCCGCACACCCTGCACCCATTATAGATACGCCCCTGGCACTGGGGAGACACAGGATGATGGTCCTGGAGAGAAGCAGGGGGTGGCACTGGAAAAAAGCAGGGGAATAGCACTGGAGGGGCACATGGGGGGAATGGGCTGGAGACACACAAATAGGATGGTAGGACCACTGGTACTATTAGAAGAAAAGACTGGAGGACAGTAATCTTCAGTAAGGCAACAATTCTAAAGAAACCATATTAATGATGCAAATTTTAATAAGGGAAACTCACATTTTGTCCAGCCCCAAAACATATGTTACTATGTATTATCTGGCCCTCTGTTACATGATGATGACACACTAATAGTATTTATATTAGTATACAATATGATTCTGAGAGCTACAAGTATAATGCCATATAATAGGCTGGGCACATAGCAATGTACATTATAGTCACTGACTGGTATAATCAGAGGTTACACTGTTATTATACAGACACACTAATAGTATTTATATTAGTATACAATGTGATTCTGAGAGCTACAACATGTATAATGCCATATAATAGGCTGGTCACACAGCAATGTACATTATAGTCACTGACTGGTATAATCAGAGGTTACACTGTTATTATACAGACACTAATAGTATTTATATTAGTATACAATGTGACTCTGAGAGCTACAACATGTATAATGCCATATAATAGGCTGGTTACACAGCAATGTACATTATAGTCACTGACTGGTATAATCAGATGTTACACTGTTATTATACAGACACTAATAGTATTTATATTAGTATACAATGTGACTCTGAGAGCTACAACATGTATAATGCCATATAATAGGCTGGTTACACAGCAATGTACATTATAGTCACTGACTGGTATAATCAGATGTTACACTGTTATTATACAGACACTAATAGTATTTATATTAGTATACAATGTGACTCTGAGAGCTACAACATGTATAATGCCATATAATAGGCTGGTTACACAGCAATGTACATTATAGTCACTGACTGGTATAATCAGACGTTACACTTATTATATAGACACTAATAGTATTTATATTAGTATACAATGTGATTCTGAGAGCTACAACATGTATAATGCCATATAATAGGCTGGTCACACAGTAATGTACATTATAGTCACTGACTGGTATAATCAGATGTTACATTGTTATTATACAGACACTAATAGTATTTATATTAGTATACAATGTGATTCTGAGAGCTACAACATGTATAATGTCATATAATAGGCTGGTCACACAGCAATGTACATTATAGTCACTGACTGGTATAATCAGATGTTACATTGTTATTATACAGACAATAATAGTATTTATATTAGTATACAATGTGATTCTGAGAGCTACAACATGTATAATGCCATATAATAGGCTGGTCACACAACAATGTACATTATAGTCACTGACTGGTATAATCAGATGTTACATTGTTATTATAAAGACACTAATAGTATTTATATTAGTATACAATGTGACTCTGAGAGCTACAACATGTATAATGCCATATAATAGGCTGGTTACACAGCAATGTACATTATAGTCACTGACTGGTATAATCAGACGTTACACTGTTATTATATAGACACACTAATAGTATTTATATTAGTATACAATGTGATTCTGAGAGCTACAACATGTATAATGCCATATAATAGGCTGGTCACACAGCAATGTACATTATAGTCACTGACTGGTATAATCAGACATTACACTGTTATTATACAGACACACTAATAGTATTTATATTAGTATACAATGTGATTCTGAGAGCTACAACATGTATAATGCCATATAATAGGATGGTTACACAGCAATGTACATTATAGTCACTGACTGGTATAATCAGATGTTACACTGTTATTATACAGACACACTAATAGTATTTATATTAGTATACAATGTGATTCTGAGAGCTACAAGTATAATGCCATATAATAGGCTGGGCACACAGCAATGTACATTATAGTCACTGACTGGTATAATCAGAGGTTACACTGTTATTATACAGACACACTAATAGTATTTATATTAGTATACAATGTGATTCTGAGAGCTACAACATGTATAATGCCATATAATAGGCTGGTCACACAGCAATATACATTATAGTCACTGACTGGTATAATCAGACGTTACACTTATTATATAGACACTAATAGTATTTATATTAGTATACAATGTGATTCTGAGAGCTACAACATGTATAATGCCATATAATAGGCTGGTCACACAGCAATGTACATTATAGTCACTGACTGGTATAATCAGATGTTACACTGTTATTATACAGACACACTAATAGTATTTATATTAGTATACAATGTGATTCTGAGAGCTACAACATGTATAATGCCATATAATAGGCTGGTCACACAGCAATGTACATTATAGTCACTGACTGGTATAATCAGACGTTACACTGTTATTATACAGACACTAATAGTATTTATATTAGTATACAATGTGATTCTGAGAGCTACAACATGTATAATGCCATATAATAGACTGGTCACACAGCAATGTACATTATAGTCACTGACTGGTATAATCAGACGTTACACTTATTATATAGACACTAATAGTATTTATATTAGTATACAATGTGATTCTGAGAGCTACAACATGTATAATGCCATATAATAGGCTGGTTACACAGCAATGTACATTATAGTCACTGACTGGTATAATCAGATGTTACATTGTTATTATACAGACACTAATAGTATTTATATTAGTATACAATGTGATTCTGAGAGCTACAACATGTATAATGTCATATAATAGGCTGGTCACACAGCAATGTACATTATAGTCACTGACTGGTATAATCAGATGTTACATTGTTATTATACAGACACTAATAGTATTTATATTAGTATACAATGTGACTCTGAGAGCTACAACATGTATAATGCCATATAATAGGCTGGTTACACAGCAATGTACATTATAGTCACTGACTGGTATAATCAGATGTTACATTGTTATTATACAGACACTAATAGTATTTATATTAGTATACAATGTGACTCTGAGAGCTACAACATGTATAATGCCATATAATAGGCTGGTCACACAGCAATGTACATTATAGTCACAAACTGGTATAATCAGATGTTACACTGTTATTATACAGACACTCATAGTATTTATATTAGTATACAATGTGACTCTGAGAGCTACAACATGTATAATGCCATATAATAGGCTGGTCACACAGCAATGTACATTATAGTCACTGATTGGTATAATCAGATGTTACATTGTTATTATACAGACACTAATAGTATTTATATTAATATACAATGTGATTCTGAGAGCTACAACATGAATAATGCCATATAATAGGCTGCTACCCTCTTGTGCTTCTCCTTACTATAGTGTCATTTACTTCTTACTCACCACTAGGGCACCTAACACTTGGTTGCTTATGCTCTGTTGCTTATCTGGGTGATATGGTCACTACAGGGCCGAAACTAGGATATCCGTCACCCGGTGCAAGACAGCAATTTTGCGCCCCCTCCCTTCCTGTACCTGGATTTTGTCCTTGCTCCTCCATAAGGCAGTGCACTACCCAGACGTCTCTGGTATAGTGACTTACATTATTCCATGCACCATAATGCTCATTACACATTATGCCACACACTGTAATGTCTATTACCAAAGTGCCACTTACATATTTGCCCGACATCATTTTATATCCTACAGTAAGGCTTCTAATTACTTTAAAATTACCTGCTCATTGCCAGGGGGTTTATGCTCGTTGCCAGGGGTTACATGCTCATTGCCATGGGGTTTCATGCTCATTGCCATGGGGGTTTCATGCTCATTGTCAGGGGACTTATGCTCATTGCCAGGGGTGCCATGTTCGTTGCCAGGGGTTACATGCTCGTTGCCAGGGGGTTACATGCTCGTTGCCATGGGGTTACATGCTCGTTGCCATGGGGTTTTATGCTCATTGCCATGGGGTTTTATGCTCATTGCCAGGAGATTTATGCTCATTACCAGGGGTGCCATGCTCGTTGCCAGGGGTTTCATGCTCATTTCCAGGGGTTACATGCTCGTTTCCAGTGGGGTTTATGCTCGTTTCTAGTGGGGTTTATGCTCATTTCCAGGGGGGTTTATGCTCATTGCCAGGGGATTTCACGGGAGAAGATGCAGCTTTCAGCATCTTCTCCAGGCAGCGCCAGCATTCCCGGCACTTCTGGGAATGCTGTGTGCATTGCGCTCTGCTAACAGACACTAGAGGTCCAGTAGGACCTCTAGCATCTGTCTCTTCCTTGGCGGTGGCCATTTTTGGATGGCCGTTTTCAGCAGAGTCCATGCGGATGGCTAGTCCGTTTGGAATCTGCTGAAAACGGCCATCCAAAAATGGCTGCCACCAAGGAGGAGACGGACACTAGAGGTCCAGTAAGGACCTCTAGCATTTGTCTCCTCTTTGGCGGCGGACATTTTCGGATGGCCGCCGGATAGCTGAGTCAGCTTTTTTCTCCTCCCCCGCAATCCCCACCCAGTGCACGTGCACCTCTAGCCCCCCCCTAGTTGCGGCCCTGGTCACTAATGTAGCAATATATATTATCCATGTCCTGTATTGTATTGTTCTGTAAGTCACTTGTATACAATTTGTTTTTGTACTTTGTAAGGCGCTGCGGAACACTTGTGGCGCCATATAAATAAATGCTAATAATAATAATAATATAGTCACTGACTGGTATAATCAGATGTTACACTGTTATTATACAGACACACTAATAGTATTTATATAAGTATACAATGTGATTCTGAGAGCTACAACATGTATAATGCCATATAATAGGCTGGTTACACAGCAATGTAGATTATAGTCACTGACTGGTATAATCAGATGTTACATTGTTATTATACAGACACTAATAGTATTTATATTAGTATACAATGTGATTCTGAGAGCTACAACATGTATAATGCCATATAATAGGCTGGTCACACAGCAATGTACATTATAGTCACTGACTGGTATAATCAGAGGTTACACTGTTATTATACAGACACTAATAGTATTTATATTAGTATACAATGTGATTCTGAGAGCTACAACATGTATAATGCCATATAATAGGCTGGTCACACAGCAATGTACATTATAGTCACTGACTGGTATAATCAGAGGTTACACTGTTATTATACAGACACTAATAGTATTTATATTAGTATACAATGTGATTCTGAGAGCTACAACATGAATAATGCCATATAATAGGCTGCTACCCTCTTGTGCTTCTCCTTACTATAGTGTCATTTACTTGTTACTCACCACTAGGGCACCTAACACTTGGTTGCTTATGCTCTGTTGCTTATCTGGGTGATATGGTCACTAATGTAGCAATATATATTATCCATGTCCTGTATTGTATTGTTCTGTAAGTCACTTGTATACAATTTGTTTTTGTACTTTGTAAGGCGCTGCGGAACACTTGTGGCGCCATATAAATAAATGCTAATAATAATAATAATATAGTCACTGACTGGTATAATCAGATGTTACACTGTTATTATACAGACACACTAATAGTATTTATATTAGTATACAATGTGACTCTGAGAGCTACAACATGTATAATGCCATATAATAGGCTGGTCATACAGCAATGTACATTAGAGGGAAGGGGGTCTAATGGACTGGAGGTGGTGGGTGAGGAAATGAAGACAGAGGCAGAAATGGGGGCCAAAGGGTTTATTGAAGAAGGCAGAGCCCCTGCCGAAACGCGTTGGAGACCCCCTACATTCTGACACCACAGCCAGCTTACACCAGAGCGCTTCATTCCTGCGGAGAACTCGGTCGAGCCTTGCTGCTTCCAGAACCCTCTCCACCCACCACCCGCAGGGCCGCGCTGGGCATCACACCTAGCAAAGCCCTTCGCACCCCTCTTGATCACCACTCCACCTGCTAGACCCAGGCGACCACGCACCGCCCCCTGGGAGCAACCAACACCAACACCAGCTCCACTCACAGCTGTTCGTCCAGCAGCAATCCCTAAGCGATCCACACCAGCAGGCACCCACCAGGCAGCGGGAACAGAACGCCAGCAACGCGGTGCACCAAGCCCCACAGTGCACCAGCAAGCCACTACCACACACAGAGCTTCCTCCAACCGCTGACACCGCAACAGCCATCCAACACCGCATCTGCAAAAGGAAACTAACACCAGCTACCAGCAGCCCAAGCCTTTTTCACCAACAAATCCTACCGGTAGGTAAGTGACTCCGAGACTTATACCCCTGCGCGGGACGCCGCCAGGGTGTACATCCACAACCGCCAGACCCGCTGCCAACCCACCACTCCCCTCCCCCCGAGACATCCTAAGACTGTTGACCAAAGGTCCAGCAGGGGTAACGTGCCGATCTATTGAACTGCATGGAAAGGAGCCCCCTAAAAGGGTCCACTCACCTCCCCAGTCTCCACCCACACACACCCCCAAGTGGATCGCTCACCCCACCTGGGTGCCTGGGACCAAACAGGATTAGTACTGTTTTTTTCCAATAAACCCTTTGGCCCCCATTTCTGCCTCTGTCTTCATTTCCTCACCCACCACCTCCAGTCCATTAGACCCCCTTCCCTCCCTACACCCCATCACTCCACAAACAACATCGAACACAAAAGACCACAACACACTATTACTCCAGCATTACACCCCTAGGGCGAGCGCACCCTCCGCACCCTCTACCCCATTATATCGTTACACAGGACCCAGTACTCCTGCTTTTAGGAAGGTGCAGCACCCCGACACAAACAATACATCTCACATCCCATCTGCCCATACAGCAGAGCGCAGTTCTAACCCATCATTTGCAATGTACATTAGAGTCACTAACTGGTAGAATCAGATGTTACACTGTTATTATACAGACCTAATAATATTTATATTAGTATACAATGTGATTCTGAGAGCTACAACAAGTATAATGCCATATAATAGGCTGGTCACACTCTGAAAATGCAAAAAGTTGCTCTTGGTTACTTAATCAAACTATTCTGTTGTATGAGCAAAAACTGGATCTGCACCAACAGTATTAAATTATCCAACACAGGCAAAACACATAGAGCCTGATTCAGGGTTTTATGCAAACGGTTTTATGCTTGTGCGACACTGATTGTCAGCAAGTCGTGTGTATCCCCATAATTAATAATAGATATATAGATGTATATTTGGCTGGAGCAATACACTTGTCACACTGTAAATGTCACCAGTTTTTGGATAATTTCTCCCAGCTCCTGACTCCCCCAGATATAGTTATACAGCCTCTACCTACACATAATGTAGCATGAAGGGGCTCAGTGAGGGCGGCAGTGTAGGTATGTAAGTGTTTGACGGGGTCACACAAAGAGTAAAAGGACAGCTGTCCTGCCTCATAATCCAGGTATATCCTCACTCTGTCACAGGGGATATTGTCAGGTAACCGGATCTCTGTACTGTCATGTATCACTGAGTATTGATTATTCCTCCTAATCACACACCAGGACTTGTTATTATTACCAATGACTGACTGATCTCCTTTCCTGGCTATACTGGGATAACACATCCCCACCATCCATATCACTGATTTACTAATATCCACTTCCCAATAATGTCGCCCTGAGGAGAATTTCCTGGTGCTTAGTACCTGAGGATATTCAAATCTCTGTGGTGTTACTGGATATCTCTGCTTTGGTGACCAAGATGCAGATTTTGTGTCACCTGAGATCTGTATCTTATTACCAGCTGTGGTTACATCCAGTAATATGTCTGTAGCTTCCTGCACATAGATCCCTGTTACTATATCAGATAATGTGTGTAATGTCCCTGAGATGAGACCCACATCCAGATCTCCTGCACCATGGACCTGGTCATCATGTCTCTCTGTGTCCTCAGTATCACACAAGTCACCTGTGTCTGGTTCCTGTAAGACAGTCACTGGGTCACACATGTTACACAGCTCCTCAATGTGACGCATCTTCCTGGACAGCTCGTCCTTCTTTATTTCCAGCTGCTGGATCAGATCAGTGACTGAGAGTGAAATGCGCTGTTCCTGCCTGGAGATCTCACTCAGGACTCTCTTCTCCAGGTCTTCCAGCTGTCTCCTGATGTCTCTAAACAGGGCAGTGACTGTCTCTGTTACACCAGCTGCTTTTCTCTGAACTTCTCTCCTGCGCTCCTGCAGACTCTGGACTCTTTTCTCAGCTTCCTCTCTCTTTGTGGTCAGTTTCTGCAGAACATTTCTCAGCTTCTCCTTCTTCTTCTCAGAGGCCTCATCCAGGAACTCCACCTGGTGTCCCCGATGTTTTCCAGCTGAGCAGGACACACAGATACAGGCAGCGTCCTCAGTGCAGTAATACTCCAGGATCTTCTTATGGACGGAGCATTTCCTGTTCCCCAGGGCAGTGGTGGGATCAGACAAGATGTATTCTGCTGACTTGCTGTGTACTCTCAGGTGATTATCACACAGAGAAGCCTCACACATCAGACAGGATTTAGCAGCAGGTACAGGAGAGTGAATACAATAATTGCAGAAGATCCCAGTCTCCTCCTGATCTGGCCGAGTAGACAGGAAGCTCCCCACTATGTTACACAGAGGAATGTTCCGTATCAGTGCAGGACGCTACTGACATTCTGCTCTGCATTCAGGACAAGTATAAACTCCAGTCCCCTCCTGTGTATCCAGTACACGATCAATACGGACCCGGCAGAAGTTATGGCCACATCTCAGTGACACAGGATCTGTATAAATGCTCAGGCAGATGGGACAGTCCAGCTCCTGTCTCAGATCAGCAGACGCCATCGCTGGCAGCAGGAAAGGGAAATGTAAGTGAACTCTGACACTCAGATACCAGTGGGTGTGTTTCATATGTTTCCACACTGATGTTTTGTGCTGGGGCCAATTGTACAGGTACTGATAGGAAATTGGCATATATATATATTACATAATGGTTGTAGGGTGTGAGGTGCACACAGGCTCCCAGGTCCAGGAGGTCCCACACTGCACACAGATAATTCTACTCACTTTTACAGAGTCCCACATTGGTGCTGCAGGAACAACAATCATCGGGAAACTGGTGCAGCACCGATTCCTTCAAAGATTCGCATGTGTGGTAGAGAAGTCACCAGGAACATGGCGCGGACATCATTTTACAGTGTACACCGTATAGGCACAGCAGCGATTTGCAGTGTACACCGTACAGGCACAGCAGTGATTTGCAGTGTACACCGTACAGGCACAGCAGCGATTTGCAGTGTACACCGTACAGGCACAGCAGCGATTTGCAGTGTACACCGTACAGGCACAGCAGCGATTTGCAGTGTACACCATACAGGCACAGCATCATTTGCAGTGTACACTGTACAGGCACCACAGTGTTTGCAGTATCCACAGGATGAATTGGCCCACTGGGAGGTCAGGACATTTCCCGCTGGGCCTGGGCTGGCTCAGATGTGCCCCAGGCCTCCCTCTCTCACAGTTGGGGCTGCAGAGAGGATGGGATGGCCTCTGCTCCAATGCTGCCTAACCGGTCTGAGCGCCAGACACCTGCCATAGCAAATCATACAATATGTTCTCAGCTCTCCTGCCTGACCCCTACCTGCTAGCCACCGCCACAAGTACAGTTGCTGGGTGCCCGCTGCATTGTATGATATGCTAGATGTGCCCGGCCCTGGCTGTCCCCGGAACCCCCTTCTTCTTCCATTCTGCCCTGGTCCACCTCCTGCACTATGTGGAGAGACATCATAACATCATGACATCTCTGCCCATTGCTCTGAGCCGGGGGAAGTATCCATGGAACAGTAGCAGCCCTGTATCCAAGTACCTGGAGGGTGCACTCTCTATCCCCCACACACAGCCCTAATGGTCCTGCAGCCGGCACCCAGCTGATCCAGGCTGCAGTAGAGTCAGGTACTTGGCATGCAAGAAGAGAGAGCTTAGCAGCACGCCCTGACCCGAGCCAGCTCACTCCAGTCACAGTAAGCCAAAGTTAAATGTAGTGTAATTATATATTGATGCTTCTCCTGCAGGTGATAGATCTGCATACATAGCTGCCTTTAAAGGAAAAGTGGTCAAGTGTTCCCCCAGGATCTCGATACAGGGTAAATAATATAGATTTTAGTTTACCTGGCACTTTATATGCACTATGTGTATGTATGTCCAATGTCAAATAAATCTATTTTTGTATTAAATACCCACTACTCAAAGCTTCTAAAAATGAACAGACATTTATTTTAGATACAAACGGGCTATTTGTTTAAGAGCAATATGAAATTTAATAATTTAGTATCACATTAAAATATCACTTTGTTTGAAAATATAAACCCTAGTGTTTGTGGGGGCGTGGCCTGGAAGCCGAGGAGGAAAGCTGCATGGAGTCGGGGCTCCGTTACGATTGAGCCTGCTGATCCAGTCCCTCCGGCCGTGCGCGGTGCTTCTTGGCTCTCCTACCGCCACAAGCCATCTCTGCCCCCAAGGCGGGTGTTCCCATTGCCTAGCGGGATCCTGGTTCCCGGACTCGGGCTGCCGGACCTCACGGCCTACTGCAGACGCGGTGCGTGGTGCTGGGTTCCGGCCCTCGCCTCCCGGCTCCTGCATCGCGCCTGGTCCACTGCCAAACCCCGCGACGCTGGCTCACAGACGGTCAGCTGGTGGGCGCGAGCAGCGAGGGGAACACACGGGGACGCCGCTGGACGGGTCCCCGCGACCGCATATCATAATTGCAGAAGGCAGACGCTGGCTCCCTTCAAGGTCCTTTTACAGACGGCGCCATTTTGCAGACACTGCATATACAGGAGACAAGGTACTGTGTGTTACCAGTTAAAGCCCTATACTGGAGAACGTACAGCTGCTTATAAACAGAAGTCTTGCAACTCTATACTTCTTTTGAATCCCCAGCTATAGCTGATGATAAATTTGGCAATATTTATGTACATATCCTTTACTCTGGGGAATAGTTACAGTGCCAGCTTCTACCACCAGATGGTGCTCCAGCCCTATTTTTCAAGTTACTTCACAATTATTTGAAATGTAAAGGATCTTCTGTCTGTGATCACAGCCATTTCTAAGCAACACACTCCTCAGTACTATCATAACCTGGTGAAAATTAGGACCAATCTCTACATGGATAAGTTCATGGCTCCACAGCCCACCCCCAAGGCAAATCGAGCCAGGGGTAGTAGCAAACGTACAGATCAACCTACAGACTCTGTGGAAAACATGCCACATACACATAGTTCCGAACCCGCTACTACCCATAACACAATGGGCCCGGTTCCTGCTCCTCTCTCATATGCAGAGATAGTTAGAGCCATTAAAGAAACAGTGGAACCACTACTGCAAAACCAAGCGGATAAATTCATGGGGGCACTGGCGGATATTAAGACGCAAATGTCTTCTGTCTCACAACAAGTGCGTGAAAATGAAAACAGGATCGGAGTCAACTTTCATGAACTTTCGGAACTAAAACAACAAGTTGCTACCATGTCGACCACTCAACAACAATTACTATCCAAGGTAGACGATCTGGAAAATAGGTCCAGACGCAACAACCTGCGACTTCTGGGTCTTAAGGAAACGATTAAAGGCAACAATCTCACTAAATTTCTTCAAACCGATCTCCCTGAGCTACTCGGCATCTCGGCTGAACTGAATAATTTTGAGATAGAACGAGCACATAGATTAGGTCCTTTTCGCGATTCTAACATCTCACGCCCTAGAGCTGTTATCTTCAAGTGCTTAAATTTTCGTCACAAGGATCTGATATGGTCAACTGCTCGACAGAAGGGCCCTCTTCAGTGGGATGGCCAACGTATCCTCTTGTTCCAGGACTACTCCGCGGAGGTTGCCAGAGCACGCAGAAATATGTCCCCTGTCTGCTCTCAGCTCATCCAATCAGGGACTCGCTTCGCGCTCTTATTCCCAGCTAGACTTCGCATTTTCTCATCTTAAGGCCCTAAAGATTTCACAGAAGTTGCTGACGCCCAGGCTTTCCTTAATGAAGTAAAAGAGTCCTCGGACCCCTCCACGATGGATCATAATGATTGATTACGGGAAGATGTCCCATACCTATTTTGATGCCTTTACCAGGTTTTACCCTTTTCTTCAAAAATATGTTTATAATCTGATTTAGGATTATAATTACATATATACTTGTGACGTTGCTTTATAGTTATTATTAAGACTATTGTCTTTTTTTTTTTTCTTTTCAATAGGCTGAGATCAATGACTATAGTTTTGGTTATATGTTTGCATTTGATTCGCAATCTCTGCATATAAGTATCTATCTTTATTTTCTTTTTATGTCTATGTCCATTTGTTTATTTGTTTCTTTATACTGTATGAATCACGAAGCTCATGCCCTTCATAGCTTATTTATGACTTATACTAGAGCCGACATTCATATTATTATGAACCTACCTAGCACCAACCGGTATTATGGGGAGTATATTAACATTTATACTACACTTTTTTACTATTTGCATTACCTAATTTCCACACCTTGTGATGCATTCCCACCTTAGGTTTTGCACCTGGAATGTCAGGGGGATTCACTCACCAGTGAAAAGAAAGCGCATATTGACATACCTTAATAAGCTTAAATCTGATATCACTTATTTGCAGGAGACTCATTTAACTCCCACAGAACACGCCAAGCTAAACACACTGCACCACCATGTATTGGCGTCATCATCATTTGGTTCTAAGTCACGTGGAGTGGTAATCCTAATACGCAAGGGTATTCAATTCGATATTCATTCCTCTGATGTAGACCAAGAGGGCCGATACATTCTTATGGATGTCACGCTAGACGGCACTAGATATTGTTTGTGTAATGTCTATGGTCCCAATATATATGATAAATCTTTTTTCCTAGGATTGATTAACAAATTATATTCTTTTGCAGATTCTAAGATTATATTAGGGGGTGATTTCAATCTGGTCGCTTCCCCAACCTTAGATAGGAAAACTTTCTCTCATTCCTCCCCCAAACAACCAAAAATAGGTTTAAATTATATGGCCAAAGAATTGAATTTATTAGATGTGTGGAGAATGAGACACCCCACTGATCTGGAATACACGTACTACTCAGCCACTCATAACGCCTTTTCTAGGCTTGATTATTTTTACTTATCTAACTCAATATCCCCAATGATTATCGATACATCGATTGAAACTATAGCTATTTCGGATCATGCGCCGGTGTGGGTGGATGTACAGGGGAAATTCCTTTTGGGTTCATACTCCCAATGGCGATTTCCGGCAAAATTAGCCTCATCCCTTAAATTTAAGTCAATGCTAGAGTCTGCTTGGGCCAATTACGAAATGAACAACCAAATACATAAAGATAACCCAGGTTTATATTGGCAAACTGCTAAGGCGGTGATTAGGGGGGAAATTATCTCCTTTATGACAAAATATAAGGCTGAACAGGACGCCACTTATAGATCTGCACAGACGGCCTTAACATCCGCATTTCAAGCTCTAAGCTTCATCCTCACCGGTGACTAGAGCCGCATATGGTGAGTGCAGGTTACACTTTGATCAAATCCTCACTCAAATGGATGATAAATATGTATACTCAGGTAAATTACATTTCTTTCGATACGGCAACAAACCTAGCCGACTCCTATCAAACATGCTGAGAGGTACCAAGCCACATAATAATATTGCAGCTCTCAAAGATGAAAGCTCTGCCATACAATTCAATGGCAAAGATATCGCGAATATCTTTTTCCGTTACTACCAAAACCTCTATTCCCAAGACCCAATAGATATCACTAAAAAGGAGGCTTTTTGGGAATCACACACCCTGCCACAGATTTCATCTGCACAGGCTGATATATTGATTGGCAAAATTACACATGAAGAGGTAGATCAGGCTGTTAAATCTCTCAAGACGTTCAAGGCCCCAGGCCCAGATGGTCTGAGTGGGGAGTTTTTCAAAATATTACGTCCCCAAATCACAGAGACTTTAACTAATGTATTTAACTCCATAATGGATAGTAAAATAATCCCTCACTATTTTAATTCAGCCATTATAAAAGTTCTGCCGAAGTCAGGCAGAGACCCCCTTTTGCCTTCATCATATAGACCCATTTCTCTACTTAACGTAGACTATAAATTATTGACAAAAATTTTAGCAGAGCGGTTGAAGTTGATTCTCCCGTCTATCATACACCCGGACCAAACCGGGTTTATTTGTGGCAGAAATTCTGTCACAAACATTAGGAAAGTCCTTACGGTGCTGCAGTCTCTGCATATGGGCGAGACGGGTGATCCCCGGTTCTTGTTGTCTTTAGACGCAGAAAAAGCGTTTGATCTGGTAACCTGGGATCACCTGTTTGAATCTCTGCGTCGGTTTGGTATGCCCGCCCTTTTTGTTGAGATCATACGATCCTTATATACTTCTCCCCTTACTCAGATTCTCACTAATAGATATTTGTCACCTGTATTCTGTACACAGAGAGGGACGAGACAGGGTTGCCCGCTTTCTCCACTTTTGTTTGCAATTGCGCTAGAGCCATTGGCGATAGCAATAAGACAGGAAACGGAGGTAAAGGGTATTACTATCAGAAACCAAACATGTAAATTGTCTTTATTTGCAGACGATATGATGCTTTTTATATCTGATCCCCTACGATCCATCCCTACACTTCTGGATCTAATTACCACATTTGGATCATTTGCAGGTTATCGCATCAATGTGAGTAAATCTGAGTTGCTCCCTATTGATGCAGCTACTTTTTTAGCTACACATCCCCACATAGCCTCTCTTTTCACAATTGCAACACATAAATTAAAATACTTAGGTATATTTATACCAGCTCAATTATCCTCTCTATATGCTTTTAATTTCTCTCCATTGCTAAATAGATTAAACTCCCAACTCCAGAATTGGAAAGATCTTAAACTCTCTCTACTCGGACGAGTAACTGTAATAAAGAGTGTGGTGTTCCCGAAACTAGCCTATCTTTTACAAACTTTACCCATTACTTTAACAAGAGCGGATGTACTGAAGTTTACGCAGATCTTTTTTAAATTCATTTGGCAGTACAAGAAACCCAGAATGCCGCGTTCCCGAGCTTACCTATTGAAAAAAGATGGAGGGCTGAGCATCCCAAGCATCTCTGCATTTGCAAAAGCTGCCATATTCCGATATATAACTGATTGGTTATTACATACCGATCACTATACTAATCCTGACTTGGAGGAAGCATTATTTCACCCATATGCCCCAGCAGCCTTGTTACACACCCCTAAAATACACATTCCTAAGATATTTCGTTCTAATATTTTATTCTGGGACACTTACACTACGTGGTTGAAGGTTAATACACATTTGGGGAAAAATCCTTTTTCATCCCCGTACATCCCCTTATGGGGTAATCCCTGTTTTCCCCCTTCACTTGACATTCCTCTTTTTAAAATGTGGAATCAAAAGGGAATCATGTCCATCAAAGATGTATTTGATCCGGGTGGCAATTTGCTCTCCTTTGTACAATTACAGGATAAATATGACATCCCTCGTACACAATTTTTTATGTTTCTACAAGTACGTCATTTCATTCAATCCTTAGATAATCCTTTATGGATCTCAATTAACACAGATACAATGGGTCGCATTCTACTCTTATGTCGCTCAACCAAATTCAGAATAGCTCATTTATATAAATACCTGATTGAAATTCCTATACATGCTTGGGCACCAGTTGCGGAAGCTTGGCACACAGAGATACCCGAATTATGTGACTTGGAGCCATTTGTTGCGAATCTGGATTGTGTTTTACCCTGCCTTAAGTCAGCGAGACTTCAAGAAATTCATCTTAGAATTTTAAATCGTACATATATGTCCCCGGCCCAACGGAGACATTTTGTGCCACTGGAGGAGGGAAATTGTGTGAAATGTGACTGCTCTAATGCCTCTCTCTCGCATAACCTCTGGTACTGCAGAAAGATCCATAGATTTTGGAATAAAATTTTGTGTTATCTAAATAATACAATACATCTTAAATTGTCCAAAAATGCGGCAGCTCTTATTTTCGCAGAATTTTCAATATGGGAGTCTGAGTCCTCCTTGGGCCCATGGAAACCTGCTCTGAGAGTCATGGTTACAGTAGCTAAACAATTTATCCTTAATTACTGGATCTCAAAATCAGCACCTACACTAATGGAATGGAAAACTGCGCTGCTGGAGGTAATTTATGCGGAGAGACGTATGGCTATCTTTAACATCGAAAGAGGGGTACGGATTTTTTCCAAAAAATGGGAACCATACATACAATGTTTACCGGTCCAGATTCGGAATAACATATGGAAAGTCTTTGATCACACGGAATGGTTTATGCTAAGAAATATCACTTAAAATGCCCCTATTGTTGCTATTTATATGTAGCTCTCTGTGAATCCCCCCAGACAAGGTATCTCTCACCTTCTGTCAGTGGTTCCCCCTCTATTTCACCTTTCTTCTTCTGTTTCTTTTATCATTTTATTCTAACTCTCCCCCTTTTTCTAATATAATTCTGCATTGATGTAGATTATATTGACGCAACGATTGACTGATATACCGAAGTTGATGTGATAATTGGTTAACTCAAAATTCAATCGCTGCTTACACTGGCTCTATAAGTTGCATAGTTTGAGTGACATTGATTGTATATTTACTTGCATTTCTATACGGTGTACTATATCGATTTTTTTATACAGTATTTGTAATTTTGTAATTTTCTACATTATATTATATTCAAGTACTTTGTTTCTTTGTACTTTGACATAATTTCAATCTATATTTGTACTATTTTCCAAAAAAGTTTGAAAAGATTAACAGTAGTTTGTATATTGTTTGTTCCAAGAAACAGACTAGTCGTTTATCAGATAATTTTATTTTCTTTAATTCTTGGATTGTGCAATGTATAATTGTTTTATTGCTGTTCAATAAAAAGATATTTAAAAAAAAAAAAAATATATCACTTTGTTTAACAAGAGACATCGATGGTATTAGCATGATGCTCAAAATCCAATGCATTGATCCAGTGCTAATATGTGTCACTACCTAGATACATTGTCATGACCCATGACCCTGAGGAAGCCCAGTGTTGGGTGAAAGGAGTAGGTCACTTATCAGCCCCTCCTCACACACACACCTTCATTAATTTAGCAGCAGAGAACCACCGAGCCTAACAACTGGAACTAAGCGGGTCCGTTACCAACCACACAGCCAGGGCTGGATTATAGGCAGGGTGGACAGGGTGGTTGCCCAGGGGCCCCCACAAATTGGGGGGGGCCTACATATTGCTCCTACCCCACCCACAATGCACCCTCCCAGGCCTGCCCAACTCCCGGCAGCATTGCAGTCTCTCTAACTGCAAAAGCCCTCCCCTCCCACCTCCTTACCTTCCAGTCCAGTGTCTTTTTGCCCAGGCTCGGCCGGGGTGGATATGATCGGCGCTCGGCCCTCTTGCCTTGCTCCCAGCTCTCCCAACCCAGGCTGCTGCTGCTCTGTAAATGGCCGGTGACAGCAGCTCCAGGAGAAGGAAGATCGGGACCAACATGGTCCTGACAAGTAACGCACCAGTGCCCAGTTCCTGGCCCTCTTCTGTGTGTGCGCACTCTGCCCTCCCCCTGCCCTTTGCAATGACAGTGGCTATGATGGAGGGGTCCAGCCAACAACCTGGCACTTCAAGGTGGCACCTGGCTGCCCAAACACAACCCTCCACGCTGGCCCCACTGCTCCCCAAAGTACCATCTGTAGTATGTAGATATCTATCTTATTACTACTATTATGCATTGGGCATAATTGTGGCAGAGGGGGTCTTTGTCATTTTTATTGGTGGGGGGCCCCACAACTTAGTTGTCCCGGGGCCCCCACAAGTATTAATTAACCCTGCATACAGCTACAGGAACCTACCACAGTCACACTGGGAAAAAGGACCCAGGCACATTGACAGGACTCACGGAGCTGAGGGAGAAAGTCTACAGCTGACCAGAGGAAACACAACAGGTAACCTACAGGTAAGGTAACCTACAGGTTGCAAACGAAGCGGAAGACATCAGCACTACATGCTGCAGAAGACTGTATTCAGCACCTATGATTAGCAGGGCAAAGGTGTACCCCATATTGAGACTTTAAGATACAGAAAATAGCAGGTTCTTGTTACATAGAGCACCTACTGTATACTGCTCATAAAACCCTAGAACTTTGCTCCATGGAGCTTAACACGGGTCTGTACAATTTCATTACAGTGTATCTAGAAAGTGACACATATTAGCACTGATCACTTTACTGATATTTAGGGGTCTATGTACTAAGCAGTGATAAGTGACAGAGTGAAAAGTGATGTCTGTGATAAGGTGCCAGCCAATCAGCTTCCAACTGTCATCTCACAGGCTATGTTTGAAAAATGACAGTTGGGAGCTGATTGGCTGGCACCTTATCACTTTTCACTCTGTCTCCTAACACTGCTTAGTAACTAGACCCCTTAGTATCAATGCAGTGCATTTTGAGCATCAAGATGATACATTTGATGTCTCTTGTTAAACCAAGTGATATTTTTAAAGTAAACTTTAATTATTATTAAGGGGGGTACACAATCATAACATTTATATATAAGGGAATGAGTGGGGTGGCACAAAATAATAAATTATTTATGAATGAGTTTCTTTCGGGGTGGCAAAATGGTCAGCACGTACCCAATCACAGAATAAAGCCCCCACACACAGAGCGATATAGCGGCAGATCCGACAGATTGGAACGGTATCGCAGCTATATTGTTCCGTTTGTGGGCATGATATCATCTGCTGCACGCTCTCATGGGGTCGTCCGTCGCTCCCCCAGATATTTCTGCATGCACGAGAGATCTGGAGAATCGACGGACGATCTTATGCATGTCTATGGGGGGGCAGCATATCGGGCGGTTAGGCACCGGATCGCTAAGAGTGTGGGGACCGCCCCGATATGTCGGCCGTCGGATCGTGGATTGCATCACTGGGTGCACATCGCACTGTGTATGGGGCCCTATAGGGATCTTATTGCTATATCAGAGCACAGGGCCAGATTAAGGCTTGTGGGGGCCCTGGGGCAACTAAATCGTGGGGGCCCTCACCATACCACATGGAGCCTACCCCTCTCCCTTGCCACATAGAGCCTAACCTCACCCCCCCTGATTACTTACCTTCTGGCTCTGTGTTGTGAATGCAGAGCACTGCTGCATTGAGCACAGAGCGGTTCCTGAAGCCCGACAGTGATCAGCGTCACGGACATGATGTGTCATGTGACACTGATGAGGGGACACGGATCCGCTCTGACTGTGTTGCTGCATTCAGAACACAGATCAGCGGCAGCTTAGCCCCCATCTGGGAACAGGGGACACTGGACACCTGCTCTACGCAGGGTCACACCTACCCTGTGCGGGCAGTGGCAAATATAGGATTTTCTGGGGGTTTCATATATGTATATATTTATATACAGTATATATATATATATATATATATATATATATACACACATGTGTGTTAAATACGCACACACATACAGACATTCCTTACTTAACGACCGAGTTCCGTTCCTATGACTAGGTCATTAATCAAATTGGTCACTAAATGAGGAGCCATATATACAGGTAATCATTTTTATTTATTCTGAATAAAGAAAAGGTCTAAAGGAAACTCAATAACAGAGGGTGTAAACGCGGTGTCACAACGCAGCTGGTAAAAAGGAATAGTCAGTCCCTAAATAGAAAGAAACTAAAGAAAAAAAAACAACAAATATATCTCAAGAATATCAAAATAAAAAGTCCATATTATGAACCAAAGTGGTAGTGCAGTTATATTGTGTGGGGTGGTAGTGCAGTTATATTGTGTGGGGTGGTAGTGCAGTTATATTGTGTGGGGTGGTAGTGCAGTTATATTGTGTGGGGTGGTAGTGCAGTTATATAGTGTGTGGTGGTAGTGCAGTTATATTGTGTGGGGTGGTAGTGCAGTTATATAGTGTGGGGTGGCAGTGCAGTTATATAGTGTGTGGTGGTAGTGCAGTTATATAGTGTGGGGTGGTAGTGCAGTTATATAGTGTGGGGTGGTAGTGCAGTTATATAGTGTGTGGTGGTAGTGCAGTTATATAGTGTGTGGTGGTAGTGCAGTTATATAGTGTGTGGTGGTAGTGCAGTTATATAGTGTGGGGAGTTAGTATAGTAACATAGTTTGCGGATGTAGTGCAGGAATATAGGACCTCATTCAGAGATTCAGAGTTGGTCGCGAGCGCTAAGCGCTCGCCAGGGGCTGGCTGGCAACTTTTAGCCTGGGGGGCAAATACATGCAGGCGGCCCTGGCAGAGGAGTAGCGTGTAGCCAGGGTGCCCGAAGAACGTGCGTGCTACGGCGCCCACCCCCTCAAATGTTTCAGGGAGGAGGCGGGTCCATATGGGATTAATGTAAGGTAAAAATAAAGATATGGGGCAGCCCCCTGTCGTAGTGCCCATATGCAGTGCTCCCGTGTGCCACAGGAGAGAACACCCTTATGCAGGCCTCCAGTAGTGCCCCCAGTAGTGATCCCCTCTTATGCAGTGCCCCCAGTAGTAAGCCCCTTATATAGTGCCCCCAGTAGTGGTCCCCCCTGTGCAGTGCCCCTTTTGCCCCCAGTAGTAAGCCCCTTATATAGTGCCCCCAATAGTGGTACCCCCTATGCAGTGCCCCTTATATAGTGCCCCCAGTAGCAGTCCACCCCCCATGCAGTGACCCCAATAGTGGTAACCCTTATGCAATGCCCCTTAAATAGTGGCCCCAGTTGTAGTCTCCCCCCTATGCAGTACCCCCAGTATTGCCCTTTATATAGAGCCCCCAGCAGTGGTCCCTCGATGCAGTGCCCCCAGTGGTAGTCCCCTCCCCCTATGTAGTGCCCCTAGTAGTAGTCCCCTCCCCCCTATGCAGTGCACCTAGTAGTAGTCCCCTCCCCTTGTAGTGCCCCTAGTAGTAGTCCCCCCCTTGTAGTGCCCCCAGTAGTAGTAGTACCCCCTTGTAGTTCCCCCAGTAGTAGCCCCCCCTTGTAGTGCCCCCAGTAGTAGTAGTCCCCCCCTTGTAGTGCCCCCAGTAGTAGTAGTCCCCCCCTTGTAGTGTCCCCAGTAGTAGTAGTCCCCCCTTGTAGTGCCCCCAGTAGTAGTAGTCCCCCCCTTTGTAGTTCCCCCAGTAGTAGTAATTCCCCCCTTTGTAGTGCCCCCAGTAGTAGGAGTCCCCCCCTTTGTAGTGCCCCCAGTAGTAGCCCCCCCTTGTAGTGCCCCCAGTAGTAATAGTCCCCCCTTGTAGGTCCCCCAGTAGTAGTAGTCCCCCCCTTGTAGTGCCCCCATTAGTAGTAGTCCCCCCCCTTGTAGTGCCCCCAGTAGTAATCCACCCCCCTGGTAGTGCCCCCAGTAGTAATCCCCCCCTGGTAGTGCCCCCATAGTAATCCCCCCTGGTAGTGCCCCCAGTAGTCCCCCCCCCAGTAGAGAGAGACTTAATTAAAAAAAAAAAAAAATCACTTACCTGAAACTCCCGGTCCTGGTCCCGCCGCTAACAGCTCCTCCGGCCACTTTGCATGGGAGAGACGTCATTACTCATGACGTCTCTCCCATCACCCACTGCGAGAGCCGGAAGATGGCTCCCGCAGTGGGAGCAGCAGTAGCCGATGAGAGTCTGACAGACTCTCAGCGGCTGCTAATTACAGCAAACACACAGCTGCCGGCTCTGGCGGCTGTGTGTTTGTGCTGTGTAGCGCTGACCGAACTCCGTCCGGTCAGCGCTATACACGCGGTGCAGTCTGTGTCACAGTGACACAGACTGCCCGCGGCCCGTATGACGCTGCGGCCCGGGGGGCACATGGCACCCTGCCCCCCGGCCCAGCCCGCCACTGGCGCTCGCAACCGACTCAATGTTTTGGTCCTGCGCACGCGCAGCGGCCGCACTGCGTGTGCGCAAGCCCCGGAGCGAGAGAGAAATTCTCTCGCTCCAGAGCTCTCTACAAAAGGGGCGGCTGTCGATGTTGATCGACAGCTCGCCCCGTTTTGTAGGCGGGGCGGGGGGGTATTTACACAAACGGAGGCGTGATGTCAGTGGGGAGCTTCCTGCTCGATCAGAGCAGGTAGCTCCCTGGGGCTTGCGGTTGCCGAGATCCAACCTTAGGGTCTTGTCGCAAGCCCCAATGGTCGCGATGGACTTGACCATCGCGACCATCACCCTGGTTGCTAGCTAAGCTGTGGGTGGTAACCCACAGCGTAGCTAGTGACCAGGAGGCCGCAATAAAAAAAAGAAGCGGCCGCCCTCATTCAGAACGAGCGTCCGCTTCTTGCGACTGCCTCTGAATGAGGGCCATAGTGTGGGGATGAATCATAGTGATGTAGTGTGAGAAGGTAGTACAGTGATGTAGTGTGAGAAGGTAGTACAGTGATGTAGTGTGAGAAGGTAGTACAGTGATGTAGAGTGTGGAGGTAGTACAGTGATGTAGTGTGAGAAGGTAGTACAGTGATGTAGTGTGAGAAGTTAGTACAGTGATGTAGAGTGGGTAGGTAATACAGTGATGTAGTGTGAGAAGGTAGTACAGTGATGTAGAGTGGGGAGGTAGTACAGTGATGTAGTGTGAAAAGGTAGTAGAGTGATGTAGTGTGAGAAGGTAGTACAGTGATGTAGTGTGAGAAGGTAGTACAGTGATGTAGTGTGAGAAGGTAGTACAGTGATGTAGAGTGTGGAGGTAGTACAGTGATGTAGTGTGAGAAGGTAGTACAGTGATGTAGTGTGAGAAGGTAGTACAGTGATGTAGAGTGGGGAGGTAGTACAGTGATGTAGTGTGAGAAGGTAGTACAGTGATGTAGAGTGGGGAGGTATGACAGTGATGTAGTGTGAGAAGGTAGTACAGTGATGTAGTGTGAGAAGGTAGTACAGTGATGTAGTGTGAGAAGGTAGTACAGTGATGTAGTGTGAGAAGGTAGTACAGTGATGTAGTGTGAGAAGGTAGTACAGTGATGTAGAGTGGGGAGGTAGTACAGTGATATAGTGCTGGGATGTATCAGTGATGTAGTGTGAGAAGGTAGTACAGTGATGTAGTGTGAGAAGGTAGTACAGTGATGTAGTGTGAGAAGGTAGTACAGTGATGTAGTGTGAGAAGGTAGTACAGTGATGTAGTGTGAGAAGGTAGTACAGTGATGTAGTGTGAGAAGGTAGTACAGTGATGTAGAGTGTGAGAAGGTAGTACAGTGATGTAGTGTGAGAAGGTAGTACAGTGATGTAGTGTGAGAAGGTAGTACAGTGATGTAGAGTGGGGAGGTAGTACAGTGATATAGTGCGGGGATGTATCAGTGATGTAGTGTGAGAAGGTAGTACAGTGATGTAGTGTGAGAAGGTAGTACAGTGATGTAGTGTGAGAAGGTAGTACAGTGATGTAGTGTGAGAAGGTAGTACAGTGATGTAGTGTGAGAAGGTAGTACAGTGATGTAGTGTGAGAAGGTAGTACAGTGATGTAGTGTGAGAAGGTAGTACAGTGATGTAGAGTGGGGAAGTAGTACAGTGATATAGTGCGGGGATGTATCAGTGATGTAGTGTGAGAAGGTAGTACAGTGATGTAGTGTGAGAAGGTAGTACAGTGATGTAGTGTGAGAAGGTAGTACAGTGATGTAGTGTGAGAAGGTAGTACAGTGATGTAGAGTGGGGAGGTAGTACAGTGATATAGTGTGGGGATGTATCAGTGATGTAGTGTGAGAAGGTAGTACAGTGATGTAGTGTGAGAAGGTAGTACAGTGATGTAGAGTGGGGAGGTAGTACAGTGATGTAGTGTGAGAAGGTAGTACAGTGATGTAGAGTGGGTAGGTAGTACAGTGATGTAGTGTGAGGAGGTAGTACAGTGATGTAGAGTGGGGAGGTAGTACAGTGATATAGTGCGGGGATGTATCAGTGATGTAGTGTGAGAAGGTAGTATTGTGTATACTGGGCCTGATTCAGAGCCGGATGCTCTGACCAGAGCGCTCGCTCTGAATCAGGGCCCTCCTCCATTAAAATGGAGCGTCCTCCTGGACGCTCGTATATGCTGTGGGTCACCACCCACAGCATATACGAGTGTCCAAAAAGATGGTCGCGATGGTCTTGACCATCGCGACCATCGGACTTGCGAGGGAAACCCTGCGGTCGGGTTTCCCAGCCACAAGCCCTGGAGTGATTTTGGCTCTATCAGAGCCAAAATCACTCCCACTGACATCACTAGTGATGTCAGTGGGGCCGGCTTCAGACGGTAGGCGTTCTCATGGGAATGCCTCCGTCTGGCAGGCACGCCCCCGGCACGCCCACCAAAGGGGGCGTGTTGTCAATCAACATCGACAGCACGCCCCCTTTGGTGCGAGACCCCCGAGCGATGGAAAGCCCGTCGCTCGCCGGGTCTCGCGCATGCGCACGACGGAGCTCCCTCCGTCATGCGCATGCGCAGTGGGGAACATCGACCCAATTGCGAGCGTACTAACCCCCACTGAGTGGTATAATGGGGGATGCAGTGCTAGTGTGGGTAGGTAGTGTAGTGATATAGTGTTGTGATGTAGTGTGGGGAGGTAGTGCAGTGATATAGTGTGTTGATGTAGTGTGGGGAGGTAGTGCAGTGATATAGTGTTGTGATGTAGTGTGGGGAGGTAGTGCAGTGATATAGTGTGTTGATGTAGTGTGGGGAGGTAGTGCAGTGATATAGTGTAGGGAGGTAGTGCAGTGATATAGTGTAGGGAGGTAGTGCAGTGATATAATACACCAAATACACCACCACACCCCCACTGCCTGCCCGGGAAAACATCTCTGCAGCGCTGATCATACCCTTTGCAGTGGCACAATAGGCCCTTGATAAATTTCAGCTCAAGGCCCATGTGGACCTTAATCTGGCACATACCCCCACCTTGCCAGTCTGACCCTTGGGTATCCTTAGGCTCTTATATCAAAATATGATACTTTAAAATAAACAGAAAAAACAATAGCTTACTGTACGTAGCAGCTGCAGAGGTAGAGCTGCGTGAACTCATCTTCATTCAAAGCTCCCTTCTTTCCAGGCACTGCTAAGCCCCATTTTGATCAATTCCACATTAGGGATGGCCATCGACCATCGATGTTTCCAAAACATTGATGGTTCCTAGGCCGATGTCAACTAGTTTTGAGTGGGAACCGATGGTATTTTTTAGGTAAGACGGAGCTTAGTCCCGCCCCATTTATGATTGGGACACCCCAACGATGGCCAGCCATACTCCACGTTGTCTGATGGGGACGGAACTTATTCTCTGCATGACTGAGTGAGAGGGAAGGGGAGGAGGCGGACGTCCACTGCACGGAGGCTGCGGCCTGCACCCACCACCACCAGCAAAAGGAGTTTTGGCACAGACTGGGATTGTCATGTTCTGACAGTGAGTCAGTCAGAACATGCTGGTCAGCCCTGTCTCCCATAGTGGTCAGCTAAGCCCCACCCCCTCACAGAAAGGAGCCCACTGAGGAATTACCCAACTCCCCGGTAGGCCAGTCCAAGCCTGGCGGTAAGCTATGCTCCCTGAAAATGTGCCCTCTCCGCCACGTTATCTATTGAATTAATGTTGCGCAACAAAATGTTGTTTGTGCACTTGTTGTGCACAACTCCTTGGAATGTCTTCCTTTCCCCCAACTTCTCCCTGCTGTCTGTTCCTACTGCTGATCCTCTATAAAAGTGGTCATATTCCTCCTTACATACCCCACAGGAAACCGGCGGTGCATCCAATGCAACACACTGTGGCCCACACTGATGAAGGGGCTGCTGCCAGGAGGGCATAGCTGTCAGCAGATCAGCCAGGGCTGGTGACTCTCTGAAAGGGGCGTTAGGAGGCCCGACTTCAGGGCCCACGTCCCCTGCATACAGATCACATTGTGCTTTGTGTATTAGGGGGTAATATAGGGGTTCTGTGTGTACTGTGGGTAATATGGGGGCGCTGTGTGTACTGGGGGTAATATGGGGTGTTATGTGTACTGGGGCGAATGGTGGTCCTGTGTGTACTGGGGGTAATATGTGGGTATGTGTTCTGGGGGTAATATGGGAGCGCTTTGTGTACAGGGGGATAATATGGGGCACATGGTGTATATTGCAGGGTGCCATGGGGGTGCATTGTGTACTGGGGAGTAATATGGGGTGCTGTGTGTATTAGTGGGTTGTTGTGTGTACTGATGGGTAGTATGGGGGGGCTGTCAATACTGGAGAATTATATTCTGGTGTCAATACTGGAGAACTATATTGTGGTGCTGTGTGCACTGAGGAGTATTGTGGTGCTGTGTGTATACTGAAAGGTGTTATGAGGGTGCTGTGTATACTGAGTGGTATAATGGGGGGTGCAGTGCGTACTGAAGGGTACACCTAGTTTTGTGACTCACTGCGTACTATGAGTAAACACGCTGTCCCTGTGAAGTCCCTTTCTGCATTCTTTTCATTTATACAAGTAGAATTTCCTCTCTAAATAGTATTGCCCATGCTCCGTATGCCCGCTGACGTGCCACTGCTGTGCCTTCATAATATAGGCTGCTAAATAATGGCTACTCTATGCGGCCAATGGGCTCACATATCTGGGAGTGAGGAAATGTTGCCAGGACAAGGAGGCTGCACAGGACACGGGACAGGAGGCTGTGTGAGGGCACGGGACAGGAGGCTGTGTGAGGGCACGGGACAGGAGGCTGCAGAGGGCATGGGATAGAAGGCTGCAGAGGACAGGGAACAGGAGGCTGCAGAAGGCATGGGACAGGAGGCTGCAGAGGACAGGGGACAGGAGGCTGTGTAAGGGCACGGGACAGGAGGCTGTGTGAGGGCACAGGACAGGAGGCTGCAGAGGGCATGGGACAGGAGGCTGCAGAGGACAGGGGACAGGAGGCTGCAGAGTACAGGGGACAGGAGCCTGTGTGAGGGCACAGGACAAGAGGCTGTGTGAGGGCACGGGACAGGAGGCTGCAGAGGGCACGGGACAGGAGGCTGCAGAGGGCACGGGACAGGAGGCTGCAGAGGGCACGGGACAGGAAGCTGCAGAGGGCACAGGACAAGAGGCTGTGTGAGGGCACGGGACAGGAGGCTGCAGAGGGCATGGGACAGGAGGCTGCAGAGGGCACGGGACAGGAGGCTGCAGAGGGCACGGGACAGGAGGCTGTGTAAGAGCATGGGACAGGAGGCTGTGTGAGGGCACGGGACAGGGGGCTGCAGAGGACAGGGAACAGGAGGCTTCAGAGGGCATGCGACAGGAGGCTGCAGAGGACAGGGGACAGGAGGCTGTGCGAGGGCACGGGACAGGAGGATGCAGAGGACAGGGGACAGGAGGCTGCAGAGGGCATGGGAAAGGAGGCTGCAGAGGACAGGAGCCTGTGTGAGGGTACAGGATAAGAGGCTGTGTGAGGGCACAGGACAGGAGGCTGCAGAGGGCATGGAACAGGAGGCTGTGTGAGAGCACGGGACAGGAGGCTATGTGAGGGCACGGGACAGGAGGCTGTGTGAGGGCACAGGACAGGAGGCTGTGTGAGGGCACAAGACAGGAGGCTGTGGGCCTGATTCAGACCCGCTCGCGGACAGGGGACAGGAGGCTGCAGAGGACAGGGGATAGGAAGCTGCAGAGCACAGGGGACAGGAGGCTGCAGAGGACAGGGGACTGGAGGCTGCAGAGGACAGGGGACAGGAGGCTGTGTGAGGGCACAGGACAGGAGGCTGTGTGAGGGCACAGGACAGGAGACTGCAGAGGACAGGGGACAGGAGGCTGCTGAGATAGGTAGATAGATAGATAGATAGATACTGTAGATAGATATGAGGTAGATAGATATGAGGTAGATAGATAGATAGATAGATAGATAGATATGAGATAGATATGGGATAGATATATATTAGATAGATAGATAGATAGATAGATATTAGATAGATAGATAGATAGATAGATAGATATGGGATAGATAGATATGGGATAGATAGATATGAGATAGATATGGGATAGATAGATATTAGATAGATAGATAGATAGATAGATAGATAGATATGGGACAGATAGATAGATAGATAGATAGATAGATAGATATGGGATAGATATATATTAGATAGATAGATATTAGATAGATAGATAGTTATGAGATAGATAGATATGAGATAGATATGGGATAGATAGATATGGGATAGATAGATATGAGATAGATATGGGATAGACATATATTAGATAGATAGATAGATAGATAGATAGATAGATATGGGACAGATAGATAGATAGATAGATATGAGATTGATAGATAGATAGATATGGGATAGATATATATTAGATAGATAAATATTAGAAAGATAGATAGATATATATGAGATAGATAGATATGAGATAGATATGGGATAGATAGATATGGGATAGATAGATAGATATGAGATAGATATGGGATAGATAGATAGATATTAGATAGATAGATAGATAGATAGATATGGGACAGATAGATAGATAGATATGAGATAGATAGATAGATAGATAGATATGGGATAGATATATATTAGATAGATAGATATTAGATAGATAGATAGATAGATAGATAGATATGGGACAAACAGACAGATAGATAGATAGATAGATAGATAGATATGGAACAGATAGATGGATAGATAGACAGATAGATAGATATGGGATAGATATATATTAGATAGATAGATAGATAGATATGGGACAGATAGATAGATATTGGACAGATAGATAGATAGATATGGGTAAGATAGATAGATATGGGATAGATAGATAGATAGATAGATAGACAGACATGGGATAGATAGATAGATAGATAGATATGGGACAGATAGATAGATAGATAGATAGATATGAGATAGATAGATATGGGATAGATATATATTAGATAGATAGATAGATAGATAGATAGATATGGGACAGATAGATAGATAGATATGGGACAGATAGATAGATAAATAGATAGATATGAGATAGAAAGATATGGGATAGATATATATTAGATAGATAGATATTAGATAGATAGATAGATAGATAGATATGGGACAGATAGATAGATATGGGACAGATAGATAGATAGATAGATAGATATGGGACAGACAGATAGATAGATATGGGACAGATAGATAGATAGATAGATAGATAGATAGATAGATAGATAGATATGGGACAGATAGATAGATAGATAGATAGATAGATATGGGACAGATAGATAGATATGGGACAGACAGATAGATAGATAGATAGATAGATAGATAGATATGGGATAGATATATATTAGATAGATAGATATTAGATAGATAGATAGATATGGGACAAACAGACAGATAGATAGATAGATAGATAGATAGATAGATAGATATGGAACAGATAGATGGATAGATAGACAGATAGATAGATAGATAGATAGATAGATATGGGATAGATATATATTAGATAGATAGATGGATAGATAGATAGATAGATAGATATGGGACAGATAGATAGATATTGGACAGATAGATAGATAGATAGATATGGGTAAGATAGATAGATAGAAAGATAGATAGATAGATAGATAGATAGATAGATATGGGACAGATAGATAGATAGATATGGGACAGATAGATAGATATGGGACAGACAGATAGATAGATAGATAGATAGATAGATAGATAGATAGATAGATAGATAGATAGATAGATAGATAGGGGACCTCATTCAGAGTCGGTCGTTGCGGCCGCTCGGTCGTAGGGGAAAGGGGCCCGATATGCATATTAAGCGATCCCAAGTTGCAGTCCTAAGATGAGATCGTTAGCTGAACGACCGAGGGTAAGAAGTGGCCGTAAGACTAAATAACGCCCCCTTCTCGTTCACCACACACGTCATCTCCTGGGATATAAGGATTAATCGCGAGCATCGGGAACTATCGGAACTGGTCGTAGTGCTTAAGTTTGACCATACCCTCTCTTAAGCACTACGATCAAGTCAGTGTACAAACCTCCCATGTCACGTGTGCTATGACACTACTTTGTTAATTATGCACTCCCATAAAACGCCGTTCGCATAATTAGACACGCCTGCGTTCGGATCTCCACTCCCCCGTTTTCAAGCACCTTCCCCAGTTACCACCCACAAGCGCTTCATTCTGTCACTCAAACTACCGACCTGGCTGTGTTCAAGGAGATAGAAATTTCTGATCATAGCCGCTAGTTTGCGCACGCGCATTGCGAACTTTACGCATGCGCAGTTTAGCGAACATCGGTGGCGTATGACCGTGCGGCCGCAACGACCGACTCTGAATGAGATCCTGGGTCTTTTGTGCATCCTTCCTACCAAGTGCTCACCTGACCTCTCTCTGCTGCCGAGCTGTGACCAGAGCTATAGACACAGAGGCAGCCAGGCACAGGGGAGAGAAGCCAGTGAGGGAGCTGATCTCACCTACAGAGCTGGGGGAGACGGAAGCTGTGGTGAAGCCTGGTCTGACTCTGTGACAAACAAGGGACAGAGAGGAGACAGGAGAGCCCAGCCACAGCAGGAAAGGGCTGAAGTGACAGGCAGAAGAGCAGCCAATGACAGCCAGGGATTGAGAGCCAGGAGTTCCCTCCTAGAGGAGGCTGAGTTGTGAGCTGGGGGAGCTGTTCTAGCAGCTCATAGGAGAGCAGCACAGCCGGCAAGTTTGGTCAGTATAATAACACTGCACCTCTGCATGTCAGACTGAGGACAGGGACGAGACTTTCAGCAGTTACCCCATAAGTATCTCCACACAGGCTGCAAGGTTGTTGCTAGATCCAAATTGAAGAATGGACCTGTGACGTCACAACCACGTGACCGCTGCAGCAGGGGCCGGACTGCTACTAGTGTTACTATCCACGTGGGCATAGAAGGGGAATATAAACCTGTGGCAAGTGATGCGTGGCGAGCGTTCACTTTTGGCCCCCAGTTTTAAACCTTGCCCCTCCCCCTTTGATCGCGGGTCATATGATTGCGACATCACAGATCCAGTAAAGCTTCTCCTTCTAGACCTAACCCATGCTGCAAACTTAACCTCAAGCGCAAATGACGGGAAAAAGGCTGTGGCGGCCATTTTCCAGCCGTTTTTTACAGCGCAGACACCGGCACCGATGTGGGACTCCGGAGAGATGAGTATAATATGGGTGCTGGGTGTGCGGTGTGGGCCCCCCTGGGCCCAGGGGCCCGTGTGCCCCGCACATCCTGCAACCATTATAAATAGGCCCCGGTGTGCCAGGTTATTACAGCTCAGACTTCAGTGTAGGACTCACATGCAGCAAGTAGTGAATGAGAGCAGCTGTGTGAGTTCAGTTGTAACTAAAAGCAAAGGACTATCTGAGTTGCATGATGACTGAAAGCTAATGGAGCATACACACGGTCAGATAATGGAGCATACACACGGTCAGATAATGGTGCATACACACGGTCAGATAATGGAGCATACACACGGTCAGATAATGGTGCATACACATGGTCAGATAATGGTGCATACACACGGTCAGATAATGGTGCATACACACGGTCAGGTAATGGTGCATACACACGGTCAGATAATGGAGCATACACACGGTCAGCTAATGGTGCACACACACGGTCAGATAATGGTGCATACACACGGTCAGATAATGGAGCACACACACGGTCAGATAATGGAGCACACACACGGTCAGATAATGGTGCACACACACGGTCAGATAATGGAGCACACACACGGTCAGATAATGGAGCACACACACGGTCAGATAATGGTGCACACACACGGTCAGATAATGGAGCATACACACGGTCTGATAATGGAGCATACACACGGTCAGATAATGGAGCATACACACGGTCAGATAATGGTGCATACACACGGTCAGATAATGGAGCATACACACGGTCAGATAATGGTGCATACACACGGTCAGATAATGGTGCATACACACGGTCAGCTAATGGTGCATACACACGGTCAGATAATGGTGCATACACACGGTCAGATAATGGTGCACACACACGGTCAGATAATGGAGCACACACACGGTCAGCTAATGGTGCACACACACGGTCAGATAATGGTGCACACACACGGTCAGATAATGGAGCACACACACGGTCAGATAATGGAGCACACACACGGTCAGATAATGGAGCACACACACGGTCAGATAATGGAGCACACACACGGTCAGATAATGGAGCACACACACGGTCAGATAATGGAGCACACACACGGTCAGATAATGGTGCACACACACGGTCAGATAATGGAGCACACACACGGTCAGATAATGGAGCATACACACGGTCAGATAATGGTGCATACACACGGTCAGCTAATGGTGCATACACACGGTCAGATAATGGTGCATACACACGGACATCATGATGTCTCTGCCATAGATCCAAGGAGCAGTCGGACCAGATGGCAGCGGACGCAGGAGCGGGGCTTAAGGTAAGTATTTTATTTGTATTTTTAATTGTATTTTTTTTGAGGCATTACTACTGGGGGCATTAACACTGGGGCACTTCTAATGGGGGCATTACTACTGGGGGCATAACTATAGGGTGCATTACCACTGGGGGCACTACTAATGGGAGCATTACTATTGGGGCACTACTAATGGGTACATTACTACTGGGGGCACTATTAATGGGGGCATTGCATAAGGGGCACCACTAATGCAGGCACTGCATAAGGGGCACCACTACTGGGGGCATTGTGTAAGGGGCACCACTGCTGTGGGCACTGCATAAGGGGCACCACTACTGGGGGAATTGTGTAAGGGGCACCACTGCTGTGGGCATTGTGTAAGGGGCACCACTGCTGTGGGCACTGTGTAAGGGGCACCACTACTGTGGGTATTGTATAAGGGGCACTACTACAGTGAGCATTGTATAAAAGGGGCACTACTGTGTGTCATAACATGAATAAGGGACTACTGTGTGGCATAACATGAATTGGGGATACTATTGTGTGACCATGCACCTTTCTTTCGAGACCACGCTCCCTTTTCTGCACCGCCTCTTTAGGACCACTTTGCGCACTGCTACCCAGAATGCCGGGCATGACATCATTCCCGCCAGGTGCGCCTGGCATTCTGGGAGGAGCACAGTGTGACTGCTGGACTGGTAAGGGGGGAGAGTTCACGGAGCTGCGCACCTTGATCCCGATTTTTTTATTTCTTTTTTGGTGGAGGAGCCGGGGGGTATCACTGTGCTTTAGAACCCTAGTGACACCTCTGATACATAGATCTCTGTTCTCATGTATAAATAAACTTTGTAATACTTACCTCTCCGAAGTCCTGCGTTGGGTCTCCCAGCACTGTTCAAATGCCGGAAAATGACTGCCGCAGCCATTTTTCCAGTGTTTTGTGCATGCGCTGTGAGGAGATCTCCAAGAAAATGTCAGCCTCGCCAGTTCCCCGGTGATCTGCGCATGCGCAATAGACTTGGCACCCTCTAGTGCCCAGAGTAGTCAGTCGGCTGCCGGCCACCAGAGTAAGAGGAGGGGGCCCGTAACAGGTGAGGCACACGGGCCTCTTCCTCTCTAAAGACGCCCCAGGCTAAATGTAACAATAAAACTGTTCTCCATTTTGAGTGATTGTGGTAAAGCAGGTGATCGTACAGCAGAAAGAAACATAACCTCATACTAAACGTTCCAGATGTGGTGTAAGTGGTTATAAATATCACTTAATTGTATGTAATAATATACACGTTGCATTGGCAAAGAAAAAAAAAGGGTAATCAAACATTTGTATGTGGTATTTTCCAAGCAGGCCCAAATTAATATAATAAAACCCCCATGCTTGGGTGGAGGCACTTGTAGAGACGATAGATCACTAGGCTATAGGCATAAAAGTGGATTATGGGCCTAATTGAGTGGTGGATGCTATTACAGCCATGAACGTCTTTTTATGCACCCTGATTACATCTTCATGCTAATGCAACAGCCAATGGGCCTGAGATGCCCACCGGCCACTCTACGTACAAAGGCACACCATCAGACTTTGCACCAGTCCTATGGAGGCGCGGAATGTATGTCTCAACATGGCCGCTGGTTCCGCTGCAACTGCATCAAATGCCGCAGTTGCTGGCCATGAAACGCCTGTGACGCACCTGCGTCTGGCCAGCCGCCCCACTGGTACCTCCCAGGAACGCCCAGTTATTTGAAAAGGAGGAGGGCTAGTACTCAACGCTAATATTTCCACCCGATTAGCCATGCTGTGCCCACTGCAGGGAGCTTGGAGATGACATCATCGCTGAGCACACCAGAAACTCCAAACAGGCTTTTTTGTGACCCAGGTTGGATAACCAGGGATGGACCATTCCTCCATGACTGTGCCAGGTTTGACACTGGTAGCTACCAGGGTTGAATACCCAGGTATGTCCTTTCACACCAAGCTGGGTATCACCGACATGCCTAGTAATGACCATAATAATCCTTGTAGGATGAGTCCTGGCCGTCACTGATATTATGTCCCTCCTCCACATGGGGATACGGAATGGGATTGAAATCCAGCTGCCGGTTCAAATCCCAACAGCATGAGCCCGACAGCAGGAAATCCCGACAGTGGCAGGTAAGTGATCTAACCCTCCCCTCTCCCCCCCTAACCCTTGTGGCCGCTGGTCACATAACTACATCTCGGGGATACTGTGGGGAACCTGTGTGGAGGAAATATACAGGGACTGTTGTCTCTTGTGTCATTACCCCAAGCGCACAGGAAATCCCAGCACACCAAGCTCCCAGCACTATGTGTATAACCTTATTCATTTCTGCAAGTCAGTGTAACGGTTACACAAAAATGTACATTATAGTCACTGACTGGTATAATCAGAAGTTACAGTTACACTGTTATTATACAGACACTCTTAGGGGTAAATTTACTAAGATGGGAGTTCTATTTAAGAAGTGATGTTGCCCATAGCAACCAATCCCATTCTACTTCTCATTTATCTCGCACCTTCTAGAAGATAATACCTTAAATCTAATTGGTTGCTGTGGGCAACATCACTTAATAGATCTCCCATCTTAGTAAATTTACCCCTTATAGTTATTTTATATTAGAATACAATGTGATCTGAGAGCTACAACAAGTATAATGCCATATAATAGGCTGGTCACACACTGGCTAAGAGTTATTACAGCTGCGCGCAGATACGGGGAAGCTGGAAATCTCTCAGATAGTTGATGTGAACCTGCTGGACACACATGTAACACAGCCAGAGGCCAAGTGCTGGGGAATTGGGCACCTGGTAACCCAACACCTAGAGGGGTATTCAATATGGGAGCGATAACTTCGTTTTTGCGTTAATATCACACTTATGACGTCATTATCGCAGGTTTTAGTTTTACACCGTATTCAATTTCAAAGACTTATCGCAGTTTTGAAAAGTCTTTGATAAAAAACGGTGATAACTTTTCACCATTGAATAGGTGTTGAAATAAAGTGCAGAATTGGGGTTTAGGGGTGCAGGCTTAAAAAAAATAGCCTGCACCCCTGGGAATGACATTTAAAAAAGAACTGTGTCAAAAAAAGGTTTTTAAAAAAATAGGGACACCCCAAAAAATTAATTTTAAAATTGGGGTGAAAAAAAAAAAATGGGAAAAAAATTATTAACAATAGGGAAATAGGTTCAGGTCTATTCTGCAAGTATGCGGCACGTGTTTTCTAGAATAGATTTATAGCGGCAGGTGCACAAATGCAGAATTTTTAAAAACTTACTTTAGGGACTTAAAAATATGCTAGTAGCCATTTTCATGTACCCCAAATTTGATGGGACCACTTAAAAAAATTAAAAAAATAACCTAAGTGCTCTTCTGCAACACTTCTTCAATGTCGGGAAAAAACACCTGCTGCGGCTATTTAAAGGAAAAATTCGTAACTTTACGCAAATCCAACTTTGGAGGCTCCCGTTTTCGTTAAATTTATATTGAATACGGGGATAAGCGGGCGCGCGCCCGATACATTAATGCAGGTAAAAACGCCAATATGAAACGTTAACTTCGACAGTGAAGTTAACGTTTCATATTGAATACCCCTCCTAGAGTGAAGCAAGAGCTCAGATGTAGCCCCACCCACTGCATCATTCCATAGGCTAAATGCCCTACCAATCAGAATCCCCTCCCTGTGATGTCACCAGTCTCTGGGCAGATTTCTTATGGTAATTCCTCCCATCTTCTGATTCCTCCAGATATAGTTATAGAATCTTCCCATACACCTAATGCAGCATGAAGGGGCTCAGTGAGGGTGGCAGTGTAGGTGTGTAAGTGTCTGATGGGGTCACACAGAGAATAAAAGGACAGCTGTCCTGCCTCATAATCCAGGTATATCTTCACTCTGTCACAGGGGATATTGTCAGGTAACCGGATCTCTGTATTATCATGTCTCAATGCGTGCTGATTATACCACCAACACACACACCAGGACTTGTTATTATATCCAATGACTGACTGACATCCTCTCCTGTCTATACTGGGATAACACATCCCCACCCTCCAGTTCTCTGATTTACTGACATCCACTTCCCAGTAATGTCGCCCTGAGGAGAATCTCCTGGTGCTTATTACCTGATTATACTGAAATCTCTCTGGTGTTACTGGATATCTCTGGTTTGATGACCAGATAACAGTTTTCCTGTTACCAGATAGCTTTATCTTATTACCAGCTGTGGTTACATCCAGTAATAGGTCTGTAGCTTCCTGCACATAGATCCCTGTATTTATACCTGTTATTATATCAGATAATGTGTGTAATGTCCCTGAGATGAGACCCATATCCAGATCTCCTGCACCATGGACCTGGTTATCATGTCTCTCTGTGTCCTCATTATCACACAAGTCACCTGTGTCTGGTTCCTGTAAGACAGTCACTGGATCACGCATGTTACACAGCTCCTCAATGTGACGCATCTTCCTGGACAGCTTGTCCTTCTTTATTTCCAGCTGCTGGATCAGATCAGAGACTGAGAGTGAAATGTGCTGTTCCTGCCTGGAGATCTCACTCAGGACTCTCTTCTCCAGGTCTTCCAGCTGTCTCCTGATGTCTCTAAACAGGGCAGTGACTGTCTCTGTTGCACTAGCTGCTTTTCCTTGATCTTCTCTCCTGCGCTCCTGCAGACTCTGGGCTCTTTTCTCAGTCTCCTCTCTCTTTGTGGTCAATTTCTGCAGATCATTTCTCAGCTTCTCCTTCTTCTTCTCAGAGGCCTCATCCAGTGACTCCATCTGATGTCCTCTGTGTTCCCCGATCAGACAGCAGGACACACAGATACAGGCAGCGTCCTCAGTGCAGTAATACTCCAGGATCTTCTTATGGACGGAGCATTTCCTGTTCCCCAGGGAAGTGGTGGGATCAGATAAGACGTGTTCTGCTGACTTGCTGTGTACTCTCAGGTGATTATCACACAGAGAAGCCTCACACAGCAGACAGGATTTGGCAGCAGGTACAGGAGAGTGAATGCAGTAAGTGCAGAAGATCCCAGTCTCCTCCTGATCTGGCCGAGTACATAGTAATCTCTCCACTATGTTACCCAGAGGAATGTTCCGTATCATGGCAGGACGCTCCTGGCACTGTGCTCTGCATTCAGGACAAGTATAAACTCCAGACCTCTCCTGTGAATCCAGCACATGATCAATACAGACCCGGCAGAAGTTATGGCCACATCTCAGGGTTACAGGATCTGTATAAATGTTCAGGCAGATGGAACAGTCCAGTTCCTGTCTCAGATCAGCAGATGCCATCGCTGGCAGCAGGAGAGAGAAATGAAAGTGAAAGTCTCTGACACTCAGATACCAGTGGGTGTGTTTCATATGTTTCCACGCTGTTTTGTGCTAAGGCCAATCGTCCAGATGCTGATAGGACATGACTTATTTTAAGCAAGTAATATCATTAATTGACACTCCTCATGTGATAAAAGAGTGGTAGCTGCTTACTCAGTGAAGTACAGTATGTGCTGGTGAGCACATAACACAAAAACAACCAACAATGGAGAGGAAATTGAGCTCCTAAAAGTGTCCAAAAAGTATAATGTGTGGTATATATATATATATATATATATATATATATATATATACGCTACCGTTCACAAGTTTGGGGTCATTTAGAAATTTCCTTATTTTTGAAAGAAAAGCACTGTTTTTTTCAATGAAGAGAACATTAAATTAATCAGAAATACACTCTATACATTGTTAATGTGGTAAATGACTATACTAGCTGCAAATGTCTGCTTTTTACAGGAATATCTACATAGGTGTATAGAGGCCCATCTCCAGCAACCATCACTCCAGTGTTCTAATGGTCAGAGCCGTAACTAGACTTTTTGGTGCCCTGTGCCAGAAAGAGCATTGGCGCCACCCTAATTTTTCAAAGGGACATAATGCACCCAAAAAAGGGCCATGGCTTCATGGGGAAGGGCCAGGGAAGAGATAGGGGAGGCCAGGAGATGCTGGGGATGAAATAACAGGAAGCTACAAGCAAGAATGATAATAAACAGAAATTTGACAGGCCCAAACATCGCCCCCTGACTTGTGGTGCCCTGTGCGATGGCACCGGCCGCACTACCCTAGCTACGGCCCTGCTAATGGTACATTGTGTTTGCTAAGCACATTAGAAGACTAATGGATGATTAGAAAACCCTTGAAAACCTTTGTGCAATTATGTTAGCACAGTTGAAAATGGGTTTGCTCGTTAGAGAAGCTATAAAACTGGCCTTCCTTTGAGCTAGTTGAGTATCTAGAGCATCACATTTGTGGGTTCGATTATACTCTCAGAATGGCCAGAAAAAAAGAGAACTTTCATTTGAAACTCGACAGTCTTTTCTTGTTCTTAGAAATGAAGGCTATTCCATGCGAGAAATTGCCAAAAAAATTAACATTTCCTACAATGGTGTGTACTACTCCCTTCAGAGAACAGCACAAACAGGCTTTAACCAGAGTAGAAAGAGAAGTGGGAGGCCCCGGTGCACAACTGTGCTAGAAGACAAGTACATTAGAGATTCTAGTTTGAGAAATAAATGCGTCACAAGTCCTCAACTGGCAGCTTCATTAAATGGTACCCGCAAAACGCCAGTGTCAACGTCTACAGTGAAGAGGCGACTCCGGGATGTTGGCTTTCTAGGCAGAGTGGCAAAGAAAAAGCCATATCTGAGACTGGCCAATAAAAGGAAAAGATTAATATAGGCAAAAGAACACAGACATTGGACAAAGGAAGATTGGAAAAAAGTGTTATGGACAGATGAATTGAAGTTTGAGGTGTTTGGATCACACAGAAGAACATTTGTGAGACGCAGAACAAGTGAAAAGATGCTGGAAGAGTGCCTGACGCCATCTGTCAAGCATGGTGGCGGTAATGTGATGGTCTGGGGCTGCTTTGGTGCTGGTAAAGCGGGAGATTTCTACAAGGTAAAAGGGATTTTGAATAAGGAAGGCTATCACTCCAATTTGCAACGCCATGCCATACCCTGTGGACAGCGCTTGATTGGAGCCAATTTCCTCTAACAGGACAATGACCCAAAGCACACCTCCAAATTATGCAAGAACCATTTAGGGAATAAGCAGGCAGCTGGTATTCTGTCTGTAATGGAGTGGCCAGCGCAGTCACCAGATCTCAACCCCATTGAGCTGTTGTGGGAGCAGCTTGACCGTATGGTACGCGAGAAGTGCCCATCAAACCAATCCAACTTGTGGGAGGTGCTTCAGGAAGCGTGGGGTGAAATTTCTTCAGATTACCTCAACAAATGAACAGCTACAATGCCAAAGGTCTGCAATGCTGTAATTGCTGCAAAAGGAGCATTCTTTGACGAAAGCAAAGTTTGAAGGACAAGATTATTATTTCAAATAAAAATTATTATTTCTAACCTTGCCAATGTCTTGACTATAAGTTCTATTCATTTTGCAACTCATTTGATAAATAAAAGTCAGTTTTCATGTAAAACACACGAAATTGTCTGGGTGACCCCAAACTATTGAACGGTAGTGTGTATGTAATATATATATATATATATATATATATATATATATATATATATATACACATATCTGGTTGTAAAGTCTTCGGTCAGGTGACCACCATTTGGGTCATGGTACAGTATATGAAATAAAGACTGAAATAGAATGCAGCAGTATGTACCATTTTTAACACTGCATACTTAGAAACATAATTGCATATAACCTTATTAGGAACATACTAGTCCTGTAAATTATAATACACAGTCATACAGTCATGGATAATAGTTTTGATTCAGCAGTGACATACAAATGGCTAAAAAACACATCTATAAGATTTAAAACATAAATTAACTTATTTGTCCATTTTTACAGCGTACATCGTACAGGCACCACAGTGTTTTGCAGCATTCACTGTATAATCATAGCACCATTTTATAGTATACACTATAGGCAAGCAGTGCTTTCAGTGTACGCTGTACAGTCACAGCAGGATTTTCATTGTATTCTAGACAGGCACAGCATCATTTGTAGTGTATACTTTACAGGCAAGGTAGCGTTTTGCAGTGTACACTGTACAGGCACAGCAGCATTTTGCAGTGAACTCTGGGCCTGATTCAGACCCGCTCGTGAGCGCTATGCACTCGCAAGCGGGTCGATGGTGGCCCAGTGCGCATGCGCGAGACCCGGATAGCGACGGGCAAACCGTCGCTCTGGGTCTCGTACCAAAGGGGGTGTGTTGTCGATGTTGAGTGACAGCACGCCCCCTTTGGTGGCCGGTCTAGGGGAGTGCTTGCCCAAACGGAGGCATTCCCATGTGAACGCCTCCGTTTGGGGGCGGCCCCACTGACATCACGAGTGATGTCAGTGGGAAGGATTTTGGCTCTGTGACATCCGAAATCTCTATGGGGCTTGCGGTAACGAGACCCTACCACATGGGTCTCGTCGCAAGCCCGTCATGGCCGCTCACTATATCTGTGGGTGGTCACCCACAGCTATGCGAGCAGCCAGGAGGCCGCTCTAAAAAACAAGAAGGCCAGCCCTGATTCAGAGCGAGCGCTCTGTCAGAGTGTCCGGCTCTGAATCAGGGCCTCTGGGTCTCATTCAGACCCGCTCGCGAGCGGGTCGATGTTTCCCAAATACGCATGCGCACGATGTCAGTGGGAGTGATTTTGGCTCTGATAGAGCCAAAATCACTCCAGGGCTTGCAGCAGACGATACCCTACTGCAAGGGTCTCGTTGCATCATCATGGACGCTCGCATAAGCTGTGGGTGGTAACCCACAGCTATGCGAGCGTCCACGAGGCCGCCTGACAAAAAAAAAAAAAAACACGCCCTGATTCAGAGCGGGCGCTGTACAGGCACAGCAGCGTTTGCAGTGTACACTGACTGTACAGGCACGGCAGCGTTTTGTAGTGTAAACTCTGTAACTGCAGCATTATCTGACTGCTGAGATCCCGCACGATTTGACAGCACAGTCTTATCACACTAGAAGGATCATTATGTCCTTCTGACACGTGCAGCCTGTAAATTAGTCATGTTGTGTATTGTGCAGCTAGTTGTTCTCACAGCCAACTTTATTGTATTATTATTATTATTATTATTATTATTAATATACCAACACAATTTGCAGTAATAAGGAAGCCTAAGTGTATTATTAGTCACTTTACTTTCTATTTCGGGCAGCTGCTGCGCTACTGTTTATGCGATATCTGGCGGCACATGTGTGAACGGGCACAAGCAGAGAGGGATCCTATTCTGCAATGCCTCCATGGTACATCCATTAATATTTGCAGGTAGCCCCCGAAAACGTTTTTTTTTGGGAGGGATATCCCAAAATGTTATTTTATAAATAGACCCCTATGTGAGATGGCGCTATCCGGGTCTCGCGCATGCGCTCTGGGCCACCATCGACCCGCTTGCGAGCGCATAGCGCTCGCGAGCGGGTCTGAATCAGGCCCTCTGTGCAGCAATTGATGATATCGGAACCTAGCAATCACAGCAGCTGACAGGTGCAGACAATACCGCTGGGCAATTGTCATTAGTACGGTATGAACACATTAGCATGTACACTTATACAAAATTAAGCATCTTTTGATTGTGTTACACTGTCTTACTTCTATTCGTCATTTTTAATATAGTCTCATTTAGAGCATTTTATTATTGCACATTAAAAAATTTAAAGCTGGCCATACACGCTACAATTATCGGGGCGATCCGCCCGATATCCGCGGGTCGCCCCGATAATTGTAGCATGTATGCGGGTGACCGTGTGTAAAATATTGCTCGGTCGGGCATGCCGGATTGTCCAGCATGCCCGTCCGATGCGATATTTATGGGGTAAACTGTCGGCCGCATCGGGCAGTGTATGCCCAGCCACGGCCGACAGACAGACAGACATTTCCTGTGTTCCTTCCGATGGAAGGAACAGGGAAATGTCTCCTCCACCGGGAGCGGAGCGCAGATGTCGGGCTAATATACTGTGAGAGAAATCTCGGTGTATGCCGCGGACATCTGCGGCTGGCAGGCTGCCAGATAAAATGTCTGTCGTTCCAACAGGCATTTTATCTGGCCGTGTTTGCCCAGTTTAAGTAACTGTCGAATTAACACAAAATACCGAGATTAGAATAAAATATGCAACACATTTCCATCACCTTTGAAAAAAAACTTGTTTATAATTTTGCTCCTTTCTCATACATATTATATATATATATATTTTATTTTTAAATGTACACTTGACATTTGTTTGTCATAGTATCCTGATTTACTTTAAATGTTGCCATATTTTATTGCTAGAAATGATTCTGTAAAAACCAAAAGAGGATTCAATTAGTTTTGCGTATGCGATAAAGTTTTGCCTGTCGGACTTTTCACCTACATCGCGTATTTTAGCCGCGGAAACTTATCGTGCACGTACCCGCGATTCACCCTATTCAATTCCAAAAGACGCGAAAACGGAGACACGCGAAGTCAGAACGGGCGAAAAGTGGCGTCAGAATCGGGGAAGTCAGCCTGAACCCCCCAAAAATATGCAGAAACATTGGGGATCAATGTAATAGAGCCCGATTAGTCCTAATACAACTGTTTGGGTTAATTAGCGTCTTTGCACAAGTGGTGAAGAATGGCATAAAGCAGTATTTTTTTACAGAAAATAAATAGTCCTGGCAAATTTGGGGTACCTGAAAATGGGTGCTAGCATATTTTATTGTCTCTAAAGTGCAGTTTTAATAAAAGTGAATTTACTCCCTCATAAAAGCACCAGCAGTCCCAAAAACACTTGACCCCTTCTTAGTGCACCCCCAGAACCTTATTTCACTAGTTTGCGAATTTGTCCCCCCACTTCGTGCTATTTCGCCCCCAAATTCAAAGTACTTTTTTGGGGCGTTCCTCACTTTTTTTTTCTTTTTTTTTACGCAGTTATCCTTTGGGGGGCTGTCCCCAGGGTGCTGAGAGGTTTCCCCACCTTTGCACCCCAAAATAAAAAAAATGCCCTTCTTTTCTCCTGCTATTCAGAGGAAAAACAAGAGATATGGTAAGAACTTAACTTTGTTATCTCTGTTTCTACGAAGTCCATAGGGTCCACAGGGTTGACCTTGGGGTATAGCTGGATCTGGATCCACGGGCACCACGCAGTTAAAGCTTTGCTGCTCCCAGGATGCACTTGGGTCCGTCCTCCTCTATACCCCGCCCCCGAGCCACAGGCACCTCAGTTGGTAAGCAGCCAAGGCCGGAGGAGGAGACTAAACAGAGAGAAGGAAGACTGGAACACACAAGAAACCATACTCACAGAAATGGGAGACGGAAAACCGGTGACCAGCCACACAGCCCATTTGAAGCCAGGTGCGTCAGGGCGGACGCCCTGTGGACCTTATGGACTTCGTAGAAACAGAGATAACAAAGGTAAGTTCTTACCATATCTCTTGTTTTCTACTTCAGGGTCCATAGGGGGTCCACAGGGTTGACCTTGGGGATGTCCCAAAGCAGTTCAACTAAGGGCGGGGACGCTCCTGTGCTGAAAGGAGTACCCGGCGCCCAAAGGATGCATCCTGAGAGGCAAAGGTGTCAAACGCATAGAACCTCAAAAGCGTTTGAATTGAAGACCAAGTGGCCGCCTTACACAGCTGAACAGCGGAGGCGCCACGTCTAGCAGCCCAAGAGGGACCCACAGAGCGAGTGGAATGAGCCTTAACAGAGGCTGGCACAGGTAAACCCTCCTGTGCATAAGCCTCACAAATAACAGAACGAAGCCAACGGGCTAAACCCTCTTGTGAAAACCAAAGAGGACAAACAATGAATCAGACTTCCTAACCGAAGCAGTCCGGTCCACATAGATTCTAAGTGCCCGGACTACATCTAAGGAAGCCTCACCAGCTGAAAGATCAGGTGACTGAAAAGCTGGCACAACAAGTTCCTGATTAATGTGGAACTTTGAGACCACTTTGGGCAAAAACTCAGGACGAGTGCGGAGCACCGCTCTGTCCTGGTGAAAAATCAGAAAAGAAGGGCGACAGGAAAGCGCCCCCAATTCTGACACCCTCCTGGCAGAAGCAATTGCCAGGAGAAAAACGGTCTTAAACGTCAGCCACTTGAGCTCCACTGACTCAAGTGGCTCAAAAGGAGGACCCTGCAAGACCCGTAGTACCACCGCCAAGTCCCAAGGAGCCACCAGAGGCACGAAGGGAGGCTGGATCCTGAGAACACCTTGGAAAAAGGTGTGAACATCTGGCAGTGTAGCAATCCGTCGCTGAAACCACACAGACAAAGCAGACACATGAACCTTCAGAGAGGCAAGGCGTAAGCCGAGGTCCAAACCTGATTGAAGGAACTCCAAGATTCTGGAAACCCGGAACACCTGAGGATCATAGCTTCTGGATTCACACCACCGAAAGTAAGTGTGCCACACCCTATGGTAAATCCGTGCGGAAGCAGGCTTGCGTGCCCTAAGCATGGTACCAATGACCGAACTGGAGAAACCCCGAGACCTTAAGACGGCTGTCTCAAGAGCCACGCCGTCAAAGACAGCCGACCCAGATCCGGGTAAAGGCAGGGCCCTTGAGACAATAGGTCCTGACGCTGAGGAAGAAGGTACGGAGCGTCGATGGAGAGGCACCTCAGATCGGAGTACCAAGGACGTCTGGGCCACGCCGGAGCTACCAGCACGAGCGTGCCGCCGTCCTGCTTGAATTTCCGCAGAACCCGAGGAAGCAGGGATATCGGAGGAAACAGATACGCCATGTGAAACGTCCATTTCACCGACAGCGCGTCTACCAGACAGGCGCCTGCGTCTCTTGTCCTTGACCCGTAAACGGGCAACTTGTGATTGTGACGGGAGGCCATCAAGTCCAGCTCCGGCAGCCCCCAACTGTCCACGAGTAGCTGAAACACCTCTGGGTGAAGCGACCATTCCCCGGGATGCACGTCGTGACGGCTGAGGAAGTCCGCCTCCCAATTGAGGACTCCGGGAATGAAGACTGCCGAGATCGCTGGAATGTGACACTCCGCCCAAGCAAGAATGCGAGACACCTCCGACATCGCTGCCCGACTGCGAGTTCCTCCTTGGTGGTTGATGTACACCACCGTGGTGGCGTTGTCGGACTGCACTTGAACCGCCCTTCCGTGAAGAGCGGGGCCGGACGACTGCAGGGCCCTGTATACTGCCCGAAGTTCCAGGATGTTGATGGGGAGAAGTGCTTCTGGGCAAATTCCACCATGTCGAATGTCGACACCATGGACCCCAGAACTCTCATACCCGAATGGACCGACAGGCGGCAACTGCTCAGGCAACTGTGTATCCGCAGCTGCAGGGAGGAGACCTTCTCCGGAGTCAGGAAAATCTGTTGCTGACGAGAATCCAGCAGGGCTCCCAAATGAACCATCCGCTGTGATGGAATCAGGGAGGACTTTTTCCAATTTATCAGCCACCCGTGCGCTTGCAGGCAAGCGATCGTCAGGTGGAGATGTTGAAGCAGTACCTCCGGGGAGCTCGCCAGCAACAGGAGGTCGTCCAGATATGGCAGCAGCCGTACATTCTGGTTCCGAAGATGTGCAGCCATGACCGCCATAATCTTCGTGAACACCCTCGGTGCCGTGGAGAGGCCAAAGGGTAGCGCCCGGAACTGAAAATGATGTTGAAGGATAGCGAACCTCAGATACCGCTGGTGCGAAGGTGCTATCGGAACAGGGAGGTAGGCGTCCTGGATATCCAGGGACACCATGTAATCCCCCGGTTCCATCGCCAGAATGATGGAACGTAACGTTTCCATCCTGAACTTGGGAACTCTGAGGAATTTGTTCAGAGACTTCAAGTTGAGGATAGGGCGATGAGAACCATTGGGTTTCTGCACCAGAAACAGAGAAGAATAGTACCCCGTCCCTCGTTGTAATTGAGGAACGGGAACAATGACCCCTGCTTTTAGCAAGGACTCTATAGCTTCCTGAATCTGTAAAGTCTTGGTCGTATCCTGAGAAGGACTCGTGCAGAAAAACTGGTGGGGCGGTCTGTGCCGAAAAGACAGGGCGTACCCCTGGGAGACCACTTCTCGAACCCAGGCATCCATGGTGGTATTGTGCCAGCACTGGCCAAATAGAAGAAGTCGGCCTCCCACTCTGGGGTTCCCCAGAGGGAGGCCCGTCCCATCAGGCAGGTTTATCCTCCTGCTTGGAAGAAGGGCGCCTGGCACTCCAGGCCTGCTTCTTGGTCTTAGAAGCGGCCTTGGTCGCCGATTGCCTCGGGAAGGACTGACCTTTGGCCTTGGCCTGAACTGGAAAGGACCGAAAGGCAGACCTCCGTACTTTGGTAGGTGCCGAAGCTGAAGGGAGGAAGGCTGATTTAGACTTAGCCACAGTATCCACAATTTTGTCCAAGTCTGGACCAAAAAGCAACTCCCCATTAAAAGGTAAGGCCTCCAGTCCCTTTTTGGAGTCTGCGTCAGCTCTCCAGGACCTCAGCCACAAGGACAGACGCGCCGACACAGCTGCAGCCGACACCCGAGAGGTCAGCAGGCTTGCATCTAACGATGCTTCCCCAATGTAGGAAGCCGCATCCCTCATTTGTCCTATCAACGCTCTCTGGATCTCCGGAGCATCTTCTGGAAAGGTATCCTCCAAAGCATTGTCCCAGCTCTCGATGGCCTAAGCCACCCAAGAAATGGCCATGGACGGACGGGCAACCGCCCCCGAGAGAGAGTAGATAGACTTTAAACAAGTCTCCACTTTCCTGTCCGTGGGATATTTCAGGGACGAGATCGACGGCAAAGGCAGCGTAGCGCTTTTAATTAAGCGGGTAACGTGGGAATCCACGGCAGGTGGAGTTTCCCACTTCCTGCAATGAGCCTCAGGAAAAGGATAGTTTGAAGCCAACTGTTTCTGCGGTTGGAACCTCTTGCTGGGCAACTGCCAGGCCCCTGCCATATGATCCGTTAACTGGTCAGACAGGGGAAAAACCGTTGAAGCTACCTTGGCCTTCTTAAAATTAGGGTACTTCGACCTGGGAGCTGGCGCATCCTCCTCTATATGAAGGATGGCCCGCACCGCCCTAACCAATGCCGGTACATTAATGGAGGACTTAGCCTCCACCTCCTGGGCCCCAGCATCCGAGTCAGAGTCTTCATGGATCTCCCCGTCATCCGAAGAAACGTCCGTGTCCGTAAACTGAGCCGCCAATGAAGCCGAAACGGTTCGCTTGGACGTCCTTGGTGGCAAATCACTGTGCAACATAGTTTTAAAGGCCGATGACGAAGCCGCCAGGCTCTGAACAGAGCTGGAGAGGACATCCACCCAGGGAGGGGGTACCGTTTGAGGATACCCCTGAAACGGTACCATCGACTGCTGTGGTACCGTGGGAGATTGCACGTACACAGGCAAACCCGCATAACGACCCACAGTCTGAGACCCGGGAGGAGACTGCACCAGATGCGTCACGCCCGGGGAACGGGAGATGGTAGGCTGGGGCAACACCCTAGAAGGGACCGCAGTCGGGACCGCCAGCCGGTCCGCGATCGACGCCAGCACTTGTGTAAACATTGCCCACGGAGGATCCTGCGCCACTTTAGAGGGACCAGGTTCCAGCTGGCACCGTCCGCACAGACCGTCCTGAGACAACTCCGCCCCGTCAACCCCTGCCGAACAGCGTCGGCAGGAAAACAACACAGGAGCCACGGAGCGCTCATTCTCTTCATCAGACATGACACAAAACTTTTGCAATAAAAAATGTATCACCGAAAAGAGGTAAGGCGTATAACACCTGCGCACTCCCAAGTATGCAACACAAACAGCCCACAATCTGGTACTGAGTAGCACACCGCAGTATGTGACGGACCTCACAAATACGTAGATCTATATAAGTGAGGTATACAGAAAGAACACCCCTCCCCCACGCACCTGCGGGCCGTAGGAGAAGGATGGATAGGTAAAAAGCTGACAGTAAGTAGAAAAAAGCACAGACAGCAGCACTAGCAATAGTCACATACCAGGCAGGAAGTTATACTCACTGCACCTCCCGCTACAATCAACCTCCCAGATTCAGTGTCTGGGAGGGCTATAGCGCTGCGAACACTGTCCTGATCAGGGGAGAGGTACGCAGGGGGACTGGTCCACTGTATCCGCCTGGGAGCTCTGCGATGCTGCCTGGAAGATGGCCGCCGGAGAGCACTGAGGAGGAGTGGCCAGGAGATAACAGCCCAGCGACGCCAGCACGCTTGAGAGAAGGCGCGCTGGGCTGAGGGGAGGAGCCGCACAAGCAGGGAAAGCTGCCTCCCCTGCTAGTACTAAACCCACGGGGAAGCCGGTTCCCCGCCGGTACTTACACCCCGGGGGCCAGCGGTCACGCGGGGTATTCCTGAAGAGGGGGAGCCCGCCGCCGCTACTAGCGCCGCCGGTCTGTCCCCAGAGACCAGTGGCTGAAAGACTTAATTTCCCCCGCGTGCAGCGCGAAGCCCCATAGAATCCGGCAGCAGTCAGTGGGAGCTCCCGGAGCCACGCTAGTACTGACTCCGGTGTCCCGCTGCGATCCCCAGATCAGTACTGGCGTCGCAGCGCCAGCGGGGCTGTTGGAGCGGCAGCATGGACGTCCAGATGGACAGTCTTATGCTGCTGCTCTAAAGATAGTAAAAAATAAAATAATAAAATCTTCTTTGCAAAAAAAAATTTTTTTATTAAAGCTTAGGGGCTGCTTATGCAGCCCCACTGCCCAGGGTGACCCGACTCCGGCCGGGCACCAACTAAAACTGAGGTGCCTGTGGCTCGGGGGCGGGGTATAGAGGAGGACGGACCCAAGTGCATCCTGGGAGCAGCAAAGCTTTAACTGCGTGGTGCCCGTGGATCCAGATCCAGCTATACCCCAAGGTCAACCCTGTGGACCCCCTATGGACCCTGAAGTAGAAATCTTTTTCTCCTATTACATTGCATTGACTTTCACATACGCAAAAAGCGGATGGAATAGAGGCCCTGATTCAGAGTTGGGAATAGAGGCCCTGATTCAGAGTTGGGAATAGAGGCCCTGATTCAGAGCCGGACGCTCTGACAGAGCGCTCGCTCTGAATCAGGGCCGGGCTTTTTTTTTTTCGAGCAGCCTCCTGGTCGCTCGCATAGCTGTGGGTGACCACCCACAGCTATTGCGAGCGGCCATGATGATGGTCGCGATGGTCAAGACCATCGTGACCATCGGGCTTGCGACGAGACCCTTGTGGTAGGGTCTCGTGGCCGCAAGCCCCAGAGAGCTTTTGGCTCAAATTGAGCAAGTGATGTCAGTGGGGCCACCCCCAAACGGTAGGCGTTCTCATGGGAACGCCTCCGTTTGGGCAGCCACCCACCCGGCCCGCCCACCAAAGGGGGCGAGCTGTCACTCAACATCGACAGCTCGTCCCCTTTGTTGCGAGACCCGGAGCGACGGAGTGCCCGTCGCTATCCGGGTCTCGCGAATGCACACGACGGAGCCGGCTCCGTCGTGCGCATGCGCTCTGGGCCACCATCGACCCGGTTGCGAGCACTCAGCGCTCGCGACCGGGTCTGAATCAGGCCCAGAGAGAGAGATCTCTCTCAACTGATCATCTTGGTGACACCATGCTGCACTGCAGGTGGGGCAGATTTAAAATGTGCAGAGAGATTTAGATTTGGGAGGGAGGTGTCCAAACTGACATCTAAAGTGCAGTGTAATAATAAAGCTGTGCAGTATTTGTGAGCTACATACAAAAGCAGCCAGTATTTATATTTACCCTACATGCAAAAAATAAATACAATTATTTACACCCCTTGCATTGCAACATGGTTTGCCCAGGTACACAGTTAAGTGCTACTGTATCTCTCGCTCTATTCCCAACTCTGAATCAGACCCTGAATACGGAGATAAGTTTCCGCCAGGAGAAAAGTTGCAATCGGCGATACTTTTTCGCGGATCTCAGCTTTTCGCTTCTAATTGAATACGGCCCCTAGTTTTAAAACCACTACATAATGTTTCTTCATATTATTACATTTAATGCTTAAATAATCTTACAGAAAAGTTAGAATGAGGGATATTTAAACAGAAAAACACGTACACATCAGAGGGTGGGACTAATAATATTATTTTTTTTTCAAATACATTATTTTTACATTTCTCATTACATAAAAAAATTAACACTGCCTGTGTATTCCTCAATTTTTGGGGGGATCGGTATGAATGAGCAACGGTCAAGAGGCCGGCGGTCGAAATCCTGACGCCGGCAGTCCGAACAGCGGAGATCCCGACGGAGGTGAGTAAACTACCTAACCCTCCCCTCTCTTAGGGATGCCTAACCCTAACCTTCCCCCTTAGTGCCTAACCCTAACCTCCCCCCCTGTGGTGCCTAAATCTAACCCCCCCTCCCCACACCCTAACCCTCCCGGGGGGGTGCCTAACCCTAACCTTCCCCCCTAGTGCCTAATCCTAACCTCCCCTGTGGTGCCTAAACCTAAACCCCCCCCTCCCCGCACCCTAAACCTCTCCCTCCCGGGTTGTGCCTAACCCTAACCTTCCTCCGGGGGTGCCCAACCCTAACCCCCCTTCCCCTAGCCTAACCCTCCCGGGGGGTTGCCTAACCCTAAATGCCCCCGGGGTGCCCTAAACAACCCCCCCCCACGGCTATGAGGTCGTGCAGACCGTACTTACCTCGTTCGTAGGGCTAACACACTTGCAGATGTGTATATAGATTGTAAGCTTGCAAGCAGGGCCCTCTTACCTCTATGTCTGTCAGTTATTACCCTGTTTTGTTCTATCAATGTTTCCAATTGTAAAGCGCAACGGAATATGCTGCGCTATATAAGAAACTGTTAATAAATAAATAAATAAATGTGTGATGATGCTGCTGCTGCTTCTGCAGCCAATGTTTCTCCTCCACCTCATCCAACACAATAATCACCTCCACATGTGTCTGCCAGAAACACAGCAAACAACAGACCCAAGATATGATGTTACTGGCAAAATACCAGTGCCAGATATTAGTAATAGGTATAGGGAGGCACATCATCAAAGAGGCAATGTCCAGATTTTATCCTAGTCAAAAGTAAAAATAGGTAATGGAAAGATCTGGCTTAATTACCCCAAAAAGTTATTCTGTGTGTGGACGCTTCGCAGCAGACCAAGGACCTAACGTTTCCCGGATCCAAGTAAACCGTCATGTACTCTGCCCAGAGCTGGTTCCTGGCTGAGCAGGGCACAGGTCCACATCTTGTTGGGCCAGGTAGTCTTTTTTTTATATCCCTCAGAACTTGGTGTATTTCCCTTATAACAGAGGTTCTCTCCCACATGCTGGTCTGGATAGTACAGTAGTATGTATACTCTCAATGGCTGCAGTCTATCTCTCCACTGCCACTCTAATTCCATTGGGGACATCTATAAGGGCGGCAGTGGAGGATGGGGGTGACACTGACGGTGGAGATTGTGCCTCTCCCCCATCAGACTTCAGCCCTTGATGTTCCACCTGTCCTGAAAAAGAAAGAAAAGAATAAACATGTTACTATTTTAAAGTTTATCTAGATAAGTGGTCGGGGAACGGGTAAATTACCCCACATGGGGTAAAAATTAAATTCCTGGGGGTAATTTTGGGGTAAAAGGTAAAAAAGGTAAAAAAGTTCCCTGACCCCTGATCTAGATAACTAGATATTAGAGAGGGCGTGGCCTGGCGAGCAACGGAGACAGACAGACGGAGACGTCCATGAGTTCCTGCTAGTCTCCTCTAATTCAGCCACCTTTCCTCCTCCTCACACCTACTGGGGACCTCTTCCTTGCCCCACACACACCCTATACTGCCGCTCCATGCCGGGTGGTGCGGTTCATTTAGCCGGGGGTTGCGTCTGCCTGTGGTCCACCTATCCTTCTGCAGCCGGGGCCCCGATTTCGCTCTGCTGCCGACACTGACATCTGCTGCTGGGGGACACTGCAGATCCAGACTGGCCCAGCACTCCTGAGTCTACCGCTCCCTCCCCGCATCTGAGACTGAACCACCGGACCTCCATTCTGCTACGTGGTAGCCCCTGTGCCGGCTCCGGTGGCAGCTGCCTGTGTGCTCCCTTCTGTCTCCCTGATCTCGGCAGCCATTGTTCTCAAGGATGGCTGGGCCCTGCTGGTCCTGACACTACATGGCTGCACCCGCACCCAGACCACTTAAGCTTCTACCTGGGACCTGCTAAAGACCCCTCTGCCTCCCTTCCTAATGGGTGGTGGTGAGACCCAGAGCCCCATCTCCACCCTCTACTCACCCCTGATAATCCTCCCCTACCTGCCCCTCATTTATTTATGTATTATTATTGTCCTTCCCCCCCTTTTTTTGAGCTGGCATAACACCCTGCCCCAGCTACTCCCAATTGTGCCCTGATACAGTAAAAATGGGTAGGGTGGATCTTTATTGCTGTGTCTGAGATTCTATACTATAAGACACTGCACTACCATCTCTGAGGGTCTGGCTCCCTCTTGTGGCAGACTTTTGTACTTTTATCATACAGTATATTGTCCATTTTATGAGTGCTGCTCACTGCATTTACTGTCACTCATTATTTTGATATATTGTGTTTTATTTTTACATCACTGTCTCCCCCCCCTCCCCCACCATGTGATGGTTTGACACTGGCTCACAGAGGCCCTTACCTGTTTCGTATTACCTAGTGGATCAGTGTCTTTCTTTTATGGTGTTTCTTGGCGGCTACGAAATCATGTCTGGCAAAGGACGAAAGGCTTCAGCTACCACCAATCCCTCTATGTTTACACCCAGATCTAAACCAACGCTGCAAACCGTGGAACAAGCTGGGTCCTCTCCCCCCGATTCTCCTCCTGAGTTGGATATTGACCCAGCTATTCTATACATGCTGTCCTAACCACTTTAGGGGCGTATTCAATTAGATGCGAAAAGTCAGTTTCTGTGGAAAAGTATCACTAGTGACATCATTTCGCCTTGTGAAAAGTTTCCTCTGTATTCAATTCCGAAAACTTTTTGCCGATGCGGAAACTCAATGCAATGGGTCCTGCGAAAAAGTTTCGCCTATGAATAGGTGTTGAAAAAAAGTGCAGAATTTGGGTTTTGGGGTGCAAAGCTGTGGGAACCCCCCTGCACCCTTGGGACAGTCCCCCAAAGGAAAACTGCATTAAAAAAAAAACTTTTAAAAAAGTCTTTAGATCACCCCAAAAAAGTACTTTCATTTTGAGGCGAAAAAGTCCAAAGTTGGGGGACAAACTTAAAAACTAGTGAAATAGACTCCAGGGGGGTCCCCAAGTATGCCCCAGGTGTTTTTAAGTTTGCAGGTGCTTGCGACAGGTGGATTTTTAACAATTTTTAAAACTACGCTTTAGCAACTTAAAAAAATGCTAGCACCCATTTTCAGGAACCCCAAATTTGCTGGGACTACTTACTTTGAGCCAAAAAAACTGCTAAGTGCTATTCTTCACCACTTCTGCAAAGACGCTAAATAGCAGCTACTGAGAGCATTTAAGTAACCCAAATACCTTCAGCAGGCCTATACAGGGGTATCTAGAGGGATCCCCAATGTCAGTGCATCTTTTGGGGGGTGTCAGGCTCATTTCTCCAAATCTGACAGGACTTTTCGCATGTTGCAGTTTCGCCTGGTCCTGTTTTTGCCGATTGATAATTGAATACGGGGGAAAGCGGGCACGCACACGATACTTATTCGCATTGAAAACCAGCGATGTAGGCGAAAAGTCCAGCATGTGAAAAGTACGGGCCTTTTCGCCTGGTATTGAATATGCCTCTTAGCGGATGGGATTAACCTGACATTTCAACAAGAGCTCAAACGGGCGGTGGATGATTTCAAATCTGAACTCACCTCTCTAGGATCGAGAACAGATGCTCTAGAATCTAAAACGGGCAAGCTCTGTCACTATCGGAGTAGTAGACAAGGAACTTTGGCCCTCATTCAGAGACGCTCGCAAGTGGCCGCTCGTTCGTTCCAAGCGATGTTCGCACAACTGCGCATGCGTACGGATTGTAATACGCATGCGCGAACCAGTCAGTGCGGCCGAAAATCATGTGCTCGCTAAATAGCGAATGCCTGCTATTTTGAGTGACAGAAGGAGGCGTATGTGGGTGGTAACAGGGGAAGGTGTTTGAAAATGGGGAGTGGACATCAGACGGCAGGCGTGCTTAAAGGTCAAAACGGGCGTTTTAAGGGAGTGCATAATTAAAACAGCAGCGTCATTGACCACGTCACTTGTTTTTTTTTAACTCAGAACTGCTCGCAAAATAGCGGTTGAAAAAACCAACCACAAGAATAGCGAGCAGTTCGTACGCTGTTCGATGTACTCGATTAATAAATAGCGGACATGACGTATGATGCGAGCGGCCAGGGGGCGTTTTTATCAAATAAACGAGCGTATGTTTTGTTCGCTCGTTCAGACAACGAGGCGGCAACAGACCGCAAAGAGCGTACGGTTCATTTGAATAGCCACCCCCTTTTTCTGAACGAGCGAGCGCTAATTGCGAGCGGCTCTGAATGAGGGCCATTCTCTCTTAAGAACTGAGACTTGCAACCAATCACAAGGGTGCTTCACCAAAATAATGTGAGATACCGATGGAATTTTCCCTTCCAACTGCAGGTCTTAGCGGATAACTAGTTATTAGATAGATAGATATGAGATGGTCGGCACCGCAAGATATTCTAAGTGTGCGCCTGCCAATAACCCCCGTTCTAAGGACCGCACTATTAATAAGTCTTGTGGGGTCAACTTCAAGATATGAGGGATGGGACCACCTGGCCCATGTAATTAACAACAAAATGCTGTGGTTACAATAAGCATATCCCATAATTAAGCTAAACACACTCATATTTTTTTTTATTATTTTTTTTTTTGTCAAATAACAGTATAATATAACTTTTTTTATTGGATTTTAGAATATTACCGTTTGCGGAGATATTTTACCTCACGGAGCTCTCAAATTTCACTTTCTTGGTAATTTCGTGCTCGATCTTTCTATGATCCTTAGGCCGAACTTTCATGCCACTATGAAATCTGGACATCGCCTCTTTGATAATTGTCTTGTTTTCCCTCTTACTAATATATGGAGTCTGTTGCTTGGTCTCCTCCAGTCAGAGCCATGTGGAGGTGATGTGTGTTGAACAGGAGCAGGAGGAGTAGCATTTGGTATATCTGCAGGGGTCAGGGAACTTTTTTATCTTTTACCCCAAAATATATTTAGATACGCCAATGTTACCCCCTTGATTTGAAAGGAAGGAAATCATATAGTAGTGCCCCCATAGTTATGCCTCTTTAGTAGTGCCCCCATAGTTATGCCCCTGTAGTAGTGCCCCCATATAATGCCCCTATAGTAGTGTCCCCATATAGTGCCTCTGTAGTAGTGCCCCCATATAATGCCCCTGTAGTAGTGCCCCCATAGTAGTGCTGCTTGTAGAAAAAAAAACACTTACCTTAATCCCCGCTCCTGCATCCGCCGCCGTCCTGTCCGCCAGGCTGCTCCTCAGAACTATGGGAGAGACGTCATGACATCTCTCCCATAGGGGTATATTCGATTGGGCGCGAAGTTTAGGGAGGCTAAAACCTCACGCCCCTCGCGGCCAATTTCGGAATCCCGCGGGTATGCGCGCTCCCGATACCCGCGGGATTCAATTAAAAAAACAGTGGACATGGGGTTTTCATCACTGAAAACCCCGCGCAGCATACATTAAAAAAAAAAAGTCACCTGCCCGGGTCTCCGCGGCTCCAGGCGGCCTCAACTCTCTCTTCTTACTGGAGAGGGGGCTGCTGGGAGTCCCAGGGGCTGGTGGGAGGAGCAAGGGCTGCTGGGAGATGTTGTTCTCCCTGCGCCTATTCCGGGGGGGCAACACTATCATTGCGGGGGCATACTTACACCGGGATACACACACACTCATACACACTTACATACACCACACACACTAACATACTCACCACTGCTGCAGAAGAGCCGGCTCCCGACGCAGGATGAAGAAGACAGCGCTGCCGAAGGTAAGTTATTAAGGACTAATTAAGCTAATTGGATTCTTCCAATTGCTTAATTAGCCCTTAGGGGAGGCACCGCGGGGGTGTCAGAGCAAGTCCCGGTGATTTCTCCTGAAATCATTGATTTTAGGAAAAATCATGCTTGTTCAGGAGGTGCGCCAAAAAATACCTCCCGGCACATGTTTGAAAACAAAACACGCACCTAATAGAATTGCAAAAAACCCGCACCTGCAGGGAAAACCTCGCAGGTGCGGGTTTTTTGCTTTTCACGCAGCCTATTGAATATGCCCCATAGTGCGCATGGAGAGAAGCGGAAGCTGGAGTTCAGAAGAGAACTCCAGCCTCCGGCTAACGCGGCGCTGCAGGGAAGGAGCTGGGCGCCCGCTGGTAATAACGGCGGGCGTCCAGCTTAGAGCCTCCCTGCGGCACAGCCGGGCATGCATATGAATATATTATAGAATAATTCATATGCATGCCTGGCTGTCCGTCCATTACCCCCAGGAATTTAATTTTTACCCCATGTGGGGTAATTTACCCCTGTTCCCTGACCACTGGTTTAAGGGGAGACCATCATCCTGCAAGTCCCCTACAAATCCTTCAAGAAATTCTTCTATGTCCGATAGATCTTTCTCTGCCATGGCTGTCATGGCTCCAAAGTCATCAGAGCCTTTTTTACGCACATGCGTACGCAAGAGTGTGCGTAGCGAGCTTACACGCGATGCGTAAATAATTAACAATCCGCTATAAAACCATGCGTTCAACACACAAACATTTCTTAGTCAGATCTGCTAGATGCAGCATATGCAAAGAGATCCAGAGGTAATACAGGTGTACAATTGTAGTCAGGTTTAACCAGGGATAAGAATGTGTAATAGAGGGTAAACTGCAGCCTACTGAAATCATAACTGATGGAGTTATGATTTTTCACTGCCATGTTATTGTAGACAGCAAATCAGATAGCACCAGAGTCTGTATAATGCTTCATTAGTGTAATAAACATCATCAGGGTTGGACTGGCCCACAGGGGTACAGGGGAATCCCCCGGTGGGCCCCACTGCCTGTGGGCCCATCCCCTCCTCTAGAGATCAGGTTCAAAACTGTGCACTTGAACTAAACATTATACATATGTTACATTATACTGCACAAGACTATGGTGTATTTTGTACAATGCATTGCTGTTATTAATCTGGTGCATTATCATGCATGCACCAGCAGTATTCACTTTATATACATTTTTAAGGAGCCCAGTCCATGCACTTTCTAATGGTTAGCCAAGCCTCTGTGGAGGCTGGCCACACCCCTTTTAGAGGCTGGTCACACCCCTAAATATGGGCCCCTATCACTTAATTCTCCCGGTGGGCCCTTCATGTCCCAGTCCGACGCTGAACATCATTGCCATCTTGAGAGCCGCATGCTTCACTCGACGGGAGCTACGCATCCTCACAGAGGTGATGGACCGCCAATTGGTGATGCAATCACCTATATGAAGAACGCTGTAAAAATGGTGGCATACCACAAGATACAGAGACGCCTCCGCAGGGAAGGATCACGCTGTTCAATTGACCAGCTTGAATGGCAGTAGAGCAACCTCCACCATCGCCCGCCCGACCTGTTGGACCAACTGCAGATAGTTATTAGACGCAGTAAGTATGTGTGAGCATGTATATGTGAGCGTTTTTTCTACTGTTGATGTTTTCAGTGTGCGGGCATTCTTGTTGGCAGCTGTTTGCTATTTTCTGATAGCATGAAGGTGCCATTTTGTATGTATTGCTGCAGCCATTTTGAAGGATCTTGTTTTACTGATAATGCTTTAGTTAAAAATGACACTGCATTCTCAGAGAGCACATTTAGCACAACTAAAAACTGTACAAATGTAAATTAAATGTGTGTTATGAAGTACTGTATAGTAATGGGGTGTGGTATAAGAGATACAGTAGACAGTAATTAGAGAGACAATGTCTAGATAGACACCAGATGTTAGACAGCCAATAGTTAGACAGGGACAAAAGGTCGACAGGGACAAAATTCAGACACACTAAAGTATGACATGTAAGGAGGTCGACAGGTACAAGAGGTCGAAAGGGTCAAAACTTCGACATGAAAATGGTGGACACAAAAATGGTCAACAATTTTTTTATTAGCTCTAATCTCCAGCCTAACCCTCCCCTTGGTGCCTAACCCTCCCTCCTGGTGCCAAACCCTAACCATCTGGGTAAGTGCCTAACCCTAACCGTGGGATTAAGTGCCTAACCCTAAACCTCCAGTAAGTCCCTAACCCTAAACCTAACAACAACAATAAAATGTGTCGACCATTTATGCGTCGACCATTTTCACGTCAAACTTTCGACCTTGTCGACCTTATACCTGTCGACCTATCACAATGGTGTCCTGAGACACCCCAGGGTGCCACGCCACCCAGTTTGGGAATGTTATGGGGTGTATTAATAATATGAAGGTATATTGTTGCTATCAAGGTATATATTGAAGCTGTTTTGGGTGTATAGTAATACTCAGTGGGGGTAATAAGGGTGTAGTACTGGCAGCAGCTGAAGATGTAGTAATGTACATCTACATCTGGCCGATCCATCAGCTATGTGTGTACCCAGCAGGCATAAGTTAACTAGTGTTTGAGCTGTGCGTTTATCTCCATTTTTGTGTATTGTGTGGCGCAGTGGGTCAGCGGTACACAAACGCCAGTGCATTTTACACAATGCGGTGTCTGCGTATCTGAGACTGCATTATATTATTCTGTATTCCTTGTCGGATGGCTACACTCCTCAAGTGGATGACCACACCCACACAGTGGGCACCCGCTGCTGAATTTCCCTGGTGGGCCCTTTATGCCCCAGTCCAACACTGGATGAAAACTATGTTTCAGGCTTAGGCCCTGTATCCTCTGTTTCTGAGCAAATGAGAATCAGAATAATTATTTCCTTGCTACAGGGAGACCCTCAGACTGGGGCCTTAAGTTAAGTTCTAGCCATCCGGTCTAACAGACTGTGAATGCATTCTTTGAGGCGCTGGGGTTACTCTAAGATGTCCCAGATAGAGTGGCCTTGGCTGAATCCCACCTGCATGCTTTCAAACAAGGGCGCAGGGCTATTGAGAAGTATTGTTCAGAGTTCAGATGCTGCTCCGTCGGCGAGTGGAATGATCCAGCATTTCACAGTCAATACCACCTTGGCTTATCGGAGACAAATCAAGGATTCTCTACTCCAATAACCTGTTCTTGACTCTTTGGAGAGTTTAATGTAACTTGCTATAAAGATTGACAGGCATCTTGAAGAGCGGAAGATGGAGAAGTTGATTCCATGCAGTCTCATCTCCCATTCCCTCTGCTTTCTCTAACAATCAGTCCAAACCTATGCAACTTGGGGCTTATGTCCCAGGAAGAAAAGTCTAGGAGATGGAAAACAAGGGACATCTTGCTCGCTCTTGCCCCAATAAGTCGGGAAAAGGCCTAATGGATTAGGTAGAGATCCATTTTCCCTACAGTCACTGTCTTCAAAAAGTTCTCTTCTTAATCCTGCCCAGATTCACTTTGATCACCGGGTCACTAATACTATCGCTAAAACACTGAATATACCTGTTTTTTTTAATTAATACAGCAATTTCAGTATGTAGCCTTGATGGGAATCCATTACACAATGGTAAAGTTAGGTACCCAACACCATGTCACAGGACAAGACTACAGTATGGCCAACCAACAGGACTTACGCTTGGGGGTTCAGAATTACAAAACACTGAACATGTGCGGAATCTTGGTGTTGTCCTGGATAGTGGTTTGACAGTTAATCATCAGGTATCAGCCACAATCAAATCCTCATTCTTTCATACGAGGAACATAGAATCAAGCACTTAATTCCCTCAGAAGATCTGCCTAAAGTCATGCATGCATTTATATCATCACGCCTAGACTACTTCAACGCCCTCTACCTTGGTCTCCCAGCAAAAGAATTGCACAGCTTGCAGATGGTACAAAATGCATGCCATGCCCCGTTCCAGCCACATAACACCCATTTTCTACCCCCTTCACTGGCTGCCTGTCAGATGACGGATCGTTTTCAAGATTGACTTAATAACTTACAAAGCCCTACATGACCAGGGCCCAAGTTACCTGAAGCAGCTTTTACTGTCCCACTCGATTACTGTGATCTGATGATGAAAGACTATTAACAGTACCTAGAATCTCCCGCGAAGTCGCCTGGGGGTCGAGCTTTCAGCTTTGTGGCTCCAACTCTATGGAACTCACTTCCCCGCACAGTTCGAGAGGCCTCCACTCTAGAGTCCTTTAAAAATAGACTCAAGACTCACCTATTAACCCACGCATTTCACTAATGTCCCTTGTTAAGCTTGTTTTGTGTTGTAATGGCAAATGTAAAGCACTTTGAGTCCTCTAGGAGAAAAGTGCTATATAAATAACATTATTATTATTTGCTTAATAGTACATGCTCTATATTCTGCTGAGTTGACCTTCTATTTGATTATTTGCCCCATGGTTCCCCTCATACTAGGCTACCCATGGCTCAAACTTCATAATCCCTTGGTTGACTAGAATTAGCATTTCTTCCTAGCAGAATGGTGCCCAGGAACCCCCTTTCTTACCAATGTCCTTAATGTGAAATTGATCCTCTGTAGGTAGATAGTATCTGCTCCCTTTTCCAACGCGTTTCACCTGTCTATGGCAGTCTTTATCAAGGTATGTGGGGCAATACTAAGTTCAAACTATGTGCATATTCAGCATTGCCCTACATACCTGTGCAGGTGAACGGTAATAAGTCTGTGTAAAAAGCAAGCATTGTGCAAATTGGCCTTGTTTCTGTGTCATTGAACAGTGAGAGGTGCTAATAATACTTTATGACTATAACAATTAGCATTTTCACAGAAGCTCGCAAAATAGCCAAAGACTGCAGAACTGCGCTAATTGCTATGAGCACTTATGAACATGTCTGTGACCTCACTTTTTTTATTTCACCTTTTCAGCAGCTCACACAATTCATCACTTGGGTGCAGCGATCAATCTTTATATCATTTGCCTGCTGTTCTTGGGCTAGTATTATGACTTCTGGATTTGTGTGCCTTAGAGAACAGTGCCATACATGAATACAGTTAACTTGTTCCTGCTTAGCGGTATTAAAAGGTTTATTGCATTTTAACTGATACAGTTGATCTGTGATTTTTCCTTTTGCAAGTGTGTGTATAGCATTTGTAATAATGCATTTATTACCTTAAAATGTCACGACATGTCCATGCTTGGTAAGCTTTATGACAGACAACAGATTGGTGTCAAGTTTAGGCTCATAAGACATTCGTCATAAGTACTTTCTAATAAATGTTGGAGAGATTAGACAGTTAATATATCCTCCTCCTACACCTTATGAGACCATATAATGACCATTAGCTCTGGCTATTCTTTATGAGTTACTTTGGTATAAATAAAGAAAATGTTATAATTTCTTACATGACTTGTAGCTCCTGAGTCAATACAACTAGCATTTTTACCATGCCTGTTGTAATAGAAGCACTGGAAAAGGGTGGAATGGCTTCTATATCAGTCCCAGATTCCTGTCCTACATGTTTTAAACCCCCCAGGAGAAGTCTGTTGGACAAAGCAGACTAGAAATGTCGGCTTTTGTGAAAAGCCAGAATGGGTCCTGGGGGTGTGGATGTAAGGAGAGGGAGGGCTCCATCCACAGGCCACTCCGGGTGTTGGACCTTTCAGCCTAGTAGCAGGTCAATAGGGCTTGCACCTGTAAATGGCTGTGATAAGCTAGGTTTACTTGTGGCTGAGTGTCTCATACCTTGGAGAGCAGGCCCGTAGGTTAGCTTGCTCTGAGACAATGTTTGCTACAAACCAGAAGGTACTGTTGACGTGAACTTATTTTAGTGTTCAGTTAGTGAGGGAACTTACTGTCTAGTTAGAGCCCAGATGGGTTAGGATTTATTTTATGTTTGAATATTTGATTATTGATGTTGCACAATAAAAACTGGTGCTGACCAGCTTGTATGAAAATCCAAGACTGGAGTGCTATTTCCTGGCTACTGTGTGTAAGGAGGTGTCCATCTACCCCAGGAGAGGGACCCCCTACCCTGATCATATCACACTGTGTATGTACTGAAATCACATTAGCATTAGAAGTATTTTGTAACATTTTTATAGCACTCTTTGCTTTTATCTTGTTTATTTAGCACATGCATACAATCACCGTGGAGGTAACTATTAAAGGGAAAGAAAAAGCCAGAACAATATAATTTTTTTTTTTAAATAAAAAACAGATTCACATAAAATACACTAAAACAAGCCACATCCATAAAAAATACACTGAAACAAGCCAGATCCATATAAATACACTGAAAAAGCCACATATACAAATAATATACTTAACAACCCACATGCACATAAAATATACTGAAACAAGCCACATGCACAAATAATACACTGAAAAAGCCACATCCACATAAATTAGACTGAAAACACCACATCCACATAAAATACACTGTAAAAGCCACATCCACAAAAAAAACCAGATTCACATAATACAATCCAACCCCACCTGATGTAACTCCGGCCCCTCCATGTGTCACTCCAGTCCCCCTCATGTGTCACTTTAGCAGCCTCTCATTTGTCACAACAGCAGACCCTCATGTGCCACTCCAGCCCTCCCCCCCCTCTCTCCCCGGGCTACTCCAGTCCAACCACCTTCCCCTACACTCCCTCCCACTTCATGGGCCACTCCATGTCCCCCCACATGTCACAAATAAAATGTAAAAACCCCACAGCTCTAACCCTGTTATAACTGTCTGTATCACGTAGGTAGGCTCCAGCGTCTGCGACCGCGTCCTCCACATGGCTGCAGGGTCAGTCACAAGTGGCAGCGTGCGATATGGCTTTTTCCATGGCTTTGTTCTGTTTGCTTGTACATGCAGGCAATTGCCTGTTTTACCCTCAAATGTTAGTTAAAAGAATAAAAATAGAATATTTGCTTCTGACAGGTTATTATTTAATATATATGAACTCGCAAAGTGTTGCACAGAATTATATACCGTTGGATCATTAGGATAATTTAATTTGAATATTAAGAACATTGCACAGGAGATGTACTGTAGCTGTAGTACATTAAAAGTGTATTTAAAATAATCAGATCAATGCTTATATAGGACCTGATTCAGAGCCGCTCGTAAGTGGCCGCTCGTTCGCTCCGAGCGATGTTTGCCCAACTGCGCATGCGTACGGATCGTTATACGCATGCGCGAACCAGTCAGTGCGGCCGAAATTCATGTGCTCGCAAAATAGCGAATGCCTGATAATTTGAGTGACAGAAGTAGGCGTATGTGGGTGGTAACGGGGGAAGGTGCTTGAAAACGGGGAGTGGAGATCCGAACGCAGGCGTGCTTAAAGGTCAAAACGGGTGTTTTATGGGTGTGCATAATTAAAACAGCAGCGTCATTGACCACTGGGTTATTTTATAGCCAGAACTGCTCGCAAGATTGTGGTAGGAAAAACCAACCACAAGAATAGCGAGCAGTTCATACGATGGTCGATGTACTCGATTAATCTAATAAATAGCGGATATGACGTAGGATGCGAACGGCAAGGGGGCGTAGTTATCCAAAAAACGACCGCAAGATTTGTTCGCTCGTTCAGACCTAGAGGCGTGAACAGACCGCAAAGAGCGAATGGTTCATTTGAATAGCCACCCCCTTTTCCTGAACGACCGTCCGCAAATAGCGTCCAGCTCTGAATCAGGCCCATAGTTCACATATATAGCATTACTGGTAATGGTAGCATTACTGCCTCACAGCACTGAGGTCGTTGGTTCGATACCCACTACGGCCCTAACTGTGTGGAGTTTGTATATTCTCCCTGTGCTTGCGTGGGTTTCCCCCGGGTGCTCCGGTTTCCTCCCACACTCCAAAAATATACTGGTAGGTTAATCGGCTCCCAACAAAATTACCCCTAGTGTGTATGTGTGTGTGCATGTGATAGGGAACATAGAGTGTAAGCTCCACTGGGGCAGGGACGGATGTGAATGGCCGAATAGTCTCTGTAAAGCGCTGCGGAATATGTGTGTGCGCTATATAAATAACTGGTAATAATAATAATGGTAATAACATACAAAGTATATCATAAAACAGTATTTAAACTTCACAATATTAGTCAAAATACAGAGATTATGAGAGAGCGAGAAACAGAGGGAAAGAGAAAGAAAGAGAATTCAAGATGGTTGCTAAGAAGCATTGTGGGAGGTGTGTATGTATGTTGTGCTTTGATTATGCATGTTTATAGGGATAAGGATTATTCTTGCAATATGCAGATACTACTCTATACCCCAGTGTCTTGATCTCCAGTGTCCCCTGTGGAATTGGAGAAAGGGATTTTACTGGCAACGGGTCTTCGTGTCCATGCTAAATTTTAGCTCAGTACTTCCAATAACTTTTGAGGTGTAGCCCTCAAACACCATGCCCACCGTCTCCCCCCCCCCCATAAAATCCTATGAGAGAATTCAGTTTATTTGATTCAGCCTCAATATAAGTGCACTTATAAGATAGATAGAGAGATAGATAGATAGATAGATAGATAGATAGATAGATAGATAGATAGATAGATAGATAGATATGAGATAGATAGATATGAGATAGATAGATAGATATGAGATAGATAGATAGATATGAGATAGATAGATATATAGATATATAGATAGATATGAGATAGATAGATGAGATAGATAGATAGATAGATAGATAGATAGATAGATAGATAGATAGATAGATAGATAGATATGAGATAGATAGATATGAGATAGATAGATATGAGATAGATAGATATGAGATTAGATAGATAGATAGATAGATATGAGATAGATAGATAGATAGATAGATATGAGATAGATAGATATGAGATAGATAGATAGGTAGATAGATATAGGAGCATATTAAATTGGGCGCAAGGTTTAGCAAGGTAAATAAAACCTGGCACCCAATTTTTGGATTACCACGGGTATGTGCGAACCCGATACAAGTGGTATCCAATACAAAAAAAAAAGTGGTTACGGGGTTATCAGCTCTGAAAAACCTACACCTTGTGAAAAAAAAATGACACTTACCTGCCCTGGGGTCTTCGCGTCACCTGGTGGCCTCCCCTCCATCTTGTCACTGGGGAGGGGGCTGCTGGGAGGATAAAGCAGACTTGCTCTGGATGTACAAGGAAAAAATCTGCCGGCGCTCAAAACCTGAAAAACCCCGCACCTAATTGAATAGCAGGAAAAACCTTGCAGGTGCGGGATTATTGCTATTCTCACCCCTAATTGAATACGCCCCATGTACAACCATGGGCCTGATTCAGCAAGGGTAGTAACTGCGATTACGCACGCAATCGGACGATTGTTGCGTTCTGCGCATGCGTATGCATCGCAGTGCGCAAACTCATCACTGCGATCGGCACTGCAATCGCAGTGAGTACGCAGACCCATCGCAGTTTGATTGACAGGAAGTACCGTTTGGTGGTGACGGGGTGGTGGGCGACGTAATGCAGGTGTGCCAGTGCGTTTCACCGCCGTTACAGGGGCGTGCATAAATTAGCCATTGCGATGACCTACGCAGCTGGGACTGCGTGCGATCAGATTAGCAAGGTCTGACCTTGTGTAAGTGTGCGTGAGGCCGCGATGGTACTCGATGTTACCGATGGGTTCGCAGACTTGCTAAGTATTACGGATGTGAGTAAGGGGAAGTGGGCGTCCTTACGTTGTACTGAGATTGCATTGCGATCGCAGTGGATTAGCATACCTTCGCATGGAGACTGCGCGCATAATCGCACCCGCAATCGCGTTTGCGATTTGCACTGAATCAGGCCCCATACCCACACAGCAACAATGAGCACTACAAAACTGACGGTGGGCATCTGACACCTCCAAAAGAGGGGAGGAGAGAGGGAGTATTTGTAGCCGCCTGTAGGGACTTATAGGACTAGATCCATCTGTCGCTGTAGTTTTTGTAGAAGAAAAGGATTTTCTTTATATAATGGCACGTTCAGATGGCTTTATAATATAAGGTAAAGCCTTTCAGGGTCTTCTTAACATTTTTCTGCTTGCTGCATAGCAAGAACCGTTAATCGCTGTAGCGAGTAATGGCTACTGGCAAGTAGTGCCATATTGTAGGAGTTGGCCATTCACGGAGTAGATAATTGCGTTATCTGCTCTGTTAACCATTTACTACAAGGATCCTTAAATCTTGTGGAAACTTTGGTGTCTTAGGGGCCCATTTATCAAAGTCTATTTGAGGTAAAATAGGGGTTTACTTCAAATACTAAGTATCCCCGTATGTATAAAGGAGGGACAGTAGCAGGTATCTCCGATACCTGCTGTGATCCCTCGATTACCGGTGGGAGCCGCATCTCCCATAGGTTTCTATGGGGGATGCGATGCTGCTAAATTTACCAACATCCGGAACTCGATGCATTCCAGACATTGGTCCCCGCAGCTACCGTCATCTGCAGATGGCGTTAGCCGCTGTAACCTATGGGCCGGAACCCTCCCCAACTATAGCAAATATGCATGTACACCACCCCCTGCACTGGCCGGATGCTCTCCAGAGACATCGCAGGGACGGGCTCCTTTCGCAGCCCGTGTCCCTGCATGTCCCGGATGATACATCCGGCAGATAGGACCGCATTGGGCGTTACTGGCATGCCCTGACCGCATTGCAAAAGCCATCATTGATAAATGGGCGCCCAGATCAGCTACATTCGTGCTGTTTGTGTCTGTTTGTATGTTAGATGCTACTTTTATGTTTTTACTGTGTAATTAAATGTATATGTATTTTACCAACAGATTGTGGGTCTATATAGAATTATTCTAGCATACACGTCAGAGCTAGTAACCCCCCTTTTATCCTTGTTTCGGTATGTACCAGTTTGGGAGCTTCTGGCAATTACCTCCTGGTTACAGCCGCAGTAGTTTATTTGCTTGTGATATATTTTATACTGTATAGTGACCAGTTCTAGTGCCAGCAGCGCCATACCACCCCTTCTATTAGCTTTAGAAACTGTGATATTAAAGGCTTTTTGCTTGCTAAATAGACACCTATTAGAGGGCAAAATGAGAGGGTTTCATATAACCTAATGCTAGTCCGTATTATTCACAGCCCAGAGTAGTGATATGATCAGGGACGTAACTATAATGTGAAATAACTTGTGCACCACTCCAAAGGTTAAATAAATGATCTTATTATTTCATATGAGAGGATTACAATATTCAGCAGACATTGGCATAGAGATACTCAGTCAGACACGAGCAGCGGCAGCGTGTCTGGGCTTTACAATTGATTGCTTATCATTTTATTACAGCAGTCACGTTATATAGCATACAAATGTGTCCTCTGACATTGTTGCCGATCGCGCTACAAACGTGCACGCGCATAACGCCATGCGATTACCCGCGGCAGCGTACGCTATACAACGCTATGGTGTGCACTGCGATCGCACCATGCAAATTTATGGCGTTGCAGGTGTGAACGAATTGCCCGCATATGCTCGCGGGCGCACGCCTGGCTCCATGCGGGGCGCAATTTCCCGCATACGCAGCAACGATGCAAGAGGACATATCTGTAGCTCATTAAAATGTTCATAATTAAACAGTGTCGTCATGTAATCGGTATAGAAAATCTTCATCTCAGAGAATTTAAAGTGACATTCCTCAATTCTCATTGCTCTTATGTAAATGTCCTGGGCTGTAACTCAGTGTTTATAGGTCAAGAGTCCTCTTGGATTCCAGGAATGTCTCATACATCATATAGGCAGAGATTGGGATGCACTGAACTGAAAAATGTGGTTTTACTGTATTTCCCAGAATGTGATACTTTCCGGTGCTTCATCCCAGTGGGTAACGCCATCTTCAGATGAGTAACGTTATCTAATAGAAGCCTAGGAGCTTCTTATTGGGACTCCCCCTGATAGCTATTTATATACAACAAGTATAATGCTATATAATGGGCTGGTCACACTGGCTGACAGTTATTACCGCCGGTTACAGATAATTTGCTGTGTTACATGTGTGTCCAGCAGGTTCACATCAGAGGCCAAGTGCTGGGGAACTGAGCATATGGTAACCCAACACCTAGTTTAGAGATGGCCATCGACCATCAATAATTCATAATCATCGATGGTTTATGACTAATGTCTAATACTTTTACCATTGATGGGAGAGAATCAGATGGTTTCCCTCCATCGATGGAACTGCATAAACTAATGTTATTTTTGCTTTTTCTTTACTAGGTGTCAGGACATGGAGCATAGCTCCGCTACCGCCACCCGCAAAGTCCTGCCCCCAGGTTAAGATTGGCTCGCATGCCAGTTAGTCAGAGAACAGGGATGACTGTCAGTTGGTGAAACCATTGATGGTCATCCATTGCATAGTTGGTAACCATTGATGGCCACTTGCTATATCGCCACTGATTATAACCACACCGATGGCCATCCCTAACCTAGAGGTATGTTTACTAAAGTGCAGGTTTTTAGAAGTGGAGATGTTGCCCATAGCAACCAATCAGATTCTACTTAACATTTATCTAGCACCTTCTAGAAGATAATAGCTAGAATCTGATTGGTTGCTATGGGCAACATCTCCACTTCTAAAAACTTGCACTTTAGTAAATATACCCCCTATAGTGAAACAGGAAGAGCTCAGCTGTAGTCCCACCTACTGCATCATTCCATAGGCTAAATGCCCTACCAATCAGATTCCCCTCCCTGTGATGTCACCAGTCTCTGGGCAGATTTCTTATGGTAATTTCTCCCATGTCCTGACTCCCCCAGATATAGTTATACAGCCTCCCCGTACACCTAATGCAGCATGAAGGGGCTCAGTGAGGGTGGCAGTGTAGGTGTGTAAGTGTCTGACGGGGTCACACAGAGTATAAAAGGACAGCTGTCCTGCCTCATAATCCAGGTATATCCTCACTCTGTCACATGGGATATTGTCAGGTAACCTGATCACTGTACTGTCATGTAGCACTGAGTACTGATTATACCACCTACACACACACCATGACTTGTTATTATATCCAATGTATGACTGATCTCCTCTCCTGTCTATACTGGGATAACACATTCCCACCATCCACCCCATTGATTTACTGACATCCACTTCCCAGTAATGTCGCCCTGAGGAGAATCCCCTGGTGCTTATTACCTGACCACACTGAAATCTCTCTGGTGTTACTGGGTGATTCTGGTTTATATCTGACCTGGATGCAGTTTTCCTGTCACCTGATATCTGTATAATATTACTAGCTGTGGTTACATCCAGTAATAGGTCTGTAGCTTCCTGTACATAGCCCCCTGTATTTATACCTGTTATCGGATAATGTGTGTAATTTCCCTGATAGGAGATCCACATCCAGATCTCCTGCACCATGGACCTGGTTGTCATGTCTCTCTGTGTCCTGAGTATCACACAAGTCACCTGTGTCTGGTTCCTGTAAGACAGTCACTGGGTCACACATGTTACACAGCTCCTCAATGTGACGCATCTTCCTGGACAGCTCGTCCTTCTTTATTTCCAGCTGCTGGATCAGATCAGAGACTGAGAGGGAAACGTGCTGTTCCTGCCTGGAGATCTCACTCAGGACTCTCTTCTCCAGGTCTTCCAGCTGTCTCCTGGTGTCTCTAAACAGGGCAGTGACTGTCTCTGTTACACCAGCTGCTTTTCCCTGATCTTCTCTCCTGCGCTCCTGCAGACTCTGGGCTCTTTTCTCAGTCTCCTCTCTCTTTGTGCTCAGTTTCTGCAGAACATTTCTCAGCTTCTCCTTCTTCTCAGAGGCCTCATCCAGTGACTCCATCTGATGTCCTCTGTGTTCCCCGATCAGACAGCAGGACACACAGATACAGGCAGCATCCTCAGTGCAGTAATACTCCAGGATCTTCTTATGGATGGAGCATTTCCTGTTCCCCAGGGAAATGGTGGGATCAGATAACAAGAGATATGGTAAGAACTTACCTTTGTTATCTCTGTTTCTACGAAGTCCATAGGGTCCACAGGGTTGACCTTGGGGTATAGGTTGGGAACCAAATCCGGGCACCACGCAGTTAAAGCTTTTAGCTCCCAGGATGCACTTGGGTCCACTCTCCCTATAACCCCACCCCCAGCCAAAGGCACCTCAGTTTGTAAGTAGCCAAAGGCCGGAGGAGGAGAAAAAAAGAGAGAAAACTGGAACACTCGATAACCATACTCACAGAAATGGGAGACGGAAAACCGGTGACCAGTCACACAGTCCATTTGAAGCCAGGTGCGTCAGGGCGGGCGCCCTGTGGACCCTATGGACTTCGTAGAAACAGAGATAACAAAGGTTATCTTACCATATCTCTTGTTTTCTACTTCAGGGTCCATAGGGGGTCCACAGGGTTGACCTTGGGGATGTCCCAAAGCAGTTCAACCAAGGGAGGGGACGCTCCTGTGCTGAGAGGAGAATCCGCCGCCAAAAAGGAAGCATCCTGAGAGGCAAAGGAAAACAATGCCTAGAACCTTAAAAAGGTGTGGACAGAAGACCACGTGGCCACCTAGCAAGGCAAAGCAGCCAAGGCGCCACAGCGAGCCACCCACGAGGGTTACATGGCCCGAGAAAAAACAAGCAGCAACAACAGAAAGGCCTACCCATGGGTAGGCCCCTGAAGAAGACATACGAGGCCGTCCAGCCAACATATGGCCATAGGCCGGCCATCCTTTCCTGTTAAAACCAGAAATCTCAGACCACCAATAAGGAGTCCGATTTCCGTCAGGAACTTGAATGGATCACATAAATCCACAGAGGCCGGACCACAGTCAATGAGGCCACACCACCCGAGAGGACTGGGGACTGAATGGCCGCACCATAAGTTCCAGAATAATATGGAACCTGAAAATCACTAAGAAGAAACACAGGGTGAGAGCAACTCACACCCTGACAAGATGCCCTCCAGAAGAGGGAGCCACATGAGAACGCTCCCAATTCCGACACTCACCTGGTTGATATAAACTCCCTGATAGAAAGAGAGAAAGTCAAAGCAATAGACCATGTAATGGCTATCACAACCAGCGGTTCCATTAACTTTCCCCGGAGTTAACAAAGAACCACTCCTAACTCCCAAGGAGTCCCTAGGGAGGAAAAATGGAGGCATAATCCAGAAAACACTCCAAAGGATGAACTGGATATCAGAGCGGAGCAATTCCATAACCTAATCATACTGACAGTGTAGAGATCTGCACTGTCAGGAAGGCCAGGCCGAGGGTGAAACCCAAGCCAGCCGGAAGGATTGCCAGAATATCTGGAAATCCTGGACACCAGAGGATCATATCGATAGGTATAATACCATAAGAATGATGGCTGCCACAGTTTGTGGTAGGTTCCAGCAAAAGCTGATCCATGTGCTCCAATCATTCCAACGATGAAAAAGCCATGGAAGCCGTAAGACCACTGTAGGGACGTAGTCAAAGACAAACGACCCAGGTCCAAGGCAAACCCCAGGACCCTGAGACAACAGGTCTGGGTAGTGAAGCATCAGGAATGGAGTATCGATGGAGAGACTCCGAAAAACCAAGTACCCCTGACATCTGGGGCAATCAGGAGCCACCAGCAGGAAAGCATCTCTGTCTCAATTGAAACACTTCCCTCGAGGAATAATGGAGACTGGAGAACACAGGTACGCAAATTGGAAGGACCCCTTCACCGACAAAGAGTCACTGAAGGTTGCTTCAGAATCCCCAGAGTTGGACTGTAACACCATAGTGTGATAGAGTCAGAAGGCCATGAGTGTCACCTCAGGAGGGCCCCCCCCCCTGCTCACCAGGAGATGAAACCTCTCTTGGGGAAGAGACTAGTCCCCGGGATGCACGTCGTAACGGCTGAGGACTCCCGCTTCCCAATGGAGAGCACCTGAAATGAACACTGTCGAGATGGTCGGGAGGAGACCCTCAGACAATGTCCGAATGTATGACATACCTGACATTGCCACCCAACGAACAGTATTGCTAAAAAGGAAGCTACTGTTCTGACCCTGTCGGACTGAACTTTTTCAGGTTCACCGGGAAACAAGGGCTATGCCAGAGTGAAGGCCCAAGACAGGCTAAAGTTCCAACAAGTTAATTGACAGGGTGGAATCGACAGACATCCAATTGCACTGAAATGGATGCGAACCAGACACTGTCCTTAGCAAAGAATACCCTGGACGAGATGGTCATAGTCACCCGAAAAGGGACAGACTTGCCTCCGGGGAGAGCAGCATCATTTGAACAGTGATCAGACAGAAAAAAAAAAAACTTGTTCCATCTGGAGATAAGCCAATTATGGAAAGGCCTGGAATGGAACTAAGCCCATTCCACCCTTCCAAAGGCAGACACTGAATAGTGGACCATGCCTCCCAGAGTGCAAAGACATATGTCGACTGCGCAGACATCCATGTACTCCTAATGGAAGAGTGGAGATGCCGTCTTACGCCAGAAGAATTCTCAGATTCTGAGAATCCAGCAGGGCTCCTAGGTGAAGAATACCAAGAGAGGGATGCAGGGAGGACTTTTTCCCCATTGATTAAACTTCTGCACCCTGAAGAAGCCACAGTCAACCTGACCCGGCTGTAAAGTACCCCGGTGATCCTGCTAAGAGCAGGAGGCCATCCAGGTACAGGAGCATTGGGATATACAGAACAGAAGAACTGTCAGAAAATCCAAAACGCTGGTAAACCCCTGTGGGGCTGAGAACAGTCCCAACAGGCAGAGCCCGAAAACCGTAAGTTCTGTGATACAGCAAACCTCAGTCCATGCTGAGGCAAGGTCTCTGTAAGTGCCTGTAGGCACACGTCCTGTATATCCAGTGATACCATAAAGTCCCCAGGTTCCAAACATAGTATGATGGAGCATAGGGATTGCCTCCTGAGCCCAGGTAGCTTTAGGAACTGGTTCAGGGAATTGAGACAGAGAATAGGCCAAAGAGGACCATTCAGCCACCGCACCAGAAAGAAAGCAGAACAACCAGTCCCTCGCTGAGAAAGTGGGGATGGCCCAATTAGCTCCGCTTACCCCAACAACTGTATAGCTTTCTGGATTCGTAAGGCCCTGTTCGGGTCCGAATAAGGGCCTGCGTACCATCACATGGAAATAGGCCGCCTGAGCAAAGAGAGGGCGTACCCTCCTACCCACGTAGCCGCGGCAACTAGACACTAGTACCGGGCGAACTGAGAAAATCGCCATCTCCCAGTGGTAGGCCTGTCTCGTCATGCTGACGATATATCCGTAGGTTCAGAAGCAGGATCGGCTGGCAGTCCAGGCCTGCTCGGTTGAAGAAACAGACCTTTAGGCTGACCCAGAGGACAAAAAGACTTAATAGACTTAGTCTGAGGCCCTGTAGTGGGCATAGCTGAAGGCGGGAAATTTGTACTGCCACTGTCAAGGTCAGGACCCAACAAGATCTACCCTATAGATGGTATCTGCACCACTGCATTCCCAGAGCGCAGCCATAGGGTATTACGGAGGATACCGTTGCAGCCGGAACTCTGAAAGTTAGGAGACTGGTATCCAATATAGGCATGTCCACCTATGACAACTGCATATATTACATGAGCGACCAAATACATTTGAACCCCAGACGTGTTGGTGGGGAAAAAACATTACAAATGCATCAGCTCAGTATGCAATAGTATTAACCAACCATGCTATAGCCATGGTAGGATGGGTAACAACCCCTGAAAGCGAGTATACTGATTTCAGGCAGAGTTACCACCGACGGATCAGAAGAATCCGACCACGCAGGAATGGGATGCATAGTAACGTCTGTAATCTGACGAGTAACACGCCCATCCACCCCATGAGGGGCTCGTGATGACCCTCAGGGAATTTGGGACAGGAGGCCAAACACTGTTGTAATACCTCATAACTGACAACAGCCAGAGTCCCGCCATGCGATCCCCCCGCTAGTCAGCAACAGGGAACCAGAAGGCACGCAATACTGAGGGTGTATGATACAGGTGCAGGTCAACATTCACTCTAACCAGAATGGACCTGCCACCAGCCCAAAGCAGGGATAATAATACTTGAAGAAATAGGCTTCCCCCCGTGTAAGAGGGAAAGAGCCCAAAACAGTATCCAGTTCACGCAGAGCCAACTGGGAAGTAACCACATGGCATCAACCACACCAATTTGCGTTTCGTAGAAAACGACATCCACCCAGGGTGGCCGTGGGAATCCCTGCAAGGGGAATGACAGACTATGGTGGTACCAGGGGGATTTCATATACTGCGAAAACCCCATGCAGGGAGCGATAGTCTGTGTCACAGGGGAAGAGTGCAAGAAACTGCGAGATACCCTGAGATGAAAAAGGGCAGTATGGTGAAGTAACCCCAAGTGAGGTACAACAATGGGGCCCGCCCGGCGATCCGCAATTGAGAGGATCCCGAGAAAACAAACCTCCCAAGGGGGTCGTGAAAGGGGCCGGCACCAGATGACGCCACACACAGAACACTTTATGAAACAAATCCTCCGCACTAACACCTGCAGCACATGACTTGCAGGATAGCAAAAATGGGTGTCGTATAACGCTCTATCTCCTGGTCAAACATATCTGACCAATCTTGGCGGAAATATCAAGCAGTGCTATACTGGTCCTGACTGATGCTAAAATTAGCCGCAGGGACCCATTTTCAGCGTATGCAACACACAGTTCCAACGAAAATGTGGCAATGTGCAGCACGCAACAGTATGTGACAAACCTCACAAATATCAACGAGTATATAAATGTGAGGTCTCAGAACCACCCTAAGTACAGCTGTATTAGGGCAGATAAGGAAAAGGGATAGATATACACTGACAGGTGAGAGAATTAAATACAGACAGTCAGCACTAGCATAAGTCACATACCATGCAGATATATACATATATACATAAACATGTCATATAATATACTGCACTATTACACTGCATTCAACTTACCCAGATTCAGTGTCTGGGAAGGCTACAGCGCTGTGTACACTGACCTGATGGTGAGGTACGCAGGGGGACTGGACTCACTGCCATCTCCGGAGCTCTGCTGCTGCACCACAAGAAAATGGCCGCTGGAGACCTCAGAAGAAGCGTGGCCCGCGGAGGAAGCAGCTCAGCGACGCCAGACTATACATACTGAAAGGCGCACTGAGCTGAGGGGAGGAGCCGCTGTAACAGGGAAAGCTTCCTCCCCTGGCCGGCTATTAAGCCCCCGGGACGCCGGCTCCCAGCACCGAACACTAAGTCCCTGGTGGTCTAGTGGACACACGGGGTATGGGGGGCCCGCCGCCACTGCCGGCGCCTCCAGTCTGTCCCCGGAGACACAGGACTGCATATTAAATGCGCGGATCACCGCAAGCGGTGATCCGCGACCTTACCTGCTCCCCGTAGATCCGGCAGCAGTCCTGGGCGCCCGCAGAGTCCGGCTAGTACAGACTCTGGGGTCCCGCTGAGATCCCCAGATCTGTACTGGCGTCTCAGCGCCGGCGGGGTGACGGAGCGGCAGCTTAGACGTCCTATGGACAGTCCGACGCTGCCGCTCTGAAAGTCCAAAGTAAAAATAAAAAAACTCTGTACTTAGAAAAAAATAAAGCTTAGGGGCTGCTAATCAGCTCCCCACTGCACTAAACGGTGACCCGACTCCGGCCAGGCACAACTTAAACTGAGGTGCCTCTGGCTGGGGGTGGGGTTATAGGGAGAGTGGACCCAAGTGCATCCTGGGAGCTAAAAGCTTTAACTGCGTGGTGCCCGGATTTGGTTCCCAACCTATACCCCAAGGTCAACCCTGTGGACCCCCTATGGACCCTGAAGTAGAAAAGACGTGTTCTGCTGACTTGCTGTGTACTCTCAGGTGATTATCACACAGAGAAGCCTCACACAGCAGACAGGATTTAGCAGCAGGTACAGGAGAGTGAATGCAGTAAGTGCAGAAGATCCCAGTCTCCTCCTGATCTGGCTGAGTACACAGTAATCTCCCCACTATGTTACACAGAGGAATGTTCCATATCAGTGCAGGACGCTCCTGACACTCTGCTCTGCATTCAGGACAAGTATAAACTCCAGACCCCTCCTGTGTATCCAGCACACGATCAATACAGACCCGGCAGAAGTTGTGGCCACATCTCAGGGTTACAGGATCTGTATAAATGCTCAGGCAGATGGAACAGTCCAGCTCCTGTCTCAGATCAGCAGACGCCATCGCTGGCAGCAGGAGAGAGAAATGAAAGTGAAAGTCTCTGACACTCAGATACCAGTGGGTGTGTTTCATAGTTACACACTGATGTTTGGTGCTGACAGGACATTGGTGTATATATAATGGGTGCAGGGTGTGAGGTGCACACAGGCCCCCCGAGCCTAGGAGGTCCCACACTACACACACATAATTATACTAACCTTTCTGGAGTCGCACATTGGTTGCTGCAGGAACAGAAACCACCGGGAAAATGGTGCAGACATCATTTTCATCATAATTTACATCACTATTATATATTACATATCTATTGACCAGCGCTGTCATTCTAAATTTATATATAATTTGACAGTGTACAATATAAAGGCACAGCAGTGTTTGCAGTGTAGACTGTAGAGACACATCTGTATTTTGCAATATGCAAAGTATAATCATAGCATAATTTTACAGAGAACACTGCACGGGCACAGCACGTTTTGTGGGGTACATTGTACAGGCACAGCAGTGTTTTGCAGTATAAACTATAATCATAGCATCATTTTACAGTCTACATTGTTCAGGCACAGCAGCATTTTGCATTATACACTGTACAGACACAGCAGCGTTTTGCATTATACACTGTACAGGTACAGCAGCGTTTTGCATTATACACTGTACAGGTACAGCAGCGTTTTGCATTATACAATGTACAGGCACAGCAGCGTTTTGCATTATACACTGTATAGGTACAGCAGAGTTTTGCATTATACACTGTACAGGCACAGCAGCGTTTTCCATTATACACTGTATAGGCACAGCAGCGTTTTGCATTATACACTGTATAGGCACAGCAGCGTTTTGCATTATACACTGTACAGGCACAGCAGCGTTTTGCATTATACACTGTACAGGCACAGCAGCGTTTTGCATTATACACTGTACAGGTACAGCAGCGTTTTGCATTATACACTGTACAGGCACAGCAGCGTTTTGCATTATACACTGTACAGGCACAGCAGCGTTTTGCATTATACACTGTACAGGCACAGCAGCGTTTTGCATTATACACTGTACAGGCACAGCAGCGTTTTGCATTATACACTGTACAGACACAGCAGCATTTTGCATTATACACTGTACAGACACAGCCGCGTTTTGCATTATACACTGTATAGGCACAGCAGCGTTTTGCATTATACACTGTATAGGCACAGCAGCGTTTTGCATTATACACTGTATAGGCACAGCAGCGTTTTGCATTATACACTGTACAGGTACAGCAGCGTTTTGCATTATACAATGTACAGGCACAGCAGCGTTTTGCATTATACACTGTATAGGTACAGCAGCGTTTTCCATTATACACTGTATAGGCACAGCAGCGTTTTGCATTATACACTGTATAGGTACAGCAGCGTTTTGCATTATACACTGTATAGGCACAGCAGCGTTTTGCATTATACACTGTATAGGTACAGCAGCGTTTTGCATTATACAATGTATAGATACAGCAGCGTTTTGCATTATACACTGTATAGGTACAGCAGAGTTTTGCATTATACACTGTACAGGCACAGCAGCGTTTTGCATTATACACTGTATAGGCACAGCAGCGTTTTGCATTATACACTGTATAGGCACAGCAGCGTCTTGCATTAAAATCCCCATCGGCAGATAATGTGTGCAACCTTAAAGTTATGTAACCAACTTAAATATAATAAAGAGACAGACCACGTATATATGCGATCAAAAATATATGGTCAGCTTTATTTATTTTACAATCAGAGTATGGTGGCATAAGAAAGAACGGCGAGTAACCTGACGCCCCACACTTGACTTAGGCAAAGATGTAAAAACACTCACTGAAAGGGCCACTATCCCAATTCAAGTGTAATAGTGATATAAAACTTGCAAGGGCCGATATCCCTCTCTGGCAAGTGAGACGGTATCCAGCCCCATCCCAATGCACTATTTTAGCCCTCTCCGACGAGAGGTGTCTCTGACCCCAGTAGGGTAAAATCAGCCTAACCAGTGCATAGAAGGGGGCGCACCGCTCATACTGCAGCAAGGTGGACGCTTTATAGATACTGCCGTTCTTTCCCGCCCTTGAAATAAAGCCGACACAAGAGGAAAAAAGTGGGAGGGAGGGTGGGAGATCAGTTTCCAAAGAGGCAGTGTACCAGTGCTGACCTACCCACACTCCTATTAACCACACCCCTTACACAACACTCCACCAATCCTAACCTAATGTCAATCTGACCATAAAAAACTAACACTCCCCTACCTAACTTTATTAACCCCACGCATCCCTGCCTAGGGGTTTATGTGCCCTCTGTTCTATCCGAACCTCGGTTGTCTTAAAATCCCCATCGGCAGATAAAGCGTGCAACCTTAAAGTTATGTAACCAACTTAAATATAATAAAGAGACAGACCACGTATATATGCGATCAAAAATATATGGTCAGCTTTATTTATTTTACAATCAGAGTATGGTGGCATAAGAAAGAACGGCGAGTAACCTGACGCCCCACACTTGACTTAGGCAAAGATGTAAAAACACTCACTGAAAGGGCCACTATCCCAATTCAAGTGTAATAGTGATATAAAACTTGCAAGGGCCGATATCCCTCTCTGGCAAGTGAGACGGTATCCAGCCCCATCCCAATGCACTATTTTAGCCCTCTCCGACGAGAGGTGCCGCTGACCCCAGTAGGGTAAAATCAGCCTAACCAGTGCATAGAAGGGGGCGCACCGCTCATACTGCAGCAAGGTGGACGCTTTATAGATACTGCCGTTCTTTCCCGCCACGCATGTTCCCAATGATGGAACGTGCCCGCCACCATACAACCTACTCTCTAAAAACCTCCCCACACCGAACAAAAAACACTCTATAAATGATATTTGTCCCTGCTAGGCATCTTGTACACCATTAAAGGGTGATGCTCCACAAATCTACCCCCCCCCCAACCATGCACCTACATCAACAGGAAAGGCTAGCACAATATCGGACAAAATATCACGACATCTGGCCAAAGCCAAGCAACCCACCGAAATCATGAACAAATAGTGCGCCGCAAGTAAAGCGACAGCTGCTGGCACAACTCATTCTCTCCCAGGTGAATTGCTAAGACCAAAAAAGAACCAAAGTCCTCAACTGACATCCGAATACAGGGCACTAATGCCTCCCAACCCATCCTAGCAAAGCGGGATGACCTGCCCCAAAAATATAAACAAGTGTCCGATAAACAAATGAGCTATAATCCTGTAAACCACCTGCAATACATGAAATACACATGAGTATGGTGACTATGACATATTGCAGATGGAGGTGATGGGGGGGGGGGGGGGAAGGGGGGGAAGGAGGACTTGACCCGAGGTAAAAACCTACAAAAAACCTGCTGAATCTTTTATTTTCGTTAGTAATGTCATTCTATATTCTGTTGTTTTATTAGCCAAACGTTGTCCTAAGCAGGGCAAAAAATAGGGCAAAATCCCTCGAGACCCCCACCGGAAAGGTGGCAAGTTGGCCGGAGCACTCAAGTCCACAAACAAAATTACACATCAGTAGTCCACATGAATAGAGGCGTAGGACTTCCACCATCACAGAGCCTGTATCCCCTGCTGAGCTGTGACTGCAAGAAAGTCTCTCACTGTTACCACAAAGTCTGATAGGCAATCAAAGGACTGAGGAACCAAGGAGCGACATGCAAAAACTCTCCATGACGTCTTGAGAATTGCATGGGGTATCATCTGTGCAGGCGACTCCGTTCCTGACAACAGAAGCAACAAAATCGATCCCTTGGGCAGTGGAAGGAGGGGATTCGGCCACATCAATGTCTGAAACAAAAGAAAAAACAGGGGCAGTATCGAACTCCAGGGTCCCTTGCATTCAGTCCATGAACAGTAAGCGCAGGCGCAAACGAGACACAGGGAGCAACAGCTGCAAAGCCAACTTAACTACTGAACGAGTGGACCCAGAGGGCCGACATGGCGGATGCTGTGGGAGCTAGCAGTGCCAACCCTTGTAAACAGAGCCCCCCCGACTGTTGTGACAGCAGGGGCCTCAAAGCACCCCCATTGGCACAAGCAGCGCAACAATGGCTCCTGAATCGAGGAAAGTAGTATTCCCCGGTATTGGCAAACCCAAGTAAACACTGACCGAGCTACACCAAGCTATTAGGAGACCACAACCCACTGCCCGGGGAACCCAAGCCAGAGGCGCGTCCCAATATTACTGAGGGCTGTGTATAAAATATGGTGTTTTCAAGAGCGTTGTATGTGGGGGTGGTGGACTCGGGTCAAACCTGTTTCCCTATGTAAGATATATATATATATATATATATATATATATATATATATATATGATTATGCATATATGGACGGGGATGAGAATGCAATTTAAGTTGTGTAGCTCCCTAAATTCAATGAACATATATTTGTAAAATAAAAGGGGGTGTATATGAGGTATGTTGTATTTTGAAGAGCGTTGTATACGGGGGTGAACCCCGCCTAACCTGTACCTGTATGTAAGATAAATATATATGATTAGGTCTCCATTGGAATAGGGATGAGACTACAAGTAAAAATTGTGGAGCTCGCCCAATTCCCATGCACAAAATTTGTAATATAAAAATGTCCACACCAAAATGTAAAATATAAAACAATACTCCCAAAGGCCAGATCCTGCGCTTAGGAGTAACCGGACTACTGAGGGGATATTTAAAATCATCCCTGCAGTCACCGCATCAACATGCCTATGTATGACCTCACAATGAATTAGACAAGGCTCGCTAATAAAACCAGTATGGAAAGACCCCCTCTCATGGGTAAGAAAAAACAAACAAACCGCGGGCACCGTCTATAGGGAAAAAAGGGGTCAGAATACCGTGCGGCAATAATGCAGTACAACTACCAGAAGTATCAGGGAAAATTCATACGGACAAATGAAAATGACCCTCACGAAGTGTTAGTATGCATGCAGGAGCACCGTCTACAGGTAAAGAGCATAAATTACTGTATGGGGAACCATACAATTCCGCTACGGAAAGTATCAGGGGAAATCATATGGACAAGAGAAAATTAATCCACAACCACGTAGTGCTCCTATGTATGTACGTTTATGACCAAAAGGTGGTCCAAAAGAGGAGGTGATAGGTTCCAATCTTAGAAGCAGTTTGTATAATTAGATAAAAAATACTCCGGCCCCCAATGGTATCAAGGACATTATAGAGCTCAACCACGTGCAAATAATTCCAGGTATACTGGGAATTTTGGACTATGAGCTCGTGATACCATTCACAAACTGACGCCAACTCGCTACAAGTCCCTATGTGTTCGTGGGGTCATAATGCATTTCCAAACTCTAATCAACTTAGGGATACCCATGTGAACCTAATTTTGTACATGTATGAAATAGAAAGTATATGTTAGCGTGATATTAGAAATATGCCGCGAGGACACATTTGTGATAGATTACCCGCGAATATACCACGATACATATTTTCCTTATCCACAGTTCTGTCGTACTTATTTTCTCAGCTATGTGCACCAGTAACATGAATGTTTCTGCTGTAATAAATGAGTTTGATGTACGATACTGTCTTATTCAGATTGAACAATTGACTGTATTAATATTAAAAACAATATACCTATTGCGTGTACTGACTTATAATTTCCGAATGTCAACAATGTGCCCGACTATAACATGAATGTTTGCTGTAATAAATGAATGTCACGTGACAAAATCTATAACGCGATATATCTAATAAAGGACCATGCAGAAGAACCGCAGTGCAAAGTGCCAAAGGCCCGTGGTTTCCGACATGCTGGCCTATGATAGCGTGTTACAACGCCTTTTACGTGTATAAAAAGTCATTGCATAATTTATGAAATAAATGCTCTGCCAATAGTATTGAATAATAAAACTGGTGTGGTGACAATGACCAGCCGGCTGTGAATAGACCAATAAAGGATGTGCATACTGTAGGTGGGCTATTTAGCAACTGATGACAAAAGGCACGTGGCTGAGAAACGATATATTCCACGCCCTTGTCATCTTGAATTACGTATGAAATGAGCCCACACAATGCCCAAACTGACAAGCGGGCGCAGGATGCCGTCCCCTGCCGCAGAGAAGCGAGGAAAAAACCCTCCCAGCACTGTATATTACATATTCCCACAGCCCAGCCCGGGAGCTGCGGCTGGCATGAGCACTGGAGAATTGCTATTAGACTGCCAACAGACATGAATATAACTGCCTTCCTACAGTTATACATTATACTGCTGGCTTGCCGATACATAATTATACTATAATATATACATATCTTATACTGCTGTCTTACCGACAACATAACTTACCACGGGCGTAATCATATATATCTAATTAATACCAGAAAGGACCAAATTAATAGTGCCCTACCACTATGCGTATCATGCAGCCTGTTATTCCTGAATGTGCATCTACTACTAATAACTGTTTGCTCTACAGAAAGAAAAAAGCGGAGGGAGAGGCTGCCACATCTCTCTAACTGCCAAGCTCTTGGGACGTATACCGCAGGCGTGGCTGGGGATGCTCAAGACTACTCCACACCCCCAGACTGCAGAGACCTTAGGGGTGTGAGAGCACCCCCACTGCCACCAGCAGAACGGCAACAGTCAGCATGCAGGGAGGCATAACAGTGAAGGGGCACAGTGGCCGCCATAGGGGACCCCATGACAGCAAGCATACCCTGCTGCACTGTGAGGGGTACAGGGCTGCCATGGGTAACCCCACGGCAGCAGGCAGGCCCTGCCGCCATTGAAACCCTCTTAGAGGACAGAGAAGATGGCCGCAGGCCCCTCCTCCCCATCCATAAGATGGCCGGTGGCTCTGCCCCCCACGATATGGATCGAGCCGGCGCCATTACAGGCTCCCGGCTCACACGCGCATTTCTGCGCTTTCTAGTCCCCCGGCCGTGCAGCTTTCCAGTACGGGACCCAGCCGGGGGACGTTAACTGGAGCCGTGTTAAGGGCACGATGCACGCGACCGCGAGAGCAGGGGAGGGGGGGGATGTGGGGACGCACGGCTGCTATAGCATCCATCGCGCCCGCCTCCCCCGAGTATCCAGGGAGCGGGAGCGATGTGGGCAACGGGGAGGCTATAACCCCAACCCGGCAGCATCAGCCAGCTGGGCGGCGTGAGAACGGTGACCACTGGGGAAGCATTTAGAGAACAAAAAACTGTGCGCGCCCGCGAGAGCGGCGCACGCGGGTCTGTGCGGCCTAGCCGGTGCCTTCCCCGCCAGCACCCCAGATCGACGGGAGGACCGGCAGGGCTGACTAATGGGGATCAGGGGAGCAAGCTGCTAACTAGTGGGATGAGCCCCAGTCCGGCAGCATCAGCCACCTGGGCAGGAACAGAGCGAGCATGCTGGGGGCGAGACATAGCTGGAGAAGACCACAGAGAAAAGGCAGAAAAGACAGAATAGATAGGAAAAAGAAAATGAAGGTCAAGATGGTAGAATAGAGAGGAAAAAATAGATGAAATATAAGATGAAAAGCTTTCAAAAGAACAGAACTCTACAACCTCATGTCTGTACAGTTTGCAGATCAGATTCCCAAGAGGCAGTGTAACATTGCTGACCTACCCAGACTCCTATTAACCACACCCCTAACACAACACTCCACCAATCCTAACCTCATGTCAGTCTGACCATAAAAAACTAACACTCCCCTACCTAACTTTATTAACCCCACGCATCCCTGCCTAGGGTTTTATGTGCCCTCTGTTCTATCCGAACCTCGGTTGTCTTATACACTGTACAGGTACAGCAGCATTTTGCATTATACACTGTATAGGCACAGCAGCGTTTTGCATTATACACTGTACAGGCACAGCAGCGTTTTGCATTATACACTGTATAGGTACAGCAGCGTTTTGCATTATACACTGTACAGGTACAGCAGCGTTTTGCATTATACACTGTATAGGTACAGCAGAGTTTTGCATTATACACTGTATAGGCACAGCAGCGTTTTGCATTATACACTGTATAGGTACAGCAGCGTTTTGCATTATACACTGTATAGGTACAGCAGCGTTTTGCATTATACACTGTACAGGCACAGCAGCGTTTTGCATTATACACTGTATAGGCACAGCAGCGTTTTGCAGTATACACTGTATAGGCACAGCAGCGTTTTGCATTATACACTGTACAGGTACAGCAGCATTTTGCATTATACACTGTATAGGCACAGCAGCGTTTTGCATTATACACTGTACAGGCACAGCAGCGTTTTGCATTATACACTGTATAGGTACAGCAGCGTTTTGCATTATACACTGTACAGGCACAGCAGCGTTTTGCATTATACACTGTACAGGCACAGCAGCGTTTTGCATTATACACTGTACAGACACAGCAGCGTTTTGCATTATACACTGTATAGGCACAGCAGCGTTTTGCATTATACACTGTACAGACACAGCAGCGTTTTGCATTATACACTGTACAGACACAGCAGCGTTTTGCATTATACACTGTACAGGTACAGCAGCGTTTTGCATTATACACTGTACAGGTACAGCAGCGTTTTGCATTATACACTGTACAGGCACAGCAGCGTTTTGCATTATACACTGTATAGACACAGCAGAGTTTTGCATTATACACTGTATAGGTACAGCAGCGTTTTGCATTATACACTGTACAGGTACAGCAGCGTTTTGCATTATACACTGTACAGACACAGCAGAGTTTAGCATTATACACTGTACAGGCACAGCAGCGTTTTGCATTATACACTGTATAGGTACAGCAGAGTTTTGCATTATACACTGTATAGACACAGCAGAGTTTTGCATTATACACTGTACAGGCACAGCAGCGTTTTGCATTATACACTGTACAGGCACAGCAGCGTTTTGCATTATACACTGTATAGGTACAGCAGAGTTTTGCATTATACACTGTACAGGTACAGCAGCGTTTTGCATTATACACTGTACAGGCACAGCAGCGTTTTGCATTATACACTGTACAGACACAGCAGAGTTTTGCATTATACACTGTACAGACACAGCAGCGTTTTGCATTATACACTGTACAGACACAGCAGCGTTTTGCATTATACACTGTACAGGCACAGCAGCGTTTTGCATTATACACTGTACAGACACAGCAGCGTTTTGCATTATACACTGTACAGGCACAGCAGCGTTTTGCATTATACACTGTACAGGTACAGCAGCGTTTTGCATTATACACTGTACAGACACAGCAGCGTTTTGCATTATACACTGTACAGGCACAGCAGCGTTTTGCATTATACACTGTATAGGCACAGCAGCATTTTGCATTATACACTGTATAGGCACAGCAGCGTTTTGCATTATACACTGTATAGGCACAGCAGCGTTTTGCATTATACACTGTACAGGTACAGCAGCGTTTTGCATTATACACTGTACAGGTACAGCAGCGTTTTGCATTATACACTGTACAGACACAGCAGCGTTTTGCATTATACACTGTACAGGCACAGCAGCGTTTTGCATTATACACTGTACAGGCACAGCAGCGTTTTGCATTATACACTGTACAGGCACAGCAGCGTTTTGCATTATACACTGTACAGACACAGCAGCGTTTTGCATTATACACTGTACAGGTACAGCAGCGTTTTGCATTATACACTGTACAGACACAGCAGCGTTTTGCATTATACACTGTATAGGCACAGCAGCGTTTTGCATTATACACTGTACAGGCACAGCAGCGTTTTGCATTATACACTGTATAGGCACAGCAGAGTTTTGCATTATACACTGTATAGGCACAGCAGCGTATGATAAACGAAATGACTGTATAGGAGTGGAGAGGGTTAAACTTCCCAGGCTGGGGGCAGACCAGTGTGAGGAATCATGTGATAATTAGGGCCAATGGGTTTTTAGGGTTGTAGGTTATAGCAGGGATATTAGAGATTGTTGGAGGCGGAGTCAGCCTCTTTTGTTCCTGTCTTGGGAATGGGTAAGTGCTCTTACCTGAGCTCTGTTATATTTTCTTAATAGCCATCCTTCTGTTTTTCTTTCCTCTTCTTATCTTTGTTCTTCACCTTCTTCATCTATCCCTCTCTCTCTCTGCCCTCCCCCACCTTTGCGCTCTGCATTTTCTAACAATCCTCCTAACCCTTATAAGGACTGTGACCCCCCCCAAATTGGTAGCATGCCCCGCCCGCAGCGCTCATCGCGGATCCCCGCCCGTTACCGGGCACAGGAAGAAGGCCCAGGGAGTTCTGGGGATGCTCCTGCCTCTCAAGAGGGAGCTGAAGGGGCTAGCGCGAGTCGCGCGGCCCCGCGGCATCATGGGCGGCCGGGCGCGGCCGCGCTTACCCGCGGCCGTCAAGCAGGTTCTGTCAGGGCGGCTGGACACAGCCGCCGGCGGGGGGAAGGCGCGGCTGCTCTGAGCAGCCGCGAGAGGCAGTTAGTGAGCCCGCGGGAGGGCAGAGCTGCCGCGATTAGGGCGGTGAGCGCTCGCCCCCCGCGGGTTCAAAGGTCACAGGCGCACACGCGCACCGCAAGGAGGGCTGCTAATAGCCCTGTTAGTGCCCGGAGGGGCAGGGGGGACTCCCCCACAGTTAATGAAGTGGGGAATGTCGAGGTGGGGGAGATGGACAGCCCTGGCAGCACATTAGGGGCTTTGTCAGTCAGGGAGGCAGGCAGCCATTTTAGGACAGGGAGAGCTGATGAAAGGGGGGCGGGGCTTGCACTTAATATGGAGGATGATTGGCAGGCTAGTCAGCAATCAGCAGACAGGGCCATGTCTGGGGCAGCAGCTTCTGGCTATGTGGATACTCAGGTCCCTAGTGGGGGTGTAAGTCAGTCCTTTGACCCTGCAGCTTTTGCGGCCATGATGTCATCAATGACATCTGCTTTTGCTCCCATGGTTGCGGCATTGGCTCCTAGCCAAGCAGATAGTGAAAGGGTGGATCAGAGGCAGCGTTCAATTTCTGCTACTCTAGGGCCAGTGGTAGATCAGTTCATGCAGGCTTGCAGGGCTATGGGCTCCGCTGCGGCTCAGTTGGCAAGACCAGAGGCGTCTGGGGCTGGTGCGGCTGTGTCTTCTCCTGCTGTGTCGACCGTGCCCAGGGTTTCGGCCCAGGGGGCGGCTTCATCGTCTGTTTCAGATACTGCTGAGGGCGAAGCTATGGAACAGGATTTCAGCGTCGAGGAGGCTTCATCATCGGTCGTGTCCGGGAGGGAGCAGTCCGGATCGTCAGGTGAGATCTCAGAAGATGATGTTGCTGACTCTGCCTCCTCTTCTTCCTCTGTCTCTGACTTGTCGTCGACCTCTTCTTCTCTGGCTTCTTCTGTCAGCAGCGCGAAAAAGGCGCGGAAGAGGGCTGCTAAATATGCGCGCAAGGAGGCGGATAGGCGGGATAAGCGGGCTAAGCGGCAGCGTCAGAGTAGTAGCGCGCGGAAGTCCAAGAAGCATCAGCATCAACCAGGTGTGGTGCATTGCGACAATACAGCAGTATTGCGGGGTCTGCGCGATTGTTGCAAGAAAAAAATCAGGAAGGGCGATTATGTGGACATGTTCATTTTAACTGAGCAAGCCAAAAAAGATTTCAAGGCAGCTAAGCTTAAAGGCGGGGTGGGGTTGGAAGCTTTTCGTTCCTATGATAACTGGCTTGCTGGGTTTTGCGTATTCGCAGCATGCTACTTGAAAGATCGCCCAGGGGAGCACCTGAACGTAATAAGGTATATCCACCTGATTCATGGGATGCAGCGTAAATCCAGGGGCAGCGCCTGGAGAACATATGATGAGGAATTTAGGCGCAAGCAGGACGGATCCAAGCGCTTAGATTTTGGGTGCAAGGACGTGGAAGTGTGGCTTGACGTCACGCAACCACCAAAAGGTGGAGTGGAGGATTCTCGGGTAGGCGGGGATACTCATAAGGGGGGGTCTGGGGCATGGCGCCCGAGTTCTGATCCCTCCCCGGGGCGTCGACAGACGGGCACCGGTCGGCTTTCTGCGCAGACACCTTTTAAAGGTAAATGTTTTGCCTTTAATAATGCCTCCTGTTCCCAGGGCCAACGGTGTCGTTTTCGACACCTTTGCTTGCGTTGCAACGGATCGCACCCCGCCTCTAATTGTTTCAGGTTGTCAGCCCAACAGGGATCCAAGTCGGGAGGAGGAGCTATTCCCAAAGCGGGAGGTAGCGCAGGCGCTAAATAGGGCACCAACCCCTATCCGTTTGGATGCTATGTCCAGGTGGCTAGGGTGGTACCCTAATAGGCAGGACGCTAAGTTTTTGTTTTTCGGGTTCAAGTTGGGTTTTCCTTTACCAGTTATAGGGGAAGTTCGAGTCGGTTCCCCGAGAAATTTACAATCAGCTCGACTTTTTCCTGACGTTCTTCAGTTAAAAGTCGAGAAAGAGGTTCAGTTAGGACGTATGGTGGGTCCATTTGCGCATCCTCCAATGGGGAATCTGATTCTTTCCCCAGTGGGGGTGGTGCCTAAGAAAACTCCAGGAAAATTTCGGCTGATCCAGCATCTGTCTTATCCATTGGGGTCCTCCGTTAATGACGCTATACCTCCTGAATTCTGTTCAGTGAGGTATCAGTCTTTTGATGATGCTCTCAGTATCGTTAGGGCATATGGACGCGGGGCCCTCATGGCTAAGATGGATGTGGAGTCAGCTTTTCGTTTGCTTCCTTTGCACCCCGAATCGTTTAGGTTCATGGGTTTTCGCATTGGGGGGGAATACTTCATAGACAAGTGCTTGCCTATGGGGTGTTCGATTTCCTGCGCATACTTTGAAAAATTTAGCACTTTCCTTCATTGGTGCGTAGAGTTTTCTTGTGGGGGTCATGGGATAGCGCACTATCTCGATGACTTCCTCTGCGTGGGGCCCGCTGGGTCAGAGCGTTTTAACGAGTTACTTGGTTCCATAAGAGCGCTGTTTTTTCATTTTGGAGTACCTGTGGCAGACGAAAAGACAGAGGGACCCCTCTCGTGTTTGTCATTTTTAGGTATCGAGATTGATACCTTGGCTGGATCCTGTCGGCTGCCGCGCGATAAAATTGACAAATTGCGAGATTCCATTTCAGAGTGTTTGGTTGCGCGCAAAATTTCGCTCAGGCAGGCCCAATCACTGTTGGGTTGTATGAACTTTGCCTGTAGAGTTATACCGATGGGGAGGGTATTTTGCAGAAAGCTAGAGAGGGCCACAGCGGGGGTTTCCAAACCTCACCATTTGATCCGTTTATCGTCAGAAATAAAGAGAGACCTGGAAGTTTGGGTTTCCTTTTTGGCAGATTTTAATGGGATCAGGATATGGTTATCCCCTCTGGTGGGCAATGTCGATTTGCAGCTTTTCACCGATGCAGCAGGATCTTCGGGGTTCGGTTGCTACCTGAGGGGATCCTGGTGCGTCGCAACTTGGCCGGAGGAGTGGATTCGTGCAGGTTTGACAAGAGATATGCTGCTCTTAGAACTGTTCCCAATAATGGTCGCCTTGGAGGTCTGGGGCGAGCGCATCTGCAATCGCAGCATTCTGTTCAGATGTGACAATCTGGGCGTGGTGCATGCGATAAACGGGCAGCGAGCAAAGTCGTTGCTGGTTTTGCGTGTGCTAGCGCAGCTGGTGCTTGCCTGTTTGCGCCATAATGTGCTGTTTCGAGCTCAACACGTACCCGGAGTTGACAACGGGATTGCCGATGCGCTGTCCAGATGTCAATGGGGTCGGTTCCGTACATTGGCTCCTGATGCAGAGACTGATGGTGTGCTGTGCCCCTCTTATGTTTGGCAGGTTATCAAGCCGGACTGGAGGGGTTAGCGGAGCTGTCCATTGCACCAAGTACCCTCAAGGCTTACCGTCGGTCTTGGGAAGAATGGGAAGTTTTTTCCCGTAGCCAAGGCCTTGGAGGTAAGGGTCAGCATCAATTGATGCTTGCTTTTATTTGGCAGCTGTATGTATCTGGCAAATCGAGAGCGGTAGTTTCACGGTACCTGGCAGGTATTTCGTTTTTCTCCAAATTGAAGGGAATCCCTGACCTTACAAGGAGTTTTGTCATCACAAAGGCCTTGAAAGGTTGGGCGCGCGCTGAGCCGGTTAACCCCGATAAAAGACGGCCTATAGACATTTATCTGTTACCATCCATTCTAGGAGCGGTTGCGGACGTGGCGGCCTCCGGTTTCAAAACGCTTTTGTTTAAGTTAGCTTTTTCCATGGCTTTTCATGGTGCTTTCCGGGTGTCGGAATTTGGTTGCTCCCTCCAAGTGGAGGGATTCAACTATGCTGCGTTCGGATGTGAAGGTGGGTGAGAGGTCCTTGCTGTGCAGATTGCGTCGTTCTAAGACCGATCAGTTAGGCACGGGTCGCTGGATAACATTGGTCCCCTCGGCGGATTGTCGAATTTGTCCGGTCGGCTTGGCCACTCGTTATGCATCTGTCAGACCCTCAGCGGAGGGCTCATGGCTGATGCATGGCGATGGGCTTCCGCTGACAAAATTTCAGTTTAGTTGGATGCTGCGGCGATGTCTTTGCAGCGTGGGCCTCTCACCAGGGGAGTTCGGCTCGCATTCGTTTCGAATTGGTGCTGCCACTTCCGCCGCTGCTGCGGGATTTCCAGAGTCACAGATTCAAGCTCTGGGCCGATGGAAATCAGCCAGTTATAAGCGTTACATTCGACCGACTCATTGAGGTTAATGTTGTGCATGCACGTTACATATGGTTTGTTATGTTTTACGAAATGTCATTGGTCCTGGTCTTGTTTGATTTCCCCTGTCTTTCCTACTCGGGGACTAGCTACTCGCCATTGATTTCAGTGGGAGTCTGGAGAGTTTTGACGATTTTTTTACCTGATCTGATGGATTTAATTCGGCTATTTGGTTTATAATTACAATTATATGTCCCTCAGCAGGTTTTACGTTTTCTCTCTGGTCGAGTTCACTTGTGTTATCCGATATCTCTCCCAACCCCCCCCCCCCCGCTCTCCCCCTCCCCTTCTTTTTTATTTTAACTTATCCTCTTGTGTCTTCATGTTGCTTCAAATTGGCACAGAAGCTTGTTGATCTTTAAAGATTCAAATCAAAATTTTTTCTTTTTGGCAGATCCTCAGTAATATGTTCCCCGTTAGATATACATGATTAAATATGCTAAAATTTTACAATAACTTTAATGTTTTCTTTGTTTTTCCCTCATTATAGGAATGGCTTTTGATGATTGTACTGTATGGATAATTGGCCATTCATTTGTTTTTCGGGCGGCTAGGTTCATGCAGGCGCAGGACGCGCCGTTGTTCCGGGGGCTAGTGGAGTTAGATGGATAGGGGTCAGAGGTATGTTGTGGGAGAGCCTTAAGCCTAAACTCTTGCAGCAGGTTCAGCGGTATGGCTTACCGAGAGTCGTGGTTATTCATCTAGGCGGGAATGATTTGGGCAAGAGGACATCTCTGGATTTAAGACATGCGGTGGTGGAGAATTTGGGTCAGATTATAATGGCATGGCCAGCTTGCACAATAGTTTGGTCTTTCATGGTCCCTAGATTGTGTTGGCGTGGTGTGGTTGACGGCAGAGCCATTGATGAAGCCCGGAAGAAAGTGAACTTTACGGTTTCAAAATTTGTGTTGGAAAATGGTGGTGCAGTGGTCAGACATCCTAGGATAAAATTTCGGTATACTTACCTTTTTCGGTCTGACGGGGTTCATTTAGCGGAGGAAGGTATGTTTATTTTTCTTGAGGATCTGTTTGAGGTTGTGGTTTCTGTGCGTTAGTTCTATGGTGGCGGTGCAAGGTTTCTTTTGGCAGAACCTTGCTTTTGGCGGGAAAGAACGGCAGGTTACCTATTAGCACTGTGAATATTTGTTTACTCATTGTTTTGCTCACCTTCGTTGACTCATAAAGTCTGCTGGACCACCCGCCGGGGGCAGCATCATCACCTTACCGGGTGGGTAGTCAAGATAGAAGGCTTGAGCGTATTGTGTTGTGGTTGGAGTGTTTATAGTGTTAGGTTTGGGCTGTTGTTAGCCGTTCTTTGCCACCATATTTAAATTAATTTAATTAATATAGTAACTAATTCATTATATGTTTTTAAATAAATAGCTAACAAATTCTGCCAAATACAAGTCTCCGTGTCTTTATTTCAATTAAGTATGTTATTGTCACTGATTCACACGCAGGTCAATCCTCAGACGATGGGAAGTTTATGCATTATACACTGTACAGGCACAGCAGCGTTTTGCATTATACACTGTATAGGCACAGCAGCGTTTTGCATTATACACTGTACAGGCACAGCAGAGTTTTGCATTATACACTGTATAGGTACAGCAGCGTTTTGCATTATACACTGTATAGGTACAGCAGCGTTTTGCATTATACACTGTATAGACACAGCAGCGTTTTGCATTATACACTGTACAGGCACAGCAGCGTTTTGCATTATACACTGTACAGGCACAGCAGCGTTTTGCATTATACACTGTACAGACACAGCAGCGTTTTGCATTATACACTGTACAGGTACAGCAGCGTTTTGCATTATACACTGTATAGGCACAGCAGCGTTTTGCATTATACACTGTATAGGTACAGCAGCATTTTGCATTATACACTGTACAGACACAGCAGCGTTTTGCATTATACACTGTACAGACACAGCAGCGTTTTGCATTATACACTGTACAGGCACAGCAGCGTTTTGCATTATACACTGTACAGGCACAGCAGCGTTTTGCATTATACACTGTATAGACACAGCAGCGTTTTGCATTATACACTGTACAGGCACAGCAGCGTTTTGCATTATACACTGTACAGGCACAGCAGCGTTTTGCATTATACACTGTATAGGTACAGCAGCGTTTTGCATTATACACTGAATAGGTACAGCAGCGTTTTGCATTATACACTGTACAGGCACAGCAGCGTTTTGCATTATACACTGTATAGGCACAGCAGCGTTTTGCATTATACACTGTATTGGTACAGCAGCGTTTTGCATTATACACTGTATAGGCACAGCAGCGTTTTGCATTATACACTGTACAGGCACAGCAGAGTTTTGCATTATACACTGTACAGGTACAGCAGCGTTTTGCATTATACACTGTACAGGCACAGCAGCGTTTTGCATTATACACTGTACAGGTACAGCAGAGTTTTGCATTATACACTGTACAGACACAGCAGCGTTTTGCATTATACACTGTACAGGCACAGCAGCGTTTTGCATTATACACTGTACAGGCACAGCAGCGTTTTGCATTATACACTGTATAGGCACAGCAGCGTTTTGCAGTATACACTGTATAGGTACAGCAGCGTTTTGCATTATACACTGTACAGGTACAGCAGCGTTTTGCATTATACACTGTATAGGCACAGCAGCGTTTTGCATTATACACTGTATAGGTACAGCAGCGTTTTGCATTATACACTGTATTGGTACAGCAGCGTTTTGCATTATACACTGTACAGACACAGCAGCGTTTTGCATTATACACTGTATAGGTACAGCAGCGTTTTGCACTATACACTGAATAGGTACAGCAGCGTTTTGCATTATACACTGTACAGGCACAGCAGCGTTTTGCATTATACAATGTATAGGTACAGCAGCATATTGCATTATACACTGTATAGGCACAGCAGTGGTTTGCATAGGGATGAGCGGGTTCGGATTTCCAAAATCCGAAACCCCCTGAGCCCCCCCGAGCCTGGAACCGAGTCAGGCTCGGGTTTTCCAGCCTGGCTCGGAACTGAAATCGAGGCAAAATGTCATTATCCCGCTGCCGGATTCTCGCGGGGTTTGGATTCTTTAAAAGGTCCAGCGATCGCCACCATTTTTCATTCTGGCTGTGAAGCGTGCGTCACAGGGAGGGAGCTGGGAGCTCTTGGCTAGTGTTGTGAGATACATTACATACTGGGCTGGCTGGCTACTGTAAAGAGGCTGGCTGGCTACTGTTGTCCATACATAGGGGCTGGCTGGCTGGCTACTGTTGTCCATATAGGGGCTGGCTGTTTTATAGGTGCTGTCCTGTGTGTTGTGGTGTAGGTCGCTGCCCTTCTTTTCAATTTTTACAGGTGCTGTCCTGTGTGGTGCAGGGTTACGCTGCCCAAAAATGCCCAAGGTGGGTGTTACAGCCAGACATTTTGAAGGCTGTAACTCTGAACTGCTTTATAGAAAACATGTGAATGAAACCTTTCCACACTGCAGAACATGATGTTGAAATCCCTTGAAGTTCAGCACCTAGAGCATCTTTTTTCATGTTGCCTCTCCTGACTGGGAAGAAATATTCTCCACACTGTAGTCTTCCATTGTGACTTTTAATGGTGATTTCAATGTTGTCCACTGGCTGAGATCCATCTCATCTGAGGGTTGGGTTTTCCCCATGCAAGTGAGACAATTCACATCCAGAAGGTGACTCTTATGTTTAGCCGTGGTGTTAGTCTCTTGGCACAATTTGCACAATCTTGGGGGCACCATGATGAATCAGACAGATCCTCCAGGGTAAACATCTGATCTGGTGTTGTATCTATTTCTATTAAACCTTTGTGTGTGAGTTTAGTCATCTGCCGCTTGTTGTGGAGCTCTTTTTCTGTTTTCTCAATGATCTCCAGACACAACGTAAAACTTAAACCTTAAACTGAAATTTTGCATTTAATACTCTGGTCCGCTTGTTTACATATCTAAGTCATATGGTTAAGTGGACAGTGGGAGCAACGGCAATTTGAAGGCCACTAACTAACTCTTTTTTTTTTATGTCGCTGTACAGGTTGGTAAATTCCTTTACAGAACAGAAAGAATGCAAAGGATTATTTAAGGCAATTGTTTATTTATTTTTGGAAAGCATGCTTCCTGTTCCTGGTCCCCTTCTGGGATGAAAAAAAATCCACTCCCAGCAAGCAGGCATGGCGCTCAAGAAAGAATTCCAAAGAAAGACACAACGTAAGACTTAAACCTTAAATTTGAAATGTTGCATTTAATGCTCTGTTCTGCTTGTTCACATATCTGATATGGTTAAGTGGACAGTGGGAACAATGGCAGTTTGAAGGCCACTAACTAACTTTTTTTTTTTTTATGTCCCTGTACAGGTTGGGAAATGCCTTTAGAGAAGGTTTGCAAAAGATTATTTAAGTCAATTGTTTTTGGAAGCACTCTTCCTGGTCTCCTTCTAGGATGAAAATCCACTCCTAGCCGCAGAAGCAGGCGCAGGATTCTCAAGAAAAACACAACGTAAGGCCTTAAAACAGGGGTAGCCAGCCTGGGTCCTCGAGAATTTACGTTTTCCAGATGACCTAGCTAGTGCACAGGTGTATTCATTACTCAGCACAATTGAAAAGATCCAAAGGTGGAGTTAATTATTTATTACAGTTGTGATTCTGTGAGGAGACCTGGAAAACATGCACTGTTGGTAGCTCTCAAGGACCAGGGTTGGCTATCCCTGCCTTAAATAATAGATCTTACGCTTGTCCACATATCTGTGTGGGTTAAGTGGCACTTTCAGGCCACTAACTAACTATGTTTTTTTTTTATGTCCCTGTACTGGTTGGGAAATGCCTTTAGAAGGTTTGCAAGGGATTATTTAAATCAATTGTTTATTTGATTTTGGAAAGCACTCTTACTGGTCCTCTTCTGGGATGAGAAAATCAACTCCCAGTAGCAGCAGCAGCCATGCTCAAGGATTCTTCTGTGGCAAGGCTGGTGCCCGAAAAATAAATAAATAGAAAAAAACAGTTTTTTTTTGTGTGTTAGCCACACCTATCACTGTCATCGGCACACCTGTCATGACATCTTGCCTCTGTAGAGGCAATTTGTGCAGGGACAGATTAATTGCCAGCTTGTTTTGTGGGGACCCAAATGAACCAATCATTTCAGCCACAGCCATGTGGCAGACCCTGGCGCTGAAATGATTGGTTTGTTAAAGTGTGCATATCCTGTTTATACAACATAATGGTGGGTGGGAGGTACAGCAGCGTTTTGCATTATACACTGTATAGGTACAGTAGCATTTTTCATTATACACTGTATAGGCACAGCAGCGTTTTGCATTATACACTGTATTGGTACAGCAGAGTTTTGCATTATACACTGTACAGGCACAGCAGCGTTTTGCATTGTATACTGAATAAGCACAGCAGCATTTTGCATTATACACTGTACAGGCACAGCAGCGTTTTGCATTATACACTGTACAGGCACAGCAGCGTTTTGCATTATACACTGTACAGGCACAGCAGCGTTTTGCAGTATACACTGTACAGGCACAGCAGCGTTTTGCAGTATACACTGTACAGGCACAGCAGCGTTTTGCAGTATACACTGTACAGGCACAGCAGCGTTTTGCATTATACACTGTACAGGCACAGCAGCGTTTTGCAGTATACACTGTACAGGCACAGCAGCGTTTTGCATTATACACTGTACAGGCACAGCAGCGTTTTGCATTATACACTGTACAGGCACAGCAGCGTTTTGCATTATACACTGTACAGGCACAGCAGCGTTTTGCATTATACACTGTACAGACACAGCAGCGTTTTGCATTATACACTGTATAGATACAGCAGCGTTTTGCATTATACACTGTATAGGCACAGCAGCGTTTTGCATTATACACTGTATAGGTACAGCAGCGTTTTGCATTATACACTGTACAGACACAGCAGCGTTTTGCATTATACACTGTATAGATACAGCAGCGTTTTGCATTATACACTGTACAGGCACAGCAGCGTTTTGCATTATACACTGTACAGGTACAGCAGCATTTTGCATTATACACTGTACAGGCACAGCAGCGTTTTGCATTATACACTGTACAGGCACAGCAGCGTTTTGCAGTATACACTGTACAGGCACAGCAGCGTTTTGCAGTATACACTGTACAGGCACAGCAGCGTTTTGCAGTATACACTGTATAGGTACAGCAGCATTTTGCATTATACACTGTATAGGTACAGCAGCGTTTTGCATTATACACTGTACAGGCACAGCAGCGTTTTGCAGTATACACTGTACAGGCACAGCAGCGTTTTGCAGTATACACTGTATAGGTACAGCCGCGTTTTGCATTGTACACTGTACAGGCACAGCGGCGGTTTGCATTGTACACTGTACAGGCACAGCGGCGTTTTGCATTATACACTGTACAGGTACAGCGGCGTTTTGCATTATACACTGTACAGGTACAGCAGCGTTTTGCATTATACACTGTACAGGTACAGCAGCGTTTTGCATTATACACTGTATAGGTACAGCAGCGTTTTGCATTATACACTGTACAGGTACAGCAGCGTTTTGCATTATACACTGTACAGACACAGCAGCGTTTTGCATTATACACTGTACAGGCACAGCAGCGTTTTGCATTATACACTGTATAGGTACAGCAGCGTTTTGCATTATACACTGTACAGGTACAGCAGCGTTTTGCATTATACACTGTACAGGTACAGCAGCGTTTTGCATTATACACTGTACAGGTACAGCAGCGTTTTGCATTATACACTGTACAGGTACAGCAGCGTTTTGCATTATACACTGTACAGACACAGCAGCGTTTTGCATTATACACTGTACAGGCACAGCAGCGTTTTGCATTATACACTGTATAGGTACAGCAGCGTTTTGCATTATACACTGTACAGGTACAGCAGCGTTTTGCATTATACACTGTACAGACACAGCAGCGTTTTGCATTATACACTGTATAGGTACAGCAGCGTTTTGCAGTATACACTGTATTGGTACAGCAGCGTTTTGCATTATACACTGTATAGGTACAGCAGCGTTTTGCATTATACACTGTACAGGCACAGCAGCGTTTTGCATTATACACTGTACAGACACAGCAGCGTTTTGCATTATACACTGTATAGGCACAGCAGCGTTTTGCATTATACACTGTATAGGCACAGCAGCGTTTTGCATTATACACTGTACAGGCACAGCAGCGTTTTGCAGTATACACTGTATAGGCACAGCAGCGTTTTGCATTATACACTGTACAGGTACAGCAGCGTTTTGCATTATACACTGTACAGACACAGCAGCGTTTTGCATTATACACTGTACAGGCACAGCAGAGTTTTGCATTATACACTGTACAGGCACAGCAGCGTTTTGCATTATACACTGTATAGGTACAGCAGAGTTTTGCATTATACACTGTACAGGTACAGCAGCGTTTTGCATTATACACTGTATAGGCACAGCGGCGTTTTGCATTATACACTGTATAGGCACAGCACCATTATTGTAAAAAATATCAAATGCAATGGGTATAAATAAATAATACACACACACAGTCCAACCTCATACCATTAGCATCATTCACACATTAGACCCAGCAATGTTTATTTGACAGCACCATCTTATCACACTAAAAGGATCATTAGCTCCTTCTGACACATGCAGCCTGCCTGAGACAACACTCTAGCAGCTAAATGAGGTTTGTCACGTATTGTGCTGTTACCTGTCCTCACAGCCAACTTTATTGTAACGCAGTTTCAAGACATTTAAGGGCATATTATGTGACAAGGTCAGCATATTTTCACTTTAAGGAAATGTGGAATATCCAGATGTCCCAGGTTTGGCAGAGCAAAGGCATTAGGAATGTGTAATGTCCAGTTCAGGAGTTGCCTAAATCAGAATCTGGAAGTCAGCTGATTACAGACACATGTGTGAGGCTGGGTTAAGAACTGCAGAGACTCTGGGGAAACTGAGCCTGACAGTGAGATAGTCGCCCAGCTTATAGGCCCGGGGGTGACTAGTGTTAGGGGTCCGGGACCTGCGAGTCCACTGAAGAAATATTGCTGTTTGGAAGACTTTATGTTTTATCTTGCCTGTGAAACTGCTATGTCCTGTAAACCTGCCTGTGGTGAGCTACTGATGGATTTTACCCGGTCTATGTGATTCTTGTCACATTTGGCACTCGAACAGGGATTTGCTGGAAATTACTATGCAGCAAAAGCACGGATACAGTGACCGGATTCACCCACAGCGGCAGTGAGACACATTGCAGGACGCTACCCACTGCGCATCGGCTTGGCGAGTCTGAGTCGCTTTACTGGCAGCTGGGTAGGTGAGTGTGGCAGGCCAGCCATAAAGTGTCAGTTGTTCACAGTGATAATTTGTCTGTATATATGCAAATTGTGCACAATATAAAAACTGCTTAATTCCTATGTATGTGGTTGAGTACCCAGGAATGTAGTGCAGTTTTAAGGGAAGCCAGATTGCTGGAAATCTGGCTTGCAATAAAGGATATATAAAGCCTCCTAAGTTTGTCCATAAAGGGATAAAGCAGTATAATATGGAGGAGCTTTTGAAAAGTTTTGCTGAATTAGCTGCAGTGCAACAAGCTCTAACAGCAGGGCAACAAGCACAGGTGCAAGAACAGCAAACTTTGATTCAGGGTCAACAAACTCAAATTCAGGTAATACATGCAGAGCTAACTGAAATGAGGAAAGGTGGCCATGAGCGAGAGGTGTTCCAGAAACTTACCCTATCTGATGATGTTGAAGCTTTTCTGTGCACCTTTGAGCATACTGCTGCATGTTTAAAATGGCCTAAGGAGGAGTGGGTTGCCAGACTTGCTCCCTGTCTCACAGGGGAACCTCAGAGAGCATATGTTGAGTTAAACGTGACTGAGGCAAACTCCTATCCACACTTGAAAAAGGCTATATTAAGCAGAGTTGGAGTGACTGGACCTAACAAAGCTCAGGAGTTTCAGGAATGGCTGCTACACCCATCTGAAGCTTCAAGGGTCCAGCTGGCCAAATTAGCCAGGTTTAGTAAGGCATGGCTGCAGCCGGATAAGAACTCTGCTCAGCGTATAGTAGATATGGTGCTTTGGACCATGCTGTGCGGGTACTAGATCGTGTGGTGCAACAGTGGGCTCTACAGTCTGATCCTCAAACGTTTGAGGAGTTAGTGGTGGTGATTGAATGGTACCTAACTCTTGGAAAGTTAAACAAAGCCAAGCAGGTATTCCAGCCAGTTCCCAAGCCTAGAACCCTGGTCCCAGTTGTTAAAGCCAAAAACCAACCTCCAGTTGTGTGTTTTGACTGCAGCGAGCCCGGTCATTTGCGTGGGCATTGCCCAAAGCTGGGTGAGCCGATGACTGTAGTGCTGGAAAAACAACTCGACCAGTGGTCAGCATGGCTGCTGGAAGCACTTCACCGGTGCAAACCACCTTGTTTTGTTTGGTGCGAGTGGAAGGCCGAGAGGTCTGGGCCTTAGTGGATACTGGCAGTGAATTAACCATTATCTCGGCCAACCTGGTTCCACCTGGGGCTACCCCCAGTAAAGATTATATGTGTACATGGGGATGTAGAAGAATGCCCCCGAGTGCACTTCCCAATAGTGATCAAAGGGCGATCCCTAAAGGTGATAGTCACAGTAGCTGCCAGGCCACCCTACACATTGATCCTAGGTCGGGACTTTCCATTGTTACAAGAAGTGGTTACGTGGCATGATGACAGCAGAAGGTCCACATCAGAGGTGTCCCAGGAGCCAAGCTCTGCTGTTTCCCAAAGTTTGGTGGCTGCAACGCCCTCCTTGGCCAGTGAGGGAAGTGAGACCGAGACACAGTGGGTTCCCATTGGCAAGGAAGTGTCCTTGCAGGACTTTGACCAGGATCAATAGAATGATAGGAACTTGATAAATGCATTTGAAAATGTTGTAGAGATAAATGGTAGAGTAATCACGGCTTTACCTGCAGAAAAATGATTTGTGATATCGTGTAACCTCTTTGCAGGGTAAGAGCAGGGCTGCAACTAGGGGGGGGCTAGGGGTGCGTGTGCACCGGGTCACAGATTTGAGGGGGTGCCGCAGGGCCGCTCCAGGGTCATGAGGAACTAGCGGCGGTGCATTGCACTGGAGCCCGCCGCAATAAAGGGACCCGCGGCCAGTGTCAACAGCAGGCAAGCAAGGCATGCTGGTGGCTGCCACGGGAGAAGCTAGGAGGCAGTCGGGTCAGAGGAGAGGCACAGGAAGTCCCTCCCCTTCCCTCCCCTCATCACACCCCGGCGCCTGGTGCGATTCCGCACTTCCTGCCGTTTCCCCGCCACCGTCGGGAGTCTGAAGTCCCCGACATAAAGACCATGGTAGCCAGTGGAGAAGAGCCTCCCTCTCTGGCCCCTGCCTGCCAGCCCAGCCCTGCACATCACATCCCAGCCCTGCCTGCTCCTGCAAATGGTAAATAAAAGCTTTTTATTACTGAGTGTGTGTGTATGTGTGTGTGTATATATATATATATATATATATATATACACACATATAATATATGTGTGTACTGTGTATGTATACACATATATATGTATATACATTATATATATATATATATATATATATAAATAAGTGTGTGTGTATATATATATATATATTTATATAGGCTGCACTCACCAGTTTGTAGAGTAGAAAACAAATTATTTATTACATTTGTCAGCAAGTGTTTCTTCATTGCTGACATTTTTCTATAAAGGAATTTTTTATATATTTTTTATATTACATTTTGCATACCTCCCAACTGTCCCCATTTCAGCGGTATAGTCCCACTTTTTGGAGATTGTACCGCTATACCACCTGCAGGCCATAGTGTCCTGCAGTCCGGAGGGAGGTTGGTTGGGCACTGTCGCACATGCGCTCTTCATCCGCGTTGAGACGGGAGACAATGGGGCTGCCCCACAGCTCTCAGAGGTCTGGCCAAGCCCACAGCATGGCAAGAACAAGGACATGACTTGCAGACCCACCCCAAAAATGGGGCTGCTTATCAGAGACTGGGGGGCGCCAAATACTGCTTTGCCCCGGGTGACAAAGATCCTAGTTTTGGCCCTGGTAAGAGAGTAGACCAGTTGTTGATTCCCCGGAATCACAAGCAGTTGGTGTTAAGGGCGGCTCATACACACCTGTGGGGTGGCCATTTGGGGGAGAAAACTCGCCAGCGTATTCAGTTAAGATTCTTCTGGCCCGGCATTCATGCAGCAATAAAAAAGTATTGTCAGGAATGTCCAGTGTGTCAGAAGACAGCACCCCGGCCAGGGTTTCGGGCACCCTTGGTTCCCCTCCCTGTCATTTCTGTATTTTCCGAGAGAATTGGAATGGATCTGAAGGGGTCGGTGGAAAAATCTGCTTGTGGGCATCAATACATATTAGTGGTGGTAGATTATGCCACAAGGTACCCAGAGGCCATCCCGCTACGTAACACGAAATCTGGCACTATTGTCCGAGAATTGTTGATGCTATATACCGGCTTGGGAATATCAAAGGAGGTCTTAACGGACCAAACTACCCCTTTTGTCTCTAAACTAATCAAAGATATGTGCTGACTGTTAAAGGTTGATAGGATTACTACCTCAGTTTACCACCCGCAAACAGATGGGCTTGTTGAATGCTTTAACCAGACCCTTAAACAAATTATAAAAAGGGCAGTGTCTGAGGAAAAGCGAGATTGGATTTTGCTCCTACCCTATTTAATGCTTGCAGTGCTAGAGGTGCCCCAATCCTCTACAGTATTTACGGTATTTAGTCCCTTTGAACTCCTCTATGGAAGGCAACCTAGCGGGAAATTAGATCTGTTGAAAGAAGGGTGGGAACAACAGTCATGCCAAGAGCCTAACATCATTCAGTTTGTGACCCAATTATATGGCCGTTTAAGGCAAATTGCACCACTCATGAACGAGCACATGGATAGGGCACCACAGCGGCAAAAACGTCGATATGACGTGACCGCGGTAAATCAGTCTTTTAAACCGGTAGACAAGGTACTGGTTCTGGTACACACCACTGAAAGCAAAATGTATGCCCAGTGGCGAGGCCCTTATGAAGTTATAGAGGCAGTGGGACCTGTTAATTATAAGGTTCGACATGAGGGTAGAAGGAAAGACGTGCAAATCTACCATGTAAACCTGTTAAAAACCCTGGAAAGAGAGCGCTGGTCAGCCCTCTTTGGTTGCCAAGAAAACCCCAGAATGTCAGGTACCCATTGAAGTTACCCTTAATCCCTGCCAGAAATAGGAGGCGGTGAGTTTAATAGCATGGCACCAAGATGTATTCTCTGCCATTCCGGGAAAAACCCAAATTATCCAGCATGATATAGTTACCGGGATGGTAATAAAACAGGCCATACCGTATACCCAAGGCGAAGCGGGCAGTGGTTAAACAGGAAGTAGAGGAAATGCTGCGCCTAGGGGTCATAGAGGAATCAAATAGCGAATGGAATAATCCCATAGTTTTAGTGCCTAAGCCTTCAGGAGCTTTAAGATTCTGCAATGATTTTTGCAAATTGAATAAAGTGTCACAGTTTGATTCCTATCCGATGCCCCTGGTGGATGAGCTGCTGGAGAATTTAGAAAACAGCCAGTATCTCACCACCCTAGATTTGACAAAAGGGTATTGGCAGATTCCTTTAACTGAGACTGCTAAGTCCAAAACAGCCTTCCCTACCCCAGAAGGTTTGTTTCTGTATAAAATGCTGCCGTTTGGTCTGCATGGGGCTCCGCCAACCTTCCAGAGGGCTATGAACAGGTTGCTGCGACCTCACAAGGAATATGCAGCAACATATCTAGATCACATAGTCATCTTTAGCCCCGACTGGAAGTCACACCTTCCAAGAGTAGAAGCAGTGTTGCAATCTTTACAGGCACATAGGTTTACTGCCAATCCTGAGAAGTGTGTCATTGGAATGGTGGAGGCAAAATATTTGGGATATATTGTAGGCAGAGGGCAGGTAAAACCTCAGCCCAGTAAGGTGGAGGTGGTCCTCACATGGCCTAAACCCAAATGTAAATCCCAGCTCAGAACATTCCTTGGCCTAGTGGGTCACTACCGCAGATTCATTTGTGATTTTGCCACTAGGGCAGCACCATTAACTGAGTTTCTTAAAAAACAGTCCCCATACAAGATACTATGGTCTAGAGCAGCAGAAGCTGCATGGCAGGATTTAAGGCGCGCCTTGTGCAGAACCTGCTTTGCAGGCTCCTAACTTTAAAAAGCAGTTTATATTGCAGACAGATGCCTCAGGTACGGGATTGGGGGCAACCCTTTCCCAAGTGGTAGAAGGGGAAGAGAAACCCATCCTCTACCTCAGCCGGAAATTGCTGTCCAGAGAGCGCAAGTACTCAACGGTGGACAAGAGTGCGTGGCAATTAAGTGGGCAGTAGACTCGTTAAAATATTATTTGTTGGGGCGGGAGTTTTGTTGGTTACTGATCATGCCCCTTTACAGTGGATGCACATGAACAAGGAAGTGAATGCTCGTGTAACCCGCTAGTTTTTGTCTTTGCAGTCATTTAATTTTGAGGTGCAGCATCGTCTGGGGAAACAACACCTCAATGCTGATGCCCTTTCCAAAAGGTTTGTTGGGCCTGATCCTCCAAGAAACCCTATGGCGAAGCTAGAGGAGGAGGAGGAAGAGGGTGAGGATGGTGAATTGTGGAAAATGGTAGAAAGCTGTGTACCCAGACGGATGGCACAAATAGATGTGGGCGAGGCAGATAGCTCGCCTGAAAGTGTTTTTGCTTCACCAGGGTAGTTGGAGCTAAGGGGGGAGGAGTGTGACAGGGTCAGCATAATTCCACATGAAGTAAATGTGGAATATCCAGGTCTCCCAGGTTTGGCAGAGAAAAGGCTTTAGGAATGTGTAATGTCCAGTTCAGGTGTTGCCTCAATCAGAATCTGGAAGGCAGCTGATTACAGACACCTGTGTGAGGCTGGATTAAGAACTGCAGAGACACTGGGGAAAATGAGCCTGACGGTGAGATAGTCACCCAGCTTATAGGCCCGGGGGTGATTAGTGTTAGGGGTCCAGGACCTGCGAGTCCTCTGAAGAAATATTGCTGTTTGGAAGACTTTTAGGGGAATTCAATATGGAGCGAAAAAACTAAGTTTTTGCGTTAATATTGCACCTATGACATCATTATCGCAGGTTTTAGTTTTACACTGTATTCAATTTCAAAGACTTTTCGCAGGTTCGAAAAGTCTTTGAAAAAAAACGGGGATAACTTTTCACCACTGAATAGGTGTCGAAAAAAAGTGCAGAATTGGGGTTTAAGGGTGCAGGCTTAAAAAAAATAGCCTGCACCCCTGGGAATTACATTTTAAAAATAACTGTCAAAAAAAAAAAAAAAATAGGGACACCCCAAAAAATTAATTTAAAAATTTGGGTGAAAAAAAAAAAATGGGAAAAAATTGTTTAACAATAGGGAAATAGGTTCAGGGCTATTCTGCAAGTATGCGGCAGGTGTTTCCTAGAATAGATTAATAGCGGCAGGTGCACAATTGCAGAATTTTTAAAAATAACTTTAGGGACATAAAAATATGCTAGTACCCATTTTCATGTACCCCAAATTTGATGGGACCACTTAAAAAACCGAAAAAAATAACCTAAGTGCTCTTCTGCATCACTTCTTCAATGTCGGGAAAAAAACACCTGCCGCAGCTATTTAAATCCCCGACTTTCATTTGCAGGCTAAAACGGGGGTACCCATAGTGATCCCCAAATTTTTACAGCTTTAGGGGGTTCCTACAATTTTTTCCAGGAAAAGTTTGTGGTTTATCGCAAATCCCACTTCGCCAGGTCCCGTTTTCGTTGATTTTATTTGGAATACGGGAATAAAGCGGACGCGCGCCCGATACTTTATCCTACAAAATTCTCCGATGTGGAGCGAAAAGTCCAGCACGGACTTTTCTCTCCCATATTGAATACCCCTCTTAATGTATTATCTTGTCTGTAGGCACTAAAACTACTGATGGATTTTACCCGGTCTATGTGAGTCTTGTCACAATTATCATTTAATTATTTTACTAAAAATGCATGTAAGTATTTTATCAACACCATTAGATATCACAATTGAAGGGAAAAACATTTATTTATTAACAGTTTCTTATATAGCACAACATATTCCGTTGCACTTTTCAATTGGAGTAATGGGAATATAGTTAGTTTATAACTCTTTTTTTGTCTAATTTCATTTATATGATGTACAATTTACTTACATTTTACTTAAAAATTATACCACAAGAGAGTTTGGTCATAAAAATATCAAATAACAATATCACATTTAGGGTAGAATTCAATTACCCGCGGTTATTCAATTAGCCTTCCAAATTTGCCCAATAGCTGTATTAACACCCATTAAATGAACGTGTTAACACACGGGGGGCCTTATTCAGACCCGGTCGCAAGCGCTGAGCGCTCGCAACTGGGTCGATGTTTGCCCACTGGGCATGCGCACGTCGGAGCCGGCTAGCGACGGGCGCTCCGTCGCTACGGGTCTCGCACCAAAGGGGGTGAGCTGTCGATGGTGATTGACAGCTCGCCCCATTTGGGAGGCTGGTCGGGGGGGTGGCCGGCCAAACGGAGGAGTTCCTGACGGAACGCTTGTTGTTTGGGGGCGGCCCCACTGACATCAGCAGTGATGTCAGTGGGGAGCTTCCTGCTCGATCAGAGCAGGAAGCTCCCTGGGGCTTGCGCTTGCCGAGACCCAACCTTAGGGTCTCGCCGCAAGCCCCGATGGTCGCGATGGTCCTGACCATCGCGACCATCAACCTGGTCGCTCGCTAGAGCTGTGGGTGGTAACTCACAGCTTAGTTAGCGACCAGGAGGCCGCACTTCACACCACAAGCGGCCGCCCTCATTCAGAGCGACCGTTTGTAGCTAGCGATCGACTCTGAATGAGGGCCAGAATCCATGCAAAGTACACATGTATTCATGCGTTAACTAGCTGTTATCACCTGGTAACTGCAGCGTTAACGCAGATTTCTGTTCAGGTCTCAGGAAACACGAAAATAAATCCCAAATAAACGGGGCTAATTGAATAGGGACAGGCATTCAATTAGCACCTGTTCACTTAATGGGGCAAATTGAATTCCCCGCTATATGGGCTTTTCCAAAAAATATTAATAATAAGAAGGTTTAAAAATGTTTCCTCATACAAGTAGCACATAACAAAAATTGTAAAATCCTTTGGTCACAATCATTAGGGGGTTACAAAAACACTATATCCAAACAAATTAATGAAGTTTAGGACAAATTTAACTAAATAAATGTGTTTGTTTTTAGGTTTTCCTATTACAGAAAATTTCTACTTTAGAGACTATCAATCAAACTTAGGTATAGAATTTGGTTCTGTATTGCCACCTGCTGGCAGTAAAAGGTACTGCAGCAGCTGGTGTTTTAGAACAACCCATCTATATGCCACAGACTTAAAATCTTTCCTATGGAAGAAATCACAAACAGAGACAACATCAGTGTCTGAGGCATTTTCCCGTGCTCTTCCTATGACAGCTAGCCCCATGTAGAATACATACTAGGTGCCTCCCATCTCCGGTACTTGACAAAGTCACTGACTTACAGTAGCGGCTCCACTTACAGATTCTTGTTACCGGCACCTCTCCCTAACAGCATTATTATTATTATTATTATTATTAATAATAATAACAGTTATTTATAGAGCACCAGCGTATTCTGTTGTGCATTACAACTGGGAACACAGCAATAAAACCAGGCTGGGTATTGGCAATAAAACATATATAACATGACATATTGTGAATTCAACTCATGGTTATAATTCATCTTAATGATACGTGCATTATCACAGTTACTTTAAAAAAAAGTATACTGCTTATTTACACATATGGGCTGCAGTACCAGGTTACCTTCTGCAGGTGGCACTGTCCATGTGCAGAACAAGTCCTGCAAGATCACTCGCAGTGCATCCTAAGCTGCAGCATGATTGACATGTTGTGGCCGTTTTGGGGGCTGCAACTCTGTTTTACAAAATGCGGGCATGTCACCCCCGTTTTGTAGGCATGCTGAGGCCGGGGTCTGCATCGTCCGATGCAGATTTCCTGGACCCGGCTGAGCACTTCCGGCAGTCATTCTGAAAAGGCTTAGACTTACCTAGATGGCCGATGGCTGTGGCCATTGCAGCCGATGGTTGTTATGGTGACCAGATGCTGCAGCAGCTGCGGATGTCCAAAGACACATCTCTGTATATCTCTGTTATATCTCTGTATTTTTTAACCTATTAATCACACAGAAATTAATTAACTGTCGCTATTTATTAGTTATCAAACATCTAATACACAGTTGTATTTAGCAATGACAAAGAAACCAAAGAAACATAACATTCCCAAACAGAAAAGTAAAAAATAAAAATTACCAGAAATAAATAAATAAACGGACCAATCTGAACAGGAAATATAGATAAATAAATATAAAATAAAGCTAGCACAATACACTATAGTTGTAGGGCTGACCGTTGTCAATCTACAATGCAAATATCAAATAGGACCAATGAATGTAATAAGCAAATATACACACATGACACACCAGGAAGGGGAAGGAGAGTGGACAAGTGGGGGTGATACAATCACTTGTATATCAGGGAACAAGTGATAAAATGATCCAATCGGATAGCAAAGTTTAAAATGTTGGGATACCAAAAATACTGTGGTATAAAAAATGGTAATCAGTTGACCATACAACTAAAAAATAATTATATAATTGTTGGAGTAGTGCGTGAGTCTAAATGCACCATATAATTTCCATGTCCTGTAGAAATCAGGCTGATGTATCTATCATAGTACAGCATAAGCATAGAGGTCAGTCCTGAGAGGTACTTGGATCCGGATTGCTTAGTCTGTTAGATGGTGAATACGGGTGACCCTGGCTCTGCAGTAGCCAAGGCCCACACAAAATCAACTTCACTGCTGCCCGGATGCGTGCTGGAGGTGCCCTAAAGCAGGAGCGCACCTGGTCAGCCTGGAGCAATCGCGAGTGGGGCAGCCCACAAACACCTACAGTCGGGATAGTATGCCCGCTGATAGTGTGGTGGACGCCCTCACTCACCTGATCCCCCGTGTACGTGCAGGCTGCTGTGGTGCACCAAACACCGCCGTGGTCAAGAGTATGAGCCTCAGCGGCAGCAGGGCAGGTGGGGACCCTAAGCCAGTGATGGAAAGGGGGGATATGCTTACCGGCTGATGAAATGCTATGCACCGCTATCAGGGGTCCTTACCAGCTTACTCCGGCAGCTAGTGGCGATGACCGTGCGACACGATGTTCTTCCTTATTGCAGGATCCCACAGTGGCTGGTGTTGGCTTGATAATCGGTGTGTATGTCTCCAATGCGTTTCGGCCGGTAATGGCGGCCTTTTTCAAGGATAGTTGTCAGTTGTATTGTGTCTGTATTTGTGCAGTTGGAAGACACTCCTCTAGTCTGCTGATTGGAGGAAGCCATTATGCCCCGCCTCCTGGTAGCCCTTGTTATGGAAGCACGGGAAACACGTTTCATACGGGCAGTGAGTGCAGTGAAATGTAATAAATGTAAATACTGTAATAGCATGCATGCTATTCTTTACAGATGGTGCATATAGGAGACGTTGTTATAAAGTTCCTCCCACTGTCAAAGTTATCTGTATTAGGTGTAAGTAGAGAGCAGTGGTGGTTTCTACCTAGGGGCTGTGGGACTGCAGCCCCCCCAGCAAAAATCTGCCACTGTGAGTTCCAAGTGAGCGGTCCTGGAGACCACACTGGCTCTGGAACTCCCACTCACCAGCATTAGCAGGGCAGGCACAGCAGGGAGCAAGAGACAGACTCCCTGTGTAGGTCTGCCCTGCTGCATGTGTTGGCAGTGTAGTGGCTTCCTATTGGAAGCCCTACCTGCCAATCTTACACAGGGCGGGCAGTCTCAGGGAAGAAAACTCCTCCCCCTGTGGGACTGCCAGTCCAGAGTGTTATCAGCACAGTAAAGGTGCCCACAGAGATAGCGATCTGCACACGATCAGCCGATGTGTACGATTTGTGTACGATTTCCCTTGAAACTCTCCCCGGCAGCTCTGCACACGATCTCCACACGATCTGCACACGATTTGGTGTCCAATCTTCAAGCGATCTCTCCTGCATCCAGACTTTCACAGTGCATTGCCTCCTAGATTGTCAGACCTGCCCTACTGCACGGCAGATCTGAAGATGCGATGAGCGACCAGCGGGGACGCGCATTGCATCGTGATCGTGAGTGGGGACTCACGATTTACTCAGGATTTGGCCAGATTTTACACGATCTGTCGTTCCAATGTGTCGGAATTGGCCAGATCGGGTAAAATATCACCATGTGTGTGGCCAGCTTAAGAGATCCAGCAGGAAGCCTGTTCTGTACTGATCGCTGGCTGTAATGTGCTTCTAGGGGCAGCACAGTGTTACATTCCAGCTGCGCATGCACGTTTGTCTTTTTTTAAAAAAAATTCCCTTCTATTTCTTCCCCGAGCCCGGCTTCTGCGCTTGCGCAATACTAGAGACGCTGGAGTCCGGGTCAGTGCTGACCTAAGCTGCAGCCTGGGCAGACTGCTATAGGTAGGAACCGCCACTGGTAGAGAGCTCAGTTTATTGCGTTGCCCGGTTTAGATCTGTCAAAGGGAATTTCCCTATGTAACTCCTCTGTCTGATCCTCCTGGCTAAGCAAAGCAAAAGTATCTGCAACGAGTTTAGTTCTATAATTTTGTATCCTTTACTAGAAGGACACTTGTATCTAGTAATGTTTCAATTTGCAGTTTCTGCAACTTACAAACTTTCACAGCTACTGTACTTAGAGAGTTCAATGGAGTCCTGGCCTCACTGTACGTTGTCCGTTATACAAAAACTATTGAAAAAATTGGCGCTGCTAGTGTTTAGTACTTGTAGAATAATTGAAGAAAATAATACTTATCCGTATAGATGCAGTAATAAACGTCAATTCTAGTGTTCTTTCTTTGTCTTTACCCAAGGTCCCGAAAACATAGGGAAAAAAAGTACTAAACACTAGCAGCGCCAATTTTTTCAATAGTTTTTGTATAACGGATATTTCTTTGGATCTTTGGGGAAGGATCTTTATTGAAAAGGCTGCAGCTTAGTTTTGAAGCGCCCAAGATCTTTTTCCATCTTTGTTTTTGTATTCACTGTACGATGTGATCCCTGTAAGGTTTCAGTAAAGTGGTTTTAAATGATGACGAATTAACTAAATGATGTATTATAAACTGTTCTGACTAGACTGACTGTAGTACATCAGTGGCTCCTGTCGGTTAAGTTTGAGATTGCTGATCAGTACTTTAATTACTGCCTGTCTTGCTGATCTCAGTCTGATACTGTCACTGATAAATTAAATGATAGTCACTATAGCTGACTCCTGTGCTGTTCACTGCACCCTGCACTTTCTACTGCCTCAGTGTGGTGGGTACTAGGTAGTCTGTAATGCAGAGCAAAACTGGGGATTGAGTTACCAACTTCTCCAGACAATGGTCTTTGGGGGGAGGGAACACCCAGCAGTCTTTTAGTTTATAAAATGTCATCTAGCAGAGTGATGGGGTCATCATCAGCTGCTTACCCCAGTTGCAGAGCTGGATTGCATCAGATGGGCCGAACCGCGTCCAAGAGCTCCACCCTTCGTCCTGCCCCCAATGCATGATGTTGACAGCCAGCCGCACTGTGTCTATCGATCGAAGCTCTATCCCCCACAACAGGAACCAAAAAGCAGTCAGTAGCACACACTTCTGGAGGTAGCCTGCTATAAATACAGTCCGCAGTCCCCGGCCCATCTTTTCATTCCCCCGAGCTCCGGTAGGTAATGGCGCTCTCCCTTCTCCCTACAACGGCTCTTTTTGCCCCGTTGGCTTTTCAACTGTTCCTTGCAGACAGGAATCCTTGCCTGGTCCTGTTGTGTGTTTATATTGGCGGGGCCATGCACCAAAGTCTGAAAAAAGGGGGGGAATCAACGCACATACTTACAATTGTTTAACCATTTACTAAACATATATATATATATATACATACATTTCTACTATATGTTCACCCCTTTATATTTCATGCAATTACACTAACATAACTGTTATCAAGCCCTTAATGTCACTCTGCTTGATATGGTACCCCCCGATTCTGGGGTACCACTCACACACTTTAATTGTTCTAAACTCTGGCTTGATTTGCCCTTTAAAAATGATTTTTGGTGACATAAAAGAAAAGAAAATTGTATGGAGAATGTTTTTGTACCCCCAGATTCTCGGGTGTTACTGAAACACTTTAGTTGTTATTCTGAACTCTGGCTTGATTTGCTCTTTAAAAATAATTTTGGTGACTTTAGTTTAAAGAAAAGAAAATTGTATGGAGAATGTTTTGCATGGCGTAAGCCTGGCGTTGCTCAGTCGGTTGTTTCAGGGTGTTTGTATGATCTTGACCGTAGCCTTATCCTTTGTAATAGTAATAAGCACATGAACTACAATGACAAGTTTATGCTATGTAAAATATTACACTGTATTTCATTCTATTAGACACTGGTGATTGTTTTCATGTTGCTTCTTTTTGGCAAGTTAGTTATCTTTTTTTTTTTTCCCCCCTCCCCTTTTTCAATGCTGAAGGGGTCATGTTTTCCACTACTGTCCACTACTGCCTGGCCTTAGAACTACGCACTAAATTTTGTAATGGAATAAAAAGCATTTGTTAAATCAAAGTATTGGTTATTGTTATGTATTCGGATAAGTGGCCACAATACGGGGGAGGGGGATTCCATAGTAATTTTTCCCTTTACAAAAAAGAGAACTGGCCCAGGGGAATTTTTGCAGCACCGCTGCGTGCTGGGGAGGGGGAGGTGCAGTGAACCCCTCAGCCTAGCAAAAATCCAGGGGGGTTCAATCAGTGTGATCTCCCCCTCCCACAGGCAGAGGAGACTGCTGTTCTGCAGCAATGAGTAGTCTCCAACTGCAGACTAGCACAAAGCATTGTGTGCTGGGCTGCTGACAGGTAGGAGGGGGCAGGCGTCAGACCTGGGCCACTGCTGGGCCAACAAGCCCGGGCAATTAGTACCCAAAACCCCCTTCTCGTCTCGGCACTCCTGATATACACTTCTTATCTTTGCTGCCTTTATTTATTTTTTTACTTTTTCTGGTTATTATCCCTTTTAAGCAATTTACACATTCCATCACTTGGGTGCATGATGTTGTTGGGCTAGAATTCTTATGACTTCTGGATTTTTGTGCCCTAGACAACAGTGCCATACATGAATACAGGTAACATGATCCTGCTTAGCCATATTAACAGCTTCATTACATTTTAACTGATACAGTTATTCTGTGATATTTCCTTCTGCAAGTGTGTGTCTACCATTTGTAATAATCCATTTTTCAACCTTAAATGTCATATGTCCTTGGGAATCGGTATGAAATACCGCCGGCCGCGTGGCTGGTGGTTCGATTCCCGGCTGGGGCAGCCCGACAGATGGACAGATCCCGGCAGCAGAAGCCCGACAGCGCTGGAAATCCTGATCATCCTCAGGTAAGTATATACTAACCTAACCCCCCCTAACCCTAACCCTCCTTAGGGGTGCCTAACCCTAACCTCCCCCCAAGTGCCTAACCCTAATCCCCCCTGTAAGTGCCTAAACCTAACCCCCCCCTTCCCCGCTGCCTAAACCTAAATCCCCCGGGGGTGCCTAACCGTATCCCCCCCTCCCCCTAGCCTATCCCTAACCCTCCCGGGTGGGGTGCCTAACCCTAAGTCCCCCCCGGGTGCGCTAAACCTAACCCTCCCCCCCGCGGGTGTCCGCTCGCGGCGCCCGGCATCCCTTTCATCGGGATGCCGGGCGCCTGTCTCCCAGCATCAGGAAAATGACAGGCGTCTAGATATAGATGTCTGTCATTTAACCCATGTCGGGATAAAGCAGTCGGGAAGCCGGCTGTCGGGATCACGTCAGCCGGTTTCCCGATTGCATCCCATGTCCTTGCTTGGTAAGCTTTTCACAGACAACAGATGTAGGTACATATAATACACTGTTCATAAGTATCTTTCTGTTTTTTTTTTTTTTTTTAATCTTTTCATTTTGAAAACATCTTAGTATGGATAATAAGTGAAGAGTTTGTGAAAACAATTTGAGACAGGTGAATGAATTGACATCGAGCATCCCAATGTCAATCTAAGAGCAAATGAAGACTGGAGTAGACAAATTATCTAGAGCGCTCTTTAATACATAATGAAAGCTAAATAAGGCGGGAGGAAAAGTGAGAGAGGGGGAGGAAGGGGGACCTAAGGGAGGTGGGAAAGGTGCCAGTCAGTGTGCATCGCTGCTAAGGATGTGGGAGTTGTAGACTTCCAACATGTGGCAATATGGCATTTAGCTAAGTTTAGTATATGTTTAATGAGTTTTTGTGTGGAATGAGGGAGATGGGGTATGGGACGAGACAATAATGAGTACCTAGAATTATCAGGTATCCGTAGTCTTGTAATTGTTCTAACTAAATCATGAACTTCCATCCAAAAAGGCTGTATATAAGGACAGGACCACCAGATGTGCAGCAAAGATCAGTAGTGGTCAGAGAGATTGAGTGGGGACTAGGGGGGTCATTCAGACCCACCTGCGAGCAGCCAGACACTCGCAAGCGGGTTGATGTTCCCCACTGTGCATGCGCACGATGGAGGGAGCTCCGTCGTGCGCATACGCGAGACCCGGCGAGCGATGGGCTCACCATTGCTCCGGGTCTCGCACCAAAGGGGGCGTGCTGTCGATGTTGATTGACAGCACGCCCCCTTTGGTGGGCGTGCCTGCCAGACGGAGGCGGTCCCATGGGAACGCCTACCGTCTGAAGCTGGCCCCACTGACATCACTAGTGATGTCAGTGGGAGTGATTTTGGCTCTGATAGAGCCAAAATCACTCCAGGGCTTGCGGCAGGGAGACCCTACTGCAGGGTCTCCGTCGCAAGTCTGATGGTCAAGACCATCGCGACCATCTTTCTGGCCGCTCGCATATGCTGTGGGTGGTCACCCACAGCTATGCGAGCGGCCAGGAGGCCGCTCCATTTTCATGGAGGAGGGCCCTGATTCAGAGCGAGTGCTCTGGTCAGAGCGTTCAGCTCTGAATCAAGCCCTAGATACCAGTGATCTTTCTGGTAACTTTTGGAGAGATTGGACAGGAAATACAACCTTTCCTATTCCTTTTAAAACCATATTATGACCATTAGCTGTGGTTATTCTTTCTGAATTACTTTGGTCTGAGTAAATTAAGTTTTATCATCTTTTCATATGACAGTTCGCTTCTGAGTCATTCCACCAAGCATTTTTCACTCTGCCTCTGTTTGTATTGAAAGCACATTCAGCATTAGAAGTATTTTCTAGAGCTTTACAGCACGGTTTGCATTTTGCTCTGCATTTTGTTTTTTTAGCTGATTCATTCTGACTTTAAAGACTCTATAATCTGCCGTTAAGTGGCCACAGTTGTATTTCTGGTCTCTGACTAGTGCTTTTAATAATGCAGTCCTAAAGTCTCAATGCTGCATCATGCTTATTTACACTTATTTTGAAATTGAATTCATCCACAAGTTCCCCTTTAACATACTGTACTCTAAAGTCAGCTCATCATCTGGTCTGGCATCAAGTGCTGTTACAAGTGTTTCAGAGCTGTCTGAGAAACCACTGAGCAGCAGGGTTGCTAAATGAAAGTCCTTTTTTTACCTATACAGCACAGTCATTCTACCATATGTAAAGTACATCTTATATAATCCTGCATGTACTGGCCTTTAAACAGTTTAGTCTGGTACAACTTTCTTAATTAAATACAGCTTGTTGCTTAGATTAGCTCTCTCGGGCACTCTCTGCAGCACATCCCACATTTCTCCTGCAGTGTTACAGTTACACGTATGCACAATCTGATCATCATCTACACTAAGATATTGAACTCTGGGTTTTCTGGTCTTTCTCAGTCCATTCCTCTGTGACTGGGTCAGGCTTAGCCCCTTGAACACATTTCTACTTATATTCTCTTATGTACAGCATCTTCACTTTGAATTTATATGTCTGATAGTTCTGGTTAGTCAGACTCATCACTGTGTATTTGGCTGAAGCATTGGTAGCAGCAGACTCTGGGCTCTATCTTTTCATTCACTGAAGTTCTGACTTTTATAACTTTTCTTTCTTTTCTGCCTGTACTCCTGGGTTGGATATGACACTTATGGGCTGTCATTCCTCATATATAATGGGGTGAACATGATACTTATGGGCTGTCATCACTCCAAGGATCTTTACCTAAGTGCGATGACTGTGAGTGATATAGTAGAGTGAATTATAGGTAGCAAAGAGCATATGTTTTCAGGATGGAGAGCTGTGATGACTATTTCCGGCTCTTGGAACGCACAACGAGAGCCGCAATGACCACTTCCGGGTCCTGGAAAACATGCGACCACCTCCGGTTATTTGGAATGCATGACATCCAGAGAGTGGTAACAGGAAGTTGAATGATGTCACTTCCTGCACCCGCAATCTCTGGAATTGGCGGGAATTGATGACGATGTTGTGGGAGGGTCCTTCATTAGCTAAGGGTATTTAAAGCCATCAGTATTAGCAATCACCAAACTTCTGACAAAGGATGGACACGTCCGAAACGCGTTAAGCTGGTGAAACACATTGGACACTGGGACTGGGGCAACCGAGGATCAAGTCAGGTGTCGTTTGGTGACCAGGACCACCGCTCTTCACCACCGCTCTTCACTAATTTACATCTAGAACACCACTGGTACCCCTATCTTATTGTATTGCATAATTTTGGCTATGCTATATGCCTATGTTTATATTTGAGAATGTGAGTGTATCTTATTAATAAAGTTATGTAGATGTCACTGCACTATCTCTTGCAAATTTTTCTCTTTGAGATCTAAATTGAGATAAAAGAATATTGATCGTGATATACGAATCAAACAGGAAGGATTAAAGAAACTTCTCTTTGATTCAGACTAACCCGCGATCGCACGCAGCCGAAAGGGGCCAGGTATGCATATTTTGCAAACACACGGCCTGGCTTAAGAACGCCCTCTATGTCTTAGCGTGCACTGGCAAAGTGATCGCAATCTAGTCTAATGCTGCCCCCTTTCCCTTCACAGCAGATGTAATCTCCAGGAAGTGTATAAGACAATCGGTAACATCAAGAACCATCGGAGGCATATGCAGTGCCTGTAGTAGACCCTACCCTACCGCAAGCACTGTGAGTGTTTCAGCCAAAAAAAGAGCCAGGTGACTAGTACAATGATGCTCCACTGTAATTATGCACGCCCTTTAAATGTCGTTTTGACGGTCAGACACGCCTGCGTTCCCACCACCACTCCCCCGTTCACAAGCACCTTCCCCTGTTACCACCCACAAATGGCGCTATCTGTCACTCAAAGTAGCAGGCCGTATGTTTGTTCTTCCCGATCTCTATGAGAGACTCGTGCACGCGCACTGCAAACCATGCGCATGCGCAGAATCGGCAGCTAGCGTGCGGTCGCGGCTTAGCGAACAGGCCTGAATCGGGCCCTATGTTTTAAGAGCTTCTCACATATGGAATTTATCTGTTAGAGTAAGAGACTTTTTTATGTATATTTATTCTTTGATTGCGCTAAGTTGGAAACTATATTGGTGAATCATAATTACCATATATGTAAATTATTTTACCCAGAATGCATCTTGTTTGTTATTGATGCAATGCTTGTGCTTTTTACCTGTGTTCTTTGCATGAAATAAATTAATACCAGTGGTTTGCAATATAGTGTTATAAATGAAATATATATTGGAATGAAAAATAAAAAAATTATCCTCCTATCTCCACGGAATCAGTATGAATGGTTTAAATCCCGACTTCGGCAGACCAGCAGGAGTGAAGATCCCGACAAGGGATTTAAGTAAGTGTAACTAACCTAACACCCCCCCCCCCTAACCCTAACACTCCCTTAGGGGTACCTAACCCTAACCTTCCCCTAGTGCCTAACCCTAACCCCCCTAAGAGCATAAACCTAACCCCCTATCCCCGCAGCCTAAACCTAAGTCTCCAGGGGTGGGTGCCAAACCCTAACCTCTCCCTGGAGGTGCCAAACCCTAACCCTCCCTTACCCTAGCCTAACCCTCCAGGGGGTGCCTAACCCTAAGTCCCCCCCAGGAGCCCCTAACCCACCCCCCACCGCGGCTGTCCGCACCTGACGCCCAGCTTACCTTTGTTCGGTATGCCGGGCATCGGGCTCCCGGCGTAGGTATAATGACAGGGATTTCGACGCCTGTCATTAGTACCCTGCCGGGATTTGACAGTTGGGAGGCCGATGGTCGGCATTTCGACCGTCTGCTTCCTGTCTGCATCCCATCTCTACAGGTGTTTGAATTAAACTACCCCCAGTGTTATTTTGGTGTATTTAAATTCTTCTTATATGGAGGATTGGACATGTCCCTTATGGGATGTCTTCATCTGAATAGGTGGGGATTGGACAAGACCCTCATTGGCTGTCTTCACATTAATAGTGGGGGATTGGACATGACCAATATGGGCTGTTGTTACCTTAAAGTCTAAACATTATTACAAGAATATGAGTAAAAGAGCAACAATGGCATCAGCTGTTAAAAATCATAATGCTTTATACAGTAGGTAGTATAAATTGCATATATGCAATTTATTTACCCAGAATATATCTTGTTTGTTATTAATGCTCTTTTCTTGTGTTATTTGTGAAGAAATTAATAAACAGTGGGGGAAATGGTATGGTCCTTATGGTGCAACCCTTGCTTAAAGTTCTCACCTTCTGGGGAGATCTGAGGAAAACCTTTACCAATGTAGGAATTAACAATTTATGTTTCTATATAAAATTTATATCATTCTTTTATAGATTTTTTTTATTGGGGAAGAGGGGAGGCGCCGTTTTTAAATTTGCCCTAGGCTACAAAAACCCTAGTTACGCCACTGCTGGTTACACAGCAATATACATTATAGTCACTGACTGGTATAATCAGATGTTACACTGTTATTATACAGACACACTAACAGTATTTATATTAGTATACAATGTGACTCTGAGAGCTACAACATGTATAATGCCATATAATAGGCTGGTTACACAGCAATATACATTATAGTCACTGACTGGTATAATCAGATGTTACACTGTTATTATACAGACACTAACAGTATTTATATTAGTATACAATGTGACTCTGAGAGCTACAACATGTATAATGCCATATAATAGGCTGGTTACACAGCAATGTACATTATAGTCACTGACTGGTATAATCAGATGTTACACTGTTATTATACAGACATACTAATAGTATTTATATTAGTATACAATATGATTCTGAGAGCTACAACATGTATAATGCCATATAATAGGCTGGTTACACAGCAATATACATTATAGTCACTGACTGGTATAATCAGATGTTACACTGTTATTATACAGACACACTAATAGTATTTATATTAGTATACAATGTGATTCTGAGAGCTACAACAAGTATAATGCCATATAATAGGCTGGTTACACAGCAATGTACATTATAGTCACTGACTGGTATAATCAGAAGTAACACTGTTATTATACAGACACACTCATAGTATTTATATTACACATATATTGCATATATACTCGGTAATTATCACTACTGCTATACTAAGAGCAATTTCTATAAAGGAAATTAGGAATGTATTGTGAATCTGTGATGGTCCACTCCCTCCTCACAAATTGTTTATCTTATGGAGCGTACACACGGTCAGACTTGTCAGATTTGTCAGATGAACGACTGAACGATTTGAACGATTTTACCAAAGTTTTGAACGTTTTGAACGATATTAGATTTTTGACTGCATTAAAATGAATGGAATCGTCCAAGTCTGACTGCAAACCCATCAGATGTCCGATATCGTTATCTGACAAACGGGAACGCGCATCGTTGATCGTCCATCGTTCAGGCATGTCAGATATGAACGATTTTCCTTCAGATATGAACGACTGAATGATTTTTAAATCGTTATCGTTCATATCTGAAGGAAAAATCTGATCGTGTGTATGCACCATTAGACTTTATTGCATCCCAATTTAGTGTGTGTTGAGCTCTGGGGGTGGGGTCCCAATCAGTGAGCACACAGAGACATGTTTGTAACTTTAGTTATTAGTGCTCACTAAGGCTGCATAGACGTAGGCTGTGTTAGATGAAAAGAGTGAGATTATAAGTGTAATTACAATTTGATAATTAAGTCAGAATTACGCTGGAGTTAAACTGGAGGAAAACTGAGGGACAACAAACTGAAAACCAGAACACTTTCTGAATGACAACAAGCAACTTATTTATGTGAATTACCAAAATCACCATCTTCTGCTTCATGAATATCCAGGAAACTCCCTACTACACTCCCTGCTTGGACATTGCATATACTCCCCTATCTGTGAGCTGCTCTTGTTGATTGATCTTTGTTGATCATAATACTTCGGACTGGATCGGCTTGGTACATTGTAATTTTGCCCTCATATGCCTTTTCCCATTGTGTCACACCTATCCACTTTAATCATTTGTTTATTAACTAATTCCTTCTCCCACTACTCACACACCTCTCTTTATATATCACTTTCGGAGCTGCACTCGTACATTAGCAGAACTGTTCTTTTATCTCTATTGTTGAACATGTAACAACTTTTATCCACACTGTCCCTACATCACACTGTCCCTACATCACACAGCCTCCACATCACACTGTCCCTACATCACATCACACTGTCCTTACATCACACAGCCTCCACATCACACTGTCTCTATATCACACTGTCTCTATATCACACTGTCTCTATATCACACTGTCCCTACATCACACTGTCCCTACATCACACTGTCTCTACATCATACAGCCTCCACATCACACTGTCCCTACATCACACTGTCCCTACATCACACTGTCCTTACATCACACTGTCTCTACATCATACAGCCTCCACATCACACTGTCCCTACATCACACTGTCTCTATATCACACTGTCCCTACATCACACAGCCTCCACATCACACAGCCTCCACATCACACTGTCCCTACATCACACTGTCTCTATATCACACTGTCCCTACATCACACAGCCTCCACATCACACTGTCCCTACATCACACTGTCTCTATATCACACTGTCCCTACATCATACAGCCTCCACATCACACTGTCCCTACATCACACTGTCTCTATATCACACTGTCCCTACATCACACAGCCTCCACATCACACAGCCTCCACATCACACTGTCCCTACATCACACTGTCTCTATATCACACTGTCCCTACATCATACAGCCTCCACATCACACTGTCCCTACATCACACTGTCTCTATATCACACTGTCCCTACATCACACAGCCTCCACATCACACTGTCCCTACATCACACTGTCTCTATATCACACTGTCCCTACATCACACAGCCTCCACATCACACTGTCCCTACATCACACTGTCCCTACATCATACAGCCTCCACATCACACTGTCCCTATATCACACTGTCTCTACATCACACTGTCCCTACATCACACTGTCCTTACATCACACTGTCTCTACATCATACAGCCTCCACATCACACTGTCCCTACATCACACTGTCTCTATATCACACTGTCCCTACATCACACAGCCTCCACATCACACTGTCCCTACATCACACTGTCTCTATATCACACTGTCCCTACATCACACTGTCTCTATATCACACTGTCCCTACATCATACAGCCTCCACATCACACTGTCCCTACATCACACTGTCCCTACATCACACTGTCTCTATATCACACTGTCCCTACATCACACAGCCTCCACATCACACAGCCTCCACATCACACTGTCCCTACATCACACTGTCTCTATATCACACTGTCCCTACATCACACAGCCTCCACATCACACTGTCCCTACATCACACTGTCTCTATATCACACTGTCCCTACATCACACAGCCTCCACATCACACAGCCTCCACATCACACTGTCCCTACATCACACTGTCTCTATATCACACTGTCCCTACATCACACAGCCTCCACATCACACTGTCCCTACATCACACTGTCTCTATATCACACTGTCCCTACATCACACTGTCTCTATATCACACTGTCCCTACATCATACAGCCTCCACATCACACTGTCCCTACATCACACTGTCCCTACATCACACTGTCTCTATATCACACTGTCCCTACATCACACAGCCTCCACATCACACAGCCTCCACATCACACTGTCCCTACATCACACTGTCTCTATATCACACTGTCCCTACATCACACAGCCTCCACATCACACTGTCCCTACATCACACTGTCCCTACATCACACAGCCTCCACATCACACAGCCTCCACATCACACTGTCCCTACATCACACTGTCTCTATATCACACTGTCCCTACATCACACAGCCTCCACATCACACTGTCCCTACATCACACTGTCTCTATATCACACTGTCCCTACATCACACAGCCTCCACATCACACTGTCCCTACATCACACTGTCCCTACATCACACAGCCTCCACATCACACTGTCCCTACATCACACTGTCCCTACATCACATCACACTGTCCTTACATCACACAGCCTCCACATCACACTGTCCCTACATCACACTGTCCTTACATCACACTGTCTCTACATCACACTGTCCCTACATCACACTGTCCCTACATCACACTGTCCCTACATCACACTGTCTCTATATCACACTGTCCATACATCACACTGTCTCTATATCACACTGTCCCTACATCACACTGTCTCTATATCACTATCCATACATCTCACTGTCTCTATATCACACTGTCCCTACATCACACAGCCTCCACATCACACTGTCCCTACATCACACTGTCTCTATATCACACTGTCCCTACATCACACTGTCTCTATATCACACTGTCCCTACATCACACTGTCTCTATATCACACTGTCCCTACATCTCCACATCACACTGTCCCTACATCACACTGTCCCTACATCACACGGGGCCTGATTCAGAGCCGGACGCAATTTGCGGACGGTCGTTCAGGAAAAGGGGGTGGCTATTCAAATGAACCGTTCGCTCTTTGCGGTCTGTTCATGCCTCTATGTCTGAACGAGCGAACAAAACTTGCGGTCGTTTTATGGATAACTACGCCCCCTGGCCGCTCGCATCCTACGTCATGTCCGCTATTTATTAGATTAATCGAGTGCATCGACCAGGGTATGAACTGCTCGCTATTCTTGTGGTTGGTGTTTCCTACCACAATCTTGCGAGCAGTTCTGACTATAAAATAACCCAGTGACGTGGTCAATGACGCTGCTGTATTAATTATGCACACCCATAAAACGCCCATTTTGACCTTTTAGCACGCCTGCGTTCGGATCTCCACTCCCCATTTACAAGCACCTTCCCCTGTTACCACCCACATACGCCTCCTCCTGTCACTCATATTAGCAGGCATTCGCTATTTAGCGAACAAACGATTTTCGGCCGCAATGTTCGCACATGCGTATTATGATCCATACGCATGCGCAGTTGGGTAAACATCGCTCGGAACGATCGAGCGGCCGCTTACGAGCGGCTCTGAATCAGGCCCACTGTCCCTACATCACACTGTCTCTACATCACACTGTCATCACATCACACTGTCCTCACATCACACTGTCCTCACATCACACTGTACCTACATCACACTGTCCTTACATCACACTGTCTCTATATCACACTGTCTCTACATCACATCACACTGTCCCTACATCACACTGTCCCTACATCACACTGTCCCTACATCACACTGTCTCTACATCACACTGTCTCTACATCACACTGTCTCTACATCACACTGTCCTTACATCACACTGTCCCTACATCACACTGTCCCTACATCACACTGTCCCTACATCACACTGTCCCTACATCACACTGTCCCTACATCACACTGTCCTCACATCACACTGTCCTCACATCACATCACACTGTCCTTACATCACACTGTCTCTACATCACACTGTCTACATCACACTGTCTCTACATCACACAGCCTCCACATCACACTGTCCCTATATCACACTGTCTCTACATCACATCACATCACACTGTCCTTACATCACACTGTCCTCACATCACACTGTCCTCACATCACACTGTCCTCACATCACACTGTCCCTACATCACACTGTCCTTACATCACACTGTCCCTACATCACATCACACTGTCCTTACATCACACTGTCCTTACATCACACTGTCTCTACATCACATCACACTGTCTCAATATCACGCTGTCTCTACATCACATCACACTGTCCTTACATCACACTGTCCTTACATCACACTGTCCCTACATCACACTGTCCCTACATCACACTGTCCCTACATCACACGGCCTCCACATCACACTGTCCCTACATCACACTGTCTCTACATCACACAGCCTCCACATCACACTGTCGCTACATCACACTCCCTACATCACACTCTCCCTACATCACACTCTCCCTACATCATACTGTCCCTACATCACACAGCCTCCACATCACACTGTCCCTACATCACACTGTCCCTACATCACACTGTCTCTATATCACACTATCCCTACATCACACTGTCCCTACATCACACAGCCTCCACATCACACTGTCCCTACATCACACTGTCCCTACATCACACAGCCTCCACATCACACTGTCGCTACATCACACTCTCCCTACATCACACTGTCCCTACATCACACTGTCCCTACATCACACAGCCTCCACATCACACTGTCCCTACATCACACAGCCTCCACATCACACTGTCCCTACATCACACTGTCCCTACATCACACTGTCCCTACATCACACAGCTACCACATCACACTGTCCCTACATCACACTGTCCCTACATCACACAGCTCCCACATCACACTGTCTCTATATCACACTGTCTCTATATCACACTGTCCCTACATCACACTGTCCCTACATCACACTGTCCCTACATCACACTGTCTCTACATCACACTGTCCCTACATCACACTGTCCCTACATCACACTGTCCCTACATCACACTGTCTCTATATCACACAGCCTCCACATCACACTGTCTCTACATCACACTGTCCCTACATCACACTTTCTCTACATCACACTGTCTCTACATCACACTGTCCCTACATCACACTGTCTCTACATCACACTGTCTCTACATCACACTGTCCCTACATCACACTGTCCCTACATCACACTGTCCCTACATCACACTGTCCCTACATCACACTGTCTCTACATCATACAGCCTCCACATCACACTGTCCCTACATCACACTGTCTCTACATCACACTGTCTCTACATCACACTGTCTCTACATCACACTGTCTCTATATCACACTGTCCCTACATCACACTGTCCCTACAACACACTGTCCCTACAACACACTGTCCTTACATCACACTGTCCCTACATCATACAGCCTCCACATCACACTGTCCCTACATCACACTGTCCCTACATCACACTGTCCCTACATCACACTGTCCCTACATCACACTGTCCTTACATCACACTGTCCCTACATCATACAGCCTCCACATCACACTGTCCCTACATCACACTGTCTCTATATCACACTGTCCCTACATCATACAGCCTCCACATCACACTGTCCCTACATCACACTGTCTCTATATCACACTGTCCCTACATCACACAGCCTCCACATCACACTGTCCCTACATCACACTGTCTCTATATCACACTGTCCCTACATCACACTGTCCCTACATCACACAGCCTCCACATCACACTGTCCCTACATCACACTGTCCCTACATCACACAGCCTCCACATCACACAGCCTCCACATCACACAGCCTCCACATCACACAGCCTCCACATCACACAGCCTCCACATCACACTGTCCCTACATCACACTGTCCCTACATCACACTGTCCCTACATCACACTGTCCCTACATCACACAGCCTCCACATCACACTGTCCCTACATCACACTGTCCCTACATCACATCACACTGTCCTTACATCACACTGTCCTTACATCACACAGCCTCCACATCACACTGTCCCTACATCACACTGTCCGTACATCACACTGTCCTTACATCACACTGTCCTTACATCACACTGTCCTTACATCACACTGTCCTTACATCACACTGTCCCTACATCACATCACACTGTCCCTACATCACACTGTCCCTACATCACACTGTCTCTATATCACACTGTCCCTACATCACACTGTCCCTACATCACACTGTCTCTACATCACACTGTCCCTACATCACACTGTCTCTATATCACACTGTCCCTACATCTCCACATCACACTGTCCCTACATCACACTGTCCCTACATCACACGGGGCCTGATTCAGAGCCGGACGCAATTTGCGGACGGTCGTTCAGGAAAAGGGGGTGGCTATTCAAATGAACCGTTCGCTCTTCGCGGTCTGTTCATGCCTCTATGTCTGAACGAGCGAACAAAACTTGCGGTCGTTTTATGGATAACTACGCCCCCTGGCCGCTCGCATCCTACGTCATGTCCGCTATTTATTAGATTAATCGAGTGCATCGACCAGGGTATGAACTGCTCGCTATTCTTGTGGTTGGTGTTTCCTACCACAATCTTGCGAGCAGTTCTGACTATAAAATAACCCAGTGACGTGGTCAATGACGCTGCTGTATTAATTATGCACACCCATAAAACGCCCATTTTGACCTTTTAGCACGCCTGCATTCGGATCTCCACTCCCCGTTTACAAGCACCTTCCCCTGTTACCACCCACATACGCCTCCTCCTGTCACTCATATTAGCAGGCATTCGCTATTTAGCGAACAAACGATTTTCGGCCGCAATGACTGGTTCGCACATGCGTATTATGATCCATACGCATGCGCAGTTGGGCAAACATCGCTCAGAACGATCGAGCGGCCGCTTACGAGCGGCTCTGAATCAGGCCCACTGTCTCTACATCACACTGTCATCACATCACACTGTCATCACATCACACTGTCATCACATCACACTGTCATCACATCACACTGTCCTCACATCACACTGTCCCTACATCACATCACACTGTACCTACATCACACTGTCCTTACATCACACTGTCTCTATATCACACTGTCTCTACATCACATCACACTGTCCCTACATCACACTGTCTCTACATCACACTGTCCCTTTATCACACTGTCCCTACATCACACTGTCCCTACATCACACTGTCTCTACATCACACTGTCTCTACATCACACTGTCTCTACATCACACTGTCCTTACATCACACTGTCTCTACATCACACTGTCTCTACATCACACTGTCCTTACATCACACTGTCCCTACATCACACTGTCCTCACATCACACTGTCCTCACATCACACTGTCCTTACATCACACTGTCCTTACATCACACTGTCCTTACATCACACTGTCCTTACATCACACTGTCTCTACATCACACTGTCTACATCACACTGTCTCTACATCACACAGCCTCCACATCACACTGTCCCTATATCACACTGTCTCTACATCACATCACATCACACTGTCCTTACATCACACTGTCCTCACATCACACTGTCCTCACATCACACTGTCCTCACATCACACTGTCCTCACATCACACTGTCCTCACATCACACTGTCCTCACATCACACTGTCCTCACATCACACTGTCCTTACATCACACTGTCCTTACATCACACTGTCTCTACATCACACTGTCTACATCACACCACACTGTCCCTACATCACACTGTCCCTACATCACACTGTCCTTACATCACACTGTCCCTACATCACATCACACTGTCCTTACATCACACTGTCCTTACATCACACTGTCTCTACATCACATCACACTGTCTCTATATCACGCTGTCTCTACATCACATCACACTGTCCTTACATCACACTGTCCCTACATCACACTCTCCCTACATCACACTCTCCCTACATCACACTGTCCCTACATCACACTGTCCCTACATCACACTGTCCCTACATCACACAGCCTCCACATCACACTGTCCCTACATCACACTGTCTCTATATCACACTATCTCTACATCACATCACACTGTCCCTACATCACACTGTCCCTACATCACACTATCTCTATATCACACTGTCCCTACATCACACAGCCTCCACATCACACTGTCCCTACATCACATCACACTGTCTCTACATCACACTGTCCCTACATCACACTGTCCCTACATCACACAGCCTCCACATCACACTGTCCCTACATCACACAGCCTCCACATCACACTGTCCCTACATCACACTGTCCCTACATCACACTGTCTCTACATCACACTGTCCCTACATCACACAGCTCACACATCACACAGCTCACACATCACACTGTCTCTATATCACACTGTCCCTACATCACACTGTCCCTACATCACACTGTCTCTACATCACACTGTCCCTACATCACACTGTCCCTACATCACACTTTCTCTACATCACACTGTCTCTACATCACACTGTCCCTACATCACACTGTCTCTACATCACACTGTCCCTACATCACACTGTCTCTACATCACACTGTCTCTATATCACACTGTCTCTATATCACACTGTCTCTACATCACACTGTCTCTACATCACACTGTCTCTACATCACACTGTCCCTACATCACACTGTCTCTACATCACACTGTCCCTACATCACACTGTCCCTACATCACACTGTCTCTATATCACACAGCCTCCACTCCAGTTTTCATCTCACTTATTACCTCATCCACAGCATGAACACTCTTATTTCAAACACCCCCTTAATCAGTGCCCACATAATCCTCTACGTTATCCACCCCTATCCTCCCCCTCTTATCTCCTCCGCTTGCTGTTCCCCCTTTTTTCTCTCATCACTCTGCTTTTGAACCCTCTGCTTCTTTCCCCCGCCATTACTGTTCCTCCACTCTCTACCACCTCCCTCCCTCCATGGCCTTGCTACCCCACCACTATGCCCACCTGGTTCTGCCTGTCACCTCCAGGGCTTCCAAGAGAAATTCTGGGCCTGGGTACTGCAACATCCTGTGGGACCACATCATAATGGGCTTGGCTATACCCATTTGTGGGTGGGTCTAGCATGTGAGATGCACCCACTCACAGGAGCATGGCATAGCACCCAGCAGCTGGGACTAATGTAGTCACTACTGTATCAGGATGGCGGGACAGTCCCATAATATATCCATTTTTATCAGGATGTATTTAGATGCTAATATGTAACACACAATAATTAAAGTGCTACAACTTTATTTTGTACATCTCATATAAATAACACATAATCAAAATCTATTTTCTGTCATAGAGACAGATGAATGAAGGACTTAATCTTGACATAACATCAGGTCATCTTATACACACACATTCCGCAGCATATATCCTAACCCACTGCTCCATGCTCCTTCCTCACTATCTACCCCTCTGTGTCACCAGTCTGTCTGCCCCTCCCATTTAGAATGTAAGCTCTCACGAGCAGGGCCCTCATCCCTCACGTGCTTCTCCTCCCCCTACTTATAGTATAATTTACTCCTAACTCCCCACAATGACACCTAACACCTGGTTGCTGACGTCCTGCTGCTTGTGTTATGCAGCTATGTGTATAAACCATGTTCTTGTCCTGCATTGTTTTGTATTACTATTAACTGTTTTTCTTATGTGCTCATTTATGTACTGTGTAAGGCGCTGCGGAACCTTTGTGGCTCCATATAAATAAAGAATAATAATATTAGTATACAATGTGATTCTGAGAGCTACAAAATGTATAATGCCATATAATAGGCTGGTTACACACTGGCTGACAGTTATTACAGCTGGTCACACATACAGGGAAGTTGGAATACTTCAGATAGTTGCTGTGAACCTGCTGGACACACATGTAACACAGCCAGAGGCCAAGTGCTGGGAGACTGGGCACCTGGTATCCCAACAACTAGAGCGAAGCAGGAGGAGCTCAGCTGTAGCCCCACCCCCTGCATCATTCCATGGGCTAAATGCTCCACCAATCAGATTCCCTCCCTGCGATGTCACCAGTCTCTGGGCAGATTTCTTATGGTAACTTCTCCCAGCGCCTGACTCTCCCAGACATAGTTGCCAAGTCCGCTTATAAACAAGCGGAATTGGGCTTGTTTTTTTCCCCAGTTGCTTGTTTTTTTTGGATGGTTGCTTGTTGCTTGTTTTTGGGCTTATTTTTTTTTAGGTAGCTTGTTTCTGGGCTTGATAGCCAGGTCCCACTACTAAGGTGAGCAAATATTATATAGCTCCTTCACCAATCCATTTATATTTAGCTGTCTGCCTGTATATCTCTCTGTATATGTAGTTATATAGATATGGATAACTAGAATGACTCGTTTAAACGATCTATAGAAGTTACATTTTCCCATATGTCAGTTATTTTGTTTTGACGTGTTTGTGTAAATGACTTTTGTGCTGTACTTTACCGCGCACAGAGGTCCTGACTCACCAGTGCACACTAGTTATTGGGAATCTGTGCAGGACTCATTCTGTGCATGTGCAGAACGGGTCCTGTTATATCACACAGGCACCTGTATGCATTTGCCCGATTGACAGGCGGAGGAGTTTGCAGGGTAGAGACGGCCTGCGTTCCTGGAAACGGGGGCATGTTGCTACTGTTTTCTGCATTCCCGGAAACGGGGGCATGTAGCCCCCATTTTCCGGGAGTGGCAAGGCTAGGATCTGCATCCATGGACACAGACTTCCTGGCCTTGCAGGATGACAGAACACGGCCAGCTTCAGCTACTGCAGCCTGACCAAAGGTGCAACCATCGCGATCGATGGTTGCAATGGTGATCCCAGACTGCAACCTTGATCACAGGCTGGGATCACAGATACAGCAAGGAGATTTCAGACACCTTCTCCTGCATTTGCATTTTAGGAAGGACGGAATTACAAAGCTGCTTGTGTGCAGCTTTGCAATTCCATCCTATGCCGAATCAGGCCCCGAGTGCCCTGCGCTTTACTTTGCACAGTGGAGTCTATTCGTAGAGCAGGGAAAAGCCATGTTTTGCAAATATTTATATGTATTTTAATAAATTGAACAATAACTTTGTGGTTTTCATTAAATTATCCCCACCCCCGAACCACCATATTACGTTGGGCTTATGTTTTGGGCTTTATCAGATTGTGTTGGGCTTGTTTTTCACTCAAGAGTTGCTTGTTTCTCATTTCAGAGTTGGCAACAGTGCTCCCAGATATAGTTATAGAATTATCCCATACACCTAATGCAGCATGAAGGGGCTCAGTGAGGGCGGCAGTGTAGGTGTGTAAGTGTCTGATGGGGTCACACAGAGAATAAAAGGACAGCTGTCCTGCCTCATAATCCAGGTATATCCTCACTCTGTCACAGGGGATATTGTCAGGTAACCAGATCTCTGTATTATCATGTCTCAATGCGTGCTGATTATACCACCTACACACACACCAGGACTTGTTATTAATACCAATGACTGACTGACGTCCTCTCCTGTCTATACTGGGATAACACATCCCCACTCTCCACCCTACTGATTTACTGACATCCACTTCCCAGTAATGTCGCCCTGAGGAGAATCCCCTGGTGCTTATTACCTGAGGAATCTGAAATCTCTCTGGTGTTACTGGATATGTCAGGTTTGGTGACCATGATGCAGTTTTCCTGTCACCTGATATCTGTATATAATTACCAGCTGTGGTTACATCCAGTAATAGGTCTGTAGCTTCCTGCACATAGATCCCTGTATTTATACCTGTTATTATATCAGATTCTGTATTACTAGCTGTGGTTACATGCAGCAATAGGTCTGTAGCTTCCTGCACATAGATCCCTATATTTATACCTGTTACTATATCAGATAATGTGTGTAATGTCCCTGTGATGAGACCCACATCCAGATCTCCTGCACCATGGACCTGGTTATCATGTCTCTCTGTGTCCTCAGTATCACACAAGTCACCTGTGTCTGGTTCCTGTAAGACAGTCACTGGGTCACACATGTTACACAGCTCCTCAATGTGACGCATCTTCCTGGACAGCTCGTCCTTCTTTATTTCCAGCTGCTGGATCAGATCAGAGACTGAGAGTGAAATGCGCTGTTCCTGCCTGGAGATCTCACTCAGGACTCGCTCCTCCAGGTCTTCCAGCTGTCTCCTGATGTCTCTAAACAGGGCAGTGACTGTCTCTGTTACACCCGCTGCTTTTCCCTGATCTTCTCTCCTGCGCTCCTGCAGACTCTGGACTCTTTTCTCAGCCTCCTCTCTCTTTGTGGTCAGTTTCTGCAGAACATTTCTCAGCTTCTCCTTCTTCTTCTCAGAGGCCTCATCCAGTGACTCCATCTGATGTTCTCTGTGTGCCCCAATCAGGCAGCAGGACACACAGATACAGGCAGCGTCCTCAGTGCAGTAATATCTGAAGAGCTCCTTATGGACGGAGCATTTCCTGTTCCCCAGGGAAGTGGTGGGATCAGATAAGACGTGTTCTGCTGACTTGCTGTGTACTCTCAGGTGATTATCACACAGAGAAGCCTCACACAGCAGACAGGATTTAGCAGCAGGTACAGGAGAGTGAATGCAGTAAGTGCAGAAGATCCCAGTCTCCTCCTGATCTGGCCGAGTAGACAGGAAACTCCCCACTATGTTACACAGAGTTATGTTCCGTATCAGTGCAGGACGCTCCTGACACTCTGCTCTGCATTCAGGACAGCTATAAGTTCCAGACCCCTCCTGTGTATCCAGCACACGATCAATACAGACTCGGCAGAAGTTGTGGCCACATCTCAGGGTTACAGGATCTGTATAAATGCTCAGACAGATGGAACAGACCAGCTCCTGTCTCAGATCAGCAGACGCCATCGCTGGCAGCAGGAGATAGAAATGAAAGTGAAAGTCTCTGACACTCAGATATCAGTGGGTGTGTTTCATATGTTTCCACACTGATGTTTGGTGCTGGGGCCAAATGTCCAGGTACTGAGAGGATATAGGCATATCTATAATGAGTGCAGGTGGTGAGGTGCACATGGTACCCCAGGTACATGAAGTCCCACACTGCACACATATAATTATACTCACCTCTCCTACCTAAGTGCCGCATTGGTGCTGCAGGAGCAAAAATTACCAGGAAAATGGTGCAGCACCCATTCTTCCAAAGATTTGTACATGTGTGTAACCATCGCCATGGGTTACAGCGAGTCATCAAAGCCCCATGTCATGACTTTACATATTTTGTGTGCTCTGGATAAAGTGTATGTGTTATTATTATAATTCTATATTTCAGGAATGCCTGTTTGCTAGAAATGGGTACAGTATGTCAGTATGCTCTCTCTGGCACAGGGCACCAAAAAGTCTAGTTACATCTCTGCCGAGTAACATGTTGCTAACCATCAATGTTTTTGTTTCGATGAGTGTGTTTACTGTTCAATGGTGGCCTTACAATGTTTATCACTATCATTCGATGGTGTCTTGTTTTCTAGCTATGCTTCCCCTGTCCGCTCTGGCTGCTGTGTGCAGTGTCAACATCAAAGAATCTTCATGCTGGGTCCATTGGAGGCCGTCTCTCACTACCTCAGAGACGTGACACTCAGGACCTCATTCAGAGCCGCTCGCAAAATGCGAGCGCTCGCTCTCAATGAGGGCGGCCGCATCTAAAAAAAAGTTCCGGCCTCCTGGCCGCTCGCTAGGCTGTGGGTTACCACCCACAGCCTTAACGAGCGACCAGGATGATGGTCGCGATGGTCAAGACCATCGCGATCATCGGGGCTTGCGACGAGACCCTTGTGGTAGGGTCTTGTCTGCCGCAAGCCCCAGAGAGCTTTCGGCTCTAATAGAGCCGGAAGCTCTCCCACTGACATCACTGGTGATGTCAGTGGGGCTGCCCACAAATGGCAAGCGTTCGCTTGGGAACGCCTCCCTTTGTGAAACCACCCCCCTGCCACGCCTACAAAACGGGGCGAGCTGTCGATCAACATCGACAGCCGCCCCTTTTGTAGTGAACCAAGGAGTGAGAGAATTTCTCTCTCGCTCCGGGGCTTGCGCACGCGCAGTGCGGCCGCAGGGCATGCGCACAGCCAAACATCGACCCACTTGCAAGCGCTCAGGTGCTTGCGAGCGGGTCTGAATGAGACCCTCAGTCCCTCCCTTCCCTCTCTTGCTGCTGCTACTAGGCAACCGGGTATATTGTTGGCTCTGAATGGCTCTCTGTGACAGTGAGAGCCAATCAGTGTTGAGCCCTGCAGTCGCAGCGACAGAAGTCACTCACATAGCAGCACAGAGACACACACTCTCACACGAGTCCTGGGTGCTGCACCGTCAGTGTCTCTCTCTGAGTCCTCACTGCCTGGCTCAGCTGCATGTAATGTAACACACTGGCTGGACTGACTCACTTCAGCAGCGAGCAGCCTCCGGTATGGGCCCGCCCTTAGCCACACCCCCAATCATGTCCCTTGCCAACAGCGCTTTTGGGGAATTTTGCGCATGCACACATCAAATAAGTAGTTTTTATCATCAAAATTCTTTCGATGCGATGGTTAGTCACCATCACATCGAAAGTTTCAATGGTGGAAGCCCAGCCATCATTTGATGGTGGACTTCCGATGTCCATCCCTATACCAGAGTCCCAACTCCCCCTCTCCTCTGTCTATTGTACTACACCCTGCTATCCCCGCCCCCTATCACTGAGTCTCCGCCCCTTCCTCTCCAGTCTAGTCCTGTCTCTCCTTTCCTGTGGCATGGAGCTCAACACTGACCACACAGATCCTCCTTCAGCACACGTAAGTGAAAGTAGAGGTGTAAAATTTATTCTGTGTTATTTAGGGCAGTGGTATATTTATACAATGGGGAGGGGTGTATTTAGTTTTCTCCTGTGGGAAGGGGCGTTGGTGTGTGTTTTAATCCTGTCTGTGGTGTGTGCATGTGTGACAGGTGTATAACATATGTGGGTCATTAATGGTCTGTGCATTATATGGTGATCACTGTGACACTCTCTGCATTATATGGTGCTACTGATACCCTTTGTGCTGTGAGGCCAGACACCCAGGGCCGTAACTAGGGTAGTGCTACCAGTGCCATGGCACAGGGCACCGCAGGGCAGGAGGCGCTGTTTTGGCATGTCAATTTTCCTGTTTATTATCATTCTCACTTGTAGCTTCCTCTTCTTTTAGCCCCAGCATCTCCTGGCCTCCCCTATCTCTTCCCTGGCCCTTCCCCATGAGACCATGGCCCTTTTTCAGGTGCACTATCTTATGCCCTTAATTAAAACATGTACTGTACAGGTACAGCAGCGTTTGGCATTATACACTGTATAGGTACAGCAGCGTTTTGCATTATACACTGTACAGGTACAGCAGCGTTTTGCATTATACACTGTATTGGTACAGCAGAGTTTTGCATTATACACTGTACAGGTACAGCAGCGTTTTGCATTATACACTGTACAGGTACAGCAGCGTTTTGCATTATACACTGTATTGGTACAGCAGCGTTTTGCATTATACACTGTATAGACACAGCAGCGTTTTGCATTATACACTGTATTGGTACAGCAGAGTTTTGCATTATACACTGTACAGGTACAGCAGCGTTTTGCATTATACACTGTATTGGTACAGCAGAGTTTTGCATTATACACTGTACAGGTACAGCAGCGTTTTGCATTATACACTGTACAGGTACAGCAGCGTTTTGCATTATACACTGTATTGGTACAGCAGCGTTTTGCATTATACACTGTATTGGTACAGCAGAGTTTTGCATTATACACTGTACAGGTACAGCAGCGTTTTGCATTATACACTGTACAGGCACAGCAGCGTTTTGCATTATACACTGTACAGGCACAGCAGCGTTTTGCATTATACACTGTACAGGTACAGCAGCGTTTTGCATTATACACTGTATAGGCACAGCAGCGTTTTGCATTATACACTGTATAGGCACAGCAGCATTTTGCATTATACACTGTACAGGTACAGCAGCGTTTTGCATTATACACTGTACAGGTACAGCAGCGTTTTGCATTATACACTGTACAGGCACAGCAGCGTTTTGCATTATACACTGTATAGGCACAGCAGCGTTTTGCATTATACACTGTACAGGTACAGCAGCGTTTTGCATTATACACTGTATTGGTACAGCAGAGTTTTGCATTATACACTGTACAGGTACAGCAGCGTTTTGCATTATACACTGTACAGGTACAGCAGCGTTTTGCATTATACACTGTACTGGTACAGCAGAGTTTTGCATTATACACTGTACAGGTACAGCAGCGTTTTGCATTATACACTGTACAGGCACAGCAGCGTTTTGCATTATACACTGTACAGGCACAGCAGCGTTTTGCATTATACACTGTACAGGCACAGCAGCGTTTTGCATTATACACTGTATTGGTACAGCAGCGTTTTGCATTATACACTGTACAGGCACAGCAGCGTTTTGCATTATACACTGTATTGGTACAGCAGCGTTTTGCATTATACACTGTACAGGCACAGCAGCGTTTTGCATTATACACTGTACAGGCACAGCAGCGTTTTGCATTATACACTGTATAGGTACAGCAGCGTTTTGCATTATACACTGTATAGGTACAGCAGCGTTTTGCATTATACACTGTATAGGCACAGCAGCGTTTTGCATTATACACTGTATAGGCACAGCAGCGTTTTGCATTATACACTGTACAGGCACAGCAGCGTTTTGCATTATACACTGTATAGGCACAGCAGCGTTTTGCATTATACACTGTACAGACACAGCAGCGTTTTGCATTATACACTGTACAGGTACAGCAGCGTTTTGCATTATACACTGTACAGGCACAGCAGCGTTTTGCATTATACACTGTATAGGTACAGCAGCGTTTTGCATTATACACTGTATAGGCACAGCAGCGTTTTGCATTATACACTGTACAGGTACAGCAGCGTTTTGCATTATACACTGTACAGGCACAGCAGCGTTTTGTATTATACACTGTACAGGTACAGCAGCGTTTTGCATTATACACTGTACAGACACAGCAGCGTTTTGCATTATACACTGTATAGGCACAGCAGCGTTTTGCATTATACACTGTATAGGCACAGCAGCGTTTTGTATTATACACTGTACAGGCACAGCAGCGTTTTGCATTATACACTGTACAGGCACAGCAGCGTTTTGCATTATACACTGTACAGACACAGCAGCGTTTTGCATTATACACTGTATAGGTACAGCAGCGTTTTGCATTATACACTGTATAGGCACAGCAGCGTTTTGCATTATACACTGTATAGGCACAGCAGCGTTTTGCATTATACACTGTATAGACACAGCAGCGTTTTGCATTATACACTGTACAGGCACAGCAGCGTTTTGCATTATACACTGTACAGACATAGCAGCGTTTTGCATTATACACTGTATAGGTACAGCAGCGTTTTGCATTATACACTGTACAGGTACAGCAGCGTTTTGCATTATACACTGTACAGGTACAGCAGCGTTTTGCATTATACACTGTATAGACACAGCAGCGTTTTGCATTATACACTGTATAGGTACAGCAGCGTTTTGCATTATACACTGTATAGGTACAGCAGCGTTTTGCATTATACACTGTATAGGTACAGCAGCGTTTTGCATTATACACTGTATAGGCATAGCAGCGTTTTGCATTATACACTGTACAGACACAGCAGCGTTTTGCATTATACACTGTACAGGTACAGCAGCGTTTTGCATTATACACTGTACAGGCACAGCAGCGTTTTGCATTATACACTGTATAGACACAGCAGCGTTTTGCATTATACACTGTACAGACACAGCAGCGTTTTGCATTATACACTGTATAGGTACAGCAGCGTTTTGCATTATACACTGTACAGGCACAGCAGCGTTTTGCATTATACACTGTACAGGTACAGCAGCGTTTTGCATTATACACTGTACAGGTACAGCAGCGTTTTGCATTATACACTGTACAGGCACAGCAGCGTTTTGCATTATACACTGTACAGGCACAGCAGCGTTTTGCATTATACACTGTATAGGTACAGCAGCGTTTTGCATTATACACTGTACAGGTACAGCAGAGTTTTGCATTATACACTGTATAGGCACAGCAGCGTTTGGCATTATACACTGTATTGGCACAGCAGCGTTTTGCATTATACACTGTACAGGCACAGCAGCGTTTGGCATTATACACTGTATTGGTACAGCAGCGTTTTGCATTATACACTGTATTGGTACAGCAGCGTTTTGCATTATACACTGTACAGGCACAGCAGCATTTTGCATTATACACTGTATAGGTACAGCAGCGTTTTGCAGTATACACTCTACAGTTACAGAAGTGTTTTGCAGTGTACACTGTATAAGCACAGGAGCATTTTGCAGTGTACACTGTACAGGCACAGGAGCATTTTGCAGTGTACACTGTATAGGGACAGGAGCATTTTGCAGTGTACACTGTATAGGGACAGCAATGTTTTGCGTCCAACACGGGTCATAGAGCAAAATTCAGAACCAATGGCTATAAATAATACACACACAGAGGCCCTGATTCAGAGCCGGATGCTCTGACAGAGAGCTAGCTCTGAATCAGGACGTCTTTTTTTTTTTTTATGGAGCAGGCTCCTGGCCGCTCGCATTGCTGTGGGTTGCCACCCACAGCTAATGCGAGCGGCCAGGATAATGGTCGCGATGGTCAAGACCATCGCGACCATCGGGCTTGCGACGAGACCCTTGTGGTAGGGTCTCGTGGCCGCAAGCCCCAGAGAGCATTTCGGCTCTAACAGAGCCGAAAGCTCCCCCACTGACATCACTTGTGATGTCAGTGGTGCCGCCCCCAGACGGTAGGCGTTCTCATGGGTACGCCTCCGTCTGGGCAGCCACCCCCCCGGCCCGCCCACCAAAGGGGGCGTGCTGTCACTCAACATCGACAGCACGCCCCCTTTGGTGCGAGACCTGGAGTGACGGATTGCCCGTCGCTATCCGGGTCTCGCGCATGCGCACGACGGAGCCGGCTCCGTCGTACGCATTTGCTCTGGGCCACCATCGACCCGGTTGCGAGCGCTCAGTGCTTGCGACCGGGTCTGAATCAGGCCCAGAGTCCAACCACTCACCATTAGGATCATTTATATATTATTCTCAGCAATGCTTATATAATAACACCATTATTCGCTTTTCTAGCATATGCCACATCTATTATTATCCAGCATCTCTAACACAGAGTCAAATGCTGGGTACACACTAAACGATGTTTAGTGTGTACCCACTGATCCCGCACATCGTCAACGATATACCAGGTACACACTGGCCAATGTGAACGATGTTGTCTGATCCAGCATATCGTCTAGTGTGCGTCCGGCTTAAGGGCATGGCCACTCCCATTACAAAAGGAATTCCTGTACACTCATTGGCTCCTGGTTGCCTAGCAATGAGCTGCAGTTCAGAGTTCATGTCGGTCAGACCAGCTCTGCCAGTTCCTCCAGTCTTATCACACCAGAAGGATCATTATTTCCTTCTGACACGTGCAGCTGCCTGGAACGGCGCTGAGCAGGTAAATGAGTTATGGTGGGGATTGTGCTGTTATCTGTCCTCAGGGCCATCTTTATCGTAACGCGGTTTCAAGACATTTACAGGGCAATTCAATTTGGAGTGAAAAGTCAGTTTTTGCGATAATTTCGCACCGATGACATCATTTTCGCTGGTTTTGGTTTTACACCATATTCAATTTCAAAGACTTTTTGCAGGTTCGAACAGTCTTTTAAAAAAAACGGGGGTAACTTTTCACCACTGAATAGGTGGCGAAACAAAGTGCAGAATCGGGGTTTAGGGGTGCAGGCTTAAAAAAAAATAGCCTGCACCCCTGGGAATGTCATTTTAAAATAAACTGTCAAAAAAATAAAATAAAAATAGGGACACCCCAAAAGAAATATAGAAAATTTGGGGTGAAAAAAAAAAAAGGGAAAAAAGTGTTTAAAAATAGGGAAATAGGTTCAGGGCTATTCTGTAAGTATGCGGCCGGTGTTTTCTAGAATAGGCTATTAGCGGCAGGTGCATATTTGCAGAATTTTTAAATAAAGACTTTAGGGACTTAAAAATATGCTAGTACCCATTTTCATGTACCCCAAATTTGATGGGACCACTTAAAAAAACGAAAAAAAACCATAAGTGCTCTTCTGCAACACTTTTTCAATGGCGGGAAAAAAACACCTGCAGCCGCTATTTAAATCCCCGACTTTCATTTGCAGGCTAAAACGGGGGTACCCATAGTGATCCCCCATGTTTTTACAGTTTTAGGGGGGTCCTACAATTTATTCCAGGTAAATTTCGTTTTTTTTTGCCGATCCTACTTCGCCGGGTCCCGTTTTCGTAGCTTTCAAATTGAATACGGGGATAAAGCGGGCACGCGCCCGATACTTTATCCCAGGAAAATCTCTGATGTGGAGTAAAAAGTCCAGCACGGACTTTTCACTCCCATATTGAATACCCCTCTTAGGGACATATTAATGTATCACCGCAATTTGCAGCAATAAGGAAGCCTAAGTGTATTATTAGTCACTTCCTATTTAAGGCAGCTGCAGCGCTACTGTTTGGGCTTGCTGGAGGGGCCTGGTGCCACCCCCCCCTCCATCTTACATCACAGCAACTGGGATGCACTGGGAGACTGGTTGCGGCTGCTAAGTAGCAGGTGCAACAGCCTCATATGCCTGTGGGGGGAGCGATCACATTGATCGCGCCCCCTACTGGCTATGCGCCAGGCTGAGGGGACACTAAGTGCCCCACGGGACTTGTATTTTTATTTTTCCTAAGAGGGCTTGGCCACGCCTCCCCTGATTAGGCCACGCCTCCGTCACCGGGGCTTGGCGCCCCTGTTTGTGAGTAGCCACTGAGAATGGGTGTTTTTGGAGGATATCACAAAACGTAATTTGATAAATAGGCCCCTATGTGAGATGGGGCGATTACAGGCCCAGGTTTATTTCTCTCGTTCTGCTCTGCCGCTCAGAATACGGTAATGTCACCAGACACAGTGACAATGGCACAATGTAACTATTCAGGGTTAACGTATCTCGTCCTAGTCTCAGACCATTCATTTTAATGTTTCTACACCTGTTTTCTCTATATTGATAATGTTTTCCCTTTGTCTTCTTTATTTCTAATTTGCATGTGAATTGATTCCGTTTATACACAGGTATATCTATCTATACACACACTGTGTAAAAATGCATCTTTGTCAATGCGTTTTGTGCAGTCATTTTTTTTTTTTTTACTCAAAACTGTAAGTATTTCATCAGCACCATCAGATACCACAATTAAAAGGAAAAACATGGGAATGCTTTTAGGGTATAACTCTGCGGGACCTTTAATTGTTTGAAAAACAAATGCCTTTTTGTCTAATTTAATTTTTATATGATGTACAATTTACTTAAAAAGTATACCAACAGCAAGTGTGGTCCCAAAAATACCAAATAACAATATCACATTTAATGGGCTAACCTAAAAATATGATAATATTATTATTATTATTATTAAGGGCTATTTTTCTGAAAAATTAGGTTCAGGATCTGTGGGTTGAGCTATGGGGGTGGAGCTATAGAAAAACAATTCTATATACTTATTTATATAATTTAAATATACATATATATAGTATTTAGAAAATAAGGCACTCAAATGGGCCTTAAAAATTAAACTATTAAACTGTATTTTCCATAAGATCATTACGTCATAGTTAATGAGTTCCTGCTGAAAAATAGCACTGAAAATAATAATAATTATTATTAAAAATGTATCCTCATTCAATTAGCACATAACAAAATTGCAAAATTCATTTGGACACAATAATAAAATAAAAATAAATTACATATAGGACAAATTGAACAAAATAAATGTATGTTTTTGGTTTTCCCATTACAATAAAATCTCTAATGAGGAGCTCATATGTATTGCCACCTTCTGGTAGTAAGTGATACTGCAGCAGTTAGTATTTTATAACAACACAGCAAATATCTGCCACAAAACTAAAATCTTTCCTATAGGAGAAATAATAAACAGAGCCCACATCAGTCTCAGATGCATTTTCCTGTGCTCTGCCTATGAGAGAAACTCTCACGGCTAGCCCCATGTGGAACACATACTAGGTGCCTCCCATCTCAGGTACTTGGCAAAGTCACTGACATACAGTAGCGGCTCCACAGTTTCTTGTTACCGGCAACTCTCCCTAACATCATCATTATTATTATCATTAACAGTTATTTATAGATCACCAGCATATGCTATAAAACAAGGCTGGGTATTGGCAATAAAACATAACATGACATATTTGGAATTCAACTCATGGTTATAATTACTGTATATACTCGAGTAAAAGCCGACCCGAATATAAGCCGAGGTACCTACTTTTACCCCAAAAAACTGGGAAAACTTATTGACTCAAGTATAAGCCTAGTGTGGGAAATGGCAGCAGCTGGTAGTGCCCCCAGTAGTAATTCCCCCTGGTTGTGCCCCCAGTAGTAATCCCTCCTGGTAGTGCACCCAGTGGTAATCCCCCCCTGGTAGTGCCCCCTGTAGTAATCGCCCCCTGTAGTAATCTCCCCCTGGTAGTGCCCCCTGTAGTAATCCCCCCCTTGTAGTTCCCCCTGTAGTAATTGCCCCCTGGTAGTGCCCCCTGTAGTCCCCCCCCCCCCCAGTAGAGAGAAAAGTAATAAGAATAAAAAAAAAAATCACTTACCTGAAACTCCCGCTCCTGGTCCCGCCGCTGTCCACTCCTCCGGCCGCTTTGCATGGGAGAGACGTCGTCATGACAACGTGTCTCCCATTAGCCACTGCGGGAGCCGGAAGATGGCTCCCGCAGTGGGAGCAGCATCAGCCGCTGAGAGTCTGACAGACTCTCAGCGGCTGCTGATTACAGCAAACACGCAGCTGCCGGCTCCGGCGGCTGTGTGTTTGTGCTGTGTAGCGCTGACCGAACTCCGTCCGGTCAGCGCTACACTTCACTCGAGTATAAGCCGAGGGGGTACTTTTTCAGCACAAAAAATGTGCTGAAAAACTCGGCTTATACTCGAGTATATACGGTAGTCTTAATGATATGCGCATTATCCCAGAGTTAGTTTTTTTTTTTTTAAGTAAACATCTTACATCAACAAATGGGCTGCACTGCCTGGTTAAGGTGAGTACACACTTGCCGATAGACAGTTATGTCTGCAGATATATCGGTCCGTCGGCTGTGCAGCACAGACAATGCGATGTGTCTGTGAACGACGCCGTTCACAGACATATCGCTGGTACACACTGGCCGCCAGGCACCAGATATATTGGCCGATCAATTGATCAGCCAATAGATCTGTCAGTGTGTACCCAGCATTACACGCCTGCATGTGGCACTGTTACAATAGTGGTCATTTAAAGGACATGGTTTGCACTTTATAGTGCCCGACGGTTTCTTACAAGCCCGATGGCGGGGGGACTGTGAATGCACATGACCCGTTCTGCGCATGTGCCGGGCAGGTCCTGCAAGATCGCTTGCCGTGCCTTCTAAATCACAGCATGATTGACATGTGGCAGCAACGCTGACCGTTTTACAAAATGTGGGCAGGTCGCCCCCGTTTTGTAGGCATACTGAGGCCGGGGTCTGCGTCTTCCGATGCAGGTTTCCTGGCCCTGGCTGATTATGTTCAGGTGGTCATGGTAATTCATATAACGGATATTGCTGAGGCACCCGACTGGCGCTTAAGTTTGAAGGCAGTTGCACTTGCCAAAAAAGTTTTACTAAAAAAAAAAAAATGTCCTATGTTATAGAGACTTGATATTGGAAAGACTCTGGACCTTATTCAGAGGCGGCCATATGGTCTACGACCGCATGGCCGCCTCGATGTTTTGCCAGTGCGCATGCGTGAGACCCGCTACGACCAACAGCGCTGGTCGTAGCAGGTCTCTTTCCAAAGGGGGCGAGCTGTCGATGTTGATTGACAGCTCGCCCCGTTTGGAAGGCGGGCCGGGGGGGTGGCAGCAAAAACGGAGGCGTTCCCATGGGAACGCCTGTCGTTTGAGGGAGGCCCCACTGACATCACTAGTGATGTCAGTGGAGAGCTTCCGGCTCTGTCAGAGCCGGAAGCTCTCCGGGGCTTACGACAAGTGAAACCCTACCCTAGGGTCTCGTCGTAAGCCACGATGGTCAATGACCATCGCAACGATCACCCGAGCGGTCGTTAGAGCTGTGGGTGTTAACCCACAACCTAACAACCGCAACAGAGGCGGGCTGTCAGGATGCAAGTGGCCGTCCAGTTTCTGAGCGACCGTTTGCATCCTCCGACCGCCTCTGAATGAGGCCCTCTGTGCTTAATATAGGACAGATTCTCCTGGCCCCAGATCTAGTAGGAAGTGGAGAAATATGGTCCTACTGTACCTGTGGGAAAGGGGTCCTTAGAAAAGCTCTCCTCGCGCATTCCCCACCCTTGGATAATATCGCAATGGGGCCCTAGAACTTGTGTTCATAGGCCAGAGGTTCCCAAACACGGTGTCTCAAGGCACCCTAACAGTCCAGGTTTTAAAGATTTTCATGCTCGACTTAATTAGTACCTGAATCAATTTAATTTAACCACCTGTGCTCAACCATGGATCTCTTTCTAAAACCTGAGCTGTTGGCGTTCGCATTTCAGAACCTCAGGCACAGACTAAGATGATGAAGGGAAGGTCCCATATTCATAAGGCCCCCCATACATGGTGCGATATAGCAGCCGATCCGACGGATTGGAACAATATCGCTGCTATATCGTTCCGTGTGTGGGCACGGTATCGGCCAGTGTGCATTCCTGTGGCGTTGTACATCGCTCCTCCAGATCTTTCTGCATGTTCAGCTGATCTGGGGGGGAGCGATGTACGGTCCCGTGCAGCGCTATGCGGGTGGGGGGTGCCGGCGTATCGGGCGGTTGGCCACCCAATCGCTCCGTGTGTGGTGACTGCCCGATATGTCGGCCTTCCGAACATGATAGTGTCTCCAACGCACAGTGCAGAATGTTTGTGAATTATGGACTCCGTGCTCCAATCTAAAGAGAATTTTTGAAGGTTGGCAGTTAAAAAAAATTAAAATCACACTTCCCTTCAGAGGACAGATAATGCAGCAGCTCTTGTTGGGGACAGGGCCTGGTAAATCCCATCATTAGCTCTCTCCGTCTCCTCCATAATGTAGAATAATGCCACAATTTGCAGGTGTATGGAAGTGGTTGGAGCCAAAATGATACCGGTGAATCAGGCATTACATCATGAGGGGGCTGGGCTCCAATTGTGGTCAAAGGGGGGTTCTAGGTACTCAGAAACCCACCCTCCCCTGCATGTGCCACTAACATACAACATGAGAGCTTCTGAGGATGTAAACAGCTAAACCTTATGTAGAGAACACTGAGAAGCTCATAGAAGAATAAGTAAGCAGACAAAATGGCTGAAGTAATCATCATAATGTCTGTGAAGTGAAATAAGACACAAGATGACGCCGGGGTGAGAACATGCAGTGATACCCGGTGATAGCGCTATAATCCAGCATCTAGTGGTGACCGTAAAAGTCACGTTTATCGCTAGTAGGGACGATAATGTCACTGCCCCACCCAATATGGAAGTGGAAAAATGACATGGAATCCAAGCTTACAGAGTGGAGCCTGAGAGTGGCCCCTATCACGGTTATTATCGGCTCCTTAGTAGTCATGAGGCAAAGTTTGGGATTCCTTCTGAAAGACTCCGAGCCCAAAGCTTCAAAGACCGTGCCCCAGGCTGTGCAAGCTAAGGGCCTAGCTCATCTCAATCCCTACAACCTGAATCTGAGGACGGGATTATGAGGTTATGGGACTCAATCCCCATTTTCGGTGACCGGTGGAACATAAACAATTGGTCAGAACAGCATTACTTCTAACAAAGGTACGCGGGAAAATGAGCGCTAATATTGCACACATCACACCTTATTATGATAAGCAACCGAACATTGTGGCGGCACATCTCAGAGAATAGCCCCAATTGGAATTGACTTTTATTTTTGGGAATTGGTGAAGATGGGTGAGAGATCAAAGCTTATAAAGAGTGGAGAGGCGGACAAGTAGAGGTTGTTGGAAGCAACCAATCAGCTGCTACCTATCATTTTATAAAATATATTGATAAATGCTAGCTAGGAGCGGACTGGTTGTTATGGGCACCTGCTGCACTCTTGAGAAACTTTGATACCTCTGCCCTTATGTGTAGGTTTGGGGTGCGGTAGTGGCCAGGCCAACTGGGGAAAGCTTGTGCAGGTTCAGGAGGGCAGGAACACCAATCACATCACTGAGATGCAAATTATAGGAGGAGGATAATGATGCTCTTAAAGGGGCCTCATTTAAATTTTATTTAAATGCAGAAAAACACATGATGGTAATAAAGGCGGTTTCTGGATGAGTGGGCTGCACAGAATTTAGGCTGCAGACTGTGTACGCGGAGAATGTGATGGCGAACGCACTAGGCAAACTGTGGGTCTCGTTCAGAGTTGTACGCGGTTACCAATCACTGCTGCCTCCTTGGACGTAGCAGCCAAGCCAACGTAGGCTAATGCAGCAGGAGGCGCATGCTGCGAATGGACACCTCCTGCACGATCTGCCGCTGCATCAGAGGACACAGCCATCGCAGACCATGGGCCATCTTAGTAACGGTCAGGCTACTCGGATGGGCATCTCAGAATTGCAGCCAGTGCCAGGAAATCCGCATCAGGAGACGCACACACTAGCCTCACCACTCCCAGAAAACAGGGGCGGCACAACCTCGTTTTCAAGAACACTGGCCGGCCCCGCCCAATGCCCACCCCCACAACAATTGCAGCCTTTCCGGCTGCAGCTGAGGGGGCACTGCGTGCTATCTCGCAGGACCCGATCTGGACATACGTAGAAGGGGTCCTTCGTATGGTCACTCTAAATAAAAAATAAAAAAACACCAAAACTAAATGGGTAGTACTGCCAATATCTAATCTTCAATAATGTATCACTTTGTGTAGCGTCCGTGCTCGTGCGATATCTAGTTATTACATTTTTCCAAAACAGGCCTGGAGAGGGGAAAAAAAAAAACAGGATAAGAATGAAACTAAATTGGTTGCTTTTTCCAAAAACAGGATTGTTCTGCATGAGCAAACTGGATTAAAACAAAAAAAAAAATTCCCAAAGAAGTTTTTGTAAACCTAGACATTTTTTTGGGGTATTTTGGTTGTGTCCGGTCTCCCATAATCCCACTTTACAAACATGAAGGTATCACATTTTTCACAGCTGTCCACAAAGATGTTTTAGTCTGACTGGAAGCTTACCAGCGACATCGACGTGAGACACCTCAGAACTACACGCTATCGCAATAAAAAGCGATCGTCAAAGTTTAATTTATTCTTATATATTCGGATGATAACTGGCCACAATACGAGGGGATTCCATGGTACTTCACACAGGAGAAAAAAAAAAAAAAAAAAAGGCCTAGAATTATCAATAAACTGCCAAAAAGACAGGAGCTTGCCAACCAGATTACCGCTCAATCGTGGCACTTTTTTTTTTACATTCGTACCGAAATGCAAAAATAAATGTGTTCCACAGGGAGGGGGGACATGAGCAATTCACAGAGCTCCTTGCAGGAGGAGAAATGCAGTTGGTCTCACTGGGACTTAGGCCCTGATTCAGAGCCGCTCGCTCTGAATCAGGGCCGGGCTTTTTTTTTTTGGGATCGGCCTCTTGGCCGCTCGCATAGCTATTGCGAGCGGCCATGATGATGGTCGCCATGGTCAAGACCATCGGGCTTGCGACGAGACCCTTGTGGTAGGTTCTCGTGGCCGCAAGCCCCAGAGGTTTCAGCTCTAACAGAGCCGGAATCTCTCCGCTGACATCACTTTGTGATGTCAGTGGGGCCGCCCCCAGACAGTAGGCGTTTTCATGGGAACGCCTCCGTTTGGGCAGCCACCCGCCCACCAAAGGGGGCGAGCTGTCACTCAACATTGACAGCTCACCCCCTTTGGTGCGAGACCCGGAGCAACGGATTGCCCGTCGCTAGCCGGGTCTCGCGCATGACGGAGCCGGCTCAGTCGTGCGCATGCACTGTGGGCAAACATCGACCCGGTTGCGAGCGCTTAGCGCTGGCGACCGGGTCTGAATCGGGCCCTTAATTCTGCCGGTATCTCAGTATCATCCTGAGCAAGACTTTGACAATGCAACGAGAGCATGTTAATTAGTCCGTACAAGCATTGTGCCAGGAAGAAACATGGACGACCAGAAACAGAGCCGTTAATTGAAACCACATGGGGAAAATACAGAAACATATGACGGACAATATAAGAAAATATGTAACAAATGACACACTGATGGAAGCCCCTTTTTTATTTGAAAGAAATTTATTTACATTAACTACAACTGAACACCTCATGACCAAGGAATAAGCACCACAAGAACCAGCATTGTTACCAGACGGGAGAGGGTAACACTGTGAAGCTGCCTTTTCCTTTGTCCTACTTAAGAATCATATGTTTGCATCCACAAATCCTCGTCCCACTTGTGTCTGCATTTTTTTAAATGGAACGTAATGGAATCTGTAGCAGAGGCCGGTGTAGGCGCGCTCTTCTGTGGCTGGATTACCGCAAATAAACTGTTTAGTCCTATATAAGAGACAACCTGTAAAATGAGGACATTACACTGAGTGTAGTCTGCATTGGGCCTACGCTTCTGTATCCTCCATTTGTACTGCCTTTCCAGGAACCCTTATGAGAACTGCTTGGATTTACAACGCCGCACCAACCAGTCAAGTGTCCCGTACAGGCACTGGATAGCAGAAAAAATTAAGTGTGCATGCTTTAGAGCAGGGTTATGGCAACTTGCGGCCCTCTAGCTGCTGTGCAACTACCCATTCCAGCATGCCCTGCCACAGGTTTAGAATGCCCCCAATAGCAAAACTGTGGCATGCTGAGATATGTAGTTCCATGGCAGCTGGAGAGACACAAGTTGAATACCCCTGATTTGGAGGGTAAGCACAGACTTCAGTAACGCATTAGGAGGAGCCGAATGTTCAGGAACTAAGCTTTGTATCTCCAGGTCCCAAAAAAAAAAACTTTACAAAAATGACATCGGAACATCAGACAGCCACTCGCATGCAATGAGAGACAGGGGACAATGGCAGGTGGTGTACATGGATGTTTAATTATTCACAGTTTTTTATTTATTTTTTTTATTTATTGCACTTGCTGTAGTAACGTTCTAAACTAAAACTTCACCGTATAAACAATGATAAATATATACACATTTTACATTGACAGGTTTCCCAAACAGAAAAAAAAAAAAAGTTACATGGTAAAACGGCCATACCATCAGTTTCCCCAAGTGTTTATAGGTTAACCCTTCAGAGATGGAACGGCAAAGACGCCTTCAGCAATGCAGCTTCTTGCAGGCAAAAATAATAATAAAAAATTTGTCCCAGTACGTTCAAAAATAAATAAGATGGGTGGAGGGGAATGGTAGGAGCAAAGGGGTTATGGTTTCAACAGACATGGATAATTGTCGAGTGCATCGTTTAGCTTAAGAGGTGGTTTGTAACGATGGTTGTAACAGCAGTGGACAGAAAACGCAGTGTACTCGCTTATAAAGAGATTGTATAATATACACAAAATTAAATAGAAACCAGGCTGTCCTACGTTCATTATAACATACCAATGAAAGCAGCCTATACTCCTTGGGCGATATTGTCAACCACGTACAGGAAAGACCGCGGAGGCTATTGCCGAAAACTGGCACACTGTCAAAATTATGAAGTAACCCATAGCAACCAGACGGTCTGACTTGTACATTGTATGGCTGCTATAGGTTACAGTATTGTTATCATGTGCACTGGCTGTCACACATGTGTTGGAAAGTTTGCCGGTACATTGTAACATGGCAGAACCTGGTCCTAGTCTATAGAGAGCCACGTCGGTTAAACCCAGGCACCTTAAAAAGGTAACGTCCCTTTTGAGGAGCTATTTTTGCCTATTGCATTAACAAAAAGGATCCATTTTAAAAATATAACATCTATCCTGGAAAGAGGGGGTAGAGTTGTACAGCGACAGTCTCTATCCTCCATGTATATAGAAAACTCACAGGTAGGATAGGGGCCGTATATTGGTAAAGTAGTCTCCATGATGCTCGATGTCGGCTTTATCTGCAGACACATGCAGCTGACAGTCCCACAAAAACCAATTGCAAAACACATGGTTACGTCTCCTGGTTATATTAAGACGCCCGGCGTGCAACATTGGACACAGAGGGGACGTATCTGCATTGTCTGCAAAACGAACAAACTCAGAGCATGATTCAGTAAGGATCGCAGCTGCGATTCCACACGGAACGCAGCAATGAAAATATGCTATTGCTTGCTAAAGCTCGGCCGGCATAAAGACGCCCAACTGCCGCTTTCTCACATCCGTCCACTTTCGCTCTTATGCGTAATAATTGGTACCATCGACGCACAGCAACCACTCATGCAGCATTTACAGCAGGTCTGACCTGCCGCAGACACTGCCAGTCTCTTTGCACATGCAGCAAAAGAGCCCTCTGCGTACAGTCCCAGTGGCTAATTTATGCACGCCCAAGAAACGGCGTTCAAACAGACAGGCGCGCCTGCGTTTCTCCAACCACTCCCCCGTCACCACCCCCAAACGCTGACAGCCTGTTACTGACTGTGCGTCCGTAGTCGCAGTGCGATCGCCGCTGCGTACAGACACTGCGGCTTATACACAGGCTAACAATCGTTTGATCTGCGTCCGTCTTCGCACCTTGCGATCGGAATTGAATCAGGCCCACAATCTAGAGGCAAAACTACATAAGAACATCTTCCAACCATTGAGCCAACCTACAAAATACAATCAGAAGGTTTTAGCCACCTTTAGACAAATGTATTGGCATGTACATACCCTCATGCAACTTTTCCGAATATATGAATAAGCGCCAGGCCAATCGTCAAGGCTCCTCTATACTGGCGTCCCTAACATTAAGGGGTTCACGTCCGAGAAGCAAGGTACCCCGAAAAAATTCCAGCCAAGGACCATCCCCAGGGCATCACACAAAAAGGGGAAAAAAGGTGATAGTGACGTGTAAAGGATAAATCAATAAGTGTTAATGAAATGTGAAAGAATTAAAACAACATAAATAATAAACAAACAAATTAGAAAAGTGATAGAAATATTCTATGTGAATTAAGTGGCGATGCCCTGAAAAAGGTCCAGCCAGAGCAACTCCAGGGGCCCCACTCCCTAACGCTCACCCCAAACTAATTATTGCTACATAATAGTAGCACCCACGCTGGGTCATATAATTACAAATTGGTGTACTACATGATAACAGCACATGGGGTACCTTGCTTCGCGGACGTGAACACCTTGATGTTAGGGACGCCAGGATAGAGGAGCCTTGACGTCGGCCCGGCGCTTATTCATATATTTGCAAATGTATGTAACTAATACCTCTGAATCTCTATTATATAGGATTTAAGTATTTTTTGTTGATTTTGAACACAGAAAAAAGGGATTTGCCCCCCAGCACACTGTAGCAGTTTTTTTTTTTTAAGCCCACGGTGAGAATAAAATGGACTGCTCACTGACTGAAGATAATTTTGTCTTCATCCACAACCATGTCATTTTAAAAATAGAATTGATAAAAAGTTGCAGGAGGTGGTGAACATGCCAATGAAACACACTTGGTGTGTGACTATTTCAATACAAAACCTCAGCGAAGTAAAACCTTTACTCCCTAAAAAAAAATCATTTAAAACTTGCCAAGTGTTTTCTTAAAATGTATACCATCCAAATTGAGCCATTTCTACTTAACACAGACTTGTTTCTCTACAGTCTCCTGCCAACATCGAGGGCGAACGACATCCCCAGGATAGTGACATCACCAGGCTAGTGACGTCACCAGGTGAAAACATGTGGCACTGACCAAAGGCGCTAAAACCTCATTACATAAAACAAATAAAATTAATACTTCCCTTATGTTCTTTCTGTATTAACCATAGGGAAGTAAGTCCAACAAGTGAGTCTAGTATATTAAATGCAGAAAGAACTAAAGATACATAATATACCCATTACTTCAACAGGTGAGACTGACTGATGAGCAGGGCTCTGGCAGAGACACAATGGACCTGCTAGACCATTATCCAACTCCCTGTGAAATGACATTAGCTGGGAGGGAAAGCAGAAATACAGGATTAAAGCAAATGGAAGTACCAGATTTACTCCAAGTGGACACTTCCAGCTAATTCACATAATGAGCGCTATTTCCATGGCTGTTTATAACCAGCGCTGCGCCAAAGATCCTTATGGTAAACCATTGGGATTGCTGAAGAAATCTCGCAAAGTGAACCTGTTGCTACACCAAGAAACATCATTGGACTACCAACTTGCTGCACAGCGCGGAGGCCGACAATTTCTGGCTCCCCGATCCAGGCCGCACAAATGGCTGCCTCCGCTATACGTGTATGCAACGGGTCCGCTAATACATAAAAATAAGCGTTATTCCACAAAAACCCTGCAGCCACTGAAGCTAAATCCTCATTTGAAGACAGAAACCGGTGACATTATAGCAAATCGGAATGTTAATAGACTCGACTGAGGACTATAAACAGTGTTTCTGGAACAAAGTATCAAGCGTGAAATTATCTATATAAATAAAAAAAAATAAAAAAACCACTTTTGCATATGAAATAGTCTGACTGGTGCACGGTAAAAAGTGGTGTAATGGACACAATGTAAACATTTGTAAATATGGTCTTTATTAGAATTTACACACCACTTTTATACATGGCCCCCAGCATTTCCAAACCTGAATCTGCACTGTGAGTCCGTGACTGGCATTATGTACAGTAACATATAGGGGGTATAGGGCTGTGTTTAGAAGACTCGTGCTGGAGTAGTGATAAAAAGAAAAAAAAAAAAGACGACTCTGAAGCCTGTTAGGTTATTCTACAAGTTCCTCAAATCATATGTTCAGTTCTATAACCCCCTGGTCAAAAAATCTGATTACAAAGGCTTATGGTTTACTAGCATTTTTGTTTTTAACACATAGGACTTTCACATAAGAAAAAAAAAACAAAAACCCCATAACAAACCGTAACTTTTCAGAAGAAAATAACTTACAAAAAAAAAAAAGTCTAGAAGGGCTTTAAGTCCGCAGGACCGGCCCAACATCCACTAATTCGCTTTTGTAGCAAAAAGGACGGAGGCACCAGACAGACAGGGGAGGAGGAGGAGGAGGGAGGGGAAAGTTTAAATACAGACACTCTAAAATGTTTTTTTTTTCTTCCTCTGATCTGTGCAACAGGAAACCTTTAGATCACCGCTCCATTAGCAACTGAAAGCATAAAATATCGCTATGTAGCATCTATGCAGCATATCAGTCATTCACACGCTGAAAACAAAGGCTCCGTAGAAGGACTGTAAAAGGATTATTAAAATATGGGCCAGGACTAAAAAAAAAAAAAAAAAAAAAAAAACACAGGACCAGGACATCATGCCCACTTGAGTCTGCACTTTCCAAACCCACTGCGCACCACCAATAACTTATTTTAATACTTGACTCAAAGGAAGCCTGTAATCACTGACACGTAAACAAATTGTTCACTCTCCCCCAAAACGTATTCCCAATTAGTGAACATTTCTGGATGACTGAGAGGTACGGGGGTACAGGATGCTTTCTAAAAAATAAAATAATAAAAATATGTACATTTGTCAGTGGGGGCAGATTATATTGTGACCACAGCATATTGTCTGCCCTATAGACGGGACAGAACAGAAAACGTACACTTCTAGGTAAAGAGGGTGGGGGGGGGGGGGGCCTCAAAACAATAAAGGGTCCATTACACAAACAAGTTCTCGGATTTCCATACACAAAACTCTGGGCAAACTCCAATGTCTTAAATGTACATAGCAAAATAAATTAAATAAATAGCACAAAGTAAAAAAAATTTCAGCTGTACAAAACAAAAATAAAATATGACCTCGTCATGTGCTACTGGGTATGCTTTGGAGTACATAAATAGTTAGTTTTCACGGTGGTACCAGTAGCGTAACATATACACACACACACACGCAATATAGAACATGGCCAGTAGGAGTCACTGGTCTGTCCAGCACTTTATAAAGTATCATTGTAGGAAATGCGAAACGCGTTTCTTCACAAAATGTGAGAAAAAAAAAATGCATTAAAGATACCTGCGAAACTGACATTTGTGATTGTTGTAACCTATTCTGTGCCACCATGTCAAGTGATGTGAACATTGGGGGATTAATGGAAATTATTATTAGATTTAGGGACAGACGGACCCAAAAACTGCACACGCTAGATGTGCTGCAGATTAGGGAAATAGAAAATGAGTAGGGTAAATAAGTGACTACTCGGCATGGAATGTAAACTTCATTTCTTGGGAACCACCCATTTTATGCAGTGTGACGCAAAATCCATTCTACAAAAAGGGAGTTTTCGAAGCTGAATCCAGGAACACAAAACAAGTCCTTTTCCATCCATGCAAGGGCGCACCAGGAATTAAAAAAAGTTAACACCAGAGCAGATTAGGGAAGAAAACATCCGCAACATTCCCTCCCCCTCCTCCCGCACACCACCAAAAAAAATAGTTGCATTGACATAATAATATGAGAACAGAAAGAATGGAAAATAAAAAGTGGACAGTATAAAATAAGAAAAGGAGGCAAGATATTAAATAAAATGCAGAATCTCCATAGCAACCATTTTTTTTCCCCCCTAAAATTTCTGTTACTTTAAAAGGAACACAGGACTGCCAGATCCACCGCTCAGACGGAGCAATGTGCACAAGCTGCTCAAATAAAAAGGTTTCTTCTGAAATTCAAAAATATTCTTTTGGAAGCATTGCCATATAAATGCACCAGATTAAAAGGCAAAAAGGAATAAATAAAAAAAAACCCCTAAAAACAAGTCATTTATAAAGCAATGGATAAAATCAGCAGGGTACAGAGAATACAGAACTCTGCAACTATTATTAAGAAACTGTTGGTGCTATTTAAGAGTACAAAACACAACGATCTTGTTTTATGAGGTTTAGCCAGGCTTTTCTGTTGGTCGACCAATCAACTAAACAACAGTGGGGTGGGGGGCAGCCATAATGGAGGATTAGCCAATAGGATTTCACTAGGAACTAGTGACATCATGAAGAGCCTCAAATCTCAGTGATGTCAGGCATCCCTTTTGAATGGCTAAGAGTGAATACTGGTTCAGCACGCACAATGGCTTTCTCCGCTCTAAAAGCAGTTTGACATTAACTGGTACCACCAGATTGGGAGATTGAAGATGAAGGGGGTGTTGGCTTAGGAGATCCAGCATTTTATTTTCCAAAGACAGCAAAGGAAATCAAAATCTCAGCAGATAGTCCCGTTATGATTGAAGCAGAACCCACACAGAACACGAGGATGCCCAGTGTTAGTATTTTAGATAGTCAGAAACACAGTCTCCGCATTGAAGAATATCCGCCTCCTCGTTGGCAAGGCCGCATCCCTCCTCTGCTGCGTATACACTGGTAGGAGTGTACTGAAGAGCAATGCAGGGCCCGTTCCCAGAGGAACACAGACGTCTCGGCTGGCACCTTACCCCTCTACTCGTTCTTTGATGTTCATGCTGCTGCCTCTTAGAATATGGGTGTTTTATCTGCTTGTTTTTTTTGTATGTAGTCCCAGTGCTAGGAAACTAGAGGAACACGAGACTACTGCAAGTAGTAAGAGAGGTGCTTGTGCTGACTGTGCCGTTACTTGAAGGCTGTAAATTCTCCTGCGGAGGGAGCACAAAAGAATCAGGTTTATCACAGGCAGAAGTCAGTCCGACGGTTGTACTAACCACAAGCTGGATGGGTTATTAGCAGCAGGAAGGACATAATGATAGGCCCCAACACACACACACACACAGGAGGGAGATTAACAGTCCAACCAGAGGACTATTGGGGCAATTATGGTCTTATTTCATGTAGAGAAAATGGAAGGGAAAACCCCCCCCCAAAAATTGTTTCTGCCTAAAGTTGGCCGCTGGCTATCGATGGTTAGCAACCAACCATTAATGGTCTAATGTCGCTAGTGGGTGGCTTAACATTTGATGGGAGGTATGGCGGGAGTCAGAAGGAGCAAAAAACGAAGACCAAAGACAAAAAGAAGGATTAAAAAATAAATAAATAAACCAACGCCAACTTGGCTGCTCGGTGTCCTATTCCACTTTTGCATTTTATGAATTATATTTGTGTTAGCGAATGGCAGCCCCCACTTCTTACTACAGTAAAATATTGTATATTAATTCTGTTTGTGTTAATACAGTTTCCACACTTTGTAAGGCGCTGCGGAGCCCTTGTGGCGCTCTAGATAAAGGATAATCATATCTCTGTGCAGATGGTCACTGCCATTTCTATGACAAACTTGTATAATTCTCCTCCTCTCTTCATGGAATCTTGCACAAAAACAAAAAATAACCAAATGATTGTGGCAACTTAATAAGTCACATTATACTTATGACCGTTGAAATTAATATTTTTAAATGAATTGGCGTCAATTGTGACACACTGAGAAAAGCAAATAAATCTTGGAGAACACTTTGTCCTGACATTATAGGGAATTTCCATATTTAGATAATTTTAAACATATTGATTTGCCCCGTGCAAAGTCCAACAATACATAAATGTCGCCTTCTATCATCTATTTTCCCCCCCCCCATCCAAAAGGCCTTTATATCTTACAATCATTTATTTTTATGATCCTTGGATAATTTTTATTTTAAATCTTTAGTCCAGAGGTTCCCAAACACGGTCCTCAAGGCTCCCCAACAGTTCAGGTTTTAGGGAGATCCATGGTTGAGCACAGGTGACTTAATTAGTAGCTCAGTCAATTTGATTTAACCACCTTGTGCTCAACCATGGATCTCTCTAAAACCTGAACTGTTGGGGAGCCTTGAGGACCACGTTTGGGAACCTCTGCTTTAGTCTTTTCCACAGGAGGTAATAACAGGCGCACCCTGCTCACTCCATGTGATATGCACTATACAGACCCAGGAAAAATGGCTGCACAGGTCAGCATGGTGGAGAAGGGGGGTCGCCAGGGAGGGAACGAGGGCAGACGCAGGCTGTGCATATAGCCATAAACACCATTAGCATTAGCTATTTACCACCTCCATGCCTATGAACAGATCACCAATGTGAACATTTGCAGTGAAGAGGGGTCATTTGTGTTTACACTTGATGTAAAACTAAAGTGGTGCTAAAGTTGTAGGATCCAGGAAACACAGAATCGCTTGACTTTAAACAACGCAAAAAGCTAATTTTCACTATCACTGGCGGTGACCCATTGCTCAGAACTGTGTGGACAGTTTCACACGACAGCTGCCCGTTACTTGTATTCATGCTGATAGGATTGCGGCTATCAATTAGACAATGAAAGGCTGAATATCAGCACATAAAAGCCTCCTCCGAAAGACATTAGATTGTAGCCTTTGATGTTTGTAGTGTAGGTGAAATAAAAAATCTAAAATATAATAATAATAAAACGGAAAATAACAAACACACATCCACCCACTTAATAGATCAATTACCAAGTTGCTGGAGAGACACGGGTAAGATTTTATTTCTGCAGTGTCTCTGCTAAACCAACTGTACACACACACACAAAAATCATAATAAATATAAGTTAATTTAAAGTATAGAAATACATTTATACAATATATGGACAGATTCGCTGTACACTGATCTGCCAACACAGACATTCTCAGGCTCCTGCCAGCAGGAGGCGCGACGTTTGGCGGCACTTTTGTCGCTCCTACAGCCAGTGTATTGTGAACCCACCATATCCACCAGCCTGGATGGGCGTTTTTGGAGAGGCGCAAGCGTACAGACTGAAGTCCTCCGTCTGGAAGCCGGCTCGGTTCAACGACGGCTCAGATGCACTGCGGTGAATTTTTGGCAAGGACCGGGCCAGGAGTTCAATGGAGGCCAGAATCTAAGAGAGTAAAAAAAAAATTAAGACCGCTTCAGCAAACATTTCTGTGATCGCCTACTGCCCATCGCTCGGTTCTCTCTGGCCTGCAACTTGAAGCCTGGGGTAATTAAATAATGGTGGGACCTTAAATTCAAACCAAAAAAATAAATAAAAAATCAACCATTTTTGTGCCAATTATACTCTTAAATGTTCATTTCCATTTCTGGAAACCCTCTATCATCGCCCCCTCCTACGTAGGTATATGGTAGATGGGAGGATTGCGCACAGCACTATAAAAAAGGTAGAGGGATATACCGTATGCTCATTTTCAGGCGGACTTTGATAACGGAATCCTGCAGAACAGGGATGCAACGTGACAGGACAGCAAATGTCACGTGCTACATGAGAATAGGCGCACACCAGAATTACAACTGGGCATCACCTTTCATTTGAATACCCCTGAATCCAGACATTTTCAGATATTAAATATTTCACCAACTTGTACATTTTTACATTTTAACTTTAAAATTTGCTTTGTACAAGTTGATATTGAGCAAACGGCACGTGAGGAAAAAAAAAAAAAAAAAGGATGCTGGCCAATTAAATTTTTCGTTCCAGTTTTAGCGCAGGGGGGGCAGATTTAAAATGTCGAGCTATATTTAAATTTTGAATGGATGTGTCCAAACTGAAATCTAATCTGCAGTGGAAGAATAAAGCTGTCCAGTATTTGTGAGCTTCATGTAAAAGCAGCCAGTATTTACCCGGCATGCAAAAATAAGAGAGATATTTGCACCCCTTGCATTGTAACTTGGTTTGTTCCAAATACAAAAAGTTTTGTTTTTTATTTTTGCTTGGCTCCCACCTTAAAAATCATCCTCATACTGTGTCTCAAGTCGCACCAAACAGCCATTCTCGGCGTGCCAGGTTCCGCACAGAGTCCTATTTGCTTGACATGTGCGTTGTATTCGCTCTGCTAAAACGGCATTGCAAGTGTACACCGGCCACTGGCGCTTGTACAACTACGAGTCTCTAAATCTGTGGTAAACAGGGTTCCGATACGAGCAGCGCAGCTATTCCTGCCGCTGCGTTACGTTGTGCTTTACCTGCGACTTCGTACTTGTGCTAAACCAATAGCTGTGCTACAAAAAAGTCGCAGCTTAGCGTTTCTGGTACACTAAGCATCCTCTGTCAGGACGGCTCCACTGCGCCGGGTATGACGACGCTTGGTATAAGAGGACACATCTGCTCCTATGGGAGGAACTGGAGGGACAGGTTACCGCTTTGTGCGACTTGTGAGAGTATGTTACACAGCTTTAGTTTTGCTTGTCTACACTTCTGAGAAGACGTGTTGTGTAAATGAGGCACGTGTGTGTTGTAAACACTGCGCATTGAACAGGACGCACATGAAGTGTAAACGGCTGGAGTCTGCAGTCCATTTCCAGTAAACACCAGTACGTTCCCGCACTTTTTTACCTGTGGAAATAAGGGCCGCTCATCCCTCTTCTTCTTCAGACAGTCCGCCATTAACCTCTTCATTGCTTTGGGACAGTTACTCCGAACTTTGCTGAGGTCCGGAGACAAATATCCTCTCCCAACCATAAATATAATCTTCAAAACGAAACAAAAATATGGAGTTTAAAAACAAAGCAAAACAAACAAAAAAACCCCCACACAATAAAACCTCATTTGTGCCATACAACGAGCATGGCGCCTAACCGTACAGAAGAAACTAACAAGCGCAGATTCTGGCCTTCTTGGTCCGTAAAGATTTCGGATATGTATCAGAAATTCTATATAAAAAAAAAAAAAAGTCTAAAATGAACTTTACTGCACAGAAACAGATCAGCGTTTACAGGACCGGACGGAGCTAGAAATCCAAGTAGTATACCGGACGTGTGTTTCAACTGGGATGTTGTTTGGTACAAACTCTAAACAACTGGTTCAATAGCGGTTTCACCACTTACGAGGACCACAACCAAAACGCTCAGTGCGCTGAGAGCATACATGAAAGCACTAGGACGTCCTAGAGGATCAGCATTTCCCTAATGACACCCCAGGGCCAAGAGCTTCTTTTTGGGAAATTCAGAAAAAAAAGTAAGTTGTGCTTAAACCGTCATCCTTAAACCGTCATCCTTAGGTTCACTTAACTGAGGGGTGGACAGGGCTGCGCTTGATTGGCAATCACTAGCTCTGGTCTCTGGTTTGGCCAATCACATGGACTATAAATAATTTGATTCGGCCCTGGACCACAAACCCGCGGCACCCCTGCAAGTGTGGGAACCACTGCAATAGGACATAAGAAAAGGCCTACAGACCGGAACCGCTCTATGATCAGTAGAAACTGGATTTTCCAATTGTAAATAAATACAATATAAAGATAAATATATATACACACACACACACACACACATACATACATACATACATACACACACACACACACACACATATATATATATACATATACACACACACACACACATTTTGTATAATAACCAAATAACCAATAATCACAATAAATAGAAAAAACTGTTCAGGATTTTAAATGAAATGATACGATATTACCTGGTCTCGGTTGTTGATATTTTGATAAGGTAGCTGCCCAGTCATTAATTCATACAGAACTATGCCAAACGCGTAGACGTCTGACTGAAAGCTGTAAGGGTTTTTGTCCTGCATCCTAATGACCTCAGGTGCCTAGAGACAGACAGAGAAGAGGGCAGCAGTGTCAGGCAGCTTTGTGCACAGTGTAAGTGGGATTTAGATACTGTACGTCTCAGGGACAAGCCGATGTTCTATCTGAAGACTATCAGAATTGCTCACAAGTACTGCTTAGAAACGCGACTTAACCCATTTCTTGATACCTTCCTATTCCTGTTCGGCGTCTTGAGATTAAGTATGATCTAATTTAGACCGGGAAATCAGAAACTGCTGGGAGCTGTAGTCCAACAAAAAATGACATGCCACATGAAGCCAAAGCCTTAGAATGGCATGCTAAAACTGAGTCAGGGCTCTTTATCAGTCATACGTAACAGTTGTGGCAGGGCATGCTGGGATGTGTATTTCCACAGCAGCTTGGAGGGCCACATGTTGAATGCCATTGATGTAGAAGACTAGAATACCCCTTTTGCCTAAATAACCCAGATTATCGGGTCTAATCGGGTCTTGGCTTGGTGTACAAGGGTCCTTACAAACTAACCCAGGTGGATTGACCAGAGAATATGACTCTGCTAGCAATCAGGGATGAACCTGGGAAGGACCAAGGTAACGGTGTGGAGTAAACGGCACAAGCCGGGTTATCAGACTCGGGTCATGCCTCAAACAGGCGGATTGGCTGGCATTAGTAACGCTTGGAGATGATCTCATCTCCAAGTGGCCACTGTAACATCGGAAGACCTAGGTCCGGTGCGTACGGCTGGACCCGAGAATAACCCAGGTCTAGCCACCAGTGTGAAAGGGGTAAAACCCGGCTCCAAACCGTGCTCAGTGTCCCTGGTTGGAGCTGGATTTTTGGTGGAAAAGGTATTTCAAAGGGCTGATGCACTAATTACTGTAAATGATAGATATTACAAGAAGCTGCAGGATTTCCATAACCATATACGAGTAATACGCTGCTCAGCTCAGTTTTCAGTAGACAAATCCTTCCATACAACTTTGCGTCTTATTTAACAAAGCGTGTACTGGGTACTCGGGATTACTTTTCTTGTCGCACAAGGTATAAAGTGGCAGATTAAGCATAATGGTGCATGGGGAGGGTCCCTTGTATCGGACCCGTACTTTGCGCTGTAACCTGGATTGTGCATGGTTTCCTCAATTTTGCACCTTACTTTGCTTATAGTGTACTAAGGGCCTGATTCAGACCCACTCGCGAGCGGCTGTCCGCTCGCAAGTGGGTCGATGGTGTGCACTGCGCATGAGCGAGACGCGGCGAGCGAAGGACTTTCCTTCGCTCGTTGTGTCTGATCAAAGGGGGCGTGCTGTCGATGTTGATTGACAGCACGCCCCCTTTGGTGGGCGTGCCTGCCAGACGGAGGTGTTCCCAAAATAGATAGATAGAGCCAAAATCACTCCTGGCCTTGCGGTTGCGAAACTCAACCGCAGGCTTCTGCTCGCACTGGCGATGGTCAAGACCATCGCGACCATCACCCTGCACGCTCGTATATGCTGTGGGTGGTGACCCACAGCTATACGAGCGTCCAGGAGGACGCTCCATATTTATGGAGGTGGGCCCTGATTCAGAGCGAGCGCTCTGGTCAGAGCGTCCGGCTCTGAATCAGGGTCTAAGTACTTAGGATCAGTGTCTTGGTGCAGCTGAGTAACAAAAGGCTGCTGAGCGATAAATGGGGCTATTTGGTGAGATTAAAGGAAGGGTGTATGTGTGACACATCTGTATCAGCTATAGGAGAGAATGTGACTGTACAGGAGAGAGTGGATTCACAAGTCCCATAGGAGGAGGATTTTTCTCACCATCCATAAAATAGAACCGGATAGCTGCTCAAACTGGTGCGAGCCGCTCCACCGAGACTTCACTGTGGCGAGGCCGAAATCCCCGATCTTTACTGTGAGGTCTTCATGAAGAAAAATATCTGTGAGAGGTGTCTGAGTTAAGGAGGGGAACAGAGGCAGCCTCTGCCTAGGATCTCCAAGGATAACCGGTGAAGCGGCAACTAAAAACCTGCTGAACATTCACCTAAACTGTGAGAGCCGCTACCACGGTGCAGGTAGACATTTTGTAGACTTAAAGCCTGATTCAATACCTATCGCAGCTGCAAATTCACACGGAACACAGTTCAGCCGGCATAAAGACTGCCAACGCCTACTGCTTTCACACATCCGTCCAATGTCGCTCTTCTGCGTAAACATCGGTACTATCGACGCACGTTAGCCAGCCGCAGACACACGCAAGCAGTGAGCTCTCGCAGTGGCTAATTTATGCATGCCCAGGAAACGGCGTTCAGACACACCCGTGTTCTTCCCACCACCCCCCAAACTCCGACAGCCTGCCACGCACTTCGCGATGGATTCCTACCTGTGTCTGTAGTCGCAGTGCGATTGCTGCGCACGCACGGTGCGGCTTATATGCATGCGCAATAGCAAACAATCGGTCGAGGTGCGTCCGCAATCGCACTTGCACACGCTACTGAATCAATAGTCCTGCATATGCTCAGGAAAGTGCCCCATACGCCTCTGTGATCCAATTTGTTTGCAGCGAACAGATTATGGATGAGAACATAGCAAAAGTTACATCACTGAGGCATGAGGCACGGAGCCCGGCGAATTAACATGGTGCCTTTTCAGGACTAATGTGGAGGTGATGATATGTACACCAGGAACTGCTGTCATCTTTGGAAAAAGATACTATTGCTTTTCAGATCTCGGTGGATGATGGACTTGGCGTGCAAGTAGCTGGAAGAGAGAAAAGGAAAATAACGTATTAGCGTGGCTGGTAAGATGGAAACTGGAAATGAGCTATATTTATACCTAGCGCCGTAAAGCGCTACTTACTCCATGCCTTGTGCCGTCTGCCGTGCAATATCAATTAGCTTAATCATCTCGAATTTGGTCTCTATGATGTGTAGGTGGTGATAGAGGCTGGAGCCCTCGCACCACTGGGTCACTATTGCCAGCTGGGGTTTGGTAGAATAGCCCATGAAAAGCAGGATGTTCACGTGTCGCGTTTTCCTGTAACAGAGGGGTCAGACAATCAAGCACCGCACAGATTGCAACAGAAAGGCACGAAATACCCACTCACTGTGGATTACCAGTCACTTATATCAGACTACGGGGCCGATTTATAGGTACAACTGCTCGTTTATACTTTTCGGCTGGTAAGTTATTTGTTGGTTGACCGTGTCTGCATACTTAATGCAGAGTGGCAGTTCTGTGGGCCACATGCCTTTTAAATAGAGGTCACTGGAGAATGACCAGACTGGTTCAAACATACAGGAAGGTGGCAGTAACACTAATAGCGGTGGTATGCAGTAGAGCTTCCTTCAATGCACAGCACGTTGAGCCTGTAACAGCAGGAGCCCACGCCAAGTTTCTCTCATGTCAGCTAAGAACAGGGAACAGACTGCAGTGGGCACAGGTCACCAGCACTGGCCAGATGAAGACTGGGAAAACTTTGGCTTTAGGACTAATCTGGAGACATGCAGAGACCTTGTGTCAGCCGGTCAGGCTAGTGATGGGAGTGGGGAATGTTTTACTGGCACACTCTAGGTCCCTTAATATTGAGCATTGTTTAGATGCCTCACCCTAAGCTGGAGTACTGCTGCTGACAATGTGCATCCCTTTATGGCCACAGCCTACCCAGTGCCGAAACTAGGGCTTTTGTCAGCTGGGGCAAGACAGTAATTTGGCGCCCACCCCCCGGTAATTCCCCCATAGTAATGCCCCCTGCAGCAGTGCACCTATAGTAATGCACCTGTACCTGTGGCCATATGGTAATGTCCCCATAGTAATGCCACTGTAGTGCCCATGTGGTAATGCCCCTGTAGTGACCAAATAGTAGTCCCCCTGTAGAGCCCCATGGTAATGCCACCTGTAGTGCCCCCTGATGATGCCCCTGTAGAGCACCCTGGTAAAGCCCCTGTAGGTAATGCCACTGTAGTGCCCACTGTTAATGCCCCCATAGTGCCACATACACACACAAAAAAGAAATACTTACCTTAAACCCCGCTCCTGTGACTGCCACAGTCGGGTCTGCCCGGCTGCTCCTCGAACTATGGGAGAGACGTCATTACGTCTCTCCCATAGTGCCTGTGGGGAGAGAACTCCAGCCTCCGGCTAGCACGGCGCTGCAGAGGAGGAGCCGGGCGCCCGCTGGTAATAACATCTCAGCGGGCGTTCGGCTTGGAGTCTCCCTGCACGTGCCCCTCCAGCCCCCCTAGTTGCGGCCCTGGCCTACCCATGCCTAATGGATAATTCCAGCAGGATAATGTGCCATATAACACAGAGTACGTCAGCTCAGGCTAGTTCCGCTGACAATAAATTCAGTGTACTTTAATAGTCTCTACGGTGCTCAGATCTCAGTCCAATACAGCAGCTTTGGGATATGGTAGAGAGGGCGGATGGTCAGTCTGAATGTGAAACAGACACATAGAATTTGACGGCAGAACAGAACCACTTGGCCCATCTAGTCTGCCCCATTTTTAAACATATTACAGCAGACATGTCTGCAGCAACTGCGCGATACAATCACACGACTCTAAAGCAAGGTTTAGTAAATAGACCCCTCAGTGCGTTGGATCTCTGCTCCCGGGGATCAGCCCACAATAGGAAGTTGAGCAGCAGCTGTACCACACAGATAGGATGTAAAACCCCCCCCCCCACTCCCTCCCCCAAACAACCTGCTGAACTCGTGGAGTATGTATGATCAATAGAATAGACTTCAATTTAACAGTGCCCCTAAGGGCAGCTCAAAAAATAGCAACAAGCCGCTCATCACCCGTCTATACCTCAGTGTAACTCCAGTGACCCCTAGTGGATGAAACAGAAAGTAGACTTGAATGGCTTCTACCGAAAAAGGTAAAGCTTAAGTCCACAGAATGGCTGATAGCTCATCGCATGGGCAACAGCTACACTTCAATATCATAATGGGAGGAAACAAAGACTGCAGTATCACCTGAGCACTCCTACTTCATTTTTAAAGGCCTGTAGTTGCTGAGGCGTTGGTGCGGTTACATTCAACATTTTCACAGCTACATCACCTGAAACAGGCAGAGATGGAAACATAAGTATTACAGGATACACGGTGCTGTATACATGCTGGATTTACCTGACTGTACAAGTCAGCACAGGACACGGGGATCGTTCCATGAACGGGGTGACTGTGCAGAATGACCCTAAAGAATACAAAAGCTCCTCTCTGTAAATGGCTAGTTTCGATACACTCCCTAGAGCTGGGGAAATTGGGCAGGCGGCCCCTCCAGCTGCTGTGGAACTACATGTCCCAGCAGGCCCTGCCACGGTTTTTCTCTTAGGTGAGGCTAAAAACTGTGGCAGGCATGCTGGCATGTGTAGTTCCACCCTTGTCCTAAAGTGCGTGAGACTGAATTTCTAGCAAAACTCCTGAGCTTTCACGTCATACATTTAAAACACTATGGGGCATGTTCAATTGGGGGCGAGAAAAGCAAAAATCCCGGTTGTTCCTGCAGGTGCGGGATCTTTGCTATACAATCAGGTGCTGGTTTTTTGTTTTTTTTTCTAGTTTGAGCGCTGGGAGGTCTTTTTGGTGAGCACCTCCAGCAGAACGGGTCTGAATTTTCCTAATATATAATAATAATTATAAAATCAGCGAGACTTGTTCTGGGACCTTGACAGCAGCCCCCCCCTCCTCCCCCTGAGGACTAATTAATTGAAAGATTCCAAATAGCTTAGTCATTACTCACCTGTCTTCTCCCTCCAGCAGTGTTGATTATCTTGGATTGTATGAGTGAGTGTGTCTGTAACCCCACTTTGTTTCCCTACCCCCCCCCCCCCCCAGAACAGGCGCTGGGAGAACTACATATCCCAGCAGCCCTTGCTCCTACCTGCATCCCTCACCACAGTGGCAAGACGGGGGGAGGATTTAGGAGGCCACCAGGAGCCGTGTCTTGTTTTTTTTACACAGCACAGGTTTTCAGAGCTAAAAACCCCGCAACTATTTCTTTTTTTCCATTGGATACCGCGGCTATCGGGAGTGCGCATACCGGCAGTAATACAAAATTGGGCGCAAGGTTTTTAGAGAATACTGCTACAGCTATATTTTATAAGAACATTTCTGCTAACAAAAAATACACTGAAATCTGTAAGCATTTATATTGCCATAGAGCAGATGGTAACTATATTCTTCTTAGATATATTGCCAACCCAAATGGAAATTCCACATACAGCGCACTCAGTTACCAGGGACACCTAGAGGGTGGGGTGGGGGAGTGGAACACATGATGTCGGCTTGTTCTAGGAGGAAGTCCTGGCTGGGAAGGGGATAATGTATACGCACTACCTAATGGTCGTACACGCTCAATGTAAATCCAAGATGTAGCGTCAGTTATCGCTATCACTTAATGGAGTGTTACACTGGGATAGCGCTGTTCCGGTTAGAGTATCTTGACCAATTGCACTGAACCAGTATCTTTAATTGTTGAGAATAGTGGCGTTAGAAGAGGTTATTTATTGCATATTAGTGATGCCATGTAGACATTGAGGTAGAAGTTTAAATAAGATTTATACCATGCCACTTTCCCTTATACACTGTCCCAAAAGAACCAGATCCTATCCGCTGTCCAACCGTGATCTGCCCGTCTGGTATCTCCCAGTCGTCACTAGAGTCTCGGCGCCCCAGGGTTTTCTGCAAAGACAACAAGTTAAGGTCCTGGGGACTGTAGATGACACTGGCGTTGTCAGTTGCTGGAGATTTTGGCGCCAACTGACCATTCGGCTCCTGTCTTCTGTGGAGGAAGAGGATGATTTGCGCTCTCTTTGCTGACCTGGGGATTTCTGGAGAGCCTTGACGCTGGTGAGGGACCCAGGTAGGGATGCTGGAGGGGTAGCGGATAATCCTGGGGTAGTACCTGTCAGCAAAGAAATGAAGCACATTTAGAAAAAAAATTAAATAAAACGCTCAAAAAGGAAAACAGAAAAAAAAAAAAGGGAAGACCACCCTCTGCCTCCCAACATCAACGTCCCGTTCCCCCGCTAAAAAAAAAAAATGTATTGAATAGAAGTTACATGAAAGAACGTATGCCATAGAGAAGTACTAAAACTGCAATCTCAATAGAGAAACATCGGAATTATAAGTCTTCCCAGAGACCGTGGGGTCGATTAAATTCAGCGCAATGTGCCACCGGGCATTTGCTCACTGCACACATATTAGCAAATATAGAGTGTAAGCTCTATAGGGGCTGGTGTGACTGGCCAAATATTCTCTGTAAAGCGCTGCAGAACATGTGTGCTCGATAAATAACTGGTAATAAATATACAGTAGGGCCAACATCACAAATTTTCCTTTGCCCCTCTACGTAGTGCGAGAGAAAAGATGCGATGCCAGCGGGCACAAGAACGGCACATGGCATTTAAAAGCATATATAATTATATACAGGCTACAGAAATTAATAAAAAAACGCCCTCACTCGAAAAAATTTTTTAAAAAATTAAAAATAAAAAAATCACAGAAAAAAAATAGTAGTTCTAATACTACAAACAAACCATTTAATTAAAATGTATAAGTTAGGGGAAAAAACAAAAAACACAAAACTAGATTTCTGTACAAAACACCCATAAATGTACAACGATAAGTGGTGGTGGTACGTGGTTTGGAAAGTTAGTGGCAGAAAAAGTGATACATACACATTAAATTAAATGTTAAGTGAGACCGTGGAAAAGTAATTCTTCATGCACATGTACTGGCAGAATGTATGCAGGTAACCAGCACAAAGATATACAAATGCACAATAAATAAGACCGTACACTAGAGCTACTGTGCATGGTTTTCTTCAATCTAAAATAAAATAAGTGCAATGCCTGTGTTTTGCCCACCAGTACAAGCGGCGCAAGCAGGAGGAATAGACAGTGCTAAAAGGGGTTGATTTTAGGCAATTTAAGGGGGGGGAAGGTGAAATAAAAACAGCCCAACTACCTCTGCAAACGGGGTCAGATTCAAAATCAAAGACTATTTCACTGGGGACAGAATGGAGGAGTGGGCTGGGGTTCCGAGAGTGGTATTTCCGAAGGCAGCGAGTCGACTGAACCTGGGGGGCTGTGGGAGAAACACAGGTATAAAGAAAGAAAAAAAAAAAAAAAAAAACAAGAAGGAGCAGCGAAGGGGGGAATGGGGGAGGTAGAGAGAGTAGAAAAGGGGGGTATTAAAATGTAGTAGCGAGAGGAAAAAGTTTGAGTGGGAGGGCAGAATTAACAAGACATAATTATCAGATTATTGCCAATATACAGACATCAAATTAACAGTTTTACAGAGGGAGAAGGGGGGGGTGCAATTTTGGGCCAGGCTTTTTACGTCCTATATTACAGCATGGGATCTGGAAACAGAAACTGTAATCATCCACGTAAGGCAGATCGGGTTTCTAGCAGAATAAACATTTCAAATAGCAAAATAAAAGAGGTCACTTTAAAAAGCAGGCATAATTAAGTAAGCAACAGTTAGAAAGTAAGATCGGTTTTGTTAGATGGGTTTTTTTTTACTCCCACAGACGAAGCAGTGAAAATATCACGTGTACTCCCCATCGAAATGCAGTTATATTACTGTCTGGGAGCCAGTAGCTCCCAGCGCCAACGTAGAGACAGGAGATCCAAACCAGGGTTAAACAGATACCTCTCCAGAATATAAGCTCGGTTCTGATGTAGACATTCAGGTATACCATTCTAAGCAGATCATTCAGAAAGAATGCAAAACGCACACTTTTAAAGATTTAAATGGAGAACATGGCGGTGATTTCATGTAGGATGCATTAGGTCATAATCTATTGATAATTCTACTCCAGCAGATGCTATTCAGGACCACTTACCTCCCTCACTTCGCTGAAGGCCCTGGTCCCGAATTAAGTCCTAGAAGACAGGGAACACTTTTAAAAATAAATAAACTTGCACATTACTAGATGGAACGCTCACAATTTAAAAAAAACAAAAAACAAACATAAAAACACGACAGTCAGATATTGAAAGTTTTGCTCAATTTTCCAAAGTGTGCACCATCCAGTAAACTAAAAAGATGCCCCATCCATTAGAAGACAGGCCAAAAGACTGCACGATGACGACATTGACAAACGACTTCACGATTACAGTCTGATGTGTCTACACTGAACGAGCAGTCGTTCAGTGTAGACACAGCAATCATCTGCTAACATGATGAACCTGACGTTATAGTCAGGTTGTCCAGCAGGTTTGCCCGATGATAGATGTCTAAACGACCAGTGGGAAAGCGCATCGCTGGTCGTTTTAAACATATTTGCAAACATTTATGAACGATATTGTTATCGTTCAATCTCTCAACTTAATCGTCTAGTGGATGGGCACCTTTACTGCAGAACATCGTACACGGAGACTTGTGGTGCGTTCTATGATAAAGAATGACAATACGGACATTCATTAAAATTTGTTAACAGGAACAAATCGCTATTAAATGGCTTGATCACCCCAGACAACTAATGAATGCAGCCTCCACTAACTCCACTATTTGCTTTTCCCCCCTTAATATCCTTTGAATAAGTTGCAGGCCCTGCAGGAAACCCAGAGTGGATTATTTACAGAGCCAACACACAACTGCTCTGTAGAGCCAATCTATGCCATGTTCAAGTGCAGACAGCAATTAGCAATCAGTGAAGGCGATGAGGAAAAAACAACCAAGCGAGCCGAGATGAATTGTGCAGCAGATATTATCCCACTGGCTCACAAGAAAAACAGGCAGCCAAACGTGTGACAGGTCAGCACATGCTGGGTCACTTACATCGATGTTAACAGGCTCGATGGTGTTTATGTGAACGTTGGGGGCAGAGGAGGAGCGGTCTCGTTGACCAAACTGGTTTCGGTGGTCTTCGTCGGCGGGTCGGAACGGCTGAGGGATGGGAATGGACTTGGACGGAGAGCTACTTGGGAGGCTGGGAGGCCTAGAAGGGAAGAACATAACAGCCACTAGTTGTAACAGGAATCCATCACCATGAGAACTATACAAGACAAGAAGACAGAATCTAGTTTGAAAGATGATCATTTCATACAGTAAGTAAAATAAGGTTTCCATGCTGGGTCTCAACTTATCCGACAGTCAAAATGTCAACATGTTTCGAATGTTGACATGTAACCCATCGAACAATTTATTATGTCGACATTGTGCATGCCTATATAGCATTTTATCACTATTTTAGCCAAGGCCAACACTAAAATGTTTTGACTGTCGATATGCACAGTATTGATATTTGATAAATTTCTGTATCGTCAACGTAAACACCCCTGTCGACATTTAGAACATGTCGACATTCTGACTGGATAATCATGGCATGTACATCTGATGCAAAATGCCTCAAGCTTCAGTGGCTCTTATTCCTAGAAGCTCGACAGCCACAAAGCAAAAGTTAAACTATGTGAGCTGAGGCATGAAGGCTTCTGGAGCAGAGAGCATACGTAAACGGGCAGAGGCCAGGACCACGGAGAGCGGTAATTAAGTATGGCTGGTAAATAGAGCCAGGGGGACTCTGCCTGAATACAGAATTACAGGGACCCTAACAATGCAAAAAGAATTAGCCAATTAGTGTTTTATGCACTCATGAGCAACATGCACTCCAGATGCAGGAAGCACTGCCCTCACCGTTACTATGGGTAACAGCGCTCCACACAGTGACTAGGAGGAGGAATGCTGCAATAATCTCATTGTCTGACCTGCTCCCTCATTATACCTAGCAGTGCTCCACACAGTGACTACGAGGAGGAATGCTGCAATAATCTCATTGTCTGACCTGCTCCCTCATTATACCTAGCAGTGCTCCACACAGTGACAGAAAGAGGAGGAATGCTGCAATAATCTCATTGTCTGACCTTCTCCCTCATTATACCTAGCAGTGCTCCACACAGTGACTAGGAGGAAGAATGCTGCAATAATCTCATTGTCTGACCTGCTCCCTCATTATACCTAGCAGTGCTCCACACAGTGACTACGAGGAGGAATGCTGCAATAATCTCATTGTCTGACCTGCTCCCTCATTATACCTAGCAGTGCTCCACATAGTGACTACGAGGAGGAATGCTGCAATAATCTCATTGTCTGACCTGCTCCCTCATTATACCTAGCAGTGCTCCACACAGTGACTAGGAGGAAGAATGCTGCAATAATCTCATTGTCTGACCTGCTCCCTCATTATACCTAGCAGTGCTCCACACAGTGACTAGGAGGAGGAATGCTGCAATAATCTCATTGTCTGACCTTCTCCCTCATTATACCTAGCAGTGCTCCACACAGTGACTAGGAGGAGGAATGCTGCAATAATCTCATTGTCTGACCTGCTCCCTCATTATACCTAGCAGTGCTCCACACAGTGACTACGAGGAGGAATGCTGCAATAATCTCATTGTCTGACCTGCTCCCTCATTATACCTAGCAGTGCTCCACACAGTGACTACGAGGAGGAATGCTGCAATAATCTCATTGTCTGACCTGCTCCCTCATTATACCTAGCAGTGCTCCACACAGTGACAGAAAGAGGAGGAATGCTGCAATAATCTCATTGTCTGACCTTCTCCCTCATTATACCTAGCAGTGCTCCACACAGTGACTAGGAGGAAGAATGCTGCAATAATCTCATTGTCTGACCTGCTCCCTCATTATACCTAGCAGTGCTCCACACAGTGACTACGAGGAGGAATGCTGCAATAATCTCATTGTCTGACCTGCTCCCTCATTATACCTAGCAGTGCTCCACACAGTGACTAGGAGGAAGAATGCTGCAATAATCTCATTGTCTGACCTGCTCCCTCATTATACCTAGCAGTGCTCCACACAGTGACTAGGAGGAGGAATGCTGCAATAATCTCATTGTCTGACCTGCTCCCTCATTATACCTAGCAGTGCTCCACACAGTGACAGAAAGAGGAGGAATGCTGCAATAATCTCATTGTCTGACCTTCTCCCTCATTATACCTAGCAGTGCTCCACACAGTGACTACGAGGAGGAATGCTGCAATAATCTCATTGTCTGACCTTCTCCCTCATTATACCTAGCAGTGCTCCACACAGTGACTACGAGGAATGCTGCAATAATCTCATTGTCTGACCTTCTCCCTCATTATACCTAGCAGTGCTCCACACAGTGACTAGGAGGAGGAATGCTGCAATAATCTCATTGTCTGACCTTCTCCCTCATTATACCTAGCAGTGCTCCACACAGTGACTAGGAGGAGGAATGCTGCAATAATCTCATTGTCTGACCTTCTCCCTCATTATACCTAGCAGTGCTCCACACAGTGACTAGGAGGAGGAATGCTGCAATAATCTCATTGTCTGACCTTCTCCCTCATTATACCTAGCAGTGCTCCACACAGTGACTACGAGGAGGAATGCTGCAATAATCTCATTGTCTGACCTGCTCCCTCATTATACCTAGCAGTGCTCCACATAGTGACAGAAAGAGGAGGAATGCTGCAATAATCTCATTGTCTGACCTTCTCCCTCATTATACCTAGCAGTGCTCCACACAGTGACTACAAGGAGGAATGCTGCAATAATCTCATTGTCTGACCTGCTCCCTCATTATACCTAGCAGTGCTCCACATAGTGACAGAAAGAGGAGGAATGCTGCAATAATATCTGCCCGACATTTCATATAATTCAGTGTTTCCCAAATTCAGTCCTCAAGGCACCCTAAAAGCCCAGGTTTTAAGTATATCCATGCTTGAGCACTGGTGACTTAATTACTACGTTAATCAGTTTCATTTAATCATCTGAGCTCAAGCATAGATCTACTAAAAACCTGGACGGTTAGGGTTTGCTGAGGACAGAGATTGGGAAACCGTGATCTAATTATACTTAGCAGTGCTCCACACAGTGACCGAGATTAATACAGCATTCCTCCTCTTCCAGTCAGTGTGTGGAGCACTGCCAAGTATAATTAGAGGGAAGGCCAGACACAGATTAATACAACATTTTTCCTCTTCCAGCGTCTCACCTCCCCCCTCATTATACATAGCAGTGCTCCACACAGTGACTGCAAGAGGACGAATGCTGTAATAATCCAAGCGTCTCACCTCCCCCCTCATTATACATAGCAGTGCTACACACAGTGACTGCAAGAGGACGAATGCTGTAATAATCCAAGCGTCTCACCTCCCCCCTCATTATACATAGCAGTGCTCCACACAGTGACTGCAAGAGGACGAATGCTGTAATAATCCAAGCGTCTCACCTTCCCCCTCATTATACATAGCAGTGCTCCACACAGTGACTGCAAGAGGACGAATGCTGTAATAATCCAAGCGTCTCACCTCCCCCCTCATTATACATAGCAGTGCTCCACAGTGACAGCAAGAGGACGAATGCTGTAATAATCCAAGCGTCTCACCTCCCCCCCTCATTATACATAGCAGTGCTCCACAGTGACAGCAAGAGGACGAATGCTGTAATAATCCAAGCGTCTCACCTCCCCCCTCATTATACATAGCAGTGCTCCACACAGTGACTGCAAGAGGACGAATGCTGTAATAATCCAAGCGTCTCACCTCCCCCCTCATTATACATAGCAGTGCTCCACACAGTGGTATGCGAGGTGTGGGGAACACATGATTAGGCACCTACAAAAAGAATCCCAGCTGCTGGGGCTATTGTAAGGCAGCAGAATTATTAGCCACCAATAATAAAGCAGTCAATGTGGACGGGCATTTCTGTGCTGCTTCCAGCGTTGTGTAATGGTTGGAAAGGAGAGAGCCTGGCAAAGATGGACACAGCTAAGCCACCTGTCATTATAAAGATAAAAAAAAAATCTGTCAGGGAAATTCCATTTCTCGGCATTGCCGCAACGTGCCGAAGATGTGCAGAAAAACCTGCACCTACTATAATGGACAAATATGTACGCAGCGGAACATTGCGACCAATTGAATCGGCTCTTATGGAAATCATGTTCATGAATAATACAAAAATATACATAATGCTTCCTGAGTCTGTACTATTAGCTGGGAGTTCAGCAAGTGGAGAGTAAAATAAAATAAATGTTGTTATTAGGCGTATGGCGCAGGAGGAGTAGAATCCTAAAGAGCAGCCACAAACGACACCATCCAGAGACATTTCCTAAAGATTAGAGAAAAGCCAACGTTTAAACAGCTCCATTAACAGATTTACAGCTCATCTGACTGCTGGGGATGATCTGAAATTAGAGCTGTCCGACAGATTATACGCTATCAGCAATTCTATCTTGTTGCGCCTTTGGCTGCTCCCTATACTAAAATACAGGAGAATATTTTAAACCGCAGGGAGTACCTAACGCCACACACTAGCAGCTGCAGCTATAGAGCATGGTAATAATAATTCACGGTGGTCTGATGCTTCATAGGGAAGCAAGCATTGGAGGCTCTCATTGTACTTTACATCTCATGTTCCAAGGACTAGAATACTGCAGAACCTTACCCGCCGATATCTGGAGGTGGCGAAGGGGAACAGGATTCGACAGCTGGGGTGACTTCCTCGAATGGACCTTCATCCTGAGATATTGGGTGGTGTTCAAAGAACTTTGAGACAAACAGCAAACTGTGAGATAAAACAAAATGAAAAAAAAAAAAAAAAGGAGATAGAGACTTGCCTAATTTGTACAATAATTCAGGGTACTTCGTAGCATAGTAACACATCACTATCTACCAGCACTAGAAATCAAGATTACAAGATCTGCAAAGCTGTCTTATATCAAGATCCACAGAGACATTGGGCAGCATTCAATTAGTGGTGAAAACTGATTTTTAATCTTTTTTTTGCCATTTTCAAAAAAAATAAAAAAATAAAAACCTAGAGCAATATTTTTTCCAGGAAATTGCTGTTCCACATAAATTGGGGGTACATTAAAATGGGTGCAAGTATATTTTCATGTCGTAAAAATGGCGTTTAAAAACCGTTAAAAAACCACCTGCTGCGACGTTTAAAACATCCATGCCGCCCCCCGAAAAAAATCAGACCCGATAAGTTAAAACCATTCAACGATTTTTTTTTTCCACCCAAAATTTGCACTGCCGTTTTTTTTGTCAAAGTACGCAACTTACGATTGTCATTTGCTTGTTGCCATTTTCACCTGTTTCTTGGCAAAAGTTTTGCCTTTGTTTTGGCAAAAAACGTCCGTTTTCGCCACTAATTCAATAGGGCCATTTGAGTGGGTCAAGTATTGGTGGGCGTGGTTACATTCTGTTGGGTGTGAATTCAGTGGGGTGTGATTACGTCTCTTCTGCACTGAACACTCCCTCTAACCGCCCTTGACTAAAATACCATATTAGTCACGTGATTGCAGTTACACTCTATTACTTTCAATACAGGCATATTATACATTGAAAATGAGTGATGATGGCCTCACTTAACTGCTGCAGAGGTGGGGGGGGGTGTGACATTTATATTTAATTGGCATTTCAGTCTCAAATTTCAGGTAGACGTTACACTCCATCCAAAACTTCAAATGTAGTATTGGTTGAGGTTCATTAAACACTTCTTACCCTGCCTACTACCGCTGGCCGCTGTATTGCAGAACATCATGCAGGGAAAGCGGAAACTGCTCCTGCTGACCGGCAGCCTCCTTTCCCGGCACACGCTGTTGTTTGCTGGACAGTAGAGGCCACTGAGTAGCAGCGGTCTCCTCTCTCCAAGCATGATGTTCGCCTGCGATAGTGTATTGGTAAGCGGTGTTATGTGGGGAGGGCACGCTGATCCCCCCCTCCCACTGGAAATCACCTACAATTAGTATGCTTCAGAAGTGCCTGAGGATGATTGGACATAGGCCCTCATTCAGAGGCGCTCGCAACAAGCGAGCGCTCGTTCTGAATGAGGGCGGCCGCTTGTATTTTTAGTGCGGCCTCCTGGTCGCTAGCTAAGCTGTGGGTTACCAGCCACAGCTTTAGCGACTGACCAGGTTGATGGTCGCGATGGTCAAGACCATCGGGGCTTGCAACGAGACCCTAAGGCTGGGTCTCGGCAACTGCAAAGCCCCAGGGAGCTTCCTGCTCTGATCGAGCAGGAAGCTCCCCACTGACATCACTGCTGTCAGTGCGGCCGCCCAGAAAATAGCAGGCGTTCCTTAAGGAACGCCTCCGTTTGTGAAACCAACCCCCCCTACCACGCCTACAAAACGGGCCGAGCTGTCGATCAACAGACAGCCGGCCGTTTTGTAGTGAGCTCCGGAGAGAGAGAATTTCTCTCTCGCTCCGGGGCTTGCGCACGTGCAGTGCGGCCGCTGCGCGTGCGCAGGGCCTAAACATTGACCCGGTTGCGAGCGCTCAGCGCTTGCGACCCGGGTCTGAATGAGGACCATAATCTCCACTGTTGAAAAAATAAAAATGTTGTGGTTTACCCTCTGTAAATAAAATACTATGGTACCGGAATGCTTTACCTTTACGCTGGATGCATAAGAGTCAACTCAGGATGTACACCTTGGCAAAATAGTTTATTTTAAATACCGGCTTAATGGACAATAAATGATTTTGCAGCGTTACATCTTCTAACACAATAACCTGTACAGCTTTACTTTGAGAATTTAAAAAAACACAATTACTTTGAGCCCACACTGCCTGTCAAACGAGTAGTTTATTTTGCCATGGTGATAATAATCACTGTGGCTCCATGTGACTTAAACACTTAGTGGGGAGACAACCGGCCGCTGCGTTCTGCAGACGATGAATCGCCAAGCAGCCTGTCTGGGATGATGCCAGACCCTGGCTAATGTCGTCACAAACGCACCCATCCTGTGACATGGATTAGTGACAGAACGTTGCACGGAAGTATGATAAGGGCAGCCCCACATCCCGGTGTGGAAAATCCATCTTTGCCAGTGTAATGTACAGCGTAAAGTCTAGATGGCTTCCCACAGTGTGCAGAGACCTGGGTAAGCTGATCCTAATAAGGTTCTCCAGTGGGTACCATCACCCGATGGCAGATAATCTTTCTGTTTCTTCTGTTTTCAATAGTTAAAGACACTTGGATAGGAACACGAAGTAAATCATCACTTACTGGCAACAGCTCAGTTGCCAATCAGTGACTGCGCTACGGTGCTGTCTCGTTACAAGACGCAACAGGGCATCACTTTCACATTCCCTCACGCTAAAGCCTAGTACTTCTTCAAGAAAAGGGTCCCATGGATACTTACTCGAGTCGGTCATAATTAACGCACATGAGAGGCACCTCCGTGCTGCACCGCTGGTGGAATTTGTACCCGCAGGTCTGGCAGCGGAAACCCTGGAAAAGCAGCTTCCGGCAGAAGTCACAGAACGCCAGGGTGAAGAACGTTTTCCGTACCTGGGGACACAAACCAGGTGCAGTCATAAAACAGCCCTGGAGGAAACGGATGGCAAAAACAAATACCTACAGGAGGGAAACAATCAGGGTGAGACTGGAAGCAGCCAGGAGATGCTAAAGCAGAGTAGTCCACTTATGTTCTCTATAGACAGAGTATAGCAGCAGGTGGGAGTTCTGGCATAGCAGACTGGACAAGCTGAAGAGGACATAAACTGCGACACCACAGACCGGTATCATCCGTGTGTGTGTTAATACGCGTCACCACAGCCAACGTCTGTTTTAAGTGTTTTACATACTAGGAGATGCCTTATAAAGTTATATCGGCAGATATAAAAGTTCCTACAATTCTCCCCCATATAAACCCTTCTGTACATAGCATTACACAGGCTACAGAGCCTCAGGCGATTTTGGTCACTTTAGCTTTGAACATGACCGTTTTCTATTTGTACCAATTACAACCATTTTATTGGTGTTATTCAGTCACACTATATTGCTAGGGTAATCCTCGCCACCCTGGGATAGTGTTTCTCCAGGTCGTGTTCTAACGACAAAGAATATATTGTTTTTAAATTTTTTTTTAGGAATCATAATTTGCAGGGATGTAATATAGATATTGTTTTAAATAACACTTTTTTTTTTTCTTTTTCTTCTATTGTACCTACAAAGTTATGAGTTGTGAGAGGCACATTCTCCAAAACTTCCACGTGCAGTTCCTCCCCAGTCAGCCAGCTGATGTCTGTGTCCCAGCCGATTGGCTTCTTCTCCCTGTTGGGAGGACAGTAGGGGGTATTCGGTAACAATAATGATCAAATAGATAGTTACAGACTCCGTGGTCACACACCTCTCTTGCTGGAATACCTCCCGCTCTCTGGCTCTCACTGCTGTATTACGTGTCTCTACGTAACATGGCCCAAGGCAAGTACAGCAGTACCAGCTCTGCGCACCCGGGGGGGGTGACCTTAATAAAGAGGTGTGGCCTCACGGGGGATCACGATGAGATGCCGAGCTGCCAGCACTGTTGGGTGACACCCAGGTGCGGCCTGTGCCCCCCTCATGACGCCACTGGGATAGTATAGTCAGGAGCTGCCATGTCAGAGAAGAGGTGACTAGTCTAGGCACAAATTGGCAGCCAGCACCCAACCACCCTCACCAGACCTACTGGTAAGTAAACTCCTCTCCCAACCCAGCCCCCCTCGGGAGGCGCACAGTGCACACATTACCCGAACAACTGAGGGAGGACCCCAGGGCTTCCCGCCACCCATTCAAAAATGTGCCCTGCTCTTTTCACAGACACACATGCAACGCTGTACTTGTCCCATATGGTGCTGTATAATGCAACCGCAAATCCACACCCACTAAACCAAGCCAAATGCCAGGGTTTTACCATTACAGCTCTGCAACCCGAGGCTTCATTTACCCGGGCATGCACGGTATAGCACAAAATACTACATTACTAAGGATGGAAGTGTCTGGACAGTCGCATTAAACCCAGGTCTGAGACGCATCCAAAATGTTCTCCTAAAGACACTAAAACAAAATGTGCCCTCCTCATGGTCAGCACCCTGCCCCCCCAAAAATCCCAGAGTTAAACACTACAGCTGGGGGCTGGCAGGGAAATGGTCATCTCTGCGAAATATAGGTCTAACAGCGCAGGCATCTACACACCAACAGTCTATCTGCCAGGTAAGAGAATGAGGGTATAATGCCACAGGATTCTGCCCACAGTAAAAAAAAAAAAAAAAAAAAAAAAAAAAAATTAAAAATGCTGTATCGGTTAATCAGCTTCTGATAGAGTGATAGAGCGATTGGACTGTTCGCTCCAATGGGGCAGGATAATGGATAACTGGGGTAGAGATCCTCTGAAATGTTCTGCGGTTTGTATATTCAATAGCCTGTAACGTGCTGCGTTTGGTATATTAAATAGCTTGTTAATACAGACAAGTCTTACCCATCCTGGACCCTGTACACCGCACAGCATTCTGGGATAAGACCTCGCATCATCAGTGCTTTCTTAAGGCTGTCCCGTACAGTCACTCCACATCTGGCTGGTACCTAGGACAACAAAAACACGGGCATTACGCCATCAAATCAAACATAGGCACTGTGGAGAACCGAAAATCACCTGTTACTGTACTCGCATATCCCACACTTCTGGTGACTAGTATCACCAATTACAACATACTTGGTCTACTTGCAGAAAGAAAAATCAGTGGAGTGTTTGGGGGGTAACTAAACTCTTTCTAGATCAGCACCCATAGGCTACCAGCAGAACTATGATCAGTTTCCCCAAAGGGAACTTTATGAAGTGTCATTGCTTTGGTACAGTGGCTGTTCTTGCAGTCAGCTCATTGGCATGCAACTACCCAAAAGGCCTTACAGGCACTAAAAAGATTTAAGATTACAAACCCCCCCACCCACCAGCAAGGTCTTCCACTGACGGTTTAGGAGTACTCACCACTGTGCGCTGTTTGTTAGGTAGAAAGACTCTAACAATAGGTTTCTGAGGAGATTTGGGGTTGATTCGGGAGAGATCGGAGGGGTTCTGGAGGACAGACAAGGACGTAGGCGCTAAAGACAGAGTAGAGGGGACTGATGATAGAGTCATTTCTGAGGATAGTGAAGACGATTCTGTTCCATTCCCCATAGACTCCAGTAGCTGCTGCTCCCTCTGCTGGAGGGCGTCTAGTTTACTTGTGTACTCTTCATAAGCCTGTGGTAAAACAGAAAAAAAAAAAATACAAAGTAATGCCATAAGCCATGAATCTAAACTAGTATTCTGTGTATAAACAGGTCATCGAACAACCACAAATTATAATCCAGCCATCGCTGCCGAGTGACACAAAATTATATCCCAGTAAAAACGGTGACCTATTCCAGTGGCTTCAATATTACAGTGTTATGGTTTGGGGGCCTGGGCATATTTTTAACTCTGTACTTCCTCATAGTTGTGCTACTACTTATACAGCATGGCTCTGTAAAACGACAGTCGTCAGAAGACCTTTAGAAAAAAGAAAAAAGGACGCGGAAATCGAAAAAAAAAATTGTAATGTAGAGGAAAACTCTCTTTCCTCACATCCTAAAAATGTATATAGATAGCTGGATAGACAGACAAGTACATAAGAATCTATACAACCACACAACTCAGGCCCAAGGTCCTACAGAATTAAAGTGAGCTGTTTTTGGTCTTGGCGTCCGATGCATTCAAACAGTGGAAACTCAGGGCTGCCTATACAGTTTGAGATATCTGTGGCCCTCAATCCAATGTGGACAATATGTGAAATACAGTCCAACTACAATGCAAATGCCGCAGGAGGGGTCTGAAATAGGATCGCAGGATTGCACTCTTTCCTACAGAGTCCCTAGACGCTGCTTTGGATCACTATCGCGACTGCCGCTGCCCACAGCCAGGCTGCGCAAGCCGAAGCTTACCCAGCCTGGCCGACAGAAGCCCTCTGCCAGGACCAGGCACAGTCTGTGTCCGAAGCCGCAGACCGCGGGCTTGACACGCCTACAAAAACGTTTTTGTGCAACAGTCTCGGTCGCCACCTCTCAAATGCCACATACCAATCGTGCTGTGGGGGTAAGGGAGGACTGCGAACGAGGACGGGTCCCGGGTATGTGCAGACCCCCAAACACTGGATATGTGTGTAAAGCGTCGCGTTTACACATCCGAAATAGGCACATAGTAATTTACTCAGCAGATAGGAGTTGCGGTGTGTTATTCTATACAAGTGTTTTATGACACTGTTGTAGTTGTGTGTGGTTTTTGGAGTAAATTGCCATCACTAGTTCTAACCGTGGAAATTTCTATTCTAGATTACCCACATACTGTATGCGTCTTTCTGCATCATATATTTTGTGTGCTTGTGTGCCGTTTATATATTAGGGCCTTACAATTGTAATGCATATTTAATAAAAGTTATATCTTCACCTCTTTATATAGAACATTCCCAAAAGTGCCCTCAACCCCATTGCGTACTATCCCCGTTCTCCTTGCATCTCGAGATAAGGATGTAGTAAAACAGAAGCCAAATCCCATTTCAGCCTGGAACAGACAACTGCTCTACTTGTCAGCTTTGTGAATTACCACACAAATTATCTGCTGAAATAGGTTACTGTAAAACTGCTCGAAATTAGGCTGCAATCCCCACGCCGGCTGAGATAAGAGAGTAACGCAGGCAATTCGGCGGACGTGACAAGTCCATTATTTAGTAATATCTCCCCTCTTCTCCGGGAAACAAAAACCATTTTGTAAGCACGCTGCCCTTAGCCATCAAGTAACTTTGTGGTTTGTGACTCAACACTAGCTTAAAAAATGGGGCAATATCTTGCTTCCGTGTGTGTGCACGCTTTCTACACAACAGTCACCCTAACCCATCTCCTAGAAGTGCAGCAAGCCAATCCACTAAGGAGGAGGTGGACAGCTACAATAAAACAAACAGGGGCAGACAAATGAGCTGTCCATGGAGATGGGAACATTGAAAAAGGATCGCGGCATGTTTGGAGAGCTCATCGCTCTGTTTATGAAGAGTGTCTGCTTCAGTTTACACAACACGGAGGGAGAGACCAGAGGACGTTTAAATACTGGATGGAGGACAGCAATTTGGATTAGCTGTAGGGTAAACACAGGGACGTTTTGGGAAAAACAAAAACTGTTTTCCAATCAAAATCTTGGCAAAACGAGACTTGGTCACTGCACCTATATTTAAATGGAAGCATTTTTTTATCTTTTTTTTTTTTTTCATTAAAAAAAAAAATGACATAACTTCAAACTAAGGAAAAAGTCAATATAGTTAGTCATAAGATAGCTAAAGTGTCCCGGTGGCTGCCAGGTGGCTGTTCTGCTGGGCGTCTGACACTACAAATGCAATGCCCATAGCAGGGTAGAGAGTGTTACTTTCATGGTCTTTTCCTTAGACTATAGAATAAACAGTCCCCTTTGTAAAATGACCTTAAGGCTATATTAATACCCCTCTCTCAGAGCAAACAGGGACACAGACAAACCCCTTTATAAGAGGCACTATGTAAAGAACAAGAGACAGTGGGGGTCATTCAGACCCGGTCGCAAGCGCTGAGCGCTCGCAACCGGGTTGATGTTTCCCCACTGGACATGCGCACGTCGGAGCCGGCTCTGACGTGCACATGCGCGAGACCCGGCTAGCGATGGGCGCTCGGTCGCTACGGGTCTCGCACCAAAGGGGGTGAGCTGTCGATGGTGTGTGACCGCTCGCCCCGTTTGGGAGGCGGGCAGGGGGCGTGGCCGGCCAAACGGAAGCGTTCCCAACGGAACGCTTGCCGTTTGGGGGCGGCCCCACTAACATCATCAATGTAGTCAGTGGGGAGCTTACTGCTTGATCAGAGCAGGAAGCTCCATGGGGCTTGCGGTTGACGAGACCCAACCTTAGGGTCTCGTCGCAAGCCCCGATGGTCTTGACCATTGCGACTATCACCCTGGTCGATCGCAAGAGCTGTGGGTGGTAACCCACAGCATAGCAATCGACCAGGAGGCGGCACTTAAAAAAGTAAGTGGCCGCCCTCATTCAGAGAGATCGCTTGCAGCAAGCGATCGACTCTGAATGAGGTCCATATAAAACATTAAGCTTCCAGCAAAGGACATCCCCCACTTGTATGCAGATTGTAGCATAAAGGGTTATATACACTCCTGCAGGATAAACTCAAAGTTACCTCCACGTATATTGAGGGGGGGTTGTGCTCGCCTCCAAATTTGTCCAGGAGGGCTTCAATGTGCTCTTGTGTTAACTTAATCATCTGCTTGATGTTCCAGATCTGAAAAATAAAAAACAGCCAGTCAGTGTAACACCCAGTATAACATGTAAACAGGACACATTGCATCGGTAATCTGCAGGAACCAGCGATCGAGCACGCGTGCGGCTGTATAGCGGCTTCTATCAGTCACCTGAAAGGTCTGCATAGTTTAGCGAGTTATACTCCTCGCTAACGTAATCCGCTCACGCCCCAAGGTCTGCCAAACTTACAACTCAGCTGCCACATTCTTAATGCCAGTGCGCGTTTCAGGACAGCTAGGACTTTTTGGTACCATAAACTAGTTATACATTTTCTCACTCCCATATAGTACCCAGGAAAGACTGAAAGTCAGGGAAATTGTAGAAAGGGGGAGGGTTATATATTGTACCCGGGAATGAATGAAAGTCAGGGAAATTGGAGACAGGGGGGGGGGTTCTATATTGTACCCAGGAATGAATGAAAGTCAGGGAAATTGGAGAAGGTTTCTATATTGTCACAACAATAAACTGTTTACAGGTAGTGTATATATGTATGCCTTGAGGTTTTAACCACTTAGGTTGGATAATAAATATTTCTTCAACTTGTTTTTTTCTCTTAATATCGCTATCATTTGATTAATACACCAGAGTTAATACAGATAGATATAGATTTGTTTGGAGCAGAAGGATGAGAATGGTTGAGAACCTGCTTCAGATCATGTAACGGTAGCCCAGGTGGCAGTGTGCGCCACTGTTGTGTAAGCCCTATAGAAAGAAATCTCTAGCGGCTCTGGCAGAGAAGCTCCACAACTGGAGTCGCTGTGCAGTATGTGAGGATTATTTTGGAGATCTGCAACCTAAAAATATGAGACATGGTAAGAACTTACCCTTGTTATCTCTATTTCTACGAAGTCCATAGGGTTCCACAGGATACCTTGGGGTATGGTTGTGACGTCAGTCATCGGGCACCATAGAGTTAAGCTTTCAGCCTCCCAGGATGCACTAGGGTCCCCCTCCTATACCCCACCCCCGAGCCAAGGCACCTCAGTTACGTACCAAGCCATAGGCCGGAGGAGGAGAAGGAAGAGAGAGAAAAAAGATCTGGACACATACAAGAATCACATTCTCACCAGAGGGAGACGGAAAAACCGGTGACCAGAGCAAAGCTCATCTGCAGCACAGGTGCGACAGGGCGGGAGTCCTGTGGAACCCTATGGACTTCGTAGAAATAGAGATAACAAGGGTAAGTTCTTACCATATCTCATATTTTCTACTTCAGGGTCCATAGGGTATCCACAGAATACCTTGGGGATGTCCCAAAGCAGTATCCTTTAAGGGTGGGGACGCTCCTGTGCAGAAAGGAGAATCCGCCGCCCGAAGGAAGCATCCTGAGAGGCGAAGGTGTCAAACCTGTAATACCTCATGAAGGTATGGACAGAGGACCACGTAGCCGCCTTGCAGATCTGGACTGCAGAGGCACCACGTGGAGCTGCCCACGAAGGACCCACAGACCTAGTGGAATGAGCCTTCACAGAAGGAGGAACCGGCAGGCCTTCATGAAGATAAGCTTCAGAAATAGCCATACGGATCCAGGCTGCCAAAGTTTGCTTTGAAGCAGGCCAACCCTTTTTACGGAAGCCATAGAGGACAAACAAGGCGTCAGACTTCCTAAACGAAGAAGTGCGGTCAACATAAGTCCTTAAGGCCCGCACGACATCCAAAGAGGCCTCACTCACTGACAGACCAGGTGAGTTAAAGGCCGGAACAACGATTTCCTCGTTAACATGAAACTGGGAAACAACTTTGGGAAGAAACTCGGGCCGAGTGCGGAGCACTGCCCTGTTCCCATGAAAAACCAAGAAAGGGGGTTTACAAGAAAGAGCCCCTAAATCAGAAACACGTCTGGCCGAAGCAATAGCCAGAAGGAAAACAGTCTTAGCGGTTAGCCATTTAAGATCCACTGAGCCCAGTGGTTCAAACGGCGGTCCCTGGAGAGCCCTCAGGACCACAGCCAAATCCCAAGGAGCCACAGTTGGAACAAAGGCCGGCTGAATGCGGAGAACACCTTGCATAAAGGTGCGCACATCCGGGATTGTAGCAATCCTACGGTGAAACCAGACAGACAGGGACGAAACCTGTACCTTCAAAGAAGCAAGGCGAAGCCCATGATCTAGTCCCGCTTGTAGGAAGGCGAGTATCCGAGACAGACGAAATTCCCGCGGTGCATAACCTCTCGGTCGACACCACTGGAAGAACGTATGCCACACGCGATGGTATATCCTCGCGGAAGACGGCTTCCGAGCTCGTAACATGGTACGCACCACAGAGCTGGAAAACCCCCTGGACCTCAGCATGGCTGTCTCAACAGCCACGCCGTCAAAGACAGCCAGGTCAGGTCCGGGTGAAGACAAGGACCCTGTGACAGCAGGTCCGGTCGTAGCGGCAACCGCAGAGGACTGTCCACGGACAGACCCTGAAGGTCTGAGAACCAGTGCCGTCTGGGCCACACGGGAGCTAATAGGAGCGTCCCTCCTTCCTGTTTGAATTTCCGGATTACCCGTGGAAGAAGGGAGACCGGAGGGAACAGGTATGCGAACCGGAACGTCCACCGGACGGACAGAGCATCCACCAGAGATGCCCCTTCGTCTCTTGTGCGAGACCCGTACACCGGCAACTTGTTGTTGTGCCGGGACGCCATGAGGTCGATCTCTGGAAGACCCCATCTGTCCACCAGCAGTTGAAAAATGTCCGGGTGCAGGGACCATTCCCCCGGATGAACGTCCTGGCAACTTAGAAAGTCCGCCTCCCAATTTAGCACTCCCGGGATGAAGACCGCTGATATGGCCGGAAGATTGCGCTCTGCCCATACCAGGATCCGAGAGACCTCCACGAGAGCCGCCCGACTTCGGGTTCCTCCTTGTCTGTTTATGTAGGCCACGGTGGTAGCGTTGTCCGACTGGACCTGTACCGGACGACCCTGGAGAACCCGATGTGCCTGCTGGAGAGCATTGCAGACCGTACGGAGTTCCAAGATATTGATTGGAAGCTCCGCTTCAGTCGGCGTCCACCTGTCCTGGAACAAGTGTGGACCCGAAACTGCTCCCCAGCCCCGAAGACTGGCGTCCGTTGTCAACAGGACCCAATTTGGAACCCAGAACGGACGTCCCTTGCTGAGATGGGTCGTCTGTAACCACCAGGCAAGGGACAGGCGAACCTCCAGGGTGAGCACAATCGTCTGAGACTTCAGAGACTGAGGCAGCCCGTTCCACTTGGACAGGATCAGGTGCTGCAGAGGTCTGGAGTGAAACTGGGCATATTCCACGATGTCGAACACCGACACCATGGAGCCCAGTAACCTCATCGCCGAGTGTAGAGACACCCGGCGGCTGTGCAGACAACTGCGCACCCTCGACTGTAAAGCAGAGATCTTTTCCCCCGTCACGAAGATCCTTTGGTGTTCCGAGTCCAATAAGGCTCCGAGGTGCAGAATCCGCCGAGATGGGATTAGAGTGGACTTCTGCCAGTTGATTAGCCAGCCGTGCCGTTGCAGTAGCGCAATGGTCAGGTCCAAGTGGCGTAGAAGGAGCTCTGGAGATCCTGCCACCAATAAAAGGTTGTCCAAGTACGGTAACATGCGGACTCCCTGCAGCCGCAGAGAAGCCGCCATGACCGCCATCACCTTGGTGAACACACGTGGTGCTGTCGCCAGGCCAAAAGGTAACGCCCAAAACTGGAAGTGGTCGCTGCGGATTGCAAACCTGAGGAACTGTTGATGGCGCAAAAGAATAGGGACATGCAGGTAAGCGTCCTGTATGTCCAATGACACCATGTAGTCCCCAGGTTCCAGCGCCAGAATGATGGACCGTAGGGTCTCCATCCGAAACTTCGGAACCCGCAAAGACTTGCTGAGAGCCTTGAGGTTGAGAATCGGACGATACGACCCATTGGGTTTCTGTACCAAAAAAAGATTTGAATAGAAACCCTGGCCCCTCTGGGAGAATGGAACAGGCACTATAACTCCAGCCTGGAGCATAGTGTGCAATACCTTCCGCAGCTCCGTAGCCTTGTTCCGGTCTGATGGTAGACCCGTGGTGAAGAATCGAGCCGGAGGTCTGTGCCGGAAAGAGAGGGCGTACCCGTGGGAGACCACCTCGAGAACCCAAGTGTCTGTCGTAGTGACCGACCAACACTGGGCGAACTGCAGCAGGCGGCCTCCCACTTTGGGATCCCCCAAAGGGAGGCCCGGACCGTCAGGCCGCAGGCTTGTCATCTGGCTTAGGGGCCGGACGTCTGGTACTCCATGCCTGCTTCCGGGGCTTGGCCGATTTCTTTAGGGCCAGCCTGTCGAGGAAAAGACTGTGGTTTGGGCCTGCCCTGGGCCCTATAAGACCGAAAGGACGATGGTCCAGAACCAGAAGGAGCAGCGGCCGACGGGAGACAAGCCGATATGGCTGCCGCCAGCGTGGCCACAATCTTGTCCAGATCCGGACCGAAGAGAACTTCTCCGGTAAATGGCGACGCCTCCAAACCCTTTTTGGAATCTGCGTCCGCCTTCCAGGATCGCAGCCACAAGGTGCGACGAGCAGCCACCGTTGCTGAAGAAATTCTAGACACCAGAGTACTAATGTCTAAGGCCGCCTCGTTGATATAAGTGGCCAAATCACGGAGATTACCAATCAACTCCGCCTGTTCTGCCGGACAGTCGGAATCAAAAGACGCCTCTAATTAATCCGCCCAGCGCTCCATCGCTCTGGCAACCCAGCAAATGGCCATAGCCGGCTGTGCTGCCCCCCCCCCGCAAAGGAATAAGCGGACTTCAGGCAGATCTCCACCTTGCGGTCCGTAGCATCCTTAAGGGAGGACATGGATGGCATCGGCAATGTTGCACTACGGATAAGACGGGTCACGTGAGAATCCACCTGTGGAGGGGATTCCCACTTTGCAAAATAATTATCCGCGAACGGATAAGCCACTGCCAGGCGCCTCTGCGGCTGGTATCTTTTGCCAGGCTGTTTCCACGCCTCCTCTAAAATGGTCCACTAACTGACCCGAAAGAGGAAAGACTGTGGCATCGCCCTTCACATTTTTAAAAAAAGGCATACTTTGATTTTGCCGCTGGGGGAACTTCGTCCTCAATCACCTTGGACTTAGCGTCAGCGTCCTTAGTATGGAGAGGTTCCTGGTCGTAAGGATCCAGAATCTCCCCATTATCAGACGTCCCCTCGTCATCCTCATAAGGAGCCGACAGAGACGCCACCGGCCGTATCACAGACTCCCCTTGCAACACATCCGACAAGTGCTGTACCGAACTAGTCAGGGAGTTAACCCATACCGGCTCCTGAGAAACCGGGAGCGAGGAAATAGGGAGACTGTGGAGTACCACCAATTGTCGTGGGAAACACTGCATGGGTGACGACACCACTGACTGCTGGGACAAACCCATCTGCGTAAACGCGGGCTGCGGAGCTAACTGGCCCACTAAGGTTGTAAGCGCCTGAGCAAAAAAAGCCCAGGGCGGCTCCTGTACCGGTGCTGTAACCATAATAGGCCGCGCCATAGACAAACACAGCCGGCAGAGGCCCTCCGCACTACCCTCACGGTACTTTACACGTAGCACACTGTAGTCGGAGAGGAAAATCACTTCCAGACATGATGGCACCAAGTATGTGACCCCTCTCACCAATTATATATTAAATAGGCGAGAGATCACCCTGCAGCACCGCACAGCAAGTTAGAAGAAAAGTTACAGGCAGCAGCGCTAGCACAGTCACATACAATACAAAGAAAAATCAATTCCTGCACTAACAGCGCTGATCACTCAACTACGCAGACACAGGGCCTGGTAGGACACAGCGCAGCATACACAGACCTGACCCAAATCGGAGGAGAGGTATGCGGGGGGACCCAGACCACGATGCTTCCGTCCAGCGCTTCCAGCAGCGTTCACCATGCGTTGGAAAGATGGCCGCCGAGGAGCAGAGAGGAGGCTGGCCTGGGGGAGGAGCGCTGCCACAGGACCAGTCGGCAGTGTGCAGAGAGGGCTGTGTGCAGCGGGGGAGGCGCCGGCTGTGAGACAGGGAAGGCGCGCTCCCCTGGCATGCATTTAACCCCCAGGACCCCGCAGCGCTACCGCTCTGCTGCGGTCCGCTGTCCCAGGGGGTAGTGGAAGCGCAGGTTCAATACCTGGCTCCACGCTGCAGCCAGTCCCCAGGGAGCCCCCTGCCTGGGGACTCTGGACCATGTGACAGCGGGGACCCACCGCGGGACCCCGCTGCTTACCTGCTGTCTCCCTTGAATCCGGCCATGTTCCGGAACATCTGGGGTCACCGCTAGCTGTGACCCCAGATGCTCACCAGCATCCCCGGATCGGTACCGGCGTTCTGGTACCGGCGGGGGTGTAGGGAAGACAGCATGGACGTCAGGACTGACTGTCCATGCTGTTCATCCAGATGTGCAGCCACAGCTGCATGAAGAAAAAGCTTCAGGGGCTCTTCTAGCCCCCACTCCAACAGGTGCACCCGACTCCGGCCTTGGCTCGGGGGCTGGGTATAGGAGGGGGACCCTAGTGCATCCTGGGAGGCTGAAAGCTTAACTCTATGGTGCCCGATGACTGACGTCACACCTATACCCCAAGGTATCCTGTGGATACCCTATGGACCCTGAAGTAGAAAGTTGCGCACAGCTCCCTAAAGAATTGGGAAAATAAAGTGCAAAAGGACCATTGTATAACGAAAGACATACATGTTTGGCAGCGTAGAATAATTGGGGGGGGGGGGGGGGTGAAAGCCACTTACTCAGAGGATGCTTTGCTAAATTTACTCAGGATAGGGTTTGGGATAAGGTAGGAGCCATGTCAGGGGTACAGCCAGTTTTTCGATAGGTTGGTTAGTTTGCCCAAAAATGTACCCTGCATGTACGGACGACCATAGATATCGTTATAGTTCAGTGGAAGCGCGCATCGTTGGTTGTTCAATGTATACTCAAGGCACGATACGAACGATATATCGCTGAACGATATTCATATATATCGTTCAGTGTGTACGCACATTAAGCGGTGTGACATTCTGGGGGAGATTCAATTCAGCGCGATGTGAATAGTGTCAGGAAGGAGTTCCCGAAGCTATTCAATAGTTCCCATCACTTAGGGGCTGATTCAGACTCACTCGCAAGTGCTATGTGCTCGCAAGCGGGTCGATGTTTGCCCCCTGCACATGCGCCGCCTCCGGCATGCGCGAGACCCAGCCAGCGACTGGCGCTCCGTTGCTACGGGTTTCGCACCAAAACGGGGCGGCTGTTGATTGTGTTTGACAGCTCGCCCCATTTTGGAGGCAAGCAGGGGGGGTGGCTACACAAACGGAGGAACGCCTGCCATTTGTGGGAGGCACCATAGATATCACTCGTGATGTCAGTGGTGAGCTTCCTGCTCTATTTAGAGCAGGAAGCTCACTGGGGCTTGCGGGAACGAGACCCTACCGCAAGGGTCTCGTCGCAAGCCCCGATGGACGCGACAATCACCTTAGCGAGCGACCAGGAGGCTGGCTCCATTTAAAAAAAAGCGCTCTGAATCAGGGCCTCAGTCAGGAGATGCAGGTTACCGCGTCTTAAAGCCGGGTGTTAAGTCCAAGTAACTAGCATTCTGCTGGCTGCAATGCGTTTAGCGCCGCGCTAAGCCAGAGAAAAACCATCAGGAGGGTGCGAGCAGAAATCCTCTAGGTTACACTTAACAGTGCAATCAATTGACTAGCTCTGGGAACTATTCACATCACGCTGACCTGAATCGCCCCAAGCCGGTAAAGCAATTCACTCACATTGGTATGCTGTTGGCTTGTATGCACCTAAAGTAGAAAATCCATCAATAATAATATTTTATTATATCTGCAGTTAAAAAAATAGAAAAAAAAAAACCTTAAGAGCACAGTTACAAACACAAATTGTGCAACTTGATGATCCCATTTCACCAGCCACCACTTCTGTAGCACCATGTAGCAAAAAATCCTAACAAAAGATAGCAACATCGTCAAGCATTGCACCAAACCACTTGGGCGCTTCTCGGCGCTATCCAGCTCTCAACTAATGAGTTTCCTTTCTGTTCTGCTATAGTGTTCTCCCCAGGCGGTTTTCTGCGGGCTCATCGCCCGGCACAAACAGCTTGCCGTCTGGCACTTTCCCCCGCCGACCCCCGCTGTGGAATGCTGGCCTCTGAAGTGACCGGAGGCTAAAGAAGCCTCAGATCGCTTCAGAGGCCAGCGTTCCCAGTGAAGCACTGCGCGGGTGACGTCATGATGTCACCCGCGACGTGAGGAGCCTGAACCGCGCGCCTGCTGGATCTAGTTAGATCCAGTCAGCGCGAGGCAGTGATAAGCAGCCAGCAAGTAAAGGCAAGTGCTGGGCTGGGACCAGGACCAGTCTGGGGGCACTGCATAAGGGACCATCCTGGGGGCACTGCATAAGGGACACTTTAAGCCTGGGGCACTGCATAAAGGGCAAAGCTAAACTACAGGGGGCAATGCATAAAGGGGAAAACTACAGGGGGCACTGCATAATGGACACTTTTGACAGAGCCAGTGGGGGAGCAGCCTGAGACCTGTCGGGCTGGATTGGTAATGGGAGATGACCTTTGCCCGGCACGCACATAATTGCGAAGGCCCCCACCCGGCTACTTTTGGTTGCCACCCGGCTGGAACAAATTTCTGAGGAGAACACGGCTATTTTGCAAATATCCTGACACCTTTAAATAAAAGGGTACATTGTGCACGCAATAGCCTTTACAAGCCTATGGCAGTAGGTCACCGCAATCTGATTAGATCTGTACAATATGGGTAGACAGAGCTGTAATGTATGTGGACTGAAAAAGAAAATAAAAAAGATCTATTATGGGGACTACTGGGTACACACCTAAAAGATATATCTGCAGACGATGGTTGTTCTTGCACACAGAACTGCCATCTGGCCTGGGGTCCGGCTGGTCGGGGGTTACGTCTCGACCCCCTCCCCGGTGGCCTCTACAGCAAGTGTACAGGCAGTCGGGCAGACCGCCCGTTCACATTGCCCGATGCCCCACTATATCGGTTGATTTATTGGGCATCGGCTGTGCAACAGAGCCGACACAATATGCCTTTGAACGACGTTGCAGTGATGGTGAAATACGCGCTACAGTAAAAGGTGGGATTCATTTTTAAAAAATGAGCGTGTCCCGCAGGATGCGCTCTGTGCATGCCGCAGCAGCCAGCCTAGTAACTTCCCCAGCGTCTCCCATCCAATCAGTGCGGGTGGCAGCGTCTCCTCGTCCCTCCCCATCCAATCCGCTCGGGCAGCAGCGTGTGCTTCTCCAATGAAGAGTAAAATGTGTCCCCAGCTCGCTGCCCGCTATCTACAGTAGGACGGATAGCACACTGAGTGCCAGCTTCTGCAGCCAGCCGGGTACCGGTGGGGGAGCCGGCCCGGGTCCTATAGGATGCAGTGACAGCACAGCTGCTGCCTTGCTTTGAAAGTGCACACATTGCTGTGCTGGAAACAGGCTCTGGGATTACTTCTCCAATCCCGGCAATTTAGAGAGATAGGGGGGTGGGGCTCCTCCCACAAGCGGCATCTCTGTAATGTTGCATTATGATCGTGATCGTGTCGCGGTCCTCTAGGTTGTTTTTTTTTACCTTTCCATTCAGAATTATTTTTTTCAGTTATGGTCAGAGCTCTGTAAACCCCCCTCCATGCACCATCATGTCAGGGCCCTACACCCTTCACCCCATCATGTCAGCACTGCTCTCGTGTCCCTCCACCATAATGTCATCACTGCCCCCCGTGCCCCTCCACCATAATGTCATCACTGCCCCCCGTGCCCCTCCACCATAATGTCATCACTGCCCCCCGTGCCCCTCCACCATAATGTCATCACTGCCCCCCGTGCCCCGCCATCATAATGTCATCACTGCCCCGTGCCCCGCCACCATAATGTCATCACTGCCCCCCGTGTCCCGCCACCATAATGTCATCACTGCCCCATGGGACTCTGCTGTGCAGTGCCAGGGTTTGCTGGAACACATTTGAGCAGTGCTGCCAGTGTGTGGTGGAACCCTTCGGTGCAATGCCAATCCCCAGCACTGCCTGGCCCTAGCCCCTCCTTGCCCCAAGCACTGTCGCAACTGCTTTCTGCACTTACCCCCTCCCTACCCTTAGCACTGCCTGCCCTTAATTCCCTCTACCCCAACTTCTCATTGCCTTTACCCCCTTAGCTCTACCCCAAATGCTGCTTGCCCTTAACCCCTTTTACCCCAACTGCTACCTGTCCTCACCCCAATAATGTGATAAGACCCAGAAACCATAAAGTAGGACCCCAATTTTTTAAAGTGAGGGGTCCCCGGGACCCACAATTTTTTTCGTTCAGTGCGATCACTGCATTGTTCACAGAAATATCGCTGGTACACACTATGGCCAGTATTCAATTAGTTTTGCACCCGCGATACTTTTTCGCATGCCAGACTGCCTATATCGCATATTTTAGCTGCGGAAACTTATCGTGCGCGCCCCCGCTATTCGCCGTATTCAATTCCAAAACACGTGTAGACGCAATCCGGCGAATGCAAACCAGGCGAAAAGTGCTGTCAGAATTAGGTAAATCAGCCCGACACCCCCTAAAAGATGCACTAACATTGATCCCCAATGTACATGCTCCCGAATAGCCCTAAAAAAAGATATTTGGAGTACTTAAGGTGTATCAATTTCTTCTAATTAGCATCTTTGCTCTAGTGATGAAGAATAGCATTAAGCAGTTTTTTTGGGTTTAAATAAGTAGTCCTGTCAAATTTAGGGCACTTGAAAATGGGTGCAAGCATGGTTTAAAGTCGCTAAAGTAACGTTTAAAAAACGTGTAAAAAATGCACCTGCAGCAAGCATCTGCAATCCAAAAAACACCTCACCCCTACTTGCAGACCCCCCAAAAGTCTATTTAGCTAGTTTTAAAATTTGTACCCCCACTTTGCACTTTTTTGCCCCCTTTTTCTAAGTAATTTTTTGGGGTGTTCCTCTATTTTTTTTTTACGCATTTATCCTTTGGGGGGCTGTCCCAAGGGTGCAGAGTGGTTTTCCCACCTTTTCTACCCAAAAATAGTAATTTTGCGCTTTTTTTCGACACCTATTCATAGGTCAATCTTTTTCGCCTATTACTTTGCATTGCGTTTTCGCATACGCGAAAAGAGTTTGCAATTGAATACGGAGATAAGCTTCCGCCTGGCGAAAAGTCGCAATTGACGAAAACTTTTTTGCGGATTCAGACTTTTTGCGGCTAATTGAATACGGCCCTATATATCGGCCGTTCAATTGATTGGCCAATATATCTGCCAGTGTGTACCCAGCATTATAGTGGGCTCAGGCCAAATGCCCCTTTATGGAAAAAACAAAAAACAACCACCTTATAAAACAATATCAGCGATAGAATCCCCAATAGAAAACACACTATAAGGCTAGCGGGCAGACTATTTGTACAGATGCTCGCTTGGCTGTGCGTATAAACACGAGTACCCTTGATCTTTGTTTTGCATGACAGGAATGAAGTTTTTACAAAGGCCAATATAAATACAAGCTAAAGCCAAAAGGGACATCTTTGTAATGTTTAGATCTGCAGAGGAGGGAGGAGAGTGATAACCGTTTTATCTGATGCATCTCCCAGAGCCCAACTACCCAAACGTATACCACGCTGCCTGCTTCTATACAAGAGCGCTTGCAAAAAGTTTAGCAAATAAAATAATGCATCTTCCCATCACAGGATAGTAGCGTGTACCCCGGGCACCATATACTAGACCAGGGGTTCCCAACCACAGTCCTCAAGGCACACTAAAGCTGGCCACACATCTAAAGATTATCTGTCCAACCAGCCAACTAGTTGATTGGTTGGAATGAAAATCTGGTAAGGTATGACAGCAAATGACAATCAGCAATTTGCTCCCAAACGCCGGAAAATGGACCAAAACTGTTGTTTGAACAAATTGTTTAGATCAAACATTTAAAAAACTTGTCTGACCGACCATTTTCATCTGTTTTCTGGCATTTAGGAGCAAATTGCTGATCATCAGTTACTCCCATACCTTACCAGATTTTCATTCCAACCAACTAGTTGGCTGGTTGGATGCAAGTTGGTCTAGTGTGTGGCCAGCTTTAGTGTGCCTTGAGGACCGAGGTTGGGAATCACTGTACTAGACAGACAATGCTGGTATAATGCAGATTGCTCCACTTCAGTTTGGGTTAAATGTGTTGTTACAGAGAAAGACGAAAAATAAAAAAAAAGTGGCACAGGAAATCGGATATAGGATTGTTGGAAGTTAGCGCAAGAATATTCTGCAGAGCTTTACAATAAAAAGGTACAAAACACAGTAGTAGAACAAGACTGGGTATTAACAAAAAGATAGCGGCTCTGAGTGGCCAAATCACAATCATTGGTAAATTTCAAATCATATCTGCACGTCCAAGCAGAGGAAAAAACTGGGTGAGGGCATGTTCATGTAGATGTGGGTAAGCAAAAAGCCACCTGCTTGTAGGCTTAACATTCGCACCTGGTATAGGTTAGCTGCAAGGCTGCAGTAATGACTTGCACCAGACACAAGCTGTTGTAATCCCATCTGCGTACAAAACTGCGTGTGCACGTGCGACTATACAAAATTTTTCTGTGCAGGATCTATTTCGACTTTTCTTCAGCCCAATAAAGAACAGGCGACAGCACACTCATGATGTAATAGCGCAGGATCCGGATTCCTGACATTTTATTTCAGTCTGATCAGACCGACCAGATAAACTAGTTCACTTCTGCAGGACTCCAAGGAGAACTTGTTTGCCGGCTCCGCAGACTTGCAGATGACACACAGATAGCAGCGTCTACACGAAAGCTTTAGAGTTGGACCACCAAAACGAGAGGCAGGGAGCGATCTGCTTTATGCTTGGGATGTTATTTCAGGCTCCTTTATAAATATAGACCTGTGGCCCAAGGCTGACCACACTGCCCACAATCAGAATTATACTCAGTCAGGGCTACACACAAACCAGGTTCTATAATCGTCTGCACAGCCGGTGTAACGTGGCGTTATCTCGCGACTTGTGAACACCTCGGTTTTCGGGGATAAGTGTTGAGAGGTTTTACCAACTTAGAGGGGTATGCAATATGAAACGCAAACTTCGCTTTCGAAGTTTACGTTTCATATCGGAGTTTTTACCTGCGTTAAAGTATCGGGCGCACGCCCGCTTATCCCCGTATTCAATATGAAATTAATGAAAACGGGAGTCTGCGAAGTTGGATTTGTGTAAAGTTACGAATTTTTCGTTAAAAAAAAAATTGTAGGACCCCCCCTAAAGTTGTAAAAACATGGGGGATCACTATGGGTACCCCCGTTTTAGCCTTTAAATGAAAGTCGGGGATTTAAATAGCCGCAGCAGGTGTTTTTTCCCGACATTGAAGAAGTGTTGCAGAAGAGCACTTAGGTTATTTTTTTACATTTTTTTAAGTGGTCCCATCAAATTTGGGGTACATGAAAATGGGTACTAGCATATTTTTAAGTCCCTAAACTAAGTTTTTAAAAATTCTGCATTTGTGCACCTGCCGCTATAAATCTATTCTAGAAAACATCTGCCGCATACTTGCAGAATAGCCCTAAACCTATTTCCCTATTTTTAAACAACTTTTTCCCCATTTTTTTTTTCACCCCAATTTTTAAATTTATTTTTTGGGGTGTCCCTATTTTTTTTTTTTTTAAACTTTTTTTGACACAGTTCTTTTTTAAATGTCATTCCCAGGGGTGCAGGCTATTTTTTTTTTTTTAAGCCTGCACCCCTAAACCCCAATTCTGCACTTTTTTTCGACACCTATTCAATGGTGAAAAGTTATCCCCGTTTTTTTATCAAAGACTTTTCGAACCTGCGATAAGTCTTTGAAATTGAATACGGTGTAAAAGTAAAACCTGCGATAATGACGTCATAGGTGCAATATTAACGCAAAAACCATGTTTTCGCTCCCATATTGAATACCCCTATTAATGACAAAAATAAAAGCTTGTGTGGCATTATCATACAGAGAAAGGCAGAAAAATAATAAAAAGGTGTTATAAATATAAAACTGGTCTTTAGTGCTGTGTCAGGACTTCGCTCACACCAGTTATTTCTAGGACAGACGGTCACTACGTAAAACAAAAAGGTGTGATGCCGAGTCATACGCAAATTGATGGCCATATGGCATCAGCGGCAGTCGCCAAAGACAGATTTACCACCTCGTGCCAAGGGGGTCTGTGATTTGTAAGCAGGAAGCCGCACTGCCCATCGATTTTACACCAGCCGGTGAGATGCACTCCTGCACGATTTTACTAAAGATTCAACGGACTTGACGATTTTCAGAGCGAAGAAACAATCCTGGAAACATCGGATTTCAAGTGCACACTAGCAAATTATCGTTCCCATCCGAACGATTACCAGGGCTAAAGCTCATCACAAAGGGTGACATTTTTAAAATGAAGTACGGGCAGAGGATCGGAAACCCATGCACGCTACAAAACGTGCACGATCATCATTTGCAGCTGGTCAGTTCCAATCATCTACACAGACTTTCTGGAAGGATAATCGGCCCTGGGTGCTGTGTACACACTGGGGCGAGCAGCCACAAGTCAGCCGATAGGACAGATTATTGCGTAGCGTTAAGGCTCAGTGGGGGAGATCCGTACACAAAGTGGACAAGCAGATCGGCGGAAGTCTGCTGGCGCCAGTAAAAAAGGTGTTCATTCTAGCACCCTGCACCTGTCAGGACCCGTGCAGTTCCTCTTTCTTGACTGGGGTGTCGCTGTCTGCACTGATGCCTTTAGAACACTCTGATATGTATCTCAGCAGCCTGTTGCATCAGCTGAGTGTGGGTTGTGACCGGTGCTAAAATGTACACTAAGGGGGGATCGATTCAATCCACCGGGAGTTGAATAGCGTCGGGAGGGAGCTCTTGCAGCTATTCGATTCACTGCGATGTTTACTCCGACGGGACGCTGTTAGGTCGGAGAATGCTGGTTCTCCCGGCTTAACCTGAGTGTTTAGTCGCCAGAACTGGCATTCTCCGACTAAAAAAAATGCAGGCCGCGAGGCTGTTAGCGCCACGCTAAGCCAGAAAACAGCCACGCGGACGACACATTAGCGAGAAGAAAACCTTTAGTTGGACTAAACAGCACGCTTGATTGAATAGCTCCGGGAGCTCCCTCCCAGAGCCATTTAGTTCACGCTGACCAACCAACAATTAAAATCTAGCTTAAAGCATTCTAATGGTGCCGGCGTGCAAAAGTGCTGGTAAAGCAGCCTGTTTACAGTTAAATGCTTTCAGCTGCATTTTAACCATCGGTATACTGCTGCCAATCTCCTGCATGCCCTAATACACCTAGCCTCAAAACACCATACGGCGCCAAACACCCAGCACGACTGAGTCACTCCACAAAGTGGAGCGTAGGGGTCTATTTACTAAGCAGTGTTAGGAGACAGAGTGATGAGAAAGTGATAAGGTGCCAGCCAATCAGCTCCCAGCTGTCATTTTTCAAACACAAAGAGATGACAGTTGGGAGCTGATTGGCTGGCACCTTATCACTTTTCACTCTGTCTCCTAACACTGCTTAGTAAATAGACCCCACAGTCTCATCTCAGGCACAGTAAAAACCCCACTCAATCTGCACCAGAGACGCCGGGCTGCGACTTTAACCACATGTACAAAGTTGCAGATGAAGCGGACGGAACATGGCGTGAGGAAAACCGCGAACATAGCTTTCTCTATATACCAGTAGCTAATCTTCCGTCTCATTATTGCCTTAGATCAGAATGGGACTGGTTTAATTTCTATCCCATTTTCCTTCAACCCGTCTCCTGATTCTTTATTAAACACAAGTAGACCAGGGTGCGTTGTATAGCCGTGGCCAACTTCATTACTCAGACCGTGAGAGCCAATAAAGGTGGTGTCAGGTGTGGAACGAGCTACTTTATGGTGCCTGCCTGTTAAGGATGTGTAGAACGCTGGAGTACATATTTACTATACAACCAGTAAATAAATTACAGCTTGCCATTCAGTATAAAGTATTCCTGTCTGGATGGTCCCCTGGAGGTGGTGGAAGTTTGATAGCAGATTATGCCGCATTAAAGCACCTTCTCAATTGCAACCATCCGTTCAGTCGCAGAATCGGCGGCAGGTGTGGTGCATCTCAATGCCACGAAGGCTTCACCACACGAAAAGCTAAATAGATTACTTACATCACAGAGCTCCGGACGCTTAGAAAGAGTATTAGTCAGGAGCCTTATAGGCGTATATAAATCATAATGTACAATGAAGGAGAACTCCACAAGCAAAAATGAAAAGTCACCTGTGCATTGGATACAATGGTAACAAGACAGCAGGCCTGCTGAAACATCTAAAAGGCAGCGCAATTGCTTGGAAGACATTGGTTTACAGACATTTAAATAGCATACACATTCTACAGCGCGGAATACTGCCATTCACGTGTGTCCTCATCCCAGTGGAGCTTACGATCTATATCTCTAGGGTTAATTTTTTACCTATCAGTATGTTTTTGGATTGTTGGAGGAATCCCAGGCAAACCTGGGAAGAACATACAAACTCCACACAGTTAGGGCCTTGGTGAGAACTGAAACCAAGATGCTAATCACTACTCCAGCTGTGCTGCCCTAAGACAAAACTTGTTTTCATATTCAAACGGGCAACGCCAATACATTTTCAATCTATACAATCTGCAGTGTTCTCCCCAGGCTGTTTTTTGCGGGGGCACCACCCGGGAAGAATCAGCCTATCACCAGGCACTTTGGGAGCCTGCAAGTGGGGACAGTATCTGGGAGCTGTATAAAAAAGGACCAGATCCTACAGCAGCAGTTTTCAACCGGTGTGCCGTGGCCGGTTGTGAAGTGTGCCGCGGGGCTGTCAGAGCCACCGGGCACATTTTACTGTACTTCAGCATCCCGGGCCGCTGAGCTCCTCTGGGAGACTCAGGCGCGACCGGGTAGTGACCTGCAAAGATGCGGCGGCGTGACATCACAGGTCACGCACGCCGCGTTGTCCACTGCCCTCCAGCCCGCTCTGCCAGCCAACGCCCTGCGCCAATCAGCCAGCCTGCGCTCTGTCCAGCCAGGCCCTGCAGTCTGCCAGGAAGCCCGCCCGCACGCGATCCTGCTGCAGTGTGAGTGACAAGGGGGGGGCGGGGGGTTGAAGAAATGTGGGTTTCGTGGGAACCAGTCATGTCATTTTTTTTAGTGAGAACCAGCCATATGTTATCCAGCCATATATTTGCCTATTTAGTGGGGAACAATGTGTTTTGTTTTGTTTTTTGTTTCTGTGGGGCCAGCCATTGGTTTCTTTTTCTGTGGGGAGCAATTCTGTGGGGCGCAATGTGGTATGGTTGTTTTTTTTGTGGGGAGCAATGTTGGGTTTTTTTCTGTTAGGCCAGCCAATGGGATTGTTTTATTCTTGTGGGGGCCAATGTAGTGTGTTTTTTATTCTTGTGGGGGCCAATGTAGTGTGTTTTGTTCCTGTGGGAACTAATGTAGTGTGTTTTTTCATAGTCCGCGCACACCGCATCGCTGGATAGTGTGCCTTGGCAATTTTAAAATCTTGTGTAGTGTGTCGCGAGTTAAAAAAGGTTGAAAATCACTGTCCTACAGACTTTGCAGCTTTTTCATAATCAGACGACTGGGCCTCTAATAAGATAATATATAAAAAAAAAAATTATTTCAAGTTAAGTTTAAATCACTATAAGGTCAGGGTTTAAAACATTTTAGTATGGCAAAGGCCCCCACCCGGCTACTTCTTGATGCTACCCGGCTGGAAATTTTTTCTGGGGAGAACACTGATTTGGTATCATGCCAGGAATTTATATAAAAAAGGTATGAGGTGTGAACAGATGATTTTAGCAAAATATTTCAGCAATTATTATTTAGTTTAAAAAAAAAAAAAAAAAAGGTAAACACACTCAACACCTGCTTCTCGCCGACTGATTACCGTAGGGAGGTGTGTCCAGTGTCAGCAGCAGGGTTGCAGCTCTGAGGTTAAACCGGGTTGGCTGGGGAGCGCAGACGGTGCGAGAGGCTGGTGCAAGGTATTCCCAGGACCATTTCAGCCGTCAGCCTTACTGTCAGCTCTTTCCCTGCGAGTCCTGAGTCAGCGGTATCGAGTGGCAATGCTCAGAGGGACTATTTCAGAAGCACTGCACTTCATTAGAGTGTTAACAGCTTCTCTCAGATGGAGACGTAATACGTCAAACTTTAAAAGGGGAGGAGGGAAAGAGGGAGGGGGGTTACGTAATACATTACAAAATGAGACTACATAATGATGAAACTTAGCAATTTTTACCCCATCCATATCGTGGAAACCCATGTGGAAATTTTTTGGAAGACCAAATAAAGGGATCATATTTAGAAATTGTGCAGTTTAATACAGAGTGATGGAGACAAGAGAATTGCTCTGGACAATAATAGGGAATTCAATTGAGAGCGATGTGTCGCTGCAATGCCGGCTGCGCAAATATCAGCCAGTTACGGTGGACTGTACGTTGCAGGTTTTCTTATGCATCTCTATGGAGTGTGAGGCATGGATGCGATGAGCCGTTCCGAAAAGGCAAATTGTGTCCATTGCGCTGAATTTAATTCCCAGTCTATGCAATTGTTCGGGACGCCCCCTGTTGATCATCTATCTACACGATTGGGCACCTAATGGAGCAATTCAATTGTTGCTCCGTTAGAACGTCTAAAGCCACAGGAGAAAGACACTTTCTCCCGCAGCCTCCTGAGGTGTGAGAGGAAATGTGTGAAAAGTCCGGTGGTTTGGACGCCCTACCCAGGACTTTATACTGGTTTAGCCGCTATACACGGCTAAAGTCGAATTAGACGCACCAAGTGCGATAATTAATGGGCGCCCAAATCAAATGAATTGCTCCGATGGACGCCCCAGAACAATTGACTTTCCCTGTGTCTCTAGACCCAGTACATTTGGGCGCAACATGTGCGATCAGTAATGGGTATCCAGTTACTCGCACCCACCGGCACAAACAGCTCAATATCGCCACTTTTGTTGTGATATTGGGCGAGAGGGCACAAGAAAACAATTGTTTTCACCCCAAAGTGTATGAAGGAATAGGAGCAGTTCTTATATTGACGAGCAGGTAGGAGCTTAATGAAATCTAAATTCCATCCGATGCAAAAATCAGGATTACCAGCCAAGTCATTGGGGCGATTCAATTCAGCGCGATGTGAATAGCACCAGGAAGGAGTTCCCAAAGCTATTCAATTTACTGCGCTGTTAATTCCGACTAAAACCATTATAAGTCGGAAAATGCCGTTTAACGGCATTCTCCGACTAAAGTGCTGCCTGCGAGAATGTTAGCACTGCGCTAAGAAAAAAAAAACAGCATCGCTGACGGTACTTTAGTTGGATTTCTGCTCGTAACCCAGGAGGTGAACTGAATCGCCCCCATTATGACCACATAACATAATACATACATTACATAAACGAACACAAATAAAAGAAAAGAATATATGTTTATCTATTCACTTACAACATAAAAGACAGACAAAAGCTATGTGCAAGTCGTCGTTGATTGGGGCCCATTAGCTCTGGGGTTCTTTGTAAGCTTATATCTAAATACAACATTTCAAAAGATTACAATTATAGGTCTATTGCCCATTTACCTAACAGACGCAGAAGCCAAGACAAGCAAATTATATATACACAATTACAGAATTAGGTTCATGAATTTAAGGAATAATCTAAAAATAGTGGGAACTGCTGACTCCATAGATCAGCGTTACTGTTTGGTAGTCCATCAAACACTTTTGATATAAATAGTCCTACTTATCCAGTTTTATCCATTCGGCAGAATAGTAGCATCATTGTTGGGTTCTTGTGACCAAGTGGGCACTCATTCAACAAAAACGATACACGTTATCTCATTAAATATAGGAATTCCATGTAACAGTGCACATGAAGCTGCCCAATGAAGGGATGAGCACAAGACATCTCTAAAACGGTCGCCTACGTAGAAGACTGGGGAACTTCGAGGAGACCAAATTTTGGCGCACAGGAATGAGTGCTAGGGGTGAGGCTCCCCTGTAAAACAAGAATGACGTTTGCTTAACGACAAGGACTTTTTGGAGGGTGGGAATCATTTGTTCTGAGAATTGAATACATTTTATTTTAGGGTCTTCTTTAAATTCTATTTCCAGCACGCAAATTATCTAATCTTTGGTTTAAAAAAAAAAAAAAAAAAACCTGAAAAAACAAAAAAAACCACACATGACTACATAGACAGCACATTAGCATGCTCTCAAAGAGGTTAAAGAGACAATCAGCTCTATGAAAAACTACAGGTTGGCCAAGGCAGAAATTTCAAACACATCCAATCAGTTTCTAAAGAGCAACTGGACAAAACAAGGGCTGTGCCCATCTGGCAGCCAGTGAGAGCTCTCAGGGGGGCAGAGCCAGTGAGAGCTCTCAGGGGGGCAGAGCCAGTGAGAGCTCTCAGGGGGGCAGAGCCAGTGAGAGCTCTCAGGGGGGCAGAGCCAGTGAGAGCTCTCAGGGGGGCAGAGCCAGTGAGAGCTCTCAGGGGGGCAGAGCCAGTGAGAGCTCTCAGGGGGGCAGAGCCAGTGAGAGCTCTCAGGGGGGCAGAGCCAGTGAGAGCTCTCAGGGGGGCAGAGCCAGTGAGAGCTCTCAGGGGGGCAGAGCCAGTGAGAGCTCTCAGGGGGGCAGAGCCAGTGAGAGCTCTCAGGGGGGCAGAGCCAGTGAGAGCTCTCAGGGGGGCAGAGCCAGTGAGAGCTCTCAGGGGGGCAGAGCCAGTGAGAGCTCTCAGGGGGGCAGAGCCAGTGAGAGCTCTCAGGGGGGCAGAGCCAGTGAGAGCTCTCAGGGGGGCAGAGCCAGTGAGAGCTCTCAGGGGGGCAGAGCCAGTGAGAGCTCTCAGGGGGGCAGAGCCAGTGAGCTCTCAGGGGGGCAGAGCCAGTGAGCTCTCAGGGGGGCAGAGCCAGTGAGCTCTCAGGGGGGCAGAGCCTCCCTGCAGCTCTACCTATTCTGTGTTAGAAGGGCAATAGCAGCATTATGTAAATGATATCTGGTCCATAAATTACACTGGAAGAATAAAGGCTTTAAGAACTGAATTGATTCTTGATCCTTATGGACCCAAAACTGTTAATATACGTGTAACAAATAAGATTGCACTCTAGGTTTTCACTTTAACCAATTCTCCGCGTCTATGCACTTTTCACCCATTATATTCAATTATATGAAATTCAGGCAAAGTACCATTGCGACGGCATGTGACCGGTGGCAACAGCACCCTACATTGCACATTTCACCATACACCCCCTTTGGGGTGTGCAGGTAAACGCGCCCAAACCATACGCCGAAATATGTAAGCTTACGTTGCATTTAACGGAATTGCTTTCTATGACGCAGTTACATGTTTCTCTTGACATCTGCTGCATTTTTCTTCCACTAATGCAGTTTTTACATTCAAGATAGGAGTTAATTTTTTTTTTTTTCATGTGTTGACTTGAGAAGACGTAAATTAAATATTAAATTCAAATACTGAAACTTCTTCCACATGTTGCAAATTCGATAATCTGTTCTGACACTTTTGTGAAGAACCCTCATTAAATGACCGTGGAACAGAAAACACACCATCCATAGTCTCTTAATTGGAGAAAAGGGCTCTAGCAGTTTGTAGTTATAAACCTAGCCTAATCCCCCGATGCCAAATGTTCCCAGTGGGTGTATCCGTGGAAGCAACATGGATACAACAGGAATACAGTCTCATAACACATAATTATTGTACCACACACACTACCTGTAACGTATTGCTCAGAGCACGTTTAACAGCTTCACGTGAAAAACTATTCATACAACTGTAAGGCAATAAGCATGGAACTACATAACGCAGTCATGTCTGACTAGACCGTCCAGTACCCTTATTAAAGGTGTACTTCAGCAGAATGCGGGGAGGGGGGCACAAATACTGGCCAGTTGTCTTTTTAAATATAAACAAGAAAGAGAAGAATTGTCTTTCACTGGTGCGCTGAAAGAATGAGTATAAAATATAACTTATTTCTTAATTACAATGTCTGCCTCTGCAGTGAAATATTAAAAGCAACATTAAACATACAAAAAAAAAAAAAAAAAAAAAATTGTGAAGTTGGTAAACATATAATAAAAGAAAATTAATTTTAAAAATTGTCTCGCTATCCTGTTCTTTACTTCTTATTGCTATTAACAGTATAGAGTATCATTGATCTCTAATATTGAATATGTGTGCATTTTGAAACAATTAGTAAAGTGTGGGGGGGTATATTGTTAAATCCCAGGTTATATTTATTTCAATTTATATTCCTAGTATATCTTTCCTAAATACAGACAGCTTAATTAAATTCCCACAGTAAAGCTGCATACACGTACAAACAATTTAGTAAATGAACGATTTTAGTAAATAATTTGCGTTCATTTTTTCCAAGGGAAAAATTAACAAATATAGTTTACTAAAATCGTTCATTTACTAAATGTAATGAACGATTTTTTTTTGATTTTTTTTAAAACTACAAACGATTTTTGCATATTCCCTTACTGAAAATCATTGAGTTGGCCAGTCTGACTGAACTACAAATGTGAACACGCATGAACGATAATCGTTCATAGTTTTAACTCAGCAGCCGGAATTCAATTGTTTTCGCGGCCCGCATCTCCCGCCTAAAGTGACAGGAGTTCGCGGGCCACTATGCAATTGTTCTAGATTTTCGTGCTGATCGCGCCCAAAGTGGTCGGGTTTAGCGGCGTAAAGCAGCTAAACCCGACCAAAGTGCTGGGCGCGATCGCGAAAAGTGATGTTTGGGCGCCCAAACATGTCACTTTTCACACATTTCAGCTCTCTCCCACCTGGGGCTGCGAGCTGAAATGTAGCGCTGTCAGCTGATCGTGCCCAACAGGAGCAAGAATTGAATAGCTCCGTCGGGCGCAATGGTGGCAGGAATCAATTGAATTCCGCCCAAAAAGTGAATGATTTTATCAACGATGAACGATATAGTTATCGATAATCGTTGTGTATGCGCACTTTCAAGGCAGCGTTTTGAGAGACAAAAAAAAAAGGGAAGAAGGTCTCAACTAGATTTTAGATGCAAGTGTTTCAAAATAAAAATATGAAGTTAAAGATTCCTGGAGAACTTTAAAAGACATGACAAAAATATCTGCAAAAGCATGCAACATGGGCTTACTTAAGGGAAGCAATACAAAAAGATGTGGTGTGGAAGGATGGCTCTATTATCACAAGAATCTTATGAAGTGACGAATGAATTCAGACGACCCCCCCAAAAAAATAATGTCTTATTACTTAGCTCAAACATAGCAGATAGGTTTCAGATTTCTTAGGATTTTGTTGCGGAGTTGAGGTGTATAATCGATGGGACATAAAAGGAGACAATAGCATGGTGTGTGAACCGAATGGTGTTAAATAGGTGACCAAAAATGGTAATGTAATGATAATGAATAGATGGAGCGTACCCACTCACCCTCTTCAGAGTAGGGAGAAACTCCTATAACAAAAGGTATCTTTTTTTTTTTTGGAAAGGTCTTGTTACTACTTAGCAACCGCCACAAATTAGGAGGACATAATTCTGCACAGTAATAGCCTTGTAAAGGCCGCTCGCGTACCTCACTTACAGCAATAAATAATGTTACACGCTTATCAGGGTTTCTTTGAAATATTCAGTGCAGTGATAAACCTACGCGAGTATCGGTACGAACTACAGGTTGAGTCTCCCATATCCAAAATACCCCTGGTCCCAAGCATTTTGGATAACGGAATATTCCGTATTTTGGAATAATTGCATATCATAATGAAATATCTTGGGAATTGGACCCCAACATACACACATACTGCATGTATGTGTTACATACACCTTATACACACAGCCTGCAGGTAATTTTATACAATATTTTCATTAATTTTGTGGCTCAAGCAAAGTTTGTGTACAGACATTAAATTCATTTATGATTCATATACACCTTATACACACAGCCTGAAGGTCATTTAATACAATATTTTTAATAATTTGTGCCTTAGACAAAGTTTGTGTACATGGAACCATCAAAAATCAAAAGGTTTCATTATCTCAGTTATGCCAAAATAATTTCGTATTTCGGAATATTTGAATATGGGAGACTCAACCTGTACTGTATGTATAGACGATCTTATAAAAGGTATCTTTTCTCCTCAATAAAATGATGGATCCTTCTTATTACAGTAGGTGTAAGAAATGTATTTGTACAAGATATTACTGTAGGTGCCGAATTGTGAAACTCGCAGGGGCAAAATCATTAACACAATTCAGCCCCAAGCAAAAGGTTTCCCAGTAGCTGGGGCAGCTCATGTGAGTACCTTTTGTTATTTTACATCTCACCTAATTCCAGCCAAAACAAAAGCTCTTGTTTCTGATGGAAAGATCCTTTGTAAAGCCCAGAAGACAAAAAGACATGAAACAGAATTTAATGGCAAGTGTTACAGAAGTTCAAAATGTTCCTTGATACTAAATATTTTGTTCCGAGAACCACAGGGCTATCAGAAGTACAATACAGGCCAGGCAACAGTTTGCATATTTTTTTGGGAGAGGGGAAATGTGCAAGATTCATATAATTAGAACATGTAACCCTTACCCCACCTCACTTACCCCGCTCTATAAGCGGATAACGTTTAGGTCATTGGATTTGAACGAAGATGCGCAAACTGATTTCAGTGTTGATTAAAGACAGCATCATCATCATCTAAAGGGGGGCATCCACTACACGATTTTAGCAGGCGACTGAACGATAACGACGTCGTTATCGTTCAATCGTTTAAAAATAGTTTATAAATCGTGCAGTGTTTGGTCATTAACGATCAATGATGCGCACTCCCGCTGGTCGTTTGATCATCTTGTCAGTCGACTGAACATGCAGGTCAATTTCACTTGATCTATTAAAGATAGTTTGCAAATCGTTCAGACTGAAAGATAAAATAGTTTCGAGATTGGACAGGGAGTAGATCGTCTACTGGATGTGCCCCATTAATCTACCAAAGCGTCCAGCCATAGACAGAGGGCTTCTTGTGGTCAGTTCCCTGAAGGCAGCACAACCCGCTGGATGGTCAAAAGCTGCAGGCACTGTAAACGTGTATATACATAACCCTTGCAGAAAAAGGAGGGTATGGGGTCTCCAATTTGAAAACATGATCAATGTTCTCTTTTAAAGACAACAAAATTAAAACCCTCCTCACACAGGGCCCGATTCATAGGCAGGCGCTAACGGAGGTGCGGCTGCGATTTATTTGGGATATGCAGCTGCGACAATATGCTCATGCAACTTGCAGCCTTTCACATATGTACTTGCGAGCACCGGACAGTGCAAGCTCCGAGACGCCCACTTTCAATGCCCGTGAACGGTGCAAATCCGCCGGTGGGCTCAAACACTCCACCATCGCAATCACCATCAACACTTAAGTGAACACAAATATGCGCTCTAGTGCGTATTTTACCCGGCATCGAGGACCAGGGAAATCACATTTTGGGTGGGTCCCCGGGGACGTGCTCTGCTGCAGCCAATTCCTGGCTCCCCATTAAATGATGGTTAGGCTGCAGGGAATAAAAAGCGGACGACCTCTTTGGCGCCTTTAGTGTCATGCTGCGGCACTATAGGGAATGGCGTGAAGACTATGGCCCCTGCACCCAGCGAGGACATCCTCCGGTAAGTGTAATTGGGTGGGTAGCGGCTTAATTAAAAGCGGGTGACTGGGGCTCCGGGCCGAGGCAGAGCGGCTGTACAAGGGTGCTGTGCGGCCACCATGAGTGTTTGTGGGGGAGGGTCTCTCCCTCTGCCCCAGCCCCTCCCCATATATGCCTGTGCCCGCCCAACCTTTGTGCGCATCTGTCCGCTTTCCCGTATCTGCGTGCCTCTGATTGGGGAGCACTACTCCTTTAATTTATACTGGGCCCCACCTATTCTGATGTAATCCTGCTTGCACCCTGCATCCTTGTAGCCTGGCAGTGCTGCATGCTTCATGGGATTTAGCTGCCAAACTGTTAGATTTACAGAAAACCTTAATTTAGATGGGACCCAGAAAAGGTCAGGTCGGGCCCAGATTTTGCTAAACTGAAGGGGTTACTGGGACCCACATTTCTTTGGGCTCAGCACAATCACAGACCCAATGACAGGCGCAGTGTCTCCTCCTGAACTTTCCCTAAACGTGGCCTCTGTGGCTCTGCGTTTGAGAACGCAGCCAGGAACAGTCCCATCACACACCTATGAGGCTGCCTTTTTTTCTAGCAATCGCTTCCCTCTGCCTCCCAGGAATGCCTGGGGCTTGCTGCTGTCAGCTCAAATGGGAGCGATCGCATACGCAACTGCGATCTGTCCGTACACTCAGTGGTACGCATGCGCGGTAGGAGTTCCCAGGACTTTTCGCATATGAGCAGTAGCAAATAATCGCTCAACTGCCCACAGACGTATCTCTAGCTCAGTGAATCATTCTATGCATGCCCGGCTGTCTGTCCATTACCCCCGGCTGTGCCGCAGGGAGGCTCTAAGCCGGACGCACCCTGAGATGTTATTACCAACGGGCGCCGCGTTAGCCGGAGGCTAGAGTTCTCTTCTGAACTCCAGGTTCCGCCTCTCTCCATGTGCACTATGGGAAAGACGTCATGACGTCTCTCCCATAGTTCCGAGGAGCAGCCGGGCGGACAGGACGGCGGCGGATGCAGGAGCGGGGATTAAGGTAAGTGGGGTTTTTTTGTGCAAGCGGCACTACAGGGCCTGTGTCCTTACAGCTCACTATTCTGTAGCTCTTTTTTTTGGACTCTTAAATGATTCCACTTATCACATATCAGGAGAGGTGTTTATATATTATATACAGCACAACCAGCTGTAATGATTCAGTAGGACAGTGCATTGTATGATCACTTTGAATTTGAGGGATTTTTATTTTATTCTTTTTTTTTTTTTTTTAAATGGCCAAAACTCGGTCCTTGAGATCTACCAACAGTTCACGTTTTCCAGGTCTCCTCACAGAATCACAAGGGAAATAATTAGTTCCACCTGTGGATCTTTCAAAATGTGTCAGTGAGTAATGACTACACCTGTGCACCTGCTGGGTGACCTGGAAAACGTGAACTGTTGGTAGATCCCGAGGACAGAGTATGGCCACCACTGACTCTCAGTCTCTGGCCTTGAATATGTAAACCAACTAAAAAAGGACTTCCACTGAGGAATAATGGATTACAAAATTAATTAAAAACCATCACTGCAATGTGAGAGACTGGAAGTAGTTCTACCTCATCCCCATGTAAGGCAAAGTGTGGGCCTATTTGGGCTCTGGTTCTTGGTGAGCTATGACTGAAAGGTGGTCTCCAGGTGAATAACAAAGCCTCACACCTCTGCACAGAAAGAGTGCGTATCTTCTGGAATATCGTATATACTCCTATTAATGACTGCTGTGTTATTTATCCACAATAAACTCCCTGTTGGACTTGAATGCAGTCTGCTGCCTGCTGGACTTGTAGCCAGAGCTGTAACTAGACATTTTGGGCGCTATTCAATTGTTGGCGCTGGCAGCTGTCCCCCTCTTCACGCCCGATGGCGCTATTCAATTGTTGCTCCCGTCGGGTGCGAACAGCGGCCGGCATTTCAGCTCGAACCCCCCACGGGGGTGGCGAGCTGAAGTGCGCATGAAGTGACCCGTTTGGGCATCCAAATGGCACTTTTCGCTATCACGTTCAGCACTTTGGTCGGGTTTAGCAGTTTTACGCGGCTAAATCCGACCTCTTTGGGCGCGATAATTGGAGTCAATTGAATAATAGCCCCGCGAACTCACGTCACTTTAGACGGGAGATTGGGCATGATAAAACAATTGAATACCGCCCTTTGATGCCCTGGGACAGCAAGAGCTTCGCTTCTCTCCAAACTTTTTAAAATCGGACGTTAGGCGCACATCTGAAAACGGGGCATGGCCTCTCAGCTCGGGCAGTTTTTATCACTATGGGTGACGGGTCCAGCACTCCCAGGGATGCTGGGCTGACCATGGCCTCTCCTGCACTCTCATTATATTACATTATGAGCCCCCATCACTACTGCTGGGCGGCTGTTCCAACTCTGTTATCTTTTCTATAAAGACGTTCATCCATATGTTCTCTTTAATTCTCCCTCCATCCAATTTCCTTCTAGATATCAGACATCGATCATTATCCAGAAAATACTTTCTATCGCCACATATCGGAGCAATACAAATTCTACCACTGCAATTTAGCATACTGGCTGGCAGTGGTTCCCTCTTCACATGGGTGACCCGGCTATGGGCAGACAGACACACGCACACACACACAGTCTCAGACAGTTTCATAAAGGCAGAAAATGGACTAAATGTATCTCTCAAAAACAAAACACTGTACATGAACACTGCAGACACTATTTTTGAAGACAGGGGTGCAAAATAATTTTTTGGCTTGCAAAGTTGTACTCATTTGAATTGGCCACAGTATGATGTTCAGTTGCCCCGAAAAACTGAACATTGTAAACAAAAAAAAAAAAAAAAAAAGGAGCCTTTTTGCAGTTATGCCAAACATAGCAGAAGTGTCCCCCTTTCAGTGTAAAATCACTAAAGTTGGGGGTGTGGTGATGACATGTAGGGGGTCTATCCTTGCCACATAAGGGACACGGTATAAAACATTAGTCTCATATTCACCTCTGCAACCCCTGTAAAATGCAATATTGAACTTGCGTCCTCATGCAGCTTACATACTTATTACAACATAAACGCATAACAAAGAGTATCTGTATATCCCACCACAAGGCAAGAGTTGTGGCATCATTAATCATTGTAACTCGGCGACAGTGAATGCCAAACAAGTTCCTGCACGGTCCGATTTCCATGGCTCCGTGCACGGTATAGTGGGAGACGCAATGATGTCCCTCCTTGCACATTCCAGAAGACCGGAGGCAGACAGTCACGCGGACTCAAAGAAGGAGCTAAGCGCACCGCTAATGTAACAGGCGCCACTGCAGGCGCCCGGCAATAGGAATTGCAGTGGTGGCAGGTGAGCATGGCAGGTTCTGCCCCCAGGGGACATCCCGACCTGTGTGAGTACCAGCTGCACCACTCTCCTTACCGCCCTGCTTGTAATAGCTACATTATGTAAAAAAGCCAAAAGGAGCTAGACATCACTGCACTTCACCTGACAGGTAAGTTCTAGTGTTCATTCTAGCACCCTGTACCTGTCACAACCTGTGCAGTTCCTCTTTCCTGCCTAGAGTGTTGCTCTCTGCTCTGGTGCTTCTAGCACTCAGCTGATGCAACAAACGTTTGAGATACAGACCAGAGTGTGCTAGTAGCACCAGAGCAGAGAGCGACACTACAGGCAGAATAGAGGAACTGCACGGGTTGTGCAGGGTGCTAGAATGAACACTAATTTGTTATCTTGAACAACAAAATATCAGTGATGCCAAATGAAGTATGCCACCGGTTTATCGTTCTTAATGAAGCACATACAGTATAAAAAAAAAAGTGCTATATACAAATTACATTACAAAAGAAATAATGAATATTTATCACATATTACAGATGAGTCCTTATACAGCTTTTCTCCAGTCACACCAAAAAGTCTCTCTCGGCGCGCCAGGTCCCGTGAGAGACTGATAGCGCCCGGGCTTCTTTTCTTGCCAAAAATGCATCAGTCGTAATGCGCAGTGACTAGGACGCACCAGCGGACTGTGCCGATTAATTTGCTATGCGATGCGACGTGTGCTGTATATTAAGTGATACAATGTAGCGGCCACAACTTTATCCATTCCAACTTCCGTGGTGCTTTACGTACATAGTGTTCACTCTGCCCGGCGTCTTACCTAGAGAAACGGCGCATTTGTGCCCGCCTTCGGAGCGTGCGCCCAAAAAGGGTGGGGGAAAAGGGTGGGTGTCTTAAAGACACGTCCTCTCTTCGCCACTCTTGGGGCCATGCCCGGCACTAACGGACATGCCAAGCTGCCCCCAAGTGCTGCTATCAGTGTGAATGGACGCTGGGCGCTAGCAGAGCAGCACGTGACCTGGCGGCTCACTCACGCCAGGCAAGTCTCTCTGCGTGGTATAATGAGGCTCAATGTATGAGGACACATCTATACAATGTATGAATAATATGAATTGATAATAAAACAAAAGTCACATTTACTTTCTCTCACAGAGACGCACTCATTGTGTTATCAGGGCCATACGGTGCCTGGGGCTAGAGATCCCCAGGACTTCACTTTCCGTGTGTGTCCAATTATCGCCTGGATGTCCCACCCAGTCATCGCAGAAAAAACATGTCAAGTCCACCTGAACGTCACAGCAAGTATCCCTGGTGTAATGCATCCTCTATAGGACAAACGATGTCACTTAAGTCATTAGTAGACCAAGGGCGGTATTCAATTGTTGCGCCCCAGTACCCGCCCAACATGAGCTATTCAATTGTTTCTCCTGTTGGGCGCGATCAGCTGCCGGTGCACCATTTCAGCTCGCCGCCCCAGCGGGGTGAGAGTTGAAATGGGTGAAAAGTTACATGTTTGGGCGCCCAAACATCACTTCTCATGGCCAACGCTTTGGCCGGGGGTAGCCGCTTTACGCGGCTGAACCCGACCACTTTGGGCACGACCAGCGCAAAAAACTGAAACAATTGAAGAGCGCCCCGCAATCTCCCGTCACTTTAGATGGGAGATCGGGCACGCTATAACAATTGAATACCGCCCAAGAAGGCAGAATATATACATTTCAGTCTGTGAGGCAATGATAACAGGAACACCTGAGAGCAGCGCCTCAATACAGGTGTGAGGACATGAGATGTGTGTTACAAATGTATTTGCCGCACCTCAGTCCTCGCAGCGTTTAATTAACTCTTTAGCCCTGTGTGTTCCCCTTCCCGTCTCCTAGTGTATGTGTGATCATTCTCTGGACACACATTTCCATGATCAGATATATTAATTACTGTAAGAATGGCAGGAAATGTAATGTTTAGTACTGTCTAGCTCTTGATGTTAGCCTGGTCCATATGACTGTGCTATTCATAACCAGTAGAGCAAAAAGACCCCCTAAGTTAATTCCCTCCTCCCCAGGGGACGCTCAGGATTTACTCCTCTTTTAATTTGCCTGTTTTGTGCCTGACTTGAATCTGGCAGACTGAACGGAATCAACCCAGCAGGTGTTTGTCAGGGAAGTAATATCTGGGGGAGGTAGGAGGTAAGGGACGTGCACCAATCAGGAAACGGTGCAACTCCCCTGGGTGGTCACAATATTGTGGGAAATTGGAAAATTTCAAAAGAGGTTACCGAAGGCAACTCCACATGTTAGTCGCTGACTTTGGCTAAGAGACCTCGCTCTGCCAAGGTGCTAGCGGAACATATCACCAGTTCTATGTGGACTTATACTTTGGAAATTTTGCAAGGACCTATACGCTGTTCACTGTTGTGTGTTCTGTGATTAGCTTCTACTGTATGGGATCCTGGAAACACTTGGTTGGGCCCAGGGACTATCACTGCTGTGTGATCTCTGATAGTTTCTACGTGTGGGGTCCTGGAAACGATTGAGTGGACATACGCTATTCACTGCATGTGTGATCAGTGATAGTTTCTACTGTGGGGACTGAGGGTCTCTAGCTATTTTGTGGAATTGTTCTGGGACGTTATACTCTACTGGGACTGCCTCTGTCCAGACTACTACCTGTTTATTGCTTGTCCATACATATTATCTGTTGCTGCGGAAAAAAAAAACATCACTTTGGTTTCATCTGCTCGGTGTCTGGGTGATTGAGAGAACCCCGTATCCTCACAACAGGTAAAACCATAATTACAACATAAAAGTTTTGCAGAGGGAACATGCAGAAATAAAAAAAATTCTAAAATCAGCTGACATATAGGATCTCAGACCTATACATTATAATGCTTGTTAAAACAGATTATTTTTTTGTAAATGCAATTTGTGAAAATAAATTAAAATTACCAATCTTTTTTTATGGGAAAATAAGAGATGTATATGCGAAAACAGCGGCCCTGTCCTACATCGAATGCTTCTTGAAGCCAAAACACAAAACCTTGCCCTCTCTTTTACGCACATTTCCAAGCAGGGCCTCAAAGTCTCCCTGCAGAATAGAGCACCATAATGAGGTCTCACTCATAGGACTCCAGTGTAAAGTAACAAACAAACGGCGCACTGTAATGAGGGCCACAGGCTATGCAGGAGCAAACACTTGTCAATGTGCATGTACTGGTCCATTAGTTCAAGTCACTTGTAGGACCATCAATGTTAGCCTAGTAAGGGCACCTTAGGGTCAATTCGATTATGCACGATGCAGTGTGCATCAGTACAGTACATGGGGTATTTCCTAAATTGCGCATTTTAATATGCACCCCCTATGGAGCCGAGAACTAAACTAAAATGTGCACTGTTAAGAGACGATAAAGGGTACCGTTGGCAGCGTTCTAAGAGCACATCGTCCCTGATCGAAACACCCCTCTGAGAACGTGTGCTGAACACAAAACGAATGCCTAGATTTGTTGGAGAAAATGTAAAATGCAAGTAATCAGTGTTAGGGCGGATTAATTGTTTCCAGCCCCCATCGCGCCCGATGGAGCTATTCAATTGTTGCTCCTGTCGGGCGCGGTCAGCTGCCAGCGCTCCATTTCAGCTCGCATCCCCAGAGTGGTGCGAGCTGAAATCGGCGAAAAGTGACTCAATTGGGCGCCCAAATGGCACTTTTCGCGATCGCGCCCAGCACTTTGGTCGGGTTTAGCCGATTTATGCGGGAAGCAATCGGGAAGCCGACTGCCTATATACCGGCAGCCGGCTTCCCGACTGTCTTATCCCGGCAAGGGTGAAATGCTGGGCGTCTAGATGTAGACGCCCGCATTTCCCCGACGCCGGGAGACCGGCATCACAATCGTAGTGATGCCGGGCGCCGCGAGCAGACAGCCGCAGGGGGGGAGGGTTAGGTTTATGGCTCCCGGGGGGGACTTAGGGTTAGGCACCCCCCGGGAGGGTTAGGGTTAGGCATCCTCCGGGGGGACTTAGGGTTAGGCAGTGGGGAAGGGGGTGGTTAGGGTTAGGCACCCCTAAGGAGGGTTAGGGTTAGGTTAGTGGATACTTACCCATCCACGATCGGGATTTCTAGCGCTGTCGGGCTTCCGCTGCTTCGCACTCTGCTCCTGTCGGGCTGTCGCTGACGGGAATCGAACCACCGGCCATGCAGCCGGCGGTATTTCATACCCATTCCATTTATGCGGCTAAACCCTACCAGCTGCAACAATTGAATAGCAGCCTGCGATCTCCCGTCACTTTAGACGGGAGATCCGGGCCGAGAAAACAATTGAATTCCGCCCAAAGAAAGCATCAGTAAAACCAGTCTGTGGCCAAGCTCACTTACTACATAGTAAAAAGAGAAAAAGTTAAAATAGCACAAAGTAGACAGATCAGCAGACAGAGAAGTGAAGAACTTGCCCCCTAAACCTGATGAAAGTGCAGAAGAGTCCTCAGCTCACTTGACACTTAGGACACCTGAGAGTGTGCGTGACAATAGGGAGTCACCTCGGTGACAATTGCTCATCACAAGCATAATTGACACTAATAACAATTTTTGTTTTGTAAAATAGTGCACACATGAGTCAGCAAACATTACCTGTATTATTTCCATTATTCCTCCCTACTTTACTTTTTATTTTTTGTAAATGAGAACGAAAATCAGTATTACATGACGCCTGTAAATGACATCAGTACAAGAATATACATAATCATATATAAAAACACGGAATACCTCAGATCCCAACGTATACTTATAACGTTCATTACAGAACCTGGCAATCGGCTGTTGTGTGTCAGAGCAATTCTGCACCACCGAGAAAGAAGAGGTCACCTCATCGGGAAATCAGCATCAGTTGTGGTTATCAAATTGACAATAGGGGAGACCCATACAAGTATCCCTCAAATGAGGGTCTTTTCTTTTTAAAGCAGGACATTTTCTGAGCAGTTAACAGAATGGAAGGAACAATGAATAGTAATGGTCATCCTAGCACTCTGCGCCTGTCACAAATGATGCAGTTCCTCTTTCCTGCCTGGGGTGTCACTCTCTGCTCTGGTGCTTCTAGCACACTCCGGTCTGTATCTCAGCAGTTTGTTGCATTCAGCGGAGTGTCCTAGAAGCACCAGTCTAAACATAGAACGCTTTTTTGCTTTATATACTAGCATTTACTCTAGGTCCAGCGCCGGGCAGGGTGCCAGACCTAGAGAAAGGGCACTTCTGCGAGCACCGTAGGCATGTGCGAAAAGGGGTTGTGTCTTTATGACAGATCACCTTTTCGTTACTCTTGGGGGTGTGCCCGGTACTTACAGATACGCCGGGCAGCCCCTAAGCGCTGTGGTTTTCCACACCCGCGGGCTGTTTCAACAGGGCACTGCACCGAAGGGCAGGGTGCTTTCTGCCCTTTAGAAATAGGGCGCGGCGCCCCGCTAAAATAGCCTAGCCGGAACGCTATATACACACAGCCTGAAGATAATTTAATACAATATTTGTAATAATGTTGTGCACTTTAAGTTTTTGTACATTGGGCTTGATTCAATTGAACGCAAATTAAATAGCGCCGGAAGGGAGCTCCCGGAGTTACTCAATTCAGCGAGCTGTTAAGTATTTCTTCTCGCACCCCTCCAGGGGTGCGAGCAGAAATCCAACAAAGGTACAGCTGCAATGCTGTTTTCTGCCCTTAGTGTGGTGGAAACCGCATCACGCTGGGCAGTTTAGTCGGAGAATGCCCATTCTCACGACTAATCACCCTGTTTAAGGCACGAGAGAACGGGCATTCTCCGACCTAACAGCGCGCTGAATTGAATAGCTGCGGGAGCTCCCTCCCGGCATTACTTAATTTGCATTCAATGGAATCGAGCGCATTGAAACATCAGAAGCAAAAGGTGTCACCATCTTGGTCTGCTCAAAAAAAAAAAAATCTGTATTTCGGATTATTAGGATATGGGAGACTCAACCTGTATATTTTTTATAACGCTTACAGCAAAAGTCCAACGATCCTCGTATGCTCAGAAAATTTTGCACGCGGCACCTCCATAGATTAATTTCTCCCATGTGATTGGGGGAGGGGGGGGATCCCCCCTCCACTGACCTTTAGTCTGTCAGCACAGGAGCTACAGTCACCTGGAAAAGTGCTTATATGACAAAACCCCTCACAGTTAGATAGGATCTTACATGACAGGTCACCTGCGCTGCACCTCCTCAGCTGGTATAGGCTATTGGTAACCGAAAACATTTTCTTTATTGCCCTCTCTGAGGTCCAACCTCTTTTTTATTCAAATTTAAGTGTTCGATCCATGGTCATTCTTTTACCTCCAGTATGTTAATTTCGGTTGCGATTACGCTGAGCTACCAAATGTTTTATTTTCCCAGATCTTCAGTACATTCATCACCAATGACACACACAAAACATTCAAATTCCTTACGAAAACCATGCCCAAACTTCCCTGTATCGCTCATCAATAGCCAGGAGAAGGTCTTACCCTTGGAGCAGACGTTGGGACAAAAGAACCTAGAATTTAAATAGCCAAGAAATTGTGCTGCCAATGAGATTAGTAGAAAGGACTCCCCCAAAAGTCAGGAAACAACAATATTATTATTATTGTATTTTTTAGACACAGGGGATACCTTGTTACCAGGAGTGGTCTTGCATTGCCTTACAGGAAGCATGAATACATAAACACGATGGGAAAGCTGATCAATTTAAACAGCAATAATTATATAGTGCACTGTTGCCTTGAAGCTCAGATCATATACCACCAGCAAGAGAAATTATACACAGCCTTCATTGCTACTTGAATAAAGAAGCTGAGTAGTCGCCAAAAAAAAAAAAAAAGACCCGCAATTCAGATTTTTGTTTGCAACAAAAATAAGGATTTGAACTAAGCCAAGGACCCCCCTAATGATTGAAATCAGCACCTGCTGCATAGAGCATCCAGTGACCAAAGAGATGCTAGCAACCTATCGGCATTGATTTAGTGCATGTAAGCTAAATTAAAAGCACGTTTCCAATTGGTTGCTTTGGGTTACTAAATCTTTCTTAGTAAATGGTCCCACAGATTCTATACACTCAATTTTCTAAAGACAGCTCAGAGTGGGGTTTTAGGATTTCCCTGTGCCTGAATGTGGCCCAATAAGTCATATGTGCATTATCAAGAAAAATCTCGGAGCACTCTTAGTATCCCCAAAGGACAGGACATTTAGAACGGTGAAAAGCGACCTGATGTTTTTAGGGGTCGCATTACGTGGTGCGCTAAACGTCACAATGGCCACATACTAATCTTATTCTCAGTAAAAAAATTAAAATACATTTACTCAAACAAATAACACAAGCCATAAGCTATAATGGGATGATAAAACAGGAAGAAACGGGGGCTCAAGGGGCAACCTACTGCCCCCTCGTCAATTTAGACAATACCCCCAAAGTAACCAGTGTCAATAATGCGAGTAACCAGTGTCAATAATGCGTGCCTCGGCAATACTCACATAACGCCATACTCTTAAACATAACATTACAGACCAACTAGAAATAAAGATCTAGGGTGCATACAGCTCTTTATACGGAGAAATAGGAGTTGTAAATCAATAATAACCTATGCCATGTAAGGAGGGATAGCAGGACTCATGTCTTCCAAAATGTGTGAAAATAAAAGCTAAATGCAAATTCAACTATTAGTTCTGCAACTTTTCCAAGAGACGGACTAAACAACATGGAGGACGGCGGCCATTATTACCATTTCTCCCCATTTAAAATGGTATCGGCTTCACCTGTCCACCCAAGAGAATATGAAAAGCGAGCGTCCGATCTGCTTCATACGTTAACTAAAATGGGATATTTATACATGTATGCATTCATTCACAACAGTATGATACCAGTCTATAATGGACAGAAGAATAAAAAAAAAAAAATTATTAAAAAAAGTCATAAACGCAAGATACACCCACCAGACAGGTACTAGGACATTTCTATTACACTGACAACAACAAGAGGTGACGCATTATTATTATTGACACCTAAAAGGATTCAGGCGAAAGACTGTAAGCTCTCTGGGACAGCTCCCCCCTATGCCACCTCTGGAGGGAGGGGAAGAGGATGATTTATATATATATATATATATATATATATATATATATATATATATATATATTCTTACATCCAAGCAGGGTCTATATGTACATAACATTTATAGTCACAGAAACAGATGATTTTCATATGTCAGACTGTTTCATATCCATGAGAGTATTTAAAACCAGGGGGCACAATAAGAAGTCCAATGTCATGACAGACAAGAATGATGACATATACACGATAATGTCATGACATACTCTGTAGAAACAATATATTACAAATAATAAGATGTCTTGAAGTGCACAGAATATGTCATAACCTACAACACCCTAGAATGACATGACACACAATAATATCATGACATGTTCACAGTCACAGCATTTACCCTCACAATCATGCCATGATGTGCAGAGAATAAGACATGTCGCGACAGACAATAACACACAGCTCCCTATAATGACATGACAGACACAATAATAATTAGGGCACGACATGCACACGCAATGATATGTCACGACATGACACGATATTGACAATAACACAGGACATGGTCCTGAGCAGCCTCTCACTGACAGGACCCCGCTGGGTCTCGGGTGCTCTCACCTCCTCCGGGTAACCCCCGCCCGCTGACATCTCCCCGGCTCCGCTCAGGCTCCCAGCCTCGGACTCCAGGTCCCCGTTGAGCAGTGAGGGCCCCTCGGCCGATCCCCCGCTTAGCGCCGCCATCTTGAAGTGATCCGGAGCCCTCGGGAGCACGCACGGAAGGTTAGGGTAGCGCGCGCGCGCGGCCGGCACCAGCTCCCCCCGCCCCCTGTCCGTGCTGCTGCTGCAGAAACAGAGGAATAAGGGAGGGTCGAAGGGGACGTACGAGGAGGGGGGAGCGCGCTCTCTCGGTCCGCTGGCCAATCGCTGAAGGGGAGGGGCGTACCCCACTCCGGTGCAGGTGACGTCAGACAAGGGGAACCCTCGCTGATTGACTCCTCCCCCTGCTCAGGTGCAGTGAGCGCGCTCCCGCGGCGGCCCTGACGTCAGAAATCTCCTCTCTCTCTCGACTCTCTCTTCTACACGTCTTGACTGTGAGGGGGGCAGAGAGACGAGCTAAATATATCTACACAGGCAGGTGTACCTACACAGGGACAGAGGCAGGACCCATAGGTACAGAAAGATACAGGTGTATACACAGGCAGGTGTACCTACATAGTAACAGAGGCAGGACCCATAGGTACAGAAAGATACAGGTGTATACACAGGCAGGTGTACCTACATAGTAACAGAGGCAGGACCCATAGGTACAGAAAGATACAGGTGTATACACAGGCAGGTGTACCTACATAGTAACAGAGGCAGGACCCATAGGTACAGAAAGATACAGGTGTATACACAGGCAGATGTACCTACACAGGGGCAGAGGCAGGACCCATAGGTACAGAAAGATACAGGTGTATACACAGGCAGGTGTACCTACATAGTAACAGAGGCAGGACCCATAGGTACAGAAAGATACAGGTGTATACACAGGCAGGTGTACCTACATAGTAACAGAGGCAGGACCCATAGGTACAGAAAGATACAGGTATATACACAGGCAGGTGTACCTACACAGGGACAGAGGCAGGACCCATAGGTACAGAAAGATACAGCTGTATACACAGGCAGGTGTACCTACATAGTAACAGAGGCAGGACCAATAGGTACAGAAAGATACAGGTGTATACACAGGCAGGTGTACCTACATAGTAACAGAGGCAGGACCAATAGGTACAGAAAGAGACAGGTATATACACAGGCAGGTGTACCTACACAGGGACAGAGGCAGGACCCATAGGTACAGAAAGATACAGGTGTATACACAGGCAGGTGTACCTACATAGTAACAGAGGCAGGACCAATAGGTACAGAAAGATACAGGTGTATACACAGGCAGGTGTACCTACATAGTAACAGAGGCAGGACCCATAGGTACAGAAAGATACAGGTGTATACACAGGCAGGTGTACCTACATAGTAACAGAGGCAGGACCAATAGGTACAGAAAGAGACAGGTGTATACACAGGCAGGTGTACCTACACAGGGACAGAGGCAGGACCCATAGGTACAGAAAGATACAGGTGTATATACAGGCAGGTGTACCTACACAGTAACAGAGGCAGGACCCATAGGTACAGAAAGAGACAGGTGTATACACAGGCAGATGTACCTACACAGGGACAGAGGCAGGACACATAGGTACAGAAAGATACAGGTGTATACACAGGCAGGTGTACCTACACAGTAACAGAGGCAGGACCCATAGGTACAGAAAGATACAGGTGTATACACAGGCAGGTGTACCTACACAGTAACAGAGGCAGGACCCATAGGTACAGAAAGAGACAGGTGTATACACAGACAGGTGTACCTACACAGGGACAGAGACAGGACCCATATGTACAAGTAGATACAGATGTAAACACAGACAGGTGTACCTACACAGGGACAGATGTAGGACACAGATACAGGCAAATCAGGTGTAAACACAGGGACAGATGCAGGACACATATGTACAGGTAGACACAGATGTATACACAGACAGGTGTACCTACAAAGGGGCATATGCAGGAAAGATAATGTAGGTACAGGTGTATACACAGACAGGTGTCCCTGCACATGACAGAGGCAGGACACGGTACAGGTAGACACAGGTGTATACACAGACAGGTGTACCTACATAGGGACAGATGCAGGACAGATACTGTAGGTACAGGTGTACCTACAAAGGGACAGAGGCAGGACACATATGTACAGGTAGACACAGATGTATACACAGACAGGTGTACCTACATAGGGGCATACGCAGGACAGATAATGTAGGTACAGGTGTATACACAGACAGGTGTCCCTGCACATGACAGAGGCATTATGGGCGTCTGAGCGAATAGGCGTCTGACTGAGCATTTCAATTATTGCTCCATTCGGAAGCCTAAAGCTGCGGGGAGACACATTCCTTCTCACAGCCTGCTGAGGGGTGAGAAGGAATGTGTCTGAAGCCCCATTTTTTGGACGCCCCGGCGGTGGTTTGGGCGCCCTAGCCTCTTCTTTAGACAGGTTTAGCCGCTGTGCGCAGCTAAACCCAGTGCTTGTGGGCGCAGTAAATGCAAATGGGTGCCCGAACAGAGAAACAATTGAATTGTTTAGACGGGCGCCTATACACATAGCTTCCCATAAGGGGCACGCGCCACAATTGAATCGCTTCCTTAGAGGCTATATTAGTTATTAGTCTCTCAGCTGTAGATCATATGCTGATATTAGGTTATATTAATCGGAAAAGTTGTTAACTATAAATGCAATATGTAACAATCCGTTCACACTAGGTGTATACAACTAGATTGACGCTGATATCGTACATCAACAAATAAGGGTTTAAATTGGGTTCAGTGTGGTGTCTAATATTCAGTGTTCTGATCTTTATTTCCAATGGAATGCTTTGAGTGGTGATGGAATATTCACAGAGAACTAGAATTATACAGATAGTTTTCCCCTTCATAGGGTTCAGATCCTACGAACAGGTAGATAGACAGATATGGAAGATTAGGCTTACCATACTATCCCATTAAACCGGGACACTCTAGAATTACACAGGTCCTGTGGCTGGCTGACTTCAAGCCTGGATTTCACCTGGTTTTAATGAGCCACAGAACCTGTGTAATCCATGAGAGTCCCGGTTTAAACGGATTATATGGTAAGCCTATGGAAGATACACATCCCGGGCGGGAAAGCGCTGAGAACCCTGCAAAACAGCACGGCCATACTGTGAAGCAGATGCCGCAAACGTGTCAAAATGGTAAAACTTTGCAAATGTATGCCGGCCTGACCAAGTGGCCATCCGACAAAGCTGAGTCAAGGAAACACCGCGGGCAGCCGCCCACAAAGGACCCACCGAGCGTGTAGAATGCGCTGTGATTGAAGTAGGAGGTTGTTTTGATGCAGCCAGATAGGCTTGTCTGATTGTCAGATGAATCCATCTAGAATAGTTGCCTTAGAAGCCGACCAGCCCGGACGCGCCATATCATATCGAACAAACAGCGTATCTGACTTCTGGAGGGATGCAGTCCTATCAACATAAATCCGAAGAGCCCAGACAACGTCTAGGGATCTGGAAGCCGAAGAATCTTCTTTGAACACCGGAACCACAATCGGTTGGTTGATGTGAAACGCAGACACTACCTTAGGCAAAAAAGATAACTGCATACGTAGCTCAGCCCTATCCTCATGAAAAATGAGGTAAGGCGGACGACAAGAAAGCACCCCTAGCTCCGACACACGCCTAGCAGAGGCGAGCGCCAAAAGGAGAACCACTTTCCATGATAACATTTTTAATTCCACAGTCTGTAGAGGTTCAAATAGGGAAGACTGGAGAAAAGAGAGGACCAAATTCCATGGGGCCGTTGGAGGTACAAACGGAGGTTGTAACCTGACAACCCCTTGTAGAAATGTTTGGACATCCGGTAATAATGCTAGTTTCTTCTGAAAGAAAATCGACAGAGCCGATATTTGAACTTTCAAAGATCCCAGACGAAGACCTGCTGATAAACCAGCCTGTAGAAAAAAAAGCAGCCTGGCTAAGTTTAATTCTGACGGTGGCGCACCCTTGCGTTCACACCAAGAGACATACGCCTTCCATATACGATGATAGTGCTTTGAGGTAACGTCCTTCCTAGCCCTTAACATAGTAGGAATCACCCTGGAAGGGATACCCTTTCTTCTTAAGATAGCCCTTTCAACAGCCACGCCGTCAAACGAAGCCGCTTTAAGTCCTGATAGATAAACGGACCTTGTTGCAATAGATCTTCTTGCAGAGGAAGAGGCCATGGGTCTTATCAGTAGAAGATGTAGGTTGGAATACCACGCCCGTCTGGGCCAGTCTGGAGCCACCAACAGAACCTTTACCTTTTCTCATTTGAAGCAGACGAGGAAGAAGTGGGAGTGGTGGAAACAGGTAAACAAACTGAAACCGCCAAGGAGTTGTTAGAGCATCCACTGCCACCGCCTGTGGATCTCTTGTCCGTGAGCAGTAAAGTGGCAGTTGATGCTTCAACCTCGACGCCATGAGATCTACCTGAGGGAGACCCCAACGCTGAATCAGTTGTTGAAAGACCTGTGGATTGAGCATCCATTCTCCCGGATGAATGGTTTGTCAACTGAGGTAGTCTGCCTCCCAATTTTCTACCCCTGGGATGAAAATTGCTGATATCGCTACAGCAAATTCCTCTGCCCAGAGAAGAATGCGGCTTACCTCCCTCATGGCGGACCGACTCTTGGTGCCGCCTTGTCTGTTGATGTACGCCACAGCCGTGGCATTGTTGGAATGCACTCTGATGGCACGGCCCTTCAACAAAGGATGTGCTACCTGAAAAGCATAGAACATGGCCCTTAGCTCCAGAATGTTTATGGGCAGTACCGCCTCCAGTCGAGTCCAGCGGCCCTGAAAGTGTCTTCCCTGAGTCACTGCCCCCCATCCTCTCAGAATGGCGTCTGTGGTGGTGAGAATCCATTCCCACATTGCAAACCGCTTGCCTGCCAATAGGTGAGAGAAATTCAACCACCAAAGGAGAGATGTTCGAGTCCTGGGTGACAGTTGAACTCGCTGGTGAAGAAAAAGGTGGGACCCTGACCACTGAGAGAGGAGGTCCAGTTGGAATGGACGGGCATGGAACCTCCTGTATTGGATGGACTTGAAGGTCGCAACCATCTTCCCCAGAAGGTGAATACACAGGTGTACTGACACCCTGCGATCACGCAGTATCAATTGCGCCATGTGTTGGATGGAGGTGACCTTTTCCTGCGTAAGAAATACCTTCTGCTCCACCGTGTCCAAAATCATCCCTAGGAAAGGCAGACGCTGAGTATGCTGTAGATGAGATTTTTGGTAATTCAGGATCCATCCGTGTTGTAACAGAAGACTCTGTTTACACAGATGTCCTGCAGTAATTGAGTAACTGACGGAGCCTTGAGAAGCAGGTCGTCCAAGTACGGGACGATAGTAACCCCTTGAATCCAAAGAAGGGCCATCATTACTGCCATGACCTTCGTGAACACTCTTGGTGCTGATGAAAGACCGAAAGGTAAGGCCTGAAATTGAGAATGAGAGTCCCACACTGCGAACCGAAGGAATGCCTGATGAGGAGGCCAAATGGGAATGTGGAGATAGGCATCCTTTATATCCAAGGATACGAGAAACTCGTCCCTCTCGAGCCCTGCAATGACAGACTGCAGGGACTCCATTTTGAACTTGAAGGTCCGCAAATAAGGATTGAGATGTTTCAAGTTCAGAATGGGTCTCACTGAGCCGTCCGGCTTGGGAACTACAAACAAGCTGGAATAAAAGCCTTGACCCTGCTGATGGATAGGGACATGCACTATTACTTGAGAAGACAGTAGCTTTTCTATTGCTTCCTGTATTACAACCCGTTTGTCCGCTGATGCCGGCAAACCGGTTGTGAAAAAACAAGGAGGTTGGATCTGAAAATCTAACTTCAACCCCTGAATAATGATGTCCCGGACCCACGCGTCCTGGCAAGTCTTGATCCAAACTGCTTTGAAATTGTGAAGGCGAGCTCCCACCCTGGGGTCCCCCAGGAGAGAAGGAAGCGCATCATGCCGGAGCCTTAACTGAAGACTTATCCTGCTGGGAGGAGGATGCAGTGGCTCTACCCCTGCCTCTGGAACCACGGGAGATAGCGGGAGCTTCTCTGCCATGACCCCTGAATCTCCCTGGGATACGAAAGGACGATCCAGCAAAGGGTTTCCTAGGAGGAGGAGCAGCAGTTGGGAGATAAGTGGACTTACCACCTGTAGCTTGAGATATCCACTTATCCGGTTCCGTTCCAAACAGAGCTTCCCCTGTGAATGGAAACGCTTCCACGGCTCTCTTAGATTCCACATCCGCCTGCCATTGTCTCAGCCACAGGGCTCTGCGGGCTGAGACAGCCAAAGCCGAGGATCTAGAGGAAAGACTACAAATATCTTTTGAAGCCTATCCAAGAAAAGAAGCAGACTCCGCAATCTGTTCCGCTAGAGGAACCAGATCCTCCGCCGGAAACACCAGTCTTAAGGCCCTCAGCAAGCTGCGTAGCCCATGCTTCCACCGCCTTGTCGACCCAACAGCTGACTAATGTGGGTCGAAGGGACACCCCCGCTACAGTGTAAATAGACTTTAAGGTAGTTTCTAACTTCCTGTCAGAAGACTCCTTTAAAGAAACTGCTCCTGGAACAGGGAGCACCGTCTTTTTAGACAGACATGACACTGAAGGGTCCACTGAAGGAGGTGTTTCGCATAATTTCCTGCTCTCTGCAGGAAAGGGATAGTAGGATATTGTTTACGTGAGAGCTGAAACTTTTTATCTGGGTGTTTCCACGCTGAGGTAAGGATCTCGTCCAATTCCTCAGACACTGGAAAGGAGGCTGCTAGTCTTTGTTTCTTATTATAGATAGACGGCCTAACTTCTATAGGGTCCATGTCCTCAACATGTAACACCTGGCGTATAGCTGCAATCAGCGCCTCTACATCCCGAGATACAGGCTCCGCTTCCTCTGGCGCCTGTTACTCTATAGGGTCCTGTATCTCCTCTTCCGGATTATCCCACATAAGGGGATTCGGTATTAGTCTCCTAGCAGGGACACTACAGGACAATGCCACGGGAGGAACCTGGGCTGATATAACCCTTGTGAGCCCTTCTACAGACCTGGCTAAAGACCGCACCCAGGGCCTGATTCAGAGGCGCTCGCAAAAAGCGGGCGCTTGGTTTTTAAGGGCGGGCGCTTGGTTTTTCAGTTGCGGCCTCTTGGCAGCTCGCATAGCTGTGGGTTACCACCCACAGCTTATGTGAGCGGCCATGATGATGGTCGCGATGGTCAAGACCATCACGACCATCGGGCTTGCGACGAGACCCTTGTGGTAGGGTCTCGTGGCTGCAAGCCCCAGAGAGCTTTTGGCTCTTACACAGCCGGAAGCTCTCTCACTGACATCACTGGTGATGTCAGTAAGGCCGCCACAAACGGCAGGTGTTCGCTTGGGAACGCCACCATTTGTGAAGCCATCCCCCCGGCCACGCCTACAAAAGGGGTCGAGCTGTCGATCAACATAGACAGCCGACCCTTTTGTAGTGAGTCTCAGAGCGAGCGCTTTTTGCGCTCGCTCCAAGGCTCGCGTGCGCACTGGCCCACCATCGACCCGGTTGCGAGCACACAGATGAATCAGGCCCCCAGTCTGGTTCAGAGAAGGCAGACCTCTGAGATCTTTCAACCTCTCTCTCCCTGCGAGAAGCTTCCAGCTCTGCAGACATTTGAGACATGACTGATGTAATTTGATCAGTCCAAATAGGGTGTTGTGGGGATGCTGCAGTCTGTGTTTCTGAAACACACTTCTCACACAACTGGGAACTGGATGATAGTCCCTGTGTAAACTTCTCTGCACAATTCTTACAGGAGAAAGCTTTTTGGGCAGCCTTAGACCCCTTTGAAGTCATGTTACCAATTCACTATTCACACACACACATAGAAAGGGTAGTGATACACACAAACACACACATTAAGGGTATAGAGGGAGATTATGCTATTAACCCAGCCCAACCAGCGCTTTGTAACACAATATAATGTGCTGTAATCGCTGTGTAAACACAGTCTAACCTGCTCTTCACGAGTCTAACCCCACTGTGCAGTCACAATCTGGGCAGACAGGTCTCTCTTCTGCGTTTGTCATCAGCCTGTGTCTTCTAAAATGGCCACCAGCCTCCTTCTGGGAGCGCTGGGGCAGCTGGGAGGCAGGAGCAGAACTGTGTGTTAGGCTCCGCCCTTGCTACTTTTTAATGCCCGCCTGTCATTTTCTCCTGGCCACCCTGCTACTCAGGGTGCCAGGAGTCACTAATCTTCTTGCTGCCAAATGCTGCCGGCGGCGGGCTGAGCTAATGGGGGATCGAGAGGAGCGCCGCACGCAGCGTGTCTGGGTACCCCCCAGAGCAGGTTTGCCTACCCTCCCGATTTGGTCGGGAGCCTCCCGACCCCCCGTAAAGGCAGGCAAGCCTCCCGGCTGCTGCCTACCCCCCACCCCGAACTACTACTAAAAAACCCCACAGCGGGGGGGTCCGATGATGCGATTCGCGTTGATTCACGTCATCGTGGCTCCGCCCCCTGCTTCACAATGCCTTTTTCACGGCATTGTGAAGAGGGGTCGGGGTCACAATGACGCAATCGTGCGGTCACGCCCCTGGCCCCGCCCCCAAAACGGCATCATAGCCCGGCCACACCCCCGCAGAATGCAGGCATTCAGCTCCCTCCTGGAAGGAGGTAGCTTAATGTCGGCAAGTATGCCCCAGAGACAGTGGACTCTGTAGCTAAAGACCCCAGTGCATGCCGCAAGCAGCGGTGGTGAGGTCTCCCCAGCAGCTCCAACGATGCAGACAGGCAGGGACAGTGAGCTGCCTGTCTGATCCTCTTGCTGATCGAGGAGCCTTGATTTTTAGCAACGAGCTCTTTGTATGTGACCAGCTCCCTTGGCACAAAATAAAGACCGACCTGTAGGGGGGTATAGAGGGGGAGGAGCTAGCTACTATTCAGATTTATTAAAGTGCCAGCTCCCGGTTAGCCCACATCTATACCCCACTGTACTGAGACTCCAGTGTCCCTTAGTGGATGAAGGAGAAATACAGATTTATAGACCATTATGGAGGTAGACAGGTAAGGTACATATATTTGGAGATAGACAGGTAAGATAGATACAGGTATATACAGTAGATGAACAGTTTACATACAATTAATATACACAAATATGGAGATGGACAAGTAGAAGATACATATATTTGGACAGATATGGAGGTAAACAGACATGCAGGGTAGACACTACAGTAGATAGATACATTACTTCCAAGGTACATTTACTGTATACATTAGTGTGATCCCTGACACAGCAGTTAGTGAAAACACAGCTTTTAGGACTCCCATCCCATATGACAGACCACAATCCCTTCTTTTGTTCCTTTTTGGCAGGGGTGGGGAACCTTTTTTTCTGCCGAGAGCCATTTTGATATATATAACACTATTCGCGGGCCCGATGCAGGCCATGCTGCCTCCATGTGCAGAATTTTTTTCAGCCGGGTGGCATCAAGAAGTAGCCGGGTGGGGGCCTTCGCAATTATGCGTGTGCTGGGAAAAGGGGTATCTCCCTTACCATTCCAGCCCGACAGGTCTCAGGCTGCTCCCCCACTGGCGCTCAGTCAAAAGTGCCCATTATGCAGTGCCCCCTGTATTTGTGCCCTTTATACAGTGCCCCCTGTAGTTTTGCTTTGACCTAATGCAGTGCCCCCAGGCTGAAGTACTGCCCCAGACTGGTCCCTATTACGTAAATTGTGAATATGTTCTCCATCTGTGAAACATTTTAACATCCCATTCCGGTCTATACATTTGTGCAGATGCTTTTACTTCAGTATAATAACCACGACTTTTATTTAGATACCTGGCAACAAGATGCAGATTTGGGGAACAGCAAATACACAGGAGACTATTTTTTTGTTTTTTTAGGTTAAGCTCATACTTTTCTCTTTATGCACAGTAACATCATGAAGAAGAAAACAGACACAAGGAGATGTGACTGAAAATCTGGTGCCACACATCACATCTGGGGGAATTCAATTGCCGACACTGACGCGATCTGCACTCCAGAACGGCACATTGTGCACGCCAGCATCACGTTTTCCCCTTGCCCTCCAATAGAGGTTCAAGGGAAAACCTGCGATATCGGCACCACCGTAAATGGCAGATAGGAGGGTAGCCAGGTGGCACTTCCCGTTGAATTGAATACCCCCATTGTGCCTGCAAATCTGGAGGCACACATTACGTAGAGACTGTAAATCTGGTGGCACACTTCACAAACAAGAACTTGCAGTAACAACTAAAGTTCAATAGAGTACAGATTCTGGGCCTGATTCAGAGCCGGACGCTCTTTCAGAGCGCTCACTCTGAATCAGTGGCCGCCTATTGGTTTTTTTTAGAGCGGCATCCCGGCCGCTCGCATAGCTGTGGGTAACCACCCACAGCTAGTGCGAGCGGCCAGGATGATGGTCGGGATGGTCAAGACCATCGCGACCATCGGACTTGCGACGAGACCCTTGCGGTAGGGTCTCGTTGCCGCAAGTCCCAGTGGACTTCTTGCTCTTACAGAGCAAGAAGTCCACCCACTGACATCACTTGTGATGTCAGTGGGCCCGGCCCCAGACGGTAGGCATTCCCATGGGAATGCCTCCGTCTGGGCAGCCACGCCCCCAGGCCGCCCACCAAAGGGGACGTGCTGTCACTCAACATCGACAGCACGCCCCCCTTGTAGCGAGACCCAGAGCGATGGCTTGCCCGTCGCTATCCGGGTCTCGCGCATGTGCACGACGGAGCCGCCCCCGTCGTGCGCATGCACACTGGGCCAACATCGACCTGCTTGCGAGCGCTCAGCACTCACGAGCGGGTCTGAATCAGGCCCTCAGTCCCAGCCCACAACTACCTTATCTTGCTCCCGCTGCCTCGCTCTGACTGGATCTAACTAGATCCAGCAGGCGCGCGGGGCAGGCTCCTCACGTCGCAGGTGACGTCATGACGCAGTGCACAACTGAGAACGCTTGCCCCTGAAGCGATCGGAGGCTTCTTTAGCCTCCGGTCACTTCAGAGGCCAGCGTTCCACAGCAGGGGTCGGCGGGGAAAAGAGCGGGCGGTAGGCTGTTTCTGCCGGGCGATGTGCCCGCAGAAAACAGAATGGGGAGAACACTGATGTGACATCACACGGGACGGGGCCACAATCGCCGGTGATTACAGCAATGCCCGGAGCATCCTGAGGATGCCCCGGGGAGCTGTAAGGGCAGCGGTGTGACCACCTGACGCGTCCTAAGGACGCACCAGGCGACACTGCTGCATAGATTCTGGCTGCAGGGTGCCATTCTGGCTAGCAGAATAAAGCTCAGAGGGCCAGACCAAATGATTCCGCCGGCCTTATATGTCCCCCCCGGGCCTGAGGTTCCCCATCCCTGCTTTATGGACGCCCAATGCTGTACATAGAGCATATTCAGAGAATCGCCTAAACAGAGCACTATGGGTTTGACACTATAGCAATGAATGTAAAACACAGGAATCGGTACTTTTGGTTACAGGTTCTTCAGGTAGCAAGTTTTGCAAGTGATCATCCATACTAATATAATAAGAATGTTGTATCTGTTTGTTCCAAGTTGGTGCAAAAACGACTGAACCGATTTTCACGAAAACTGCATCATTTTGTAGTGGAAATGCCTAGAAATAACCTTCACCTTGTTTCATCTCGATCCGTCAAGTTAAAGCTGAGTATTAGCCAAAACAAAATGTATTGACATCACAAATGTAAGAGATAGGTGTGGCACCATGCGTGTGGCAGGTAAGGGGTCGGGGGAGGGGAGCTTTGGTCCCCTGCTCACATGAATAGGATAGGCTACATAGCAATCTGTGCACATGGCACACAGTGACATTGGTGTGAGTGGTGGGTGAAAAGGATAGGCTATATAGCAGTCTGCGCACAGGGCACACAGTGACATTGGTGTGAGTGGTGGGTGAATAGGATAGGCTACATAATCTGTGCACAGGTCACATAGTGACATTGGTGTGAGTGGTGGGTGAATAGGATAGGCTACATAGCAATCTGTGCATAGGGCACACAGTGACATTGGTGTGAGTAGTAGGTGAATAGGATAGGCTACATAGCAGTCTGTGCACAGGGCACACAGTGACATTGGTGGATGAATAGGAGAGGTTACATAGCAGTCTGTGCACAGGGCACACAGTGACATTGGTGTGAGTGGTGGGTGAATAGGAGAGGTTACATAATCTGTGCACATGGCACACAGTGACATTGGTGTGAGTGGTGGGTGAATAGGATAGGTTACATAGCAGTCTGTGCACAGGGCACACAGTAACATTGGTGTGAGTGGTGGGTGAATAGGATAGGCTACATAGCAGTCTGTGCACAGAGCACACAGTGACATTGGTGTGAGTGGTGGGTGAATAGGATAGGCTATATAGCAGTCTGCGCACAGGGCACACAGTGACATTGGTGTGAGTGGTGGGTGAATAGGATAGGCTACATAATCTGTGCACAGGGCACACAGTGACATTGGTGTGAGTGGTGGGTGAATAGGAGAGGTTACATAGCAGTATGTGCACAGGGCACACAGTGACATTGGTATGAGTGGTTGGTGAATAGGAGAGGCTACATAGCAGTCTGCGCGCAGGGCACACAGTGACATTGGTGTGAGTGGTGGGTGAATAGGAGAGGCTACATAGCAGTCTGCGCGCAGGGCACACAGTGACATTGGTGTGAGTGGTGGATGAATAGGATAGGTTACATAGCAATCTGTGCACAGGGCACACAGTAACATTGGTGTGAGTGGTGGATGAATAGGAGAGGTTACATAGCAGTCTGTGCACAGGGCACACAGTGACATAGGTGTGAGTGGTGGATGAATAGGATAGGCTACATAGCAGTCTGCACACAGGGCACACAGTGACATTGGTGTGAGTGGTGGGTGAATAGGATAGGCTACATAGCAGTCTGCGCGCAGGGCACACAGTAACATTGGTGTGAGTGGTGGGTGAATAGGATAGGCTACATAGCAGTCGGCGCACAGGGCACACAGTGACATTGGTGTGAGTGGTGGGTGAATAGGAGAGGCTACATAGCAACCTGTGCACAGGGCACACAGTGGCATAGCTGTGAGTGGTCGGTGAATAGGAGAGGTTACATAGCAGTCTGCACACAGGGCACACAGTGACATTGGTGTGAGAGGTGGATGAATAGGATAGGCTACATAGCAGTCGGTGCACAGGGCACACAGTGACATTGGTGTGAGTAGTAGGTGAATAGGATAGGCTACATAGCAGTCTGTGCGCAGGGCACACAGTGACATTGGTGTGAGTGGTGAGTGAATAGGAGAGGCTACACAGCAGTCTGTGCGCAGGGCACACAGTGACATTGGTGTGAGTGGTGGGTGAATAGGAGAGGTTACACAGCAGTATGTGCACAGGGCACACAGTGACATTGGTGTGAGTGGTTGGTGAATAGGAGAGGTTACATAGCAGTCTGTGCACAGGGCACACAGTGACATTGGTGTGAGTGGTGGGTGAATAGGAGAGGTTACATAGCAGTATGTGCACAGGGCACACAGTGACATTGGTATGAGTGGTGGGTGAATAGGAGAGGCTACATAGCAGTCTGCGCGCAGGGCACACAGTGACATTGGTGTGAGTGGTGGGTGAATAGGAGAGGCTACATAGCAGTCTGCACGCAGGGCACACAGTGACATTGGTGTGAGTGGTGGATGAATAGGATAGGTTACATAGCAATCTGTGCACAGGGCACACAGTAACATTGGTGTGAGTGGTGGATGAATAGGAGAGGTTACATAGCAGTCTGTGCACAGGGCACACAGTGACATAGGTGTGAGTGGTGGATGAATAGGATAGGCTACATAGCAGTCTGCACGCAGGGCACACAGTGACATAGGTGTGAGTGGTGGGTGAATAGGATAGGCTACATAGCAGTCTGCGCGCAGGGCACACAGTGACATTGGTGTGAGTGGTGGGTGAATAGGATAGGCTACATAGCAGTCGGCGCACAGGGCACACAGTGATATTGGTGTGAGTGGTGGGTGAATAGGATAGGTTACATAGCAGTCTGTGCACAGAGCACACAGTGACATTGGTGTGAGTGGTGGGTGAATAGGATAGGCTACATAATCTGTGCACAGGAAACACAGTGACATTGGTGTGAGTGGTGGGTGAATAGGAGAGGCTACATAGCAACCTGTGCACAGGGCACACAGTGGCATAGCTGTGAGTGGTGGGTGAATAGGAGAGGTTACATAGCAGTCTGCACACAGGGCACACAGTGACATTGGTGTGAGAGGTGGATGAGTAGGATAGGCTACATAGCAGTCGGTGCACAGGGCACACAGTGACATTGGTGTGAGTAGTAGGTGAATAGGATAGGCTACATAGCAGTCTGTGCGCAGGGCACACAGTGACATTGGTGTGAGTGGTGAGTGAATAGGAGAGGCTACACAGCAGTCTGTGCGCAGGGCACACAGTGACATTGGTGTGAGTGGTGGGTGAAGAGGAGAGGTTACATAGCAGTCTGTGCACAGGGCACACAGTGACATTGGTGTGAGTGGTGGGTGAATAGGAGAGGTTACATAGCAGTATGTGCACAGGGCACACAGTGACATTGGTGTGAGTGGTTGGTGAATAGGAGAGGCTACATAGCAGTCTGCGCGCAGGGCACACAGTGACATTGGTGTGAGTGGTGGGTGAATAGGAGAGGCTACATAGCAGTCTGCGCGCAGGGCACACAGTGACATTGGTGTGAGTGGTGGATGAATAGGATAGGTTACATAGCAATCTGTGCACAGGGCACACAGTGACATTGGTGTGAGTGGTGGATGAATAGGAGAGGTTACATAGCAGTCTGTGCACAGGGCACACAGTGACATAGGTGTGAGTGGTGGATGAATAGGATAGGCTACATAGCAGTCTGCACACAGGGCACACAGTGACATTGGTGTGAGTGGTGGGTGAATAGGATAGGCTACATAGCAGTCTGCGCGCAAGGCACACAGTGACATTGGTGTGAGTGGTGGGTGAATAGGATAGGCTACATAGCAGTCGACGCACAGGGCACACAGTGATATTGGTGTGAGTGGTGGGTGAATAGGATAGGCTACATAATCTGTGCACAGGGCACACAGTGGCATTGGTGTGAGTGGTGGGTGAATAGGATAGGCTACATAGCAGTCTGTGCACAGGGCACACAGTGACATAGGTGTGAGTGGTGGGTGAATAGGATAGGCTACATAATCTGTGCACAGGGCACACAGTGACATTGGTGTGAGTGGTGGATGAATAGGATAGGCTACATAGCAGTATGTGCACAGGGCACACAGTGACATTGGTGTGAGTGATGGGTGAAGGCGCTGCTGCCACCAGTCTGTATAGCGCTGCTGGTCACATGGGCCACTCCAGCGACAGGGCCTCTATGCAAAGCAATACAACTAGAACACTTCAAATAAAAAAATGTTGGCAGAAGCGATCTCATCGCGGTTGATGTCACGGGCAACAGCTAGTTTCTTCATAAAATGTCATTCAATGACAAATCTTAGATCCAAAGCTAATAGATGTATTGCAGGTTACACCACTATGCGCCTATCGCTGACGTCTTATGTTCACTGGCCTTTACTGCCATTAAGAAGGAATAGCGGGAAGAAGCAAGCCATATTAGATTCCTTTAGCATGTAAGCGCTCACTAGAAGGGTCCTCTCTTCATAATTATGTCATTGCAGTTGTAGTATTGTCTGTTACGTTCAAATTCTATCACCTTGCACCTACAGTCAGGTGCATAAATATTGGGACATTGACAGAATTTTCATATTTTGGCCTCTATTCACCACCACAATGGCTTTGAAATGAAACAAACAAGATGTGCTTTAACTGCAGACTTTCAGATTTAATTTGAGGGTAATTATATCCAAATCAGGTGAACAGTGTAGGAATTACAACGGTTTCTATATGTGCCTCCCACTTGTTAAGGGGCCAAAAGTAATGGGACTATCAACTCAAAAGCTATTTCATGGACAGGTGTGGGCTATTCCCTCGTTATTTCATTATCAATTAAGCAGGTAAAAGGTCTGGAGTTGATTATAGGTGTGACATTTGCATTTGGAATCAGTTGCTGTCGACTCTCAATATGAGATCCAAAGAGCTGTCACTATCAGTGAAGCAAGCCATCATTAGGCTGAATAATCAAAACAAACCCATCAGAGAGATAGCAAAAACATTAGGTGTGGCCAAATCAACTGTTTGGAACATTCTTAAAAAGAAAGAACGCATCGGAGAGCTCAGCAACACCAAAAGACCCGGAAGACCACGGAAAACAACTGTGGTGGATGACAGAAGAATTATTTCCCTGGTGAAGAAAAACCCCTTCACAACAGTTGGCCAAATCAAGAACACTCTCCAGGAGGTAGGTGTATATGTGTCAAAGTCAACAATCAAGAGAAGACTTCACAAGAGTGAATATAGAGGGTTCACCACAAGATGTAAACCATTGGTGAGCCTCAAAAACAGGAAGACCAGATTAGAGTTTGCCAAACAACATCTAAAAAAGCCATTACAGTTCTGGAACAACATCCTATGGACAGATGAGACAAAGATCAACTTGTACCAGAGTGATGGGAAGAGAAGAGTATAGAGAAGGAAAGGAACTGCTCATAATCCAAAACATACCACCTCATCAGTGAAGCATGGTGGTGATAGTGTCATGGCGTGGGCATGTATGGCTGCCAATGGAAGGTTCCCTTTTATTTATTGATGATGTGACTGCTGACAAAGCAGCAGAATGAATTCTGAAGTGTTTCAGGCAATATTATATGCTCATATTCAGTCAAATGCTTCAGAACTCATTGGACGGCGCTTCACAGTGCAGATGGACAATGACCCGAAGCATACTGCAAAAGCAACCAAAGAGTTTTTTTAAGGCTAAAAAGTGGAATGTTATGCAATGGCCAAGTCAATCCCCTGACCTGAATCCGATTGAGCATGCATTTCACTTGATGAAGACAAAACTGAAGGGAAAAGGCCCTAAGAACAAGCATTAACTGAAGACATTTGCAGTAGAGGCCTGGCAGAGCATCACCAGGGATGAAACCCAGCGTCTGGTGATGTCTATGCGTTCCAGACTTCAGGCTGTAATTGCCTGCAAAGGATTTGCAACAAAGTATTAAAAAGTGAAAGTTAGATTTAGAATTGTTTAGTTTGTCCCATTACTTTTGGCCCCTTAAAAAGTGGGAGGCACGTATAGAAACTGTTGTAATTCCTACACCGTTCACCTGATTTGGATGTAATTACCCTCAAATTAAATCTGAAAGTCTGCAGAGCAGGGAGCAGTTTTCATCCCATGTCAAAGGTAGCATGCTCAGATTTGCTATCCTGGAGACCACATGCCAATGACAATTGGTGACAATTTATATGCCACATCATTGAAATATGTGGCTCTCCAAGCTGTATTTAGAACAAACATGTTACATATACCCCTTTCAGATAGAAATGTTCCTAAAACCCAGCATTCGAGGGCCGGGTCATTTTGCTAGTCCCAGCCTGACCCCCCTATCATAGCAATTTTACCCGGTGGCCGCACCGATTGGCTGGCGGTCCACGAGCCGCGACTGGCACTAAATTCAGTATGCAGCCAGCTACCACTGTTTGGTCGAGGCACGCGGCCGGAGCCCAATTTAAACAGGCAGCAGCAGCCGCTTGTTGCCTGGCGCTGGGACAGTGACAGTCCCAGCTCCGGCCAGTTGCCAAAGTGAAGTGCTGGTATGACATACATTTTCATACCGGCAAACTTCAAGCACTGATCAACACAGGTGTTTTTTTTGTCTGAAAGGGTCAACCCAGGTCGATAAATTGCCAGGTCTCCCACCTTGGTAAAAACCAGGGTCGAAGTCCCGGAAATTTTGACCGGGGCTGACCCTTTCACACAGAAAAAGGACCCGCGTTGATCAGAAAATTACCGGGATAAAGTGCTTTACCCGGTAGTTTGATTCCTTTACAAACCCTTTCACACAGAAAAGCAGACAATTAAAGAGGACAATCACTTTTGGACTAACCCCCTCTCCACCTACTAAGATCTGCCAGATCGTACTGAACTGGTCAATCTGACCAGCCCATATCAGCAGAGATCCATAGAGGGCTGGACAGACAGAGTAATGGCGCAACATCCCGTGCAAGGCAAGTTCAGGATCCAGGTGTGGCGCAGCCGATGGCTTATTTCACCCACAGCATTTTTTGTCCAGCCGGGAAAAAAAAACGGACATTTTTTTTCCCTGTAGGCCAGTCCTTTTCACACACAACGGTTTTGTGCCGTGTGTGATGTTTTTGCCGTGTGTAATCAATCCTTAACACTGAAACCGGGGGCGGCAGCCGTCCTAGTCAGTGGTGAAAACGGCTGTAACGCGGCGGCCGTCCTGTTTTTGTGCAGTGTGGAAGCCCTAATGTTTTTAACTTATAACGTCAGTTGCCGGACGGACAAAACTGTTGTGTGTGAAATAGCCCTATCTGCTGTGTTGGGTATGAAATCCCAGCTGTCGGGGTTCAGAATACCGATAGCGGCATCCCGTCACCCATAGGGACGAACGGCAAGGGTTCTCCTAACCCTCCCTCCCCGGTGCCTAACCCAACCCCCCCCCCCCAGTGCCTAACCTCTCCCTCCCTGCGCCCTATACCTAACACCCCCTCCCCGATGCCTAACCCAAACCTCCCCCCCTAGTGCCTAACCTCTCCCTCCCCGTGCTCTAAACCTAACACCCCCTCCCCGATGCCTAAACCTAACCTCCCCCTCCCTGCACCCTAAACCTAACACCCCCTCCCCGGTGCCTAAACCTAACCTCCCCCTCTAGAGCCTAAACCTAACCTCCCCCTCCCCGGTGCCTAACCCTCCCCCTAGTACCTAACCCCACATCCTAACCTCCCCCTAACACCCCGATACTTACCTTCGGGATGCTGACAGTTGGGATACTGGTGCCGAAAGCCCGACCTGTCGGGATTTCGCCACCGGTATTTAGACCGTCAGCATCCCGTACGCCGGGATGACGACTACATCTCCTATCTGCTACCAGCGGAAAGATGACAAGGCTGAGAAAGCAGGCCAAAGACAATACAGATAGGTTCTCTATACAGTCAGGTAAGGAATAAATATCTGCTATAAAGGTCACCAGCCAGCGTTCACTGACCATAGTGTAGTACAGTTATATATTATTAGCACCACGTGTCAATTTAACACACAAGGTATGAAAGAGGTGTATAAATCTACCACATTTTCCTCTTTAAATGTAGAAGAAAGATAGAGGAAACGCGACAAATTAAATGAGCCCACTACAACAAGAGCGGTAATAAAGTGGAAAAATACCTTTAAATAATATGGCGGATTTACAATGAGTTGAGCCCGATAGAAATACATTAAGATTAAATCAGGAAACGCAGGAGCGCGTTTCTACCTACCAGAGAAATACCGGCACGCATGGCAGTGCAGAACCACAAAGTGGACCCTGGGGACCCCTGTCTTTCTAATGTCCTTAATGTGAAATGATCCTCTGTAGGTAGATATTGTCTATACCCAACGCGTTTCACCTGTCTATGGCAGTCTTCATATAGGTATGTGGGATAATACTAGATTCAAACTATGGGCCCGATTCAGCAGCGATCGCAAATGCAACTACGTACGCAGACCGAGCGATTATTTGCTAATTCACATGCATAAAAGCCGGACTGCGCATGGGCGGTGAACGCACTGTGATTACGCACGTACAGAGGGATCCATCGCAGAGCGAGTCACAGGCTCGTGGGCAGAGAAACGCAGGCGTGACAGTCCGTTTGAACGCCATTTCATGGGCGTGCAAAAATTAGCCACTACGATGGCATACGCAGCATGAGAGCCCTCTGCGTGCAACGAGACTGCATGCAATATCTGTTGGCTGGTCAGACCTGGTGTAAATGCTGCGTGACTGTCGATGTGCATCGATGGTACCAATGTTTTCGCAGAAGAGCGAGGTTGGACGGATATGAGAAGGCAGCAGTGGGCATCTTTATGGCGACTGTTTTGGCAAGCAATTGTTTCGCACCTATGTTCTGTGCAAAATCGCAGCTGCGATCGCTACTGAATCAGGCCCTATGTCCCATTCAGCATTGCCCTAAATACATGTGCAGGGGAACGGTAATAAGTCTGTATAAATAGCAAGCGTCGTGCTAATTAGCCTCGTTTCTGTGTCACTGGACGATGAATGGTGCCAATAATACTTTGCGACTAACAATCAGCATTTTCCCAGGAGCTCGCAAAATCATCATAGCCTGCAGAACCGCGCTAATTGCTAAGAGCACATATGAGCATGTCGGCAACTTCGCTTTCCCACTAGAAAGATGCAACAAGTGGAAAAAAGGTGAGGCCGGGTTCTGGACTATAGACAGACAGTAATTAGATAGAGAATGGGCCGTATTCAATTAGTTTCGCACACGCGACACTTTTCCGCCTGCTGCACTTTGCGTGTTTTGCACGCAAAAACTTTTCGTGCGCCCCCCCCCCGCTATTCGCCGTATTCAATTCCAAAGGATGCGAAAATGCTTCCCGGTGAAACTCAAACAGGCGAAAAGTGCTGTCAAAGATAGGGAAATCAGCCTGACACCCCCCGAGTACTGATGTCCCCGAATAGCCCTCCTGAAGCTATTTGGGGTACTTAAGTGCTTTCAATTGCCTCTATATAGCGTCTTTGAGCAAGTGGTGAAGAATAGCATTAAGCAGTATTTTTTCGTAAAAATAAGTAGTCCTGTCAAATTTGGGGTATTTGAAAATGGGTGCTAGCATAGTTTAAATTCGCTAAAGTGAAGTTTTAAGGGACGTCAAAAACGCACCTTCAGCAAGTACCTGCAATCCAAAAAAACACCTCCCCCATACTTGCAGAACCCCCAAAAGTCTATTTTGCTAGTTTTTATGTGTATCCCCCCCACTTTGTACTTTTTCGCCCCCATTTTCAAAGTCATTTTTTGGGGTGTCCCTCTTTTTTTTTTACGCAGTTAACTTTTGGGGGACTGTCCCAAGGGTGCAGAGTGGTTTACGCACCTTTGCACCCCACAACCGCAATTCTGCACTCTTTTCCGCCTGCTATTCATAGGCGAAACTTTTTCGCCTATTACATTGCATTGACTTTCCGCAAATGTGAAAAGTCTTTGCCATTGAATACGGCAAAAAGTTTCCGCCTGGCGAAATTACGTCATCTGCGATACTTTTTCGCAGGTTACAGCTTTTCACCGCTAATTGAATACGGCCCAATGTCTAGATAGACACCAGATGTTAGAAACAGGGACAAAAGGTCGACAGGGACAAAAGTCAGACACACTAAAGTTCGCCATGTAAGAAGGTCGACAGGGTAAAAAAATTGACACAAAAATGGTCGACTTTTTTTTTTTATTTTATTTTTTTTTAGGGTTAGACATTTACTGGAGGGTTAGGGTTAGGCACTTACCCCCACGGTTGGGGTTAGGCACCAAGGGGAGAGTTAGGGTTAGGGTGAAGATTAGGGCTAAAAAAAAACAAAAAAAAAAAAACTTGTCCCTGTTGACCTTTTGTCCCTGTCTAACATCTGGTGTCTGTCTAATTACTGTCTATCTCGTATACCACACCCGGTGAGCCCAGGGCACTACACGGAGCTCAATTAGTGGGTGGAGGAAAAATAAATACACAAACAATATATAAAAAAAATATATGATTAAATTAAATCTGATTAAATAAACAATGTGTCCGTCTCTAGTAACAATCTCGCCACAGCGCTGCCAGACTAAACGGGATAGTCACCCGTAAAAACTAGATAAAACAATAGTGAAGGGGGTGCGGTGTGGTGAGCTGCTGTTGTGTACTGTTAATGACATAAATACACACACAATACATTCATTCAATTGTCCAAAATTAATTGACCTCATATTTAGGCGTGTTATTTTATATATGCATTCTATATATTTTTTTATGGTGCATACACACGATCAGATTTTTTCTTCAGATATGGACGATAACGATTTAAAAATCGTTCAGTCGTTCATATCTGATGGAAAATCGTTCATATCTGACATGCCTGAACTATGGACGATCAACGATGCGCGTTCCCGTTTGTCAGATAACGATATCTGATATCTGATGTGTTTGCAGTCAGACTTGGACGATTCCATTCATTTTAATGCAGTCAAAAATCGTTCAATCGTTCAAATCGTTCAAAACTTTGGTCAAATCGTCCAAATCGTTTAATTGTTCAATCGTTCATCTGAAAATCTGACAAGTCTGACAAATCTGACCGTGTGTATGCTCCATTATATATAGAAAAAAAATATTTATTTAATGGTTTACAATAGCTGTCAATATTTATATACACATTATGGACAATTGATATAATGTAATGTGTATATATATCGTTGACAATACACAACAGCAGCTCACCACACTGCCACCTCTTCACTCTCTATTGCTTTCTCTCACCTTCCCTCTGCTTTATAAACCAGCCGGGGACACCACGTCTCCAGAGCAGCCTGGCCTAGATTCCAGGTGTGTCCGACACTATGATAGAGACGTGACACATTACTTCTAGGAAAAGTGACATCACTTATTGTCTTGATAAATATGGTGGAGAGTGGTACGTCCGGCATCACTCCAGTATCTTACGCCCATAGTTGCCCCACGTAAGCTCTTCATTTCCCTCAGACTCCCTATTCAAATATCGCCACCAACTCCGGTCTCTCATAGCGAATGACAGTAATGTTCACCCCTATAGCATAATGGGATGTTTAGTTGCATAAATGGTTTTATCCTTTATTCATAAGCACCAGTTATCACAGAATTGCATTTATCTTCATCAGTCCTCGAGCCAGTGGAGCTTACAATCTAACTTCCACTGCAAATTTAGTCCAAATGCAATTAACCTACCAGTAGGTCTTAGCCAGGGGCAGAGAACCAGAGCACCCAAAGGTAATCCCCGTGAACACAAGGAGGGCACAAAGTAACTGCAGATAAAGTATAATCAATAAAGGGGATAGCAATGCTAACTACTCTGCCAACAGTCTGTCCATAATTAACCCAGGAACTACAGAAGTACTTATTCAAGCTTTATAAAGACCTGCTGGAAACTCTGATTAATGCATCCAAAAGGAAAAGACAAATCTTGACTTATAATCAGGGCCATAACTAGGGTGGTGCGGCCGGTACCATGGCACAGGGCACCGGGCACTGTTTGGGCCTATCAATTTTCTGTTTATTATCATTCTCACTTGTAGCTTCCTCTTATTTCATCCCCAGCATCTCCCGGCCTCCCCTATCTCTTCCCTGGCCCTTCCCCATGAGGCCATTACCCTATTTTTGGGTGCATTATGTCCCTTTAAAAAATGATGGTCGGTGCCAATGCTCTTTCTGGCACAGGGCACCAAAAGGTCTAGTTACGGCTCTGCTTATAATTGCCAGTGGCTTTTTCCAGACTAAGTCACCTGCATTTAGGCTAGACCCATGGCTATTATTGTGACCGTTTACTTTATGTTACATTGAACAACATCATACCTGTCTTGTGCTGCTGCATCGGCAGACTAAGAGCTACATACTACACCAGGCTGTTTTGGACACATAGGGCCAAATGTAATAGGGTGAGAGTTTAGAAAATGTGAGAGTTTAGGAGTAATCTCTCACATTGGTTGAGTTTTATCTTCAAAATGGGAAAACATCTGAATGAGATTTTAAATCGTGAGAGTTTTTGAAGTCTGAAAAAAACATGCAAGTTCACTCTGTTACTCTGTTTTTGGACTCTATTACATTGGCAAAGTTTAAAAAGTGTCAGAAACTCTCACTTTTCTAAACTCTCACCCTATTACATTTGGCCCATAGTGTTCATTCTAGTACACTGCACCTGTTAAAAACTGTGCAGTTCCTGTTTCCTATCTGGGGTGTTGCTCTCTGTTCTGGTGCTTCTGTCACATGCTGGTCTGTATCTCAGCAGTTTGCGGCATCAGCTGAGTGTGCTAGATGCACCAGAGCAGAGGGCGTCACCCCAGGCAGGAGAGAGGAACTGCACCGGATCTGACAGGTGCAGGGTACTAGAATGAAAAATACACATATATATCACAGCATCCTTGTCCGATTGTCCCATTTGTCATTGTTCCCACAGTGAACCTGCAGTTACCTAAACACGCAGATAAATAGTGAAGTATAGTGCCCCCTGCTGGAATACTATAGGATGGCAGTCACTGAAGACTACTGTAGCCTAGTCCTTATGGACTCAGAACTGTATGCTGCTCTGTTATAACAGCCTTGGTCAATTTTGTATGATTGTGATGGACTGCTGCCCTAACTGTGGAACACACGTTACCCGTTACCATGGGAGATTACTTATGAAACTGCATCATCTCCGTAGTTTATCACAGTGTAATGAAAGTGACATTGGCATAAAACAGTACTCAGAAGGTCTCACGATCATTTTTATTTGGGCGATGCCCACGTTTCTTCATGTACACACAGGTATAAAGTGTCAGTCCTCATAAAACAGCGACACATGCGCCTCTGTCGGCTCCAAACTTGCTGTACCTTTCCCCACGTCCTCCCTTCCTGGCTGGAAGTCTCTCTCGGTGCAGTGTCCGACCAGCAAGGAGCTCATTTCTTTTTCATGGCTCTCTTGCCCTCACCCTTTTTGGGCGGACCTTTACCACGAAGTCGCCGCAAACGTTTCATTTCGTCCTTGAAGTCCTCATGCTCATCCCTACAAGAGGCACCATGTTATATTAACCCATGATCAGCGCCTAATACCATACATTACGGGGCCATAGTAACTTCTAATGACTTATAGAATATACTTATATAATATAATGGACTTCCATAAGGCCTCCTGTAACTTTTATTAAAGACACTGCCTTTTCTTACCAGCTTCCTAACCTGCTTTATAGGCATGTATTTATATCATCAGGCAGAACGGTTTATGACTATTGTCCTTGGATGACACCAGGCTGCTTTCCAGATACTGTTACAGAGGGTAAAGCGGATCTGTTCTGTGTGTTCCAGGGCAACTAAACAGAGAATGTAAAAGCAGATCTGTGTTGTGTGTTGTTCCAGGGCAACTCGACAGAGGGTAAAGCAGATCTGTGCTGTGTGTTCCAGGGCAACTAGACAGAGGGTAAAGCAGATCTGTGTTGTGTGTTGTTCCAGGGCAACTCGACAGAGGGTAAAGCAGATCTGTGCTGTGTGTTCCAGGGCAACTAGACAGAGGCTAAAGCAGATCTGTGCTATGTGTTCCAGGGCAACTAGACAAAGGGTAAAGCAGATCTGTGCTATGTGTTCCGGGGCAACTAGACAGAGGCTAAAGCAGATCTGTGCTGTGTGTTCCAGGGCAACTAGACAGAGACTAAAGAAGATCTGTGCTATGTGTTCCGGGGCAACTAGACAGAGGCTAAAGCAGATCTGTGCTGTGTGTTCCAGGGCAACTAGACAGAAGGTAGTTGTAACTGTTTCCAGTCTGCCGCCAACTGGCAGGTCGTAGAAGAGACTGTGTGACACAGTCATTTATTTTGATGCCTAGTCAACGTGGGGAGATCGAGGAAGGAGAAAATATTTAGGATCATAGGGAATGAAAATGTGTGATAAGACCAATAACTTCTCTCCAAAGAGGTACTACCTTTGGACAGGACCATTTTATTTATATATATATATATATATATATATATATATATATATATATATATATATATATATATATATATATATATATATATATATATATATGTATATATAAATATAATAAAGAGCCCTCATTGGTACAACCTCCCCAGCATCTATCTGATGTAACATGATATATTCTGTGCAGTCGAGAAGGCACATAGTACCATCTGTATAGTAGTTACTGCTTGTAATTCTTATGTGTTTGTGGATATACTCAGTATGTGCTGCAAGTAATTAGAGCCTAGTTAGGACTCTAAAGATATACTCTTATAAAGAAAACATATGGATATTACTGTGCTTGATATTGAGTTGATCGCAATTGAATAAAAAAATGTAACAGTCTATATGGTGCGCTTGCTCTATATTATTAAACAGGAAGCTTGTTATATTTCACCGATAAAAAGAGTTTTTAATATAAATACATACACGTACTAAAAATACTGGGCCTGATTCTGCAAGGATCGTAACTGCAAAGCTGCACGCAGGCTATAGATATATGATGTATGCACGCAGGCTATAGATATATGATGTATGCAGGCTATAGATATATGATGTATGCACGCAGGCAGCGATTCTTGCAGATATGGTAATGCAGCATGAGGCATCACGCCTCCTGTGCATTACTTATCCAAGCTGCGTTGTCCAACGCAGCATCGGATAATCTGCATAACATCGTCCGGCTGCGGTGACCGATAGGGTCCTGCAGCCGCCCGCCGCAGTTTAGAGGAAGGGGCCAGGAAATCTCCGTCAGCCGACGGAGATCTTGGCTTCTTCCCTCCCCCGCAACAGCAACGACACACCTCCATTTCGTGAAACAGAGGGCATCACTGCCCCCTCCCTGCCCACAAACAGCAGCAGACTGTCAATCACCGAGCGATTTAGTATTACCCACTCTGCACTCTCGCAAAATGGGTCCTGCGCCTGTGCAGATTCTAAAACATCGGGAATCTGCATTCAGCAGTGCACTAGCGTGCATTGCTGAATCAGGCCCGCAAATGGATATTGAATTTACACATGAAACAGCAATCTCATTATTTGACATGTATATCTAAAATTGCATATAACCCACAGAACTTTCGAGGATATATACCGTATATACTCGAATATAAGCCGAGTTTTTCAGCACATTTTTGTGCTGAAAAAGTACCCCCTCGGCTTATACTCCAGTCAAGTGTAGCGCTGACCGGACGGAGTTCGGTCAGCGCTACACACTGCCAAACACACAGCCGCCGGAGCCGGCAGCTGCGTGTTTGGTGTAATCAGCAGCCGCTGAGAGTCTGTCAGACTCACTGCGGGAGCCATCTTCCGGCTCCCGCAGTGGGTAATGAGAGAGACGTTGTCATGACGACGTCTCTCCCATACAAAGCGGCCGGAGGAGCGGACAGCGGCGGGACCAGGAGCGGGAGTTTCAAGTAAGTGATTTATTTATTCTTTTAAATTCTTACTACTTTTCTCTCTACTGGGGGGGCGATTACTACAGGGGGCACTACCAGGGGGAACTACAAGGGGGGGATTACTACAGGGGGCACTACCAGGGGGGGATTACTACAGGGGGCACTACCAGGGGGGGATTACTACAGGGGGCACTACAAGGGGGGGGGGATTACTACAGGGGGCACTACAAGGGGGGGGGGATTACTACAGGGGGCACTACAAGGGGGGGGATTACTACAGGGGGCAATTACTACAGGGGGAACTACAAGGGGGGGATTACTACAGGGGGCACTACCAGGGGGGGGATTACTACAGGGGACACTGAAAGGGGGGATTACTACTGGGGGCACAACCAGGGGGAATTACTACTGGGGGCACTACCAGCTGCTGCCATTTCCCACACTAGGCTTATACTCGAGTCAATACATTTTCCCAGTTTTTGGGGGTAAAAGTAGGTACCTCGGCTTATATTCGGGTCGACTTATACTCGAGTATATACGGTATGTGTCCAATTCTTTTAGTATCACTTGGATTCCAAACCACACATCGGTGGCAAAAACCAAGGATACCTGGAGTGTGGGGACGTCAACGCGCTTCGTCCCGTGGATAACCGGGACTTTCTCAAGACTCGAAACTGAGTCAAGTTGCGGATTTACTCATTACAATTAAGCAATTTATGTGTGGTTTAGAATCCAAGTTATACTAAAAGAATTGGACACATATATATCCTCGAAAGTTCTGTGGGTTACATGCAGTTTTAGTTATACATGTCCAAGATTGCTGTTCCATGTGAAATTCAATATCCATCTGTGTTTTTAGTATGTGTATGTATTTGTATTAAAAACTCTTTTTTATTGGTGAAATATAACAAGCCTCCTGTTTAATAATATAGAGCAAACACACCATATAGTCTTAGATTTTTTCTTCAATTGCGATCAACTCAATATCAAGCGCAGTAATATCTATACATCCATGTGTCTTGCATTACAGAATCGTTGGTGCCCTATAAAGAAACTATTTCCTTTCAATGAAATATAGTACACATATAATTGCTATTACATGTTCAACTTTCATTTGCCGAACCCTGGTTAGGAAACGCTTGTTTAGATTGGTCCCAGAAGGCCTCGTTTTTGCAGCTGGCTAGTATAGTACAGGCCTAGGTTATCTCTATTAAGCTTTATAGGACTATAGAACAATAATGATACTGTGCAGAGCTTCTTATGTAATTACCTGTAAAGCCCAAGAAACCTCAGGTTCCGCATGAGGGGTACATAGATATTGTGCGGCGGGTACCAGTCATAGACCTCTTTCCTTCTCGCCATTGGCTGCTCACTGAAAAGCGTCACCACCTTCATCGAGCGGGTGTCAGTCGGCCTCACTACCTCTCCAAAGATCCTGGCGCTCAGGCGCGACATTCGGACAGCGTAGCTCGACAGGGAGGCCATTGGCGAGGCTGCTGGTGGTGAAACGTCACTGCAAAGGGGGCGAACACATGGAAAGAGACATTATGTTACTCGATCATCAATGATACAGTACAAAAGACTAAATGCATGTTATGTACTTGATTTTAACGTTGAACTTTGCCCGCAATGGAAACCCCCTGTAACAACCAAATTGCGCCACTGCGGCTGCGAGCCCTGGTGCGTTGAAAACGTACACGACTCTGCGTCGCTCGTGACTGAGGGACCTGGGTTTCCGTTGCAGAGTGCTTGCAAGACCGAATACCTCATCTATCACTGCTTTTAATTAACCTCACCCCCAGAATCCACATACTGGGAGGGTTACCATGATTTTCACTACTACATCATGGAGGGAGGGGGGGCACAGCAATCTGACCGGCACTAAGTGTTATTATTACTGTATTATGACCCTACCCAGATGCTACTACTCACCCTGGTCACTTTCCGTGTCCTCTGTCACCCCGGCTGAAACGTAACCCGGCTGCGGGGAAGAAAAAGAGATATGCACAGAAAGTCCGTCCGGAAATCCTTCCCCCATGTGAGCGACACATTAGTGAGACTGGCAGCGTGACTTCCGCATCCGGGTAACATTCCGGTATGACCGTCAGTAATACAAATATTATTCTTCTGTGTCAAAGTCTGGCTAACTGAACGCCATAAGCATTAAATAGTCCCCATCACTGTCATATATTGTCCCTGTTTTAAAATTAGGGCATTGGGTTACCTTGGTCCCCCAGGCCTCCTGTACAGCCTGGGTGACCCCACACCAGTATCAACAATAAATAGAATTACTGGTTGCATTGCAGATACAGACCCAACACACACACAGCAGCCTCAGGTCCATTGAATGCATGAGCACTCTCCATTACAAGGCTGGCTCCCAGCTCACAGGGCTATAGAGTGAGTCAGCCTGTAATAACAGTAATATGTCACTGACAGCTATTTTATGTAATCTGTAATAATATGCCCCATTGGCAGGAGGAGGCTGAGAAATGAGAGGAGTGATGGCAGGTGGGGCCTCACGGAGGTATGTGGAAAAATTCCTGCCATGTCCGATAAAGAATGAACACGATGTTGAAGCTCTTTAAATTGAGCTCTTTACGTATGTACTGTACTCAGGGCCTGATTCAGCAAGGATCCATATCGCGACCGCAGCTTCGTAATCGCATGTAGGTCTGCTGCAAAAATATGCTAATGAATGCAATCTCAATGCGGTCGCACTGCCATCATAGAGACGCCCACTGCCCCACTACCGCTATCACATCCGTAATACCTTGCGGACCTCCATTAACATCGGCCCCTGGCTCAGAATTACAGCAGCCTGACCTTACATAGAAATTGCTAACCTCGTTGCGTGCAGTAAGTACTCAAGCTGCGTATGAAATGACTAATTTATGCACGCCCTTGTAATGGCGTTCAAAACGGATAGGCATGCCTGCTTTTTGCCGACCACTCCCCCCCCCGTCAACATCCCCAGGCGCTTACTGCCTGTTAATCGCTCTGTGTGATCGCAGTGGTGCCTTCGCGCACACGCACTGCGATGCATGCGCTGTACGCAACAATCGGCGTTGGCCGTCTGCATATGCTTTAGCAATAGCGATCCTTGCTGAATCAGGCCCTCGGTTCAAATGTGGTCTCATCTAGTGATTTTTCGCATAATGCGCTTGTGTTACGGGCTGTACGCGCATATTTGCAAACGTCTGTGGTGTTTGTACGCATCTCACCTCCCAATCATCCCGATATCACTAATTGAACAAGAAACCTGGGTGACAATTGAATTGTCACTGATTTGTCCTGATTGCCGGGCAGTCGGGAGGTATTACTTACATAACAGGGCAGGGCTAAATGAGTGCAGAGTGTTAGGAAGGTCAAAGTAGAGGCATCATAAGGGCCAGTATAGCGATTTTCAGCGCTAACCTAGGCAGGGACATCTGAAGCCGATGTTTAACAACTATCAATATTACCGATTCGATGGAATACTATTTCCATCAAATTGTGGGTTTTTGATGGTTGGCCCCATTGAATGCAGTTTTCTGATGCACGCCTGCGTTCGCTTGTCCCCTCCCCGTTTTTAGCAGCCAGCCCGTCACCATCCACAAATGGCTTCTCCTGTCACTCACTCTGTTGGGCTGTCTATGTGCAATGAGCAATCGCTTCCCCATCTCTAGCACTGGTTCGCACACGCGCATTGCGAGGCATGAGCAGAATGCGAAAATCTGTCAGCTACGAGCGAACGCATCCTAGCGAGCGAGTCTGAATCAGGTCATGAGTCTTATTAAATGGATAGGCTGATCTCTCATGACTATCGGTTCAGGACACAAAATGGATGCCTCCAGGCCTACCTGGAGCTTCTGTACATTAAATATATCCATAACTTTAACCTAATGCGAGTCCCCATTCGTTTCGGTACATTTTAGAAATAGCAGTCTTCTCACATTTCTCAAGGCAGCTGCAAATGGTTTATGAATACCTAGGTAGATATGAGATACAATTCTGTACGTGTCATTACATACAAGAAAGTGGTACACAAGCCAGAGATACTTGGAAGCAACCATTTTACACATTTCCTGGAAGCTTTCTAACCAGACAAAATACAGATATAATTGCTTCATTACTCATCTTTTGCCCAAATAACTTCTGAAACCAGTGGCAAATGCAGGATTTCTAGAGGGGGGGTTTCCAAATGCATGATTTTAGAGCGAATGTGGCCAGTCCATGAAGAGGGCAGAATTAGTACTCAACCAGTTTTATTATGTGTCATACAAAGTGTATTGCATACCTCCCAACTGTCCCGCATTTAGCGGGACAGTCCCGTTTTTCTGGGACTGTCCCGCCCGTGGGCCGCAGTGTCACACGGTGGGGGGGAAGTTGGGGGAAGCATACACGCTGCTTTGCTATGCAGAGCAGCGTGTATGCAGAGGTAGAATAGACGCTGTGCGCATGCGCACAGCATCTATTGAGAGTATAGGGAGAAGCCCGGGGGCTGCCCAGCATCTCGGAGATGCTGGGCACGCCCCATTAGTGATGTAAACGAGGGATTGTCATCTGACCACGCCCCCTTTACGATTAGGCCACGCCCCCCTTTTCGGGGGGGGGGGGGTGCAGGTCCCAACTTCCTCACATCAAATGTTGGGAAGTATGGTATTGTGTATCATAATTCCAGCATATACAGGATCAGCGATCACAGTAAGCCATTAGATGCGGCAATAGGGCATCCTTCCTGAGCTGGATGTTTTTATTTTAGATGTGGGCATGAGACTATTGGAGCAAGTCCGGGAGCCTGGAGGAGCAGCAGAAGAACTTAGCACTGCCCTGGACATTTATGTACATTTTGGGCTCTAGAGCAGTGTATCCCTAATAGTGCATGTTTTCCAGATTTCCTAGTTGGTGCACACGTTATTTATTACTGTCTGATACATGTTAAAAGATCCACAGGTGGTGCTAATTATTTAATTGGTGATACAGAGAAGAACATGCAACACTAGCAAAATTCTATTACATTACTATTTCTACTGTGGTCATGTGTGTGCTGAGGAGGGGGGTTTCCAGGCAGACGGAAAGCCCCCCTGCGTTTGCCTATGGAAACCTTGACACACTGGGCCTTACTAATTAGTGTGCAGAAAGACAGCCACACTTTCACTTTCTCCCTATGCATCAAGGCAGGGCCGATACTAGGATATCTGTCACCCAGGGCAAGGCGCCCCCTCCATTCCCGTACCTGGATTTTGTCCTTGCTCCTCCATAAGGCGGTGCACTAGTCAGACGTCCCTGGTATAGTGACTTACATTATTCCACACACCATAATGCCCATTACACATTATGCCACACACTGTAATGCCTATTACCAAAGTGCCGCTTACATAGAATGTAAGCTCTTTCGAGCAGGGCCCTCTACCCTCTTGTGCTTCTCCCTACTGTATTTTCATTTATCTCTTACTCCCCACTAGGGCAACTAACACTTGGCTGCTTATGTAGGTGTAAAGGTCGCTAATATATAGCTAAGTTTATTATTATCCATGTCCGTGTCTTGCATTGTAAGTCGCTGGTTACTTATTTGTTTATTGTGGCGCCATATAAATAAATGATATAATAATAATAATTGCCCCTGATACCCTTTTATGGCCCACAGTAAGGCTTCTAATTACTTTTAAATTACCTGCTTGTTGTGAGGGGTTTCATGCTCATTGGCAGGGGTTTCATTCTCGTTGCCAGGGGTTTCATGTTCGTTGCCATGGTTCTCATCCTCTGGGTTTCATGCTCGTTGCCAGGGGTCTCATGCTCTGGGTTTCATGCTCGTTGCCAGGGGTCTCATGCTCTGGGGTCCATGTTGTCAGGGGTTCCATGCTCGTTGCCAGGGGTTTTACGCTCATTGCTAGGGGTTTCACGGAAGATGATGCAGTTTTCTGCATCTTCTCCCGGCAGCGCCAGCTTTTTGGGCACTTCTGGTAACGCTATGCTCTGGCCTAACAGACACTAGAGGTCCAGTAGGACCTCTAGCATCTGTCTCCTCCTTGGCGGCGGCCATTTTTGGAGGGCCGTTTACAGCAGATTCCATGCCCCCAGGCCACCGCGCCCCACAAGCCTCCACGCCACCAAGCCACCACGGGGTCTGCGGGGGCTGAGTCAGCCCTTCAGCACCCCCTCAAATCCGGTGCATCTCTAGCCACCCCCACCCCTCAAATCCGGTGCATCTCCAGCCACCCCCCCCCCCCCACACCCCTAGTTGCGGCCCTGATCAAGGATCCTTTTGCCATCAGGACAGTAGAGGAAAATGAATGAAATCATTTTTTATTTAAAAATTTTTAATTTTTTTTCCAAAATGTTTTTAATGGTGATTTCACTATAACGAATACAGTAAATTGTGTAAATATACAAGAAAAAAAAGCGATAACAAATCAGAAATGAACAATGATTACATTACTGACATCCTATCACAATTCAATAGTAGGGGTTATATCCCCACTTATGAAAGAATTATACAATCATACAACACATATATAAATTACACAAAATTATTAATCAGAGGGAGGGAAAAGAAAAAAAGAAAAAGGCATAAAGGGGAGGGGAGAGGAAAGGAAAAAGAAAAAAAGAGAAAAAGAAAGGAAGAAAAATCGCCTGCAGCCCAATATGAACCACAACTGGAGGGGTGTAGTAGGTATTACCACCGGACGCATGGCCGGCGGTTCAAATCCTGACAGCGGCAGCCCAGCAAGGGTGAAGATCCCGATCGTCCCTAAGGTAAGTATCGCTAACCTAATTCTACCCCCTAACCCTCCCTTAGGGGTGCCTAACCCTAATCCCACCTCTAAGTGCCTAAATCTAACTCCCCCCTTCCCCGCCGCCTAAACCTAAGTCCCCCAGGGGGGGGCTATCCCTAACCCCCCCTTCCCCTAGCCTACACCTAACCCTCCCGGGGGGTGCCTAACCCTAAATCCCCCCGGGAGCCCTAAACCTAAAAGGCAGCTGTCCACACCCGGTTTATCTTCGTTCAGTATGCCGGGCGTCGGTCTTCTGGCATAATGCATTAGCATAATGGCATAATGCATGGCATAATGCATCTGGCGTATGGTTAATGACGGGCGTCGAGTTTTCGACGCCTGTCATTAGTACCACGCGGGGTTAGAGAGTCTGGAAGCCGGCAGTCGGCATTTAGACTGTCGGCTTCCAGGCTACGTCCCCAACTGCAGCCATTAGTTTAGCCCAGTTGGATTGGAGGATCAGATAGAAACACTCTAGTTTTGTACCATGATGTAGAGCGAAAAGAATTATGAATTTGTTGTTTGATTGAAACATTTAAAGTATCAATAAACGATTCCCATATAGAGAAAAATGTTTCCAGTCGTTCTTTGTGGAAGGATGCCTCTGCCCAATCCATCTTGAAAACCTGAAACGGCGTTTCCTTAAACATTTGTATAGAGGGAGGGGATGACTGTATCCATTGCTGTAATATACACTTCCTCGCCACGGCCGAGAGAATCAAAAGTACATTTTTGATTTATAAAAATAAAACCTGATATAACCCATAGCAGTTAATACAATTTAGTGTATGCACCATTTAATAGTCATCAAAAAAATCCACACTCGTACACCACAGGAACATGAGATGACAGAGCAGTTATGGTGATGAATTGCTAATGCATTATGCTCTGTACACGTCCAATCAAATCCTTGTTGAATCAAAGACCTTTCCTTGGAAATGGCAGCTTTGCAAGCATTGCCGCATAGGGCAACAAAATAATAAAAAAAAACAAAAAAAAAAACACACCCTGCAAAAAATGCAGCTGTCATATACTATAGACAGACCGGCTGAGCATCCACATCTGGTTGCACTTGTTTTGCAAGTACTACGTTATATTTATAAGAGCTCAGCATCCTCTGGTAGTTATGCACAAATGTCACAGACATGTTAGGACTCGAAGTGACCTGGCTTGCTTTTAATGATCCCCGGAAGATTAATGAGCCTGTGTCACTTAGTAATAAGAGTTAATACTAGAATGAATAGCCCATGACATTCCTTCAGGGTTAGCCAGTGTTCTGTAGTCACGTAGGAAGCGGCTAGGAACACCTCAGATTGGCACTAGAGGGGTTAATGCACACTACAGATTTACTGATCACAATACGGGTACTTTTTAACTCGTGTGACAACTCTAGAACCCCAAGCGCGCATTAACAGGGCGGTCGCCGGGGGGCCCCCATATGTAGCTACATCTCCAGCATGGGGGGCATTGTGGCATAATGTGAACTGGGGTTTCTATGTGGCATAGAGCATACTTGCCTACCTTTGTTGTCTCTTCCCAGGGAGGAGAGGCAGGTTGGTTGCACCGGGTTACGGGCCTGACGGGTCGTGCCATTATGCGCCGCCCCCTTTGTGGTAAATTACCGTGATTGGCGCTAATTTAAATAGGGGGCGTAGCTAAATGATGCGATTCATGGAGAATGTCGTCATTAAGCCCCGCCCCCTACACGGGGACCCGCGATCGCCGCGGAAATTCTCCTGATTCTGCCCACTTCACTAGGAAGTGGGGAGAATGCGGGAGAAGTGTCTACCCTTCCGGGGGTGCGGGGGGGTTACCAGAAAACCCCGGTCCCTCCCGCAAATTCCGGGAGGGTAGGCATGTATGCACTAGAGTGTGTTTAATAAATTAGTGGTGGTGTTAGTATTTGCACAGTATACTTTTTTTATTAACATCGCCAGCATATCTTATAGCATATCTTATTGACAATTTTATTGATAGGAGCTCCCACATGCTAGTTTCCCTAGGGCAAACAAATAATATAGCCATGATTCTGACATCCTGGCTGTCAATCAACAGCCGCTTACAGCAAGTATTATCGAATACAGAGACAGTGCTTGCAGGTGACCTCACAGTACAGAGAGCAGGGGAGTAGGGCGATGTGATCAGAGGAGTAACGTGGAACCATGGCGTCTGGAGAAAGTCCATGTCATAGCGCCCCCTCCCCCCCCCCCTCCTCCTCCCTGTACAGAATTGTGCCAGTGGGGTATGGCCAGCCCGGAATACTGAAGTGTGGAGAAAAACAGCAAACAGTATGAATATCACGCTGGGAATTGAGGACCCATTGGGGGAGTAGAAGCTGACATTAAGGGGTAGCTGCTTTGGCACTGCTTTATTTATGTATAGCACCTAGGATCTGACTTTTTTATAACCTTTTGAATTATTGTTATTAGTCAATAGAGGAGATTGTATTATATATTCTCATCATTTAACTTAAATTGACAAAATACATGTGCTAGAGTGAAATTCCATAGGGTGCACAGTTTATTACTGCAATTGCTGCCCAAGCAGCTGTCACTGGAGTGGGAACACCTATGGGAAGCTCCCTTCTCAGCTACGCTCCTACTTAGCAAATATACATTGCACCTATATTAATGTGAGTACTACTAATCATGTTCTGTCAATCAACAATATTATTATTATTATTTCAGGTCTCCTAATATTTTTTAAAAGACCTTTCAAATAACACTTTGTGGTCATGTCTGGGAACACCTCCATTACTTTATATAGCAAAGCAGTGACTCTTTTTTTTTTTTTTTTTTATCTCATACCTTATAATTGATGTTTAGGATTTTACCTCAGATGTGTAACTATTGAGTCCATTGAAGCACATTCAATGAATGAATGAGGAGAGAAGGAGGGAGGGGATCAAAGAGGAGAGGGGAGCAGAATGTGCTGATCAGAGAGGGGAGGTGACAGACCCAATAAGAAAGGAAAGGGGAGGGGCAAAGCCAATCAGAGAGGGGCAGTGACAGAAGCCAATAAGAAAAGGAGAGGGGTGGTGACAGAAGCCAAGAAGAAAATAGAGGAGAGAGGCAAAGAGCCGATCCTAGGGTAGAGAGGGGAGGGAATTAAAGAGGTGAGAAGTAAATGTAATCAATCTGACAGGAAAGAGAAGATGATCACAGAGGAGGGAGGGCCGGAGGGGAGGCAATCTGCGCAGTTTGAGGGAGCATGAAATGTAGAAACAGATCTCAGATCCATAACTTATTTAGGACATAGAGCAAACAAACAATATAAAACTAACAGACGGACGTCCTACTGTGCAGCGCCCCATGAATTACGGAGCCCTGGATGGCGCCCTCTGTCCATTTTGGCACCCGGAGCTCATGCTCCACTGGAACCAGCCTCACTACTCCCGTGGATGTGATCACATGATCAGCTGCTTATGACCCATGCACAGTATAGGGCTATTCACCAACCCATACATATATATATAAAAACAAAACGGAAGAATGCAGGGGCGACACATCGTGCATTAACAAGATAAAATTTATTGGCAAGTAAAAACAAGCAGAGCGTGCGTACCACAACAAGCGGTTAACCGCGGAGTTTGACAGCAGAGTAATGGAAAGGTGCTCCTCGTTGGCGTCCTGAACATCTCCAGGACCTCTTCACCAGAGCACTAACCACAGAAAGACAGATCACCAGGCCATGCCCCTATGCATTTCGTCACTAGGACTTCGTCAGCAGGCTGGATGGTGATCTGTAGAGGGCAGTTAAATATGGCTCATGAACCAATAAAAAATATGCAGCACAGCATTATCTCATTACATTAAATTAATTCATGAAATTCTTCATTTATACATATAAGCACATATAAAAACATATGCATGCATATAAAAATGCATATAAAAGCATATCAAAAGACAAATACAATGTTTCCATTATATAATCCATACAATATCATATGAACATAATATTAGGAATAGTAATAAAATTAAAAAGGACATATTATGCGGACACTTTTAGAAAATTAGATGGTATGAATAATGCTGTGGGTATAAAATAGAACATAGAATCATCTATTCCAGGGATTTCTTCTCACATAGTTAGTCTATCTACAACATAGCAACATGAATTGGTGCAATAAAAATTGGTACCATAAACATTGGTACAATAAAAAACGTAATATAATACATTGATACAATTTACAACTGGGTGTAAAAAAAGAGCATAGTATCATCTATTCCAGGGATTTCTTCTCACGTAATTAGTCTATCTGGAACATAGCAACATAAATTGGTACAATAAAAATTGGTACAATAAAAAATGTAACATAATGCATTGATACAATTCTCAACATAGCCAAATCATATGGTAGCAAAAAACATCTAATAATTTTAAGGAGGCTGAGCAGAAAACATACCTATTAACCTTGGACAGAAGGTATATTAACTCTTTGAATCTTTAAATATTGAAATAACGGGAATATTAGCTTTTTAAAAATGGAGTAATTTCAAACCCCTCTTTAAGTCCATGGGGATACACAGTATTTAATGTAATAATCCAAAAAGTCTCCCATTCAGCCAGCATGTTTTCTTTATCGCCTACTTTTTTATCCACTTTAACATGTTCAATGCCCGGAAATTTAAAATTCGCTGGATTACTATCTTGGCAATGTCTGAAGTGTCTAGGAACACTATGATTCTCAATCTTATTTCTAATGTTACGCAAATGTTCTAAAATTCTAATTTTTAATAACCTCTTTGTTTTCCCGACATACATTTTTCCACATCCACAAATCAACAAGTAAACCACAAAGGTGGTAGTACAATTGATTAACCCCTTAATTTTAAATTCTTTTTCCTGAATACTTTTAAGGTTTTTTTCCCTTTTAAACCGTGTGGACAAACTTTACAGTTTCCACATGTAAAAAACCCCTCTATTGGATTAAAAAAATGATTCTTATATATACTTGGCAATAGACTTGGAGATAAAAATTATTTGAAATTTCTAGCCCTTTTAAAAAGTATCTCTGGTCTATCTGGTATATGGGTGGACAGGATCAGGTCCATTTTAATAATATGCCAGTACTTCTCTAGAATATTTTTAACCTCTTGGTGTGAGTTACTATACTGAGTGATGAAAGCACATTTAGAAAAACCACTATCACCTGTTTCCTTTTCCTTCTTTTTCTGATTCTGATAAGATAATATCTGTTCTCTGTTTAACCCTCTTGCTATTTCAATTGCAGCATCAATAAGGGAAGACGGTTAGCCTTTTTCTATAAACCGGTCTTTATACACTATGGATTGTTCAATAGTCCATAGTGTATAAAGACCGGTTTATAGAAAAAGGCTATCCATCTTCCCTTATTGATGCTGCAATTGAAAAAGCAAGAGGGTTAAACAGAGAACAGATATTATCTTATCTGAATCAGGAAAAGGAAACAGGTGATAGTGGTTTTTCTAACTGTGCTTTTATCACTCAGTATAGTAACTCACACCAAGAGGTTAAAAATATTCTAGAGAAGTACTGGCATATTATTAAATTGGACCTGATCCTGTCCACCCATATACCAGAGAGACCAGAGATACTTTTTAAAAGGGCTAGAAATTTCAAATAATTTTTATCTCCAAGTCTATTGCCAAGTATAGAAGATTCTAATAAGAATAAATTTTTTAATCCAATAGAGGGGTTTTTTACATGTGGAAACTGTAAAGTTTGTCCACACGTTTTAAAAGGGAAAAAAACCTTTAAAAGTATTCAGGAAAAGGAATTTAAAATTAAGGGGTTAATCAATTGTACTACCACCTTTGTGGTTTACGTGTTGATTTGTGGATGTGGAAAAATGTATGTCGGGAAAACAAAGAGATTATTAAAAATTTGAATTTTAGAACATCTGCGTAACATTAGAAATATGATTGAGAATCATAGTGTTCCTAGACACTTCAGACATTGCCAAGATAGTAATCCAGCGAATTTGAGATTTCTGGGCATTGAACATGTTAAAGTGGATAAAAAAGGAGGAGACAGAGAAAACATGCTGGCTAAACGGGAGACTTTTTGGATTATTACATTAAATACTGTGTACCCCCATGGACTTAATGAGGAGTTTGAAATTGCTAAATTTTTAAAAAGCTAATATTCCCGTTATTTCAATATTTAAAGAATCAAAGAGTTAATATACCTTCTGTCCAAGGTTAATAAGTATGTTCTCTGCTCAGCCTCCTTAAAATTAAATATGTTTTTTGCTACCATATGATTTGGTTATGTTGTAAATTGTATCAATGTATTATGTTACGTTTTTTTATTGTACCAATTTTTATTGTACCAATTTATGTTGCTATGTTCCAGATAGACTAATTACGTGAGAAGAAATCCCATGAATAGATGATTCTATGTTCTTTTTTACACTCAGTTGTAAATTGTATCAATGTATTATGTTACATTTTTTTATTGTACCAATTTTTATTGTACCAATTTATGTTGCTATGTTCCAGATAGACTAATTACGTGAGAAGAAATTCCATGAATAGATGATTCTATGTTTTTTTTTATACTCGGTTGTAAATTTTATCAATGTATTTTGTTGTTTTTTATTTTACCAATTTTTATTGCACCAATTTTTATTGTACCAATTCATGTTGCTATGTTCTAGATAGACTAAAGGCACACATCCACTAGACGATAAAAGTGAGCGATTGAACGATAACGTAATCGTTCATTTATCGTTTACAAATCGTTAGTTGAAATGTTGTAAACGATGAACGATGCGCGCTCTCTTTCGTTGTTTACTGCATCGTGCGTCGTGCTGGTTTTCTATCCAATTTATCGTTCTCGTATCGTTATCGTTCACAAATCGTTCAAGTAAAATACTTGAACGATTTTAGAACGATTTGTGAACGATAACGATGAACCATAAAATGCCTTGTATCCATTCCCTAGCCACCATTTTGTTTCATCCCTGGCTGACTGCGGAGCTGTGCAGACGGAGAAGAGGGGACAGAGCTGAACAAGAAACATTTTAAAGGTAAGCAGCGTTTAAAAAAGGGCCCCACTGTCCACCAATGTGTCCCTCCTGACCACCAATGAACCCCACGATCCACCAACGTGGCCCCATTGTCCCCTAAGATCCCTCTCTGTCTCCAAAAAGACAAAGGGTATTTAGCTATATATATAAATCTATTAGATAAACATATATATTCATATGTATATGTTTAGGTAGCCAGGTGCATGATACAAAAATATTATATTTATACCTGCTTACAGTGTGTTTACACTGTGTCATTATGACAGCATAACACATTGTAATCAGGTATAAATATTATATTTTTTGTATCATGCACCTGGCTACCTAAACATATATATATATATATATATATGTTTATATATGTTTATCTATATCCTTCAGGGTGTGGCACTCGTAGCTTATGTTATCCCCCCCAAAAATTGGGGGAAACAGAGTATCACTTATCAACGTTTCTATATATTAAATCATATTGTCATCAGGATGATAACATACAGTATATAGAAACGTTGATTAGTGATACGCTGTCCCCAGCCTTTATTTGGATAACATAAGCTACGAGTGCCGCACCCTGCAGAATTTACCTGTTTTATTGTGAGGGCAGCAGCTGCGTGCCTGAGTTGTTTTTGAGTGGGGAGTGCCAGACCTTGGGAGAAATATATATATATATATGTGTGTGTGTGTATATATATATATATATATTATATATTATATATATATATGAATATATATGTTTCTATATGAATATATATGTATATCTAATAGGATTTATATATATATATACTGGCACAGCTTAACACAACTTTTGCGGATCTAAATATATGTGTCTTATTCATTAATGCCTCAAGCCCTCGAAACATAAACATAATATGTATAAATCTATATATATTTAAATATATTCATATATATATATTGGTATATGTAGCCTGGGCATAAGCCTGTAAATTTTGTATTTATAGTAGCTTAGGGTGCGTTAGGCTGTGTCATATTATATATATATATATATATATATATATCAGGCTTGTCTACCCTCCCTATTTGTTCGTGAGCCTCCCTAATATTGGGTGCCGATCCTGACTCCTCCGGAATAGCAGGCAAGCCTCCCGGCTGCCGCCTGCCCCCCCCGACTATCTCCTAGAAACCCCAGCAGCAGGGCAGCCCGATGACGCGATTCACGCTGAACTGCGTTATCGGGGCTCCGCACCCTCCTTCACAGTGAGTTTATTTTCAGCATTGTGAGGAGGGGGCCACGATGACTTAATTGTGCACCCCTTCCCCAAATATGGACCCATTGCCCGGCCACGCCCCCCGCTGTAGCAGGCATTCAGCTCCCTCCCAGAAGGAGGGAACTGAATGTCGCCAAGTATAATATATATATGTATATAATGTTCCAATAATCCAGCACTCGATTGCTTTTACTGCAGCTTTGTGTGCTCGTGCTGTATGATATATGTCACACCTTACCACTTCCAAAAGGACAGTGCTAGCCCACATAGACTCAGCATGGATTATGGTTCATCAGGGCACCAGCCAATTGGCTTGTGAGGGCCTACTAAGATTCCACCCCCCCTTCCCATATATAACAAGTAGTACAAATCCCCAGGACTCACATCCATTTATTTGTTCATTGCGCTGGTGCCCTCTTACGAGCATATAGCTTTTACATCAGAATGCAGTAAATGGCGGCACTCAGCGTCTCCGCTAAACAATTTTTTACATTTAATAATTTTTAAAAATTGCTCAACGGAGGCGCTCAGTGCTGCCATTTACTGCAGCTGTAATATATATATATATATAAGCTTGCCTAGACCACCAATTTGGTTCTGTACTGAGGGGTATATGGTGCTGTTTGTTATGAAGTTTTTGGGGTGGGATCCTGTTGGTGTGTGTGGTTTTTTTGGTGTGTTTGGGGATGGTGATGGTTTTGTATTTTAAAGTATGAATCCAATTTGGTGAAAAACTTTCGTTTTGCAAACATAACCATACCCATATAATAGCCAGGTGAAGGTCTTAAAAAAAACAAATAAAATCATCTTCAAAATTCAAGATAAAAGACTTCGCCAACAAATTTTAAAAAACAATTACTTTACATTACTAATGACAATAATTTTAGTAATGTTTAATTATAATTATATTTTGCTAAAATCATCACCCACTTTTAATTAAGAACAATTTTGTTTCTAATCTAATTATATTTTTATTTGTTTAAGTAAAATAATTTACGGAACATAAGTGCATGAAAAAAACTAAATTTTTATTTGAAATACTTTTTAAAATTTTTGGTAAAGCAAGTTGTTAGATGCAATTCTCTTGCCAATCCACTGCCCCCACTCCATTAAAATAATTGAGGTATTCCTCCCTGATTGCTTTGGCACATCCAGACGCAACCATAGGGAGTCTGGATCTGGATAGTGATGGCAACACCTCATTGCTCACCATTTGTTCCGGCCGCTCCAAAACAGAGGTAGGTATCTGTGTTTGTACTGTTGTTTTACAGCGTAAAAAATTGTGTAGGGCGCAACAGGCCATCACTACCCATCAATTTTTGATAGTCCTAAATTAATCAGAGTGTAGAATATTCTAAACCTGCTGCACATGATTCCAAACAAATTTTCAACAGTGCGCCTAGCCCTTGAAAGGCGATAGTTAAAAATACGCTTTTCTTTACTTAAACCCCTTTGAGGATAGGGTTTCATTAAATTCTCCTGCAAGGCAAAGGCCTCATCGGCTACATAAACATAGTTCAGTTGATGTTTGCATTGTGAAGCAGGTGGTAAATTCAGGGCTCCAGACATCATTCGTTGGTAGAATTCGGGGTTCTTGAATGATCCACCATCAGATGAACGGCCATTTTTTCACCGACATCTATAAAAATAAATTCATAGTTTGCGTTGACATTGGCCATCAACACAAGGCTAAAATAACCTTTATAGTTTTTTTTTTTCAAATACATTTTATTAAGTTTTTCAGAGTATACAATAGACAGAAATCTTGTTCCATAAATCAAACAGTGATATAATGATATCTATAGAGGCAAATTACAGAGCCGAGAATACAAATAAATCTTGTATTAAATATTAGATATAATTTAAACTAAAATCTGTTCTCAATAAGAACAAATAATTAGTGACGACTGTTAGATAAGAACAAAAAATATCTATCAACTGCTTGTAAGGTATACCAGAGGATAATAATGGTCTGATATCTTAATAAATAATACAAAAAAATGAACATAGTATAGAGGACCAAAATATATAATATTCTGTCATAATACCTTAACCTAACCCATCAGATCCAGAAAATCAATAAATGACTGAGGAGAAAAATTAATCCTGTTTGAATAGAAAAAAGAAAAGAAGAAATAATAAAGGAGGAGTAACGAAAGACACATAAAACATAGACAAAACAAGATGGACTGAGACTTAATAAAGACAAGGGAAGGTGCGGTACATTAGGTGAGCACAGGAGGAGAGCTGGAGAGGAGTGAAAATATATATTGGATCTAAGGACTAGGACTTATTATACGTGACTGAGGGTCAAAGCAATTAAAATAATAACCGATTATCTAGCCTGGAACACTGGAGTATCTCAACACCTCAAACAAATTTGAGTCTAAATTAATATTGTGGTTATCACCCTAACAAGGGAGAATACTGGAAGGGAGTGGAAATATACTGGGAGACTAGTCAACTAATCAACTCATTGCAAGTTCCTCAATAAATACCAATTTGTTGATTCATAGAGTTTGTATATTTTGACCTGAGATGATTCCTCCAAACTATCAATATAGATACCCCATTTCCGGTGGAATCGTTTTATTCCAAAATGAATGTCAGGGATCGTAGATCTTCTATCGAAATACAGCAGCTGGAGCATTTTCTGATGTACTTCTGTTAGAGAGGGCGATGAGTTTGAAACCCAATGAATTAAAATAATCTTTTTGGCGACAGTGACAAAAAGCGTAAGTAAGGGAATTAGCTGCTTCCTCCGCCCTCCCAGGTCCCAACCAGAGAAGTTAGCTAAAAGACAAGCCAACTTGTCTGGAACTAGAGAAAGAGAGAATGTTTTATTTAAGTATGATAATAGCTTATACCAAAAATTTTTAATTTTGCCACATTCCCAAAAGCAGTGTAGAAATTTGGCTGTGGAGACATGACATTTGGGGCAACAACCTGATTCTGAGGAAATCATATGCCGACGTTGTTCCCTTTTCTCTCCACAGTGAAAATTGAGTGTTGGATAGGGATGGAGGGAACGCCGGATTCCCCCATATAGGGATGAAAGGTGTTACACGATGGTTTCGGCCCATTTTTTTATTTATCTTAAGCCAAGAAAGGTAGGTATCTTGAAAACATATATTTGAAAAGAGATGAGACGGAATATCAGATGCTTTAGTGTGTAACAAAGCTCCCGGGGAGTAAGGGGCAAACAAAGCAGAATCTAACCGAAAGAAAATTGCTAAGGAGTAAGAGGTAAGGTCTGGGATACCAATGCCTCCGCAATCGCGTTGGGACATTAATTTTTTGGTAGCCACTCTGGGCCTTTTATTTTGCCACAAAAAGCGGGACATAAGAGAGTGAAGGTGTTTAATATCAGATGTAGAGAGTGCAACCGGCACCATTTGTATAATATAGAATATTTTAGGATACACCACACTCTTGAGAACTGCTACACGACCCAGTAAGGACAGAGGCAGGAGTCTCCAAGAAACTAATGGCTGGCAATTGACTTTAGAAAGTTGTGAAATATCAGAAGGGATACGAATTCTTAGATATTTAATTTCATTGGCGGGAGGTTTAAATGTAGACAAAATAGAATCTCTTATATTGAGGGAAGAAGAATTTGGTAAGTACATGACTTCTGATTTGTCTAGATTGATTCTGTATCCCGAAAACAAGCCAAAAGACGACATGATATTTAAAACAGCCGAAATTGATATATCTGGTTTTGATATGAAAAGGATCATGTCGTCAGCAAAAAGGGACTTTAGGGTCATAGAGCCAACCTCTGTACCATGAAACAAGGGTGATAATCGCAGGGCGATTGCTAGGGGCTCAATGGCGATGGCAAATAGTAAGGGTGACAGGGGGCAACCCTGTCTAGTTCCTCTATGAATATCAAAAGGGGGGGATAAGAATCCATTGCATGAGATTCGAGACTGTGAATTGGTATATAAAAGATTAAGACAACGGATAAAGCAATCGGAAACCAAATTTAGCAAGGGAGTGAAACAAATGAGGCCATGAGATAAGGTCAAAAGCCTTTTCGGCATCTAAAGAAATAATAGCACCTGGAGTTCGCATTTTTGATTGAGATAATGTGTGAAGGGCTGAGATTACTCTTCTAACATTAACAACCGAATGACGACCTTGGATGAAACCAGTCTGATCTGGGTGTATTATATGTGGAAGAATTAATTTGACACGATCAGCTAGAATTTTTGTTAGGCTTTTGTAATCCTGATTCAGCAAGGATATCGGTCTATAAGAGCCCGGGGATGCTAAATCTCTTCCCGATTTTGGCAAGACCTTAATTGTAGCGGAATTGAAATGGGCAGGAATAGAGTTTTGTGATACTATATGGTTAAAGAAGGAAGTCAGGACGTCAGATATTTTGGACCTAATAGCTTATAAAATTCCCCACTAAGTCCATCTGGTCCCGGTGCCTTTGCCGGTTTAAGATGTTGAATTGCATTAGTAACCTCTGCCGTAGAAATAGGGTTCGTTAATGAAGAGATTAAGTCGGGAGGAATTTGTGGGTAAGGGAGTGAACTCCAGTTAACCATATCTGAAGGAGGGGGTTGAGTCTGAGGGGGCTTGTTCAGGTAATGGGGAGGAGTATAAGGATTCATAAAATGAATGCATTATATCCGCTATCTGGGAATTAGATGTCGTTAGTATACCATTCGATTTTCTGAGAGGATCTATTACTGTTTAAAATATTGGATAAAAGACGACCCGTTTTGTTACCAAATTTATGGAAACGGTAATTAACCGAAAATAACAGCCTATCACCCATAATACTTAGGTGCTCTTCAAAATGAGTCTTTGCAGTAAGGCATTCCTGCTTATTAGAAAGAGAAGGGGATTGTTTATACTTTTGGAAGGAGTCTGAAAGTTCTATTTGTAATTTTATGTAATTTTCTGCTTGTTTACGATGGGAGGAAACATATGAAATGATAAATCCCCTCAATACCGCTTTTGCAGCCTGCCAAAAAAGGGAAGGATCAGATGTAGCATGTGAGGCATTGTTAATTTTGTAATCCTCCCATGCCGCTTCCAATTGATTACAAAATGTGAGAGAGTTGGATAGGTGAGTAGGGAATCTCCATTGGCGGGTCGAGCTACTGTCAGTAGGTATATGCAGAGCGATCCATACTAGAGCATGATCTGACAGGGCTATAGGTTCCATATCCGATACACTAACCCTAGGGAGCAAAGGGGATGAGATTAATATGTAATCAATCCTTGAAAAAGTATGATGGGCTGCAGATAAACAGGAAAATTCCCTTTCTGTAGGGTGAAGCGCTCTCCACGCGTCTACCAACAAGAGCTGTTTGGAGAGAAAGGGTATTCCTAATTTAGGGAGAGACGTGGACCGGGCATTTATCAAGGAATGAGGAGGAGACTAAATTAAAATCTCCGCACACGATTAAGGATGTATGGGAATACGGAGTCAATGCGGCTAGTAATTTTTGCATAAAGGCCCTAGAATATTGATTTGGAGCGTAAACATTACATGATGTAAATTTATTATTAGAGAGGGAAATGGAAGCAATTACCTAGCGACCTTCTGGGTCTGAGTAGGTAGAGGAAACAGCCAACTGCCAAGTTTTTTTCACAACCCCTCTGGCTTTTGAATAAAAAGGGGCAGCTGCAAGGATCGCCCACCCTAGCATTTGTAACTTAGTCGTTTCTTGTGGTGTGAGATGGGTTTCTTGTAGGAAGGCGATGTCAATGCGTAATTTAGAAAGATATAGAAGTATCTTACGACGTTTTGCAGGAGAATTGATACCTCCAATGTTCCAGGAGCCTACTCTAAGCTCTGTCATCTTCCTCAGTGTAGCGAATAAGATGACTGTCCCATGCTTTTTCGGGCAAAGATCCATTTAGCTGCAAGAAAAAGAAGAGGGGGAGGGCCAAAACACAAGGGCTGGGAGGGGAGACTTCAAACACAGAAATGCACAGAACTATAAATAGCAATATCGATTAAGTAACAATGAGATAGGAGAGTATCCCAATACCCCATTCTTAGATGAGGCCTGGGAGACTCTCCCGTCCCTGGAACTTCCGAATATTTTAAGGAAAATCAAAATTGAAATATTAAATATTGCTAAACGAAGCAACATTATCTGTAAAGAATGCCAGGTAGGAGGGCTCCACAACATCCCGGCCAACATATGTAACAGCGTTATAGAGCGACGATAATAAAAACTATAATAATGGCACCTAAATATCTATCATGTAAGGTATATATGCTGTAGATATTTAGAGAAAAAGATGGAGAAATCACTGAATATATGTGAAACCAAAGTAAGTATATAGAGACCTTGCTAAAGCAATATAAAACTTAGGAATAATACTTAACAAGGAATACTAGAGTCCAGACTTGTGATAAATGTGGAGCTGAAAGAAAGCACAAGCATAAAAAATAAACAATCACCATGACGTATCTTATCAGACTACAGCCAACAAAGATATCAAGGTGGAATGTAGTCAGAAATATCTTCAGCTGAAGCTCGGACTTCTTCATTAAGGTAGCCAGCCGCATCGTCTGGATTCGTGAAATCATTGTAAGAATCTCCTTCGAAGAGCCTCAATCTAGCGGGGTAGATGAGTGCAAATTTGCGCTTATTCTTGACTAGTTGTGAACATAGCGGTGAAAATGCCTTACATGCTCTGGATAATTCGATGGAGGAGTCTTGGAAAATATATAGCCGTTTCCCTTCCCAAATGATGGATTTATTTGCTCGTGAGAAGACGACCTTGTGCAAATAGTTGAGACATCTGAACAATACCACTCTGGGACGCGAGTCAGCCGGTTTAGGATTGGGTCCTACTCTGTGAACTCGTTCAATAACTAAGTCTGTACAGACCTCGGAAATTTCTAGGAGAGAAGGGAGAGTGTTTCTAACAAAATGAGCAAGTGCTGGACCTTTTACCAATTTGGGTAAACCAACCAATCTTATGTTGTTGTTCTCAATGTCATCTAACTTGTTTTGTAGGTAATAATTATCTTTCTGTAGAACTTGCATTTGCCCTTTTATATCAAATACATCCTAGAATGTGGCCCCTAATTTTTTCTCCGTGTCAGTGACCCTTATTGATAATTGCTGAATTTGATCTTTGATGTCAGACACAGCTTGAGAGAGAAGAGGCGTCATCGTGTTTTTGACTGCTTCTACTACATCCATATAGGTAATAGAGTCTGCAGGACTACGAGCCTGATCCTCTACATGAGCCGCAACCTTTTTGTGAGCTGGTGGAATGGCCTCAGGTTCTTCACCTGGTGCCATGCCGTTATTTACACAGCGTTTTTCTTGTCGTGGAGGTTTGGGGATAGCTGAGGCCTGGGTCTGCAGGTATTTCTTCATACAAGCACAATTGAGATATGTTGATGTATATACTGAGGTTGATCAGCTCTGCACGCTGCTTGTGCCGGTAGTTATGAATAGAATAGAGTATTAACTCTCAACCAGGTATCTAGGATCAAGCTGGTAAGCTGTGGCGAAGTATAAGACGCTTATGGAAACTTGTATAGGAGTGAAACCCCACCTAATTTCTGTGGGAAGCTCAATCAAAGAGCTAGAGAAAGGGGGAGATCAGAATGTCGTCATCTCCGTGGATATTAAGGCAGAATGCGTCAACTGTATTGATACTGCGGTCAGGAGTCGATCAACACCAGTAGCTATAAGCTTGACTATTGACTGCACACCTGCACAGAAGTATAGTACCAGGGGCCTTAAACCCTTTCTGGGTAAGAGTACCAGATAAGTCAGGGGTAGTACACTGAGTAAGCCTCTCACTGTGTTCAGCCGGCTCACTGTCTAGGTGAAGGGCCTGTCCCTGTTTTAGCTGTGCCGGACGGCTCCCGTGAGGCCTGCTGTAGCGCGGCTACTAGTAAGGGCAGCCCGTCTCTCCCAGCGAGTCAGTCTGCCAAACTGACCTATTAATAGATCTCAGAGTCCGGGGGAGCCGGTAAATGTCAAAGGGATGCCTGCAATAGTGACTCTTACACTGCTGCCGCTTCTGTCTGGAGTCACACACTTGGTTGCAGCCCCGCTGCTAATAGCGATGGCTGTCAAGACTCTTCCAGGTAAGGGGGAGCCTGTAATAGCGGCTCTTATCTTGCTGCCTCTCCCGTCTAGCGTCACCGCAGCCCCGCGGCTAGTAGCGGCGGCTGTTGAGATACTCCTAGGCAAAGGGGGAGCCTGTAACAGCGGCTCTTACCTCGCTGCCACTCCCGTCTGGCGTCGCCCACGTGGCCGCAGTCCCGCAGCTATTAACGGCGGCTGTTTATATTTTTCCAGCGGGCCGGACAGCTCCGCCGATTCCCTGCCGGGTCTGCGAGTCAGGAGGAGTAGGGAGGTGCTGCAATGGAGGCTATAATAGCCTTGAGAAGGGAATGCTGCCGGGAGTTGAACGGAGCTCTCTCACAGAGCTGTTCCCTCCATGAACCCGGAACCGGAAGTCTCAAATAACCTTTATAGTTATAAAACAAAGAGCCACTATGAGCTGGTGGGACAATGCGCACATGTTTTCCATCTATTTCCCCACCGCAATTTGGAAAGTTCCACTTGTTCTCAAACTCCTGAGCTATTGTTTGCCACTCCTGAATGGAAGATGGAAACTAGAATGAAAAAAAATTATTAAAAACCACTAAAAAAACAAAATTGTAGCAAAACAAATACCAAGAATTGGTGTTTTTTTTTAAAAAATTAATTGAGGTGTAGTTTACAAGCTAAATTTACTATGAGGACAGCACATAAACACATTTTGGGGGGGGGGTTGTAGGGTCCAGCAGCATATAGTACAGGGGCAGCACATGATGTGAGACAGATTAGGGCAGACTGCGGGGACCTGCAAGCATATACTATGAGGATAGCACATGAACACATTTGGGGGGGGGGGGGTTGTAGGGTCCAGCAACATTTAAAAAAAAAAAAACGCTATAAATTGTATTTACCTTAAAATACTCAGCCTCCAAAACCATAAACATGTCTCCGGAATTATGCGACCTAAAGCAGAGATGAGGGCGCCAAACTTTAAGTCAGCCAGGGATCTGCCGGTCGCCAGGAACTGCAGGGTAGCGATCAAACTCTTCTCAGGGGGTATGGCCCTTCGCATCCTCGTACCCTGCCTCTGGATATAGGGCGTCGCCAAACTCAATAACTCCCGGAAGGTGACGTCATCCATCCTCAGATAGTTGCGGAAGTCATCAGGGTTATTCTCACGAAGTCCCATCAGTAGCGGCATATGCGAGAGAGTATCCCTCTGCAGCAACCACTCCCTGGTCCAGCATGAGTGCACCCTTCTCCGTCTCTCAGACCTCTCCCTATCAGCCAAAAGCACGACTCCAGCATATTGTCATCACACGATAGCGATAAGAAGGATCCATAATGATGGGAAATAAGGACAGTTTGTTTAAAGACAAGCCAAAAACAAACCACAGCAAATTAGCAATGCAACAGTGTTCAGTAGGTATAAACCAAACCAAACTAGCCACAGAGCATAAATGCAATGATTAAAATGGCCGCCATCCTATTTATTCCCTCATGATAGCCACGCCCACCCCTCAAGAAACATATCTGCCAACTATACAGCCCTAGCTGAAACCTGTCAATCATTTTGTGTCAAACGATCTCGTTTATCATCAAATCGTTTACAAATCGTTTGCAAATCGTTCAGACTGAAAGATAAAATTTGAAGGGAAAAATCAAGGGAAAATCGTTTACGATATTGGACAGGGGGCAGATCGTCTAGTGGATATGTGCCTTAACTCCGTAAGAAGAAATCCCTGGAATAGATGATTCTATGTTCTTTTTTTATACCCAGTGCATTATTCATACCATCTAATTTTTTAAAAGTGTCCCGCATAATGTGTCCTTTTTCATTTTATTACTATTCCTAATATTATGTTCATATGATATTGTATGGATTATATAATGGAAACATTGTATTATGGTAGTTGTATTTCTATATGCGTTTATATGCATTTTTATATGCATGCATATGTGTTTATATGTGCTTATATGTATAAGTGAAGAATTTCATGATTTCATTTAATGTAATAAGATAATGCTGTGCTGCATATTTTTTATTGGTTCATGAGCCATATTTAACTGCCCTCTACAGATCACCATCCAGCCTCCTGACGAAGTCCTAGTGACGAAATGCATAGGGGCATGGCCTGGTGATCTGTCTTTCTGTGGTTAGTGCGCTGGTGAAAAGGGTCCTGGAGACGTTCAGGACGCCAGCCGGGAGCACCTTTCCATTACTCTGCTGTCAAACTCCGCGGTGGTTAACCGCTTGTTGTGGTACGCACGCTCTGCTTGTTTTTACTTGCCAATAAATTTTATCTTGTTAATGCACGATGTGGCACCCCCACATTCTTCTGTTTTGTTTTTAGATACTTTCCGACTTGATTCTGGTAATTACGGGGAAGACGCCGGGCTACAATATTACGGTGGCCTGTGCTGTGATACGTGTACGGGACATTCTGTTGCTATATATTGGCTAAACAGACTTTCACCTGTTGTTCAGACAGGCGTCTTTGGGTTATTAGTCAAAATCTGCGCACTGACTTTATATATAATTTAGTACAAAATTCCAGGTGGGATTGGTCCGCACACCCCAATTTACAATTACATTAGAAGGTGCTACTTCTGTGAATGGAAATATAATCCAAGATGCCGGGGCACCCTAGTATACTTCTACATTAGCTCTTGGACTCTGCAAAAAATATAGAATTTGTAAACTGACTTTTGATCAAATTGTGGATGCCCATCATCCACGGCAAGGTGCGCTCTTTCATATATAATCCTACACTGAGACTTTATAATTTTAATGTGGGACTTCCCTTACATTGTGCCTACAAGTTATATTGGCAGGAACCATGTTGCTCTAATAAAAACTATGGATAGAGGCGTGAGGTGCTGGGCCAAAGGTGGTATTCAGAAGTCCTGGTTTAAAGAACACACGGTTTGTCATACAGACCTGGACACATTTGTTGGTACCCTCACAGCTCATTGAAACAATGCTTCCTTCCTCCTGAATAGCGATGAAATTAGAAGCTATTATCTCATGTCTACCTGCGTGCCTTTGCTTTGCCATAGAATACAGCAAATAAATTGTGAAAAGAGATCAATTATTGCTTATTCTCCAAAGATCTTCTACAGTGGCCTGGACAGATTTGTTGGTACCCATTAGAAAAGTTAATAAATAATTGGATTTACAGCAGTTACTGTATATTTCAAACCAATTGCTTTCTTGAATTACTGTCACACGTCTTCGATCTTCTAACCCGTCATTCGGCTTATTTAAATGGAGAAAAGTAGTCACTCTGCTGTTTGGTATCAACGTCTGCACCACACTGGGCATGGATCAGAGAAAGCAAAGGAGAGAGTTGTCTCGGGCGATCAGAAAGAAAATTATAGACAAGCTTGGTACAGTTAAAGGCATCTGCAAGCAGCTTGATGCTCCTGTGACTGCAGTTGCAATTATTCTTAAGAAGTTTAAAGTCCATGGGACCGTAGCCAACCTACCGGGACGGGGCCGCAAGAGGGAAAATCGACCCCCAGATTAAACAGAAGGATAGTGAGAAAAATAGCCAAGGAAAACTTCCAAGGAGATACAAGTGGAACGCCAATCTCAAGATACTTCAGTGTCTGATCGCACCATCCAATGCATTGTGAGTGACAGCGGGCTGCATAGAAAAAGTCCCAGGCAGATTCCACTTTTGAAAAAATAAACAGAGTGGAATTTGCCAAACTGCATAATGACAAGTCACAATTCTTCTGGGAGAACATCCTTTGGACAAAGGAGTCAAAACTGGAGCTTTATGGTAAGTCCCATCAGCACTTCAAAGCAAAGAACACCATAGCTACCGTGAAACATGGAGGAGGCTCGGTTATGGTTTGCAACTGCCTCTGACACCGGGTGCCTGGAATCTATGCAGGGCACAATTAAATCTCGAGCTCTGTCTCAGTCGCAGGTCATGGATCCTCCCACAGGACAATGTCCCAATACGCACAGCTAAGAAAAAACAAAAATGGATAAGAACAGAACATTGGACTGTTCTGAAGTGACCCCTTCTATGAGCCATGATCTAAATCCAGGGTCGACTCCAGGGGTCGGCTCAGTTAATAGAGTCCAAATGGGGGTGTGGTCTAATTACCATAGGTCACGCCCCTAAGTGACGTTATTTGAAGGCGTGCCCACATTGCACGCCTCCAAATAACATCAGGCTGGGGGTAAGCCCAGCACTCCGTCATTAGCTGGGCTTCCCCCAGCCCTCTCCCAGCACTGAATGGATGCCGCGCGCATGCGCACAGCATCCATTCAGCTACTCTGGGGTCTGGCACACTGCTGTAGTGGGGGTCTCCAACCTCCCGAATGACCACCTGCGGGCCGCTTTGGGTGGAACAGTACTGTCCCGCTGAAATCGGGATGTTGGGGAGGGGGGCGCCCTCTATGGGGTGGCGCTCCTGTTTGACAGCACTGGTCGAACACCCCAAGAGCTGGCCCTGTCTAAATCTTATGGAAAGGGCTGACACATGCAGTCTGGGGAAGGCACCCATTAAATCTGAGGCAGCTGGAGCAGTTTGCTCAGGAAGATTGGGGCAGACGACCTGGTGGCAGGAGCAGAAGCTTCACTGAGATCACTGCAATCAAGTGATTTCTGTAGCAGAAATCACTTGATTGCAGTGATCGCCTCTGACGGTTATGCAATAGAATTGACGGTATGCCTAGTAATAAAGAGAATGACATAGAAACATAGAATTTGACGGCAGATAAGAACATTTGATCCTTAGTTTTTTGTAATGGTGGGTTAACGCCATATCTGCAGATGATGGTTGTTTATATACATACACTGAACAACCATCATTTGAGGTCCCGCTGGCCGATGTCGTTCACAGACATATCATCTGTACACACTGGTCGAACGGCATACGATATATCAGCCACTCAATTTGTACGCCCGATATATCGGTCAGTGTGTACCCATCACTAGTGATGGACCGTCTCCTGAGCAGGTAACACCAGACTGCAAGTAAGTAAAACTTTGACAATTTTGTCACTTTAATTAAATTCTCCTAATTCTAGTTTTTTTTGGGGGGGGGAATTTATGGATGCAGTTATTCATTAATCCTTTCAGTACCAGCAATGTGGAGTTTACAGCAGACCACCTAGAAAGACAATGCCACTGACATAAATCTGTAGGCACCCTGTCTGACCTGTAAAGGGTAACTGAATTCCCCTCTTCCTCCTCCTAATTAGACACATGGGAAAGTGATCTCAGAGACTGTCACCAAGTATTATAATGTGACAGACAGGAGACCCTGGTGTTTTCTGCTTGTTCTAGTATTTAGATACAGATCATATGTACCACAGCGCCTCTAGTGGTAAAGTATGAGTATACATGCTCAGCTATATATTATTATTGCATGTTCTGTACCAGTTAAAAGTGTATAAAACGTGTGGGATGCCTCATTTCATAAAATGTTGCATTTGCCAGCACAGTTTTCCTACTTTGGGCTTTCAGATACTAAATGCAGCACGTCATTGTACATTACGCCGTTGTACCACTATATCGTACAGTGTGTACGCACAGTGCGATATGTCGGGCCGGCGGATCAGCCAGGAACACATGGTTCTGATGTGTACCCAGCCTGAAAAATATATATAGGAAGCAAATTTCATGTGAAAAACTAAAGAATTGTGCTTATTGTAGGGGAGACCTCTAGAGTAGAGTTTGAGCGTTGACAACAATTGGGAAGTGAGCATGCGGTTCTAAATACACTGCGGACAGGGATAGCTGAAGAGAGGAGGTGTCCTGTGTGCAATCTCCATGAGGACCCCCTCCTTTTGGGAGCCACAGGTGAGTACATTCTAGCACCGTGCCAGAATCGGGATGTAGTTGGCATCCCGGCGGACAGGATGCCGTAGGTCAGAATAACAGCGCCAGAATCCAGACCAATGGCATCCCGATGGTAAGTATTAGAGCTAGTTAGAGGGTTAGGGGATAGGCACTAGTGGAGGGTTAGGCTGCAGGAAATGTGGGTTAGGGGGAGGGTTAAGGTTAGGCACTAGGGGGACGGTTAGGCTGCAGGTAATGTGGGTTAGGGGGAGGGTTAGGCACTAGGGGTAGGTTTAGGGTTAGGCTGCAGGTAATGTGGGTTAGGGGAAGGGTTAGGCACTAGGGGGGGAGGGTTAGGGTTAGGCACTGGGGGAGGGTTAGGGTTAAGCACTAGGGGGAGGGTTAGGGTTAGGCACTAGGGGGAGGGTTAGGCACTAGAGGGAGATTTAGGGTTAGGCACTAGGGGGAGGGTTAGGCACTAGGGGGAAGTTTAGGGTTAGGCAGCAGGAAAGGTGGGTTAAGGGGAGGGTTAGGCTGCAGGAAAGGTGGGTTAGGGGGAGGGTTAAGCACTATGGGGAGGGTTAGGTTGCAGGAAAGGTGGGTTGGGGGATAGGCTGCGGAGGGGAGGGCTATAGTTAGGCTGTAGTAGGCTTAGACTGCGTGAAAGGTGGGTGAGTGTTAGGGGTTAAGGTTCCATATTTACCTAATCCTGTTAGGATTCTGTCGGTATTCTGACCTCCACCTTCCTGACTGCCGGGATCCTGTCCCCAACCCCAGAATCTATTCCGCATGTTCAGGTCTCACAGAAACATGGGGCTTGTTTCAGAGTTCTACGTAAACCCGATGGGGGCGGCGACTTGGTCCGTTTTACAAAACTGGGGTGATGGTTTGGATAGTGATCCGATTCGAGATGTGCACTGACCCCGTGTTTTTGTTTTCGATCTGGATTCATCTTTGCGTTTAGGTTTTGAATCTGGGTTGTTGTGATTTTTTTTTAATTGATAAAAAAGTTTTTAAAAACAGCTAAAATCATGTAATTTTTTTTTTTCAATCCAAAACCCGAAATCAGAATTTAAAATCTGAATTTCCGAACCGCGGGAAGATCAGAACCGCGACTCAGATCTGTCCGGATCTCCCCAGGAGATCAGAACCGCGACTCTGATCTGTCTGGATTCATGATATTCGGGTGCATTCAGATTTCTGGAGAACCGAATCGAACCGCACATCTGTAGATCCGTCTTTGGAAGCAGCGCTCGGATCTGCGATGCCGGCAGGAGGCGTCTTTTGTCTTTAGACACTTCCTGCAGCATCAGCCTATTAGCTGTGCGGTATTCCACAGCCTCTATGAACATAGACACAGCGACTGTACAACTATGAATTTAGGCCCATGGTGCAGCTGCCATGTTCCCAGTGATATTTCTACTGCAAATGCGCAAACCTTTGGGAAAATGCCCGCAGTTCCCAGTGATTATTTTCTCCAGCGCCACCCCCGCCGCTAGTGATGTGAAACTCTGGAGAGGTCTATTACATGGGTGCAGGGTGGTTGCTGTGGGCCTCCCTGGACCCATGTGCACTGCACACCCTGCACCCATTGTAGACCGGCTTGCCTACCCACCTGATTTGGCCGGGAGCCTCCCAATTTTTGGGTGCTGCTCCCATCCCCCCGGAAAGGCAGGCCAGCCTCCCGACATTCCCCAACTCTCCCGACCTCCCCCCAGCATACACTGGAAATCCCCACAGCAGGGGGGCCGGTGACACGATTCGCGCTTAATCACTTCATCGTGGACCCGCCCACTGCTTCATAGTGCCGAAAATAACGGCATTGTGAAAAGGGGGCGGGGTCAAGATGACACAATCAGGCGGCCCTGCCCCTGAGTCCGCCCCCAACATGTCACAGATATTTGGACACGCCCCCTGCTGTTAGCCGACAATCAGTTCCTTCCCGGAAGGAGGGAGATGATTGTCGGCAAGTATGATTATAGATACACCACTGACTGGAAATATAGGAATGGGGTAGATTAACCTGAACTTCAATAAAGGAAAAGTGGAGGTTACCCATAGCAACCCATAGCAGGCTCTAACTATGATTGATCTAGTACATTCTAGAAAGTGGTAGCTCAAATATGATTGGTTGTCCTCCTTAGAAGTTTTAATAAATCTATACCACAGGTTCCCATTTGCACAACAACAAGAAGCGGTTTGTAAATGACCCTCATTCTACACAATGTTATTATATCCAATGTAACATTTCTCAGCCATTACTTCTTTTCCGCCTCAGGAATTTATACCGGTCAAACATCAATGTCACCGGCCGCACCGAGGTCACATTTCGCCCAGACGCAAAAATATACTTAGAGCACATTAAGCTCCAGGCACAGCACTTAATAAATAGGTCAGATATGAAATGTCAAATATTAAAGTCCTTTTATTACAGCATTTACATCTCATTACCATTGACGTCCATTAAGATTAGTGGTGTGATCCCTTGGGAAAGAGAATTTAACTAAGCATGCCTTTAGAAAACTTTGTGAACCCTAGATAAGCATGTCGTTAACTTCTCACTAGCACCTCAGAAAAACCACAGATGTTGCAGCAGGGGCGACTTAAGAGAGGAGGGGGCTCATGTGCAGGCTCTGTGTGGGCACTATATATATATATATATATATATATATATATAAAGTCAGGTGCAAAAGTATTGGGACATTGACAGAATTTTCATATTTTGGCCTCTATTCACCACCACAATGGCTTTGAATGAAACAAGCAAGATGTGCTTTAACTGCAGACTTTCCGATTTAATTTGAGGGTAATTACATCCAAATCAGGTGAACGGTGTAGGAATTACAACAGTTTCTATACGTGCCTCCCACTTTTTAAGGGGCCTTAAGTAATGGGACAAACAAAACAATCCTAAATCTAACTTTCACTTTTTAATACTTTGTTGCAAATCCTTTGCAGGCAATTACAGCCTGAAGTCTGGAACACATAGACATCACCAGACGCTGGGTTTCATCCCTGGTGATGCTCTGCCAGGCCTCTACTGCAAATGTCTTCAGTTCCTGCTTGTTCTTGGGGCATTTTCCCTTCAGTTTTGTCTTCATCAAGTGAAATGCATGCTCAATCAGATTCAGGTCAGGGGATTGACTTGGCCATTGCATACCATTCCAGTTTTTAGCCTTAAAAAACTCTTTGGTTGCTTTTGCAGTATGCTTCGGGTCATTGTCCATCTGCACTGTGAAGCACCGTCCAATGAGTTCTGAAGCATTTGACTGAATATGAGCATATAAGAATTCATTCTGCTGCTTTTGTCAGCAGTCACATCATCAATAAATACAAGGGAACCAGTTCCATTGGCAGCCATACATGCCCACGCCATGACACTACCATCACCGTGCTTCACTGATGAGGTGGTATGTTTTGGATCATGAGCAGTTCCTTTCCTTCTCCACACTCTTCTCTTTCCATCACTCTGGTACAAGTTGATCTTTGTCTCATTTGTCCATAGGATGTTGTTCCAGAACTGTAATGGCATTTTTAGATGTTGTTTGGCAAACTCTAATCTGGTCTTGATGTTTTTGTGGCTCACCAATGATTTACATCTTGTGGTGAACCCTCTATATTCACTCTTGTGAAGTCTTTTCTTGATTGTTGACTTTGACACATATACACCTACCTTCTGGAGAGTGTTCTTGATTTGGCCAACTGTTGTGAAGGGGTTTTCCTTCACCAGGGAAATAATTCTTCTGTCATCCACCACAGTTGTTTTCTGTGGTCTTCCGGGTCTTTTGGTGTTGCTGAGCTCTCTGGTGCGTTCTTTCTTTTTAAGAATGTTCCAAACAGTTGATTTGGCCACACCTAATGTTTTTGCTATCTCTCTGATGGGTTTTGTTTTGATTTTTCAGCCTAATGATGGCTTGCTTCACTGATAGTGACAGCTCTTTGGATCTCATATTAAGAGTCGACAGCAACTGATTCCAAATGCAATTGTCACACCTAGAATCAACTCCAGACCTTTTACCTGCTTAATTGATAATGAAATAATGAGGGAATAGCCCACACCTGTCCATGAAATAGCTTTTGAGATGATAGTCCCATTACTTTTGGCCCCTTAAAAAGTGGGAGGCACATATAGAAACCGTTGTAATTCATACACCTTTCACCTTATTTGGATGTAATTACCATTAAATTAAATCTGAAAGTCTGCAGTTAAAGCACATCTTGTTTGTTTCATTTCAAAGCCATTGTGGTGGTGAATAGAGGCCAAAATATGAAAATTCTGTCAATGTCCCAATATTTATGCATCTGACTGTATATGTGTGTGTATATATATATATATATATATATTAGGGATGTGCAGGCTCGGATAGGTTCGAGTTTGCACGTGGAGTTCGGATTTTTCCCTCCAAAAAAACGGAACTCAGAACGAGGCAAAACGTCATCTTACATGGACGAACATCATCATTCCTGGACAAAAGACCAGGAATGATGATGTTCGTCCATGTAAGATGACGTTTTGCCTCGTTCTGAGTTCCGTTTTTTTGGAGGGAAAAATCCGAACTCCACGTGCAAACTCGAACCTATCCGAGCCTGCACATCCCTAATATATATATATACTGTGTGTGTATTCTTAAAAAAATTAATTATATACATATATATATATATATATTCCAAGGTGAGGCACTCTCTTAAAAACATTTTTTAAGAGAGTGCCGCACCTTGGAATATATATGCTGTTATTTGTGAAGGCACCTCTGCATTGTTGCGTGTTACTTGGGAGTGCCGGGGACCTTTTGATGGTCCGGCACTCCCAAGTAACACGCGACAACAAAAGAACAATCAACCATCAGAACACCACTGAATGATTTCTATTTGATGGTTGCAAACATCGGACCGCCACCATCAAATTGTAAAAACACTACCATAGGAACAAAAATATTGATGGTTAGTGACCATCGAATTCTGATGTCCATCCCTACGCTGAATCTGCAGGCGGACTCGGGCGACCGCTCCTCCACTGTGAAGTGCTCCATCTCCAGCGTGATGTTCCTACTTGGCCACACGGTGAACAGGAGGCACCGCCCATAGAAGTCAGCGCTGTTCTCGGACAGGGGCACCACGGTGAGGAAGCTCAACAGGAAATACAGGGTACATTGTGCAAAGAAGACATAGATCCTTGAAAAAGGCCGCCATTATCGGCCGAAACGCGTTGGAGACACGCACACTGACCGTCAAGTAAACACCAGCCCCTGTGGATTCCAGGATCAAGGAAGAACATCGTGACGCACGTTCACCGCCACTAGCTGCCGGAGATAGCTGGATAGGATCCCTGTCAGTGGTGCCTACCATTGCATCAGCCGGTAAGCTCATCCCCCCTCTTCCATCGCTGGCGAACAGTGTTCATTTACCCTGCTGCCGCTGAGGCTCATACCCTCTGTCGCGGCGGTGTCAGGTGCACCTATTGGCCTACACGCACATGGGGGTTCCAGTGGGTGAGGGCGTCCACCACACCGTCAGCGGGCTTACCATCCCGGGTGCAGGTGACGGTGGTTTGCCCTCGCTCGCGTTTGCTCCAGGCTGACTAGGTACGCTCCTGCCAGGGCACCTCAGCATGCATCCGGGCAGCAGTGAAGCGGACAGTGCGGGCCTTGGCTACTGCAGAGCCAGGGTCATACCTATCCATACCCCCCAGACCAGGCAATCCGGATTCACACGCTTTTCAGGACTGACCTTTATTTGTATACCGGACTATACTATTCCTATTAGTCTGATGTTTACAAGACACGGACATTACATGGTGCATTAAGACTTATGTACCACTACAGCAATTACCCTTTAAGTTATATGGTCAACCAATTTTTGCACCACAAGACTTTGCTATTTTAAAATGTTGCTATTCGACTGGAATATTTTATACCTCTTTTCTGATACACCCACAACTGTATCATCCGCACTTGTCCACTCTCCTTCCCCTTCCTTTTGTGTTATGTGTAATTTTTGTTTATCTCTACTCAGTTAGTGGATTGTGCTAGATGTATTTATTTAATTTCATTTATCCGTTTCGAATTTTAGCTCAGTTCCTTACCCACCATTGATATTGTGTATTTTGATTTGTCCTTTTTATATTTATTTTTATTACTTTAGACCAGTGTACATTTAGACCATCTTGTCTGTACTGTACAGACTATTAAACGTATTTTATGCTCTTGATTGATCAGATTTTGTCTTTATACATATCACATTCATTTATTAATGGTTTTCCATTGACTTATGTGGGGAATCACGACAGACATAGGTTTATACTGTGTAGAGTGATATACAGTTTAATTGTTTTAGATTGAGCGCTCGTTGGTCTAAGCTTTATGCTTGCTTATTTATGTGTTTACTTTTGGGGTAAGTGGTAACCCGACCAGTAAGCTGCTCCCATTTATACTACCAAGTTTGTTGATTAGAGCGCACATACCCCACTTTTTCTATTAATAGGTTGTTATGAAATGCAGGGGACTGTGGTGACATGGTGTAGGTTGTTATGAGATGCAGGGGACTGTGGTGACATGGTGTAGGTTGTTATGAAATGGAGGGGACTGTGGTGACATGGCATAGGTTGTTATGAAATGCAGGGGACTGTGGTGACATGGCATAGGTTGTTATGAGATGCAGGGGACTGTGGTGACATGGCATAGGTTGTTATGAGATGCAGGGGACTGTGGTAACATGGCATAGGTTGTTATGAAATGGAGAGGACTGTGGTGACATGGTGTAGGTTGTTATGAAATGCAGGGGACTGTGGTGACATGGCATAGGTTGTTATGAGATGCAGGGGACTGTGGTGACATGGTGTAGGTTGTTATGAAATGGAGAGGACTGTGGTGACATGGTGTAGGTTGTTATGAGATGCAGGGGACTGTGGTGACATGGCGTAGGTTGTTATGAAATGGAGAGGACTGTGGTGACATGGTGTAGGTTGTTATGAAATGCAGGGGACTGTGGTGACATGGCATAGGTTGTTATGAAATGCAGGGGACTGTGGTGACATGGCATAGGTTGTTATGAGATGCAGGGGACTGTGGTGACATGGCATAGGTTGTTATGAGATGCAGGGGACTGTGGTGACATGGCATAGGTTGTTATGAAATGGAGAGGACTGTGGTGACATGGTGTAGGTTGTTATGAAATGGAGAGGACTGTGGTGACATGGTGTAGGTTGTTATGAGATGCAGGGGACTGTGGTGACATGGCATAGGTTGTTATGAAATGGAGAGGACTGTGGTGACATGGTGTAGGTTGTTATGAAATGCAGGGGACTGTGGTGACATGGCATAGGTTGTTGTGAAATGCAGGGGACTGTGATGACATGGCATAGGTTGTTATGAGATGCAGGGGACTGTGGTGACATGGCATAGGTTGTTATGAGATGCAGGGGACTGTGGTGACATGGCATAGGTTGTTATGAGATGCAGGGGACTGTGGTGACATGGTGTAGGTTGTTATGAAATGGAGAGGACTGTGGTGACATGGTGTAGGTTGTTATGAGATGCAGGGGACTGTGGTGACATGGCATAGGTTGTTATGAAATGGAGAGAACTGTGGTGACATGGCATAGGTTGTTATGAAATGCAGGGGACTGTGGTGACATGGCATAGGTTGTTATGAGATGCAGGGGACTGTGGTGACATGGCATAGGTTGTTATGAGATGCAGGGGTCTGTGGTGACATGGCATAGGTTGTTATGAAATGGAGGGGACTGTGGTGACATGGTGTAGGTTGTTATGAGATGCAGGGGGCTGTGGTGACATGGCATAGGTTGTTATGAAATGGAGGGGACTGTGGTGACATGACGTAGGTTGTTATGAGATGCAGGGACTGTGGTGACATGGTGTAGGTTGTTATGAAATGGAGGGGACTGTGGTGACATGGTGTAGGTTGTTATGAGATGCAGGGGGCTGTGGTGACATGGCATAGGTTGTTATGAAATGGAGAGGACTGTGGTGACATGGCATAGGTTGTCATGAGATGCAGGGGACAGTGGTGACATGGCATAGGTTGTTATGAAATGGAGAGGACTGTGGTGACATGGCATAGGTTGTTATGAAATGCAGGGGGCTGTGGCGATATGAAATTGTTTGCGCTTAGGTGTATGAAACATTAATGTATGACAAAAGGAAGGTGGGCAGTGACGATTTTAGTGAAGCAAGTCAATGAAAAAATGGTCCCTGGTAGGTGCCAGTGTGGTCGAACAGGGGCGCCACCCATAGAGGGCGCACCCCTCCCCAACATCCTGATTTCAGCGGTTGGTCAAATCGGGAGGTTGGGGACCCCCACCACCGTGGCGGTGCCGGACCCCGGAGTCTGAATGGATGCTGCGCGCATGCGCGCGGCATTCATTCACGACTGGAGAGGGCTGGGGGAAGCTCAGCAAGTGAGGCTCCCCCCAGCCTGACGTTATTTCGGCACGCCTCCAAATAACTTTACGTAGAGGGCGTGACCATGGTAATTAGGCCACGCCCCCATTTTTGGTCGTGCGATATTGGGGCGCACTGTAGAGAGCCGGCACAGGGTGCTCCTACCCCTGGAGCCGGCCATGAGAGCATTTGTGGAGAAAGGTTTAGGTGTATGAAACATTCATGTATGACAAAAGGGAACCGAGCAGTGACGGTTTTAGTGAAGCAAGTCAATGAAAAAAAACAGACGTCCGAGTGCATTCTTTGCTTACGCCACCTAAACGATTTCTCCAGAAAAATTGATGTAAGCCCTGTTTACTGATACAAAATTTACGATTTCCCCTTTTTTTTTACCGTTACCATTTCATTTATGTGAAAAACTATACTTTAATGCCTGTGGCGAACATTTAGCCAATTTCAACCCAGAACTTACGTACGGAAAATGCTTTGCTAGATAACGGCTAGATGATATGTTAATACGACGGAATCGGGTCATAAAAGATGTGAAACATAACCAGCTAAGCCACGCCCTTTTGTGGGTTTGGGGGATTTTTTATTGTAACGTTGCGCCAATTTGTAAGAACGATGACATATTTTTCCATGGACTCTGAAGCAAAATGGACCGGTTCCAGGGGGTATTGCAAGCTGAGCCCCTATAGATACAAATGATAATGCACTGTTACTCCGCCTTGCCGTCTCCCAGCCTCCCGCCAATCAGCGGCTGCCGGCAGCTCCCGTGGAGAGCAGAGAAAAGAGGCGTTGCTTTCGAGGTGCAAAGCCGATGCTGCTTGGCTGGGAGTTGCGAGCCTGGAATTGACGTGTTGAAGAAAGTAGGTGAGGGAAGAGCGTTCCCTACAACAGCAGCCTCACGTGCTGTGCCGCCGGTGCGCCCTCCCTCATTATGTAATAGCTACGTCACGAAGCCAGGCGGCCATCAGTAGCCGAACTGGGCAGAACGTAAACAGTGTCCGCACATGGCTAGAGCCCCGGGTCCATGTGAGAGCACAGACCACCAGTAGTGCGTGAGAACCGCAGCCGGCGGCGGTTACCCCTATCCCACTTCCCCCGGGTCACTGTGCCGGCTGTGTTCTGCTAGTTTTCTTGACAATTTAAGGTTAGCTATACCGCAGCATTTATTGTTTTTGTCGAGTTATTTTTTTTTTTTCATCAAATTTTTAACAGGTTTATTCCAAATTCTGTCATTTAATGCTGATTGAAAGCTGAATCACATTAATATCTTAATTAATCTTTCAGATATTCAAATTCAAAGAGTGTTCCAGACAAAGGGACTAAGCAAAACAACCTATATATATATATATATATATATATATATATATTAATTTCAAACGAGTCCCGGTGCTTTGGCATGACAGTAAATAAAGCATAGGGACAATAGGGACAGACACTTAACGTGACTGGAGTTAACCTAAGTGGAGACTGTTTTTCCCATGGACTGCTATACGTGGCCCTTTTGCATGTCACGTAAAAACTAAGGGGTCTGTGTTCTAAGCCTTGGAGAGAGATAAAGTACCAACTAATCAGCTCCTAACTGTCACTTTACAGGCTGTGTTTGAAAAATGACAGCAAGTAGCTGATTGGTTGGTACTTTATATCCGTCCACTTTATCTCTCTCCAAGGCGTAGTACATAGGCCCTCATTCAGAGCCGCACGTTAACAACAGTACGCTCGTTGCGTTCCGATGTTGACTAACCGCGCATGCGTCGGTGTTACACTGCGCATGTGCGTACGGCAGATTGCGAGCTTTTTTTCTCTCGTTCCTAAAATAGCGTACAGGAAGTGACATGTCAAATGTGATTGACAGAACAGGGCGTTTTTGGGTGTTGACGGGGGTGGAGATGAAAAAACGCAGGCGTGGCGAGGCGTTTTTGGGGCGTACATACATTAGCAGATGCGAACGTCAAATGTGTTCGGACCGTCTCATACGTCACTGAAACATCCGCTTTCCCTTCAAAATGCTCGCACAGCTTAGGGTCAGGATTACTCGACCACATTGGCGATGGCCTTCTTCTCCATCCCGGGACTCCACGATGGTGCAGCGATTAATCGCGGCTGGTCAGTAAAGTAATTAGTGTTGGATTGAAATCCGGCTTGGTATGTGTTTGGAAAGCAGTTTATTGGGATAGCACAAAAGCGTACGCAGGTGGAAATCAGAGCTGCTAATGTCATGATTACACAATCAATTAGCGTACATTTTTGGGGTTTTATTTTGGCCACAATTTGGTGGTTATGGCCTATTGTAACAATAATGTCATCATCTTTTAATTAGCTCCCCTTTTTTTTGGTTTACTGTGGAATTTGCATCGCTATGTGATTTTTTAAACGTTCCTTAAAGAGGCCTTTTTTTTTTTTAAAGAGGGTCAGTTTTTGCGTTTAAGGCCAGGATTAAATGTAACCCATTTGTACAATAATGTCACAATACAATGTCAGTGTTTTGTTTTTAATTTATTGTTTACACACAAACAAATTGGCCTAATATTGTATTGCCTTTTTTTGTGGCCAAGATATTTGATCCAAAAAAAAATATAACATAACTACTAACATAAGCGTAAATACAAAATTTAAAAACATTTCACAAGAAAGGAGAGGGAAGTTTTGACCAGAAAGGAATATGAGCCAAGCACAGAAGGAGTGTGGGAAAAGTCGCCATTGCTGTCACCGTTTTCTCGCCCGTTTGGCTGGGTGAGGGTGGGCGCCAGACCGGGTCCGGGATGCCATCGGGCTGGCCTGTCCAGAGGCAGATGTTGTGGCCTCTGGACTAGGCACAGGGCTAGGCACATTTGGAGGATTGGCTGATGTTGTGCCAGAGGTGGAGGATCCGGATGTTCCGGCAGGAAGGGAGGTCGGCTCCACCATGTGCTGGCGAACGAGCTGCTCCAGGGCATCGGCGATGCGGATGTTGGCCCTGGTATTTTCCGCCAGGGCCTGACCAATGGTCACGTTGGCCGCAGCATTTTGCTCCAGGGCCTCAGCCACCCGTATCAGACTGGCGTCCATCCTCTGCAGAATCTCCGTATGGCAATCCGATTTAAAATTGAGTTCTGTGAGGAGGCCCACTGCCTGCGAGGGGGCACGCCCTGGACTGGCTTCTGCAGGGTCCTCAGCCGGATGTACTGGTTCCTCCCCTGCAGAGCCAGCAGAAATTCTGCGCCCAAGGCTCCCCTCTGGAGCAGACTCATCCGCCTCTGTCTCTGTTAGGAAATTGGAGAAAAGACTCACATTAGAATCTACATATTGGCACAATAGCATTTCTGAGTTGGTGACATCACAAGACTTACCTTGGCCAACATGAGGAGCCGCAAAGTCTGGCATGTCCGTATCCATGTTGGACACGCCAAACACCTCCACAGCCTGCACACACCCCTGTGCCATCTCTTCTAAGTCTGTCAACTCCAATGACACAGGGGTGGGACCCCCACCTGTCCCCCTTGCATGCCTAGCCCTGTCGGCAAGTTTTTGTTTGAGACGATATTTGAAGTCTGCCCATCTGTGGAAGGAATTTGGAACCATTATCCTTTTTTTTACAATGGGGTTTGTTTATAGGATGGGAAAGTGTTTACTTACCGCCGTTTGACATCCCGGGCTAGACGGACATAATCACCCACCCTATTGACAGCAACGGCGACCTCCTCCCACATTCTCCACTTCTGGCTTTGGCTCATATTCCTGGCTGCCTGGGGCAGGATGTCAACGCACTTCTGGATCAAAACCTCCATCTCCTTGCTTGTGAAATGTGGCTGCCTTTTTTTTTTGCCAGCTTTGGCGGGTTGACTGGGGCCAGCAGTCTCTTCCATGTCATCCTCCTCACCTATTTGGGTAAATATGCAGATTTAGCCACTTCACAACTTGCACAATATTATGTTTTAAAAGAATCATTGACACAAAATGCATGAAGGCCTTACCGCCGCAATTTTGACCATTGTTTCCCTGGTTTGAAGCCATGTCTCTGCTTCCAGCATGAAATCATCCAGAAATTCTATGTGATTTCGTGACGTATTTATACATGCGTTCTTAGTTTGCGGCCGCATCATTGATTGTGCGTCCCTATGATTCATCCTTAATTTGTGCGGGAAAATAAACACTATTTATGGCTTGGTGTGTGTGGAGTCGATGTGGGGTTGTTGGAGTGTTGTCGGTTAAGTGGTTTGGATTTGGTTGTTTGCGGTTGGAGGATTTGGCAGAGTTTGTTTTTTGTTTGTTTTTGCTACATTTCTTTGGTTTTTCCGTTCGCATTTTTTTCAGTTTTTCCACATCCTTTCCTGATTTGGTAAGTTTTGTGCATTCAAATTTGTGGCCAATTGGTGTATTCTTCTGTTTTGTGGTTCGTTAATTTGTTTAACACTCATTTCATCTTTTTTAGTTTGTTTTGGTTTTCGGACCCAAAGAAGTTTTTTGTGTAAATCTTATATATTCGAGTTGGGTAAGTCCATTTTTTGTCTTGCATTTGCGAATTAATTACCGCATTTTTGACTGTTGGTGTAGTGACTTGCATTTGCGAATTAATTACCGCATTTTTGACTGTTGGTGTAGTGACTTGCATTTGCGAATTAATTACCGCATTTTTGACTGTTGGTGTAGTGACTTGCATTTGCGAATTAATTACCGCATTTTTGACGGCTTATTCATCATATAATCCAGTTTTGCTTTTCCCTTTTCCATTTTTTGGGTCCATTTGAACCCTATTTGACGTACGGTGTGCAATGTCGTTTTCATCGATGGCCAAATGTGTGTTTCCGCTATTTTCTGTGTTGGCTTGCAACAATTTTTAAACAAAAAAAACACCCTCTAAATTTTTGAAGTCTCATTGTTGGCTTTTTTACAGTTTATACGTATCATGACAATACCCCGGCATGTAAGCAGCTATGGATGGTATCAGAAAGCTAAGTTGTTTTTTCTTACTTTTGGGGTGGGTCAAAAGCCTTACATTGTAAACTTTGAATTTCAGGTAGATCTGGGGCGAATTGTTCTGGCCCTGCTCCCGGAAGACGACCAACCTCAAACTCGTCCCAGGCGTAGGCATCGTAGGCATGCAAGGCCCCAGATATTTCGAACACGTGTCACCCTTTTTGGAATGCCCGATGATGAGGTTTTAAGACGCTACCGTCTACCTCCCAAAATCATCATAGACACTCTCTCATTAATAGAAAGTGATCTTGAGCGGCAAATTGACAGTCCAACAGCAATACCACCACTGACGCAATTTATGGCGGTGTTACATTTCTGTGCCTCAGGATCGTTTCAAACAACGGTGGGAATAGTGGCGGGCATCTCCCAATCCTCCTTTTCCCGGATCCTGAGGGCAGTGATGGAGGCACTTTTCAAGCACCTCCATCATTTTATTAAAATGCCTTTGGATATGGGTGCCCTTAGTGTGGCCAAGGCCAATTTTTACCAAATAGCTGGCTTCCCACACATCATAGGGGTTGTGGATGGTACTCACATACCACTTCAGCCTCCAGCACGGCTGGAGGCAATATTTAGAAACAGGAAACACTATCACTCCCTGAATGTAATGGTGGTATGTGATACCTCCCTCCAGATCCTGTCCCTGAATGCTAAATTACCCGGAAGTGCTCATGACTCCTTCGTCATCCGGCAATCAGGGATATGGCAGAAATTAACCAACCTACAAGCTGGTGATGCGTGGCTTCTGGGTAAGTGGAGACCTTTAGTACATAACAATGTTAAGCTTGATACACAGTGTTCCTGATGTGGTCTATTTTTGTTCACAGGAGACAGTGGATACCCTTGCATGTCCTGGCTGCTCACTCCTTATTTGGCTCCCACACCAGGGCCACAAAGTGCGTATAATTCCGCACTTACAGCCACCAGGCAAGTGGTGGAGCGCTGTATCGGCCTTTTAAAAGGCCGATTCAGATGCCTCCACCGCTCTGGTGGCGAGCTCATGTATGTGCCGGATATGGTGTCGAAAATTGTGGTCCTGTGTGGGATATTTCACAACATTGCCATAAGGAGTGGGGTCCCAATGCAGCCAGAGGATGCCTTACCTGAGGATGGCCCCCCCGAGGTTGGTCGAAGGTCAGTATGTGGGGGGGCCATACGCGATGATGTGGTGGCCAGATTTTTTGGGTAAGTTTGAACAAAACTCCAGTGTTTATACCTAATGTGTTTGTGTTTTTTGGCGAACATCTAATTTATTTTTATTTTTCTCACCATCTTCTGTTTGTTCACATAATCTTTGGCACTCCAACGCTCACTACTTCCTGCTACCCTTACCAAACCTGGATCTGGTCCTTTTGGGCATATATTCTGGAACCCATATCGCAACGCCATGTTTGTGGAATCATGTTGGCATGGTCCTTCGTCAACCAGTTCTTGATTTTGTGTTTTTATTTAATTATTTCTTGGTATGTGTTGTATTTGAATTTATCACTGTGTATTTTTTTTGGGAGTGACCACTTTGTTTTCTCTGTTATGTTGTGAATAAATGTTTGAAGAGTGAAATGGTCTTCCTTTTTTGGGACGTTAACAGCAAGTGTAACCAGGTTAACACAAGTTACATTTGACTAAGGGGTAAACCAGTACTGACGCCAGTTGAGCAAAACTGAAATATGTTTTCAGCTTCCCAATCCACACCAAAAGGAAGCCTGGCCCAACCTTGGGATTTGTAAGATTGGCCTAAGCAGCTTGCGCACCAAGTAGGAACCTGGAAAATGTAGAAATCTGTAATTGACACTACACCCAAAAAGGGAAATGACATTGTTACTGTTATGTGTTTCTGGTGTCTGTTTGACATACAAAGACAAAACACAATCTAACTTTTAAAAAAGGGAAATCCTTGCAGGAACAGTCTACTTATGTCAGGTTAAACTATCTTGGTTTTGGTTTTTAAAAATGAGCCACAACGTATATTTGTCTTAATAAATTTATTTGGAAAATAGAACCAAAAAAAAAAATCTAATGCCGAAGGAGGCCAGACAGCCGGTCGAGGGCCACCAGAAGGCCGATTACATGTTGGCGCATCTGCCCCACAACATCCGCCACCTCTTGCCGACGCCTCTGTTCCTCTGTGGGTGAGAAAAGTGTGTGGGTTAATACAACAATAGGGAATCCACAGAAAAATTTTAAAAAAAAACCAAATCACTCCTAAACCCAAAAACAGAAATAAAAAGGGTGGGCTGGCAAAAATACAAGGCCTAGGTACAAATTCCCACAGGTATGATATGTGTATGCTTAAATCACCAGGAAGAGGTAAAGGCAAACCTTCACAATCAACAAAAGTCAAGCCACAAAAACACGAAGAAAGGCACGACACATGATTACATACAAACAGTTTGTGCTTTAAAAAAAAAAATAACAAAACATACCGGGAGACAAATCGGGAGCTCCGGCCAAACCTCCATGATCCTCCTCGGAGGATCCGTCATTCCCCAAAGAATGGGGCGGAGTTATGCTGGACTCCGGGGAGGGGGTAATTGGAAGAGGGGTGGGTGGAGGAGAGGGGGAAGTGGGACGGAGGGGAAGGAGGCCCGACATTTCCGGGAGAGGGTCTGGGAAGGATGGGGAGGAGTGGGGAATAGGGGAAAGATTTGGGGTGGAGTGTTGGCTGGGGGTTGGGGAGAGTGGGCGGGAACGCCGTCTCGACGGACGTTGACGGCGGAGTCTTGGCTGTCCCCCTAAAATATGTCAAAGAAATTGCGTTTAGTTTATGGACAAATCCGGGCAACCAAACAAAAAAAAAAAAAAAAAAAAAAAAAAAAATAGCAGTAGAATTAAAAAATCAGAAATAGAGGGGAAACATGCAGACGCAGATATGAGTACAAATAATAAATAGAACAGACAGGAAAACATGCAGACGCAGATATGAGTACAAATAATAAATAGAACAGACAGGAAAACATGCAGACGCAGATATGAGTACAAATAATAAATAGAACAGACAGGAAAACATGCAGACGCAGATATGAGTACAAATAATAAATAGAACAGACAGGAAAACATGCACACGCAGTTTGCCCCACAAACACAAACATTAAAACCACAATACATAACACTTACTTGCCAGGATCTGCATGCGAAAGCATGCCAGCAAGCGGGGCGTTCGCCGTTGCAGGTCGGACCACCTGCGCTCCAGCTGCCCGATGTTGCGGCGTGAGCCGAAGGACCGCAGGCGGGACCGTACCTCCGCATACGCGGAGCGCTTCTGCCGGTTGGTCATGGGTTGAGGCTGGCTGGTGATCCGGCGATCCATGACCTCCGTAAGCACCAGCAGCTCACGCCTGGTGAATGCGGAGGCTCTCATGATGGCAATGGTGTTTTTCTTAAAAATCATTTTTGATAAAGTGTGTAAAAATTTTCTGATTGGCTAATGTATTTTGGAAATTAACAGGAGCAATTTTATTGGTTAGTGTATGAGTCATGTGTTCGACAGGGCCAGAAATCTCTGGAGAGTTAGGATAGGCTTGATGCAGTGACATGCGTAAGCAAATTTAAATAAAGAAATGAACCCAGGGAAATATGCGGGGATCCACAGCAATAGTACAATTGTTTAATTGTGGTTCACATGTTTTTTGAACAATAAAAGCGAATGTTTCATCCGTACGTATTCTGCGGGTAAACACAAACACAGACAAGAGTAAAGTTTCTTGCATTGTGTTGAAAAAAAAACAAACAATTAAGCTAATTGATACATTGATTGGCATGATACGATTGATGGAGGTAGGCAGAATAAAGGAGCAGGTAATCGACATCTGACAAGGCCACTTCCTGTTTATACGTGTGCGTGCGTTCCTTTCAAGCCATTTCGGGGATGTACGCTCGCTATTTCGTACGCTCGTTAGTTAGAGGAGGGGTCGTCAGAGTTTAGGGAGGAATTTTAGATGCGAACGAAAATACGAGCGAGCCATTGAATTTAAATATTTTTGTACGTACGCCTAACGTACGTGCGCCCGCTTGCGAGTGGGTCTGAATGAGGGCCATAGATCCCAATATCTTTTTGTGTTGACGTCAGGAGGAAAAACGACTAATTTCGTGTACAAGGCAATCTTATAAGACCTCAGTTAAAAAAATTATATTGACGAAAATTCTAAATTGCTCCCGCGATGTGTACTGAATCTCCCTTAAGGGATTAGGGATGGGTTAAAGAGGCGGAAGAGACAGGACAAATGTACCAAACAATACAAAATTAAATAGATTGGTAATTATTATTTTTTTCATTTATCTTTTAATTATTATATTCACAAGTAGGTAGCAAAAGTATTGGCAATAGTTTAGCAGTAAGGATACATAGGACAACATACCCCATGAAAATGAACAAAGACATCATATAAAACCACAGTTTGGTGACACAATCAACAACAAATGGGGTTAATCGAGACCATCCATTTAATTGATGGTCTTGGGATAAATGATCATCAGAGGATTTGGTAGGAAGGGTGAGGGGGGTAGGGTATAGGAAAGGGCCGGGGGAAAGAGGTGGTAGAGTATAGGAAATGGGCCATTGAAGAGGGGGTAGGGTATAGTGAATAGGCTGGGGAAAAGGGGGAGTAGGTTATATGTAATGGGATGAGAGGAATAGGTTATAGTGAATGCGCCGGGAGAAAAGGAGGAATAGGTTATTGGGAATGGGCCAGGGAAAAGGGGGAGTATGTTATAAGGAATGAGTGGGGGTGGAGGAATGGGGGAGTAGGTTATAGGGAATGGGCAGGGAGAAATGGGGGAGAAGGTTATAATGAATGGACCGGATGAAGAGGGAGAATAGGTTTAAGGAATGAGTCGGGGGTGGAAAGGGAGTAGGGTATGGGGAATGGGCCTAGGGAAAATGGGGATGTACGTTATAGGGAATGGGCTGAGAGGAATAGGTTATAGTGAATGCACCGGGAGAAAAGGAGGAATAGGTTATTGGGAATGGGTCAGGGAAAAGGGGAGTATGTTAGAAGGAATGAGTGGGGGTGGAAGAATGGGGGAGTAGGTTATAGGGAATGGGCAGGGAGAAATGGGGGAGGAGGTTATAATGGATGGACCGGATGAAGAGGGGGAATAGGTTTAAGGAATGAGTCGGGGGGGGAAAGGGGGAGTAGGTTATAGGAAATGTGTTGGTGGAAATGGGGGAGTAAGTTATAGGGAATGGCTCATTGGCAATTGGGGAGTAGGTTATAGGAAATTGGTTGGGGGGAAATGGAGGAGTAGGTTATAGGGAATGTTCCTGGGGGAAATGGGGGAATAAGTTATAGGGAATGGGTTGGGGGAAATGGGGGAGTAGGTTATAGGGAATGGGCCTGGTGGAATAAGTTTATAGGGAATGGGTCGGGGAAAATGGGGGAGTAAGTTTGTATATGGAATGGGCCTGGGGGAAATGGGGGAGTAGGTTATAGGGAATGGGCCTGGGGGAAATTGGGGAGTAGGTTATAGGGAATGGGTCAGGGGCAATGGGGGAGTAGGTTATAGGAAATGGGGGAGTAGGTTATAGGGAATGGGTTGGGGGCAATGGGGGAGTAGGTTATAGGAAATGGGCCTGGGGGAAATGGGAGAGTAGGTTATAGGGAATGGGCCTTGGGGAAATGGGGGAGTAGGTTATAGGGAATGGGCCTGGGGGAAATGGGGGAGTAGGTTATAATGGATGGACCGGATGAAGAGGGGGAATAGGTTTAAGGAATGAGTTGGGGGGGAAAGGGGGAGTAGGTTTTAGGGAATGGGTAGGGGACAATGGGGGAGTAGGTAATAGGAAATGTGTTGGGGGGAAAAGGGGGAGTAGATTTTAGGGAATGGGTAGGGGACAATGGGGGAATAGGTAATAGGAAATGTGTTGGGGGGAAATGGGGGAGTAGGTTATAGGGAATGGGTCGTTGGCAATGGGGGAGTAGGTTATAGGAAATTGGTTGGGGGGAAATGGGGAAGTAGGTTATAGGGAATGGGCCTGGGGGAAATGGTGGAATAAGTTTATAGGGAATGGGTCGGGGAAAATGGGGGAGTAAGTTTGTATATGGAATGGGCCTGGGGGAAATGGGGGAGTATGTTATAGGGAATGGGCCTGGGGGAAATTGGGGAGTAGGTTATAGGGAATGGGTCGGGGGCAATGGGGGAGTAGGTTATAGGAAATGGGTGAGTAGGTTATAGGGAATGGGTTGGGGGCAATGGGGGAGTAGGTTACAGGAAATGGGCCTGGGGAAATGGGAGAGTAGGTTATAGGGAATGGGCCTTAGGGAAATGGGGGAGTAGGTTATAGGGAATGGGAAGGTGGAAATGGGGGAGTAGGTTATAGGGATTGGGTTAGGAGGAAATGGGGGAGTAAGTTATAGGTAATGGGTCGGGGGAAATGGAGGAGTAGGTTATAGGGAATGGGTTGGGGGGGAAATGGGGAGTAAGTTATAGGGATTGGGTTGGGGAGAAATGGGGGAGTAGGTTGCAGGGAATGGGCAGTGAGAAATGGAGGAGTAGGTTACAGGGAATGGGCAGTGAGAAATGGGGGAGTAGGTTGCAGGGAATATTAGTGAGAAATGGAGGTGTAGGTTACAGGGAATGGGCAGTGAGAAATGGGGGAGAAGGTTACAGGGAATGGGCAGTGAGAAATGGGGGAGAAGGTTACAGGGAATGGGCAGTGAGAAATGGGGGAGTAGGTTGCAGGGAATGGGCAGTGAGAAATGGGGGAGTAGGTTACAGGGTATGGGCAGTGAGAAATGGGGGAGTAGGTTACAGGGAATCGGCAGTGAGAAATGGGGGAGAAGGTTACAGGGAATGGGCAGTGAGAAATGGAGAAGGTTACAGGGAATGGGCAGTGAGAAATGGGGGAGTAAGTTACAGGGAATGGGTTAGGAGGAAATGGGGGAGTACGTTATAGGTAATGGGTCGGGGGAAATGGAGGAGTAGGTTATAGGGAATGGGTTGGGGGGGAAATGGGGAGTAAGTTATAGGGATTGGGTTGGGGAGAAATGGGGGAGTCGGTTGCAGGGAATGGGCAGTGAGAAATGGAGGAGTAGGTTGCAGGGAATGGGCAGTGAGAAATGGAGGAGTAGGTTGCAGGGAATGGGCAGTGAGAAATGGGGGAGTAGGTTGCAGGGAATGGGCAGTGAGAAATGGGGGAGTAGGTTACAGGGAATGGGCAGTGAGAAATGGGGGAGTAGGTTGCAGGGAATATTAGTGAGAAATGGGGGAGTAGGTTACAGGGAATGGGCAGTGAGAAATGGGGGAGTAGGTTTCAGGGACTGGGCAGTGAGAAATGGGGGAGAAGGTTACAGGGAATGGGCAGTGAGAAATGGGGGAGTAGGTTGCAGGGAATGGGCAGTGAGAAATGGGGGAGTAGGTTACAGGGTATGGGCAGTGAGAAATGGGGGAGTAGGTTACAGGGAATCGGCAGTGAGAAATGGGGGAGAAGGTTACAGGGAATGGGCAGTGAGAAATGGGGGAGTATGTTGCAGGGAATGGGCAGTGAGAAATGGGGTAGTAAGTTACAGGGAATGGGCAGTGAGAAATGGGGGAGTAGGTTACAGGGAATGGGCAGTGAGAAATTGGGGAGAAGGTTACAGGGAATGGGCAGTGAGAAATGGGGGAGAAGGTTACAGGGAATGGGCAGTGAGAAATGGGGGAGTAGGTTGCAGGGAATGGGCAGTGAGAAATGGGGGAGAAGGTTACAGGGAATGGGCAGTGAGAAATGGGGGAGTAAGTTACAGGGAATGGGCAGTGAGAAATGGGGGAGTAAGTTACAGGGAATGGGCAGTGAGAAATGGGGGAGTGAGTTACAGGGAATGGGCAGTGAGAAATGGGGGAGTAGGTTGCAGGGAATGGGCAGTGAGAAATGGGGGAGAAGGTTACAGGGAATGGGCAGTGAGAAATGGGGGAGGTTACAGGGAATGGACAGTGAGAAATGGGGGAGTAGGTTACAGGGAATGGGCAGTGAGAAATGGGGGAGTAGGTTACAGGGAATGGGCAGTGAGAAATGGGGGAGTAGGTTACAGGGAATGGGCAGTGAGAAATGGGGGAGTGGGTTACAGCACATCATTTCTAGACCGTGCTCTTGTTTCTTTTTACATTGGTTATTCTAAAACTAATATTTTTGGAAAGATGTTGGCGTTTAGTGATACAAAATCTAAACCAGAGCATTTTAATGTTCTCCCGATAAATATGCACGAACAGGAGGACACAGTGTAATTCTTTTCCAAACCTGTAAAAAAAAAAACCCATTAACTAGTACGAGCGTAATGATTACAAATTAGTAACATAAATCACTATTGGCATCTGAGCTTATAACTAATGACCACTGAAATGTTAACAAAAAGTATAGTTACAGCAAGTCCTCTGCAGGGAAACCCAGACACAAGATTTTCACTGGATCACGGACTAAATCCATAACTGCGCTGGAAGTTGGAACAGAGGGCCTGATTCAGAGCCGGACGCTATTTGCGAACAGTCGTTCAGAAAAAGGGGCTGGCTATTTAAATTGAGCACTCGCTCATTGCGGTCTGTTGACGCCTCTATGTTTGAGCGAGCGAACGAAACATGCGCTCGCTATTTTGTAAAGACGCCCCCTGGCCGTTCGCATCATACGTCATCTCCGCTATTTATTAGATTAATCGAGTACATCGAAAGGCATCTGAACTGCTCGCAGTGCTTGTGGTAGGTTTTACTTCCCGCAATCACTGCGAGCAGTTCAGGCTAAAAGACAACCAAGTGATGTGGTCGATGACGCTGCTTTGTTAATTATGCACACCCATTAAACACCCGTTTTGACCGTTTGGCACGCCTGCGTTCGGATCTCCACTCCCCGTTTTCAAGCACCTTCCCCTGTTACTACCCACAAACGCCTCATTCTGTCACTCAAATTAGCAGACCCTCACTGTTTTGCGAGTGCACGATTTCCAGCCACAATGACTGGTTGGCGCATGTGCATTACGACCCATACGCATGCGCAGATGTGCGAACATCGCTCGGAGCGGCCGCTTACGAGCGGCTCTGAATGAGGTCCAGAGTTCATTTGGGCTACTGATCTGGTACGAATGTATCTAACACTAGCATCACAAGGATATCTTGGACAAACTCTACTAAGTGGCGGCTTTTCGGCGCATTTAACTCACTGCAGATCGATGGTAGGTTACGACTTAATAAATCAGCCTCTTAATAAATCTGGTGGTTATATTCTTTTAATGGGCAAAAATCGGGATAGTGATTTGCAATCCAAACAGGGTATAGCGGCAGTTTTGCAGAATATTTCAGCTCGGGGAACAAGCTGAAACCCCATCCACATAGTAAATCTCTCCCCTTCTATCTTAATATTTTCAGGTGGGGTCATTATGGAGCATACACACGGTCAGATTTGTCAGATTTTTAAGATCTGTCAGATGAACGATTTTACCAAAGATTTGAACGATTGAACGATTTTTGACTGCATTAAAATGAATGGAATCGTCCAAGTCTGACTGCAAACACATCAGATGTCCGATATCGTTATCTGACCATCGGGAACGCGCATCGTTCATCGTTCAGGCATGTCAGATATGTCAGGCATCTCAGATATGTCAGATTTTCCTTCAGATATGAACGATTTTTTAAATCGTTATCGTTCAGATCTGAAGAAAAATCTGACCGTGTGTATGCACCATTACTCGAATGTAAACATAGGTAAGTTTAATAAGGTTGATTCAGATGGTGGAGAAGATTCTCCCTATGTCGTCCTGGTCATTTTAAATTCAGTTTCCACTCATGTAAGGCACAGGATGTAGGGTTTGCATGATTGCCATTGGGGTTACATCTTGGAACAGCTGAAGGATATATCCTTTAATAAAAAAAAGTATATAAAGAATTTTGGAGCATCGTTGTGACTTTGGGGGAGATGTACCAAACCTTATAGAGAGGTAAAGTGTATAAGGTAGTGCATATCAACCAATCAGATTCTAGCTATCCTTTATCTAGCACAGTCTAATGGTGCGTACACACTGGGCGATTAAAGTGGACGACTGAACGATAACGATATCGTTATCGTTCAGTCGTCCACTTTATCGTCCATTTTTAACACAAAAAAGATGAACGATGACGACGACGCGCGTTCCCGCGGGTCGTTCGTCATCATCGTTCATCGCGCTGACATGCAGGCCAACCTGACGACCTCGTCAGGTTGCTGCATGTCAGGGAATGGGTGAGAGAGCCCGGCGCTGAACGATATCGCTAATGATATCGTTCAGCGGCTGTGCTCAATGTCATGAACGACATTGAGCACAGCCTGCTGGGGACACACTAGACGATATTGCTCAGGGAGCATATCGTCTAGTGTGTATGCACCTTTAGGTATGACAGGTTAGAGGCTGATTTGTCCACTTCATCTCGCACAAAGGTTTCATACCTCTCCTCCCAAATGTTTTATTTTAATAGAGAGGATTTTGATAATCACGTACCTGGAAAAATTAGAATATTTTGGCTGAGGACATAGGAGGAGATTTATCAAAGTTTGGCGAGAGATGAAGTGGAGAGAGGTAATGTACCAACCAATCAGCTTCTAACTGTCATCTTTCAAACAAGCCTGTAACATGATAGTTGGTACATTACCTCCACTTTTTATCTCTCTCCAAGCTTTGATATATCTCTCCCATAGTTCCCTATGTGCCTATTCAATTGTAGTTTATTGGCCCTAAAAAATTGGAGCTGAAAAGTCATTTAAGAGAAATTCCTAAAGCAGCCTATACACGGTGCGATTTTCTGCACGAAAAGGCCGATTTAGATCAATCGTAACGACAAATCCTGTGCGTCGTGTGCGGTATTTGTACGATAACGATGCGCCTCCCCGCCATCGTGAATCTGCATCGTAGGACTTAGGTCGAAATCTTACCGTTTTTCTATATCGTGTACGATGTGACACACATCGTATGCTGTTTTGCTTGATGAACGATCTGATGTACGAGGTCTTGCAAAATCCTTCCTTAAATAACGTTATTTTGGTATTCATGAACAGACTTAGCACAGGAGATATCACAGATATCTCCTTGCTAAGTTCCCCTGCGTTAATTTCCACACTCCCCATACATTAGTACATTAGTACATTAGTACATTAGTATGGGGATGTGGAAATTGTGGTATTCATCAAATTCCGAAAATTATGAATTTTCGGAATTTAATGCAGTTACTATTCGCCACTGTGAGGTGGTGAATAGCAGAATCGACTTACCTGTATCCGCGTGTGCAGGTCCCCCGACGAGTCCCTCCGCCGCTCTGCTCCGTCCTCAGGCTCCGGAGGCTGGTCTGTCATGTGTGCTCCCCAGCAGAGCACAAGAAAGTTTAGAAAAAGAAAAAAAAGTGTTTTGTTTTTTTTCTAATCTGTCATGTAGTCTGCTGGGAAACCACATGACAGACCAGCAGGACGGAGCCGGAGGACAGGTAAGTCGGGGGGGGGAGGTGAGCGGAGGGGGGTGGGTCAGGGGGGTACACAAACTTAACGCATCTGTAGGCAGTGCTGCGCATGCTCTGGTTTTACAGATGTAACAGCGCATGTGCAGCACTGTTTCCAGATGCGATAAGGTAGTGTAGGCAGGGAAAAGTATCTATTTCCCGAAAAGCTGTCATCGCAAAAATGACAGCTTTTCGGAATAGATACTTATCTCCATCAAATTTTTAGGTTTAATGAATAGGCCCCAATGTCAGTAAATGAACACTAGAATGTTGTCCTCTGTAACCTCCCGAATCACAGCGAGGAGGGGAACCGACAACAGCAAGGCGCAAGGACACAGAATTCAGCAAATCAAATGGAACCGTGGACCCCAGGGTAAATATAATTCAGCGTTATTGTGCAGACTGGTGAAATCCACCCATAACTTTTGGGATTTGGATGCAGTCATCCAAGAAAAGGCTGGTACATTCCCATGTGTGTACATTGCAAAGCCTTTGTCTGTCTGTAATATGCTGGTTAAGGTATTTCATATTCAAAAGACCGTCTGAACCATGCTGCAAGATGTTACACGTCCCTGAACATAAAAAGAAAAGGATTGAAGCGTTTTGCACTGAGGCAGAATCAGTCTGTGATTGCTAAGTGTCCCTGTGATTGCATTTTCTATACCTCCATTATCCACAATTATATCATGCAGTTTTTCGCCCGTTCCCCACAGACCAGCAGCGCCAGTCCTTCCCCTTTACCGCCATACTCCGCCATCTAACCTGCGCTGGGTCAGCCGTCCATCCTATTGTGTAGCAATGCAATCTGTGTGTCCACATGCCAGGCTGGCACTGACTGTGATAAGAGCAAGGCCGGGATTTTCCAATAGATAATTACATTGAAAATTAGGATTAATAATACAGTTTTTTTTTTTAACGAGGTTCCTTACAGGTCGCTCTCTGCAGGACATTATGATGATTAATACACAGGTTGATTTGTAAGAGGGAGATGAAGGTTACTGGGTGGGATTCATTGGGTCTTGTAATCAGATCTTAGCACTAGGTTGCGCTAAGTCTAACAGGGACAGACAGTATCTTGTGTGCAGGGAATAGGGACCAATCCCTGAGCATTACTTCCTGACAAAGGACCTTAATCAGAGTATTATGCTATTAGCACAGCAGCTGGGAGCGTCTATGTACTAAGCCATGGAGAGAGATAAAGTGGACGGAGATAAACTACCAACCAATTAGCTCCTAACTGTAATTTTTCAAACACTGCCTGTAAAGTGGCAGTTAGGAGCTGATTAGTTGGTACTTTACTCCGTCCACTTTAGGTCTCTCTAAGGCTTAGTACATAGGCCCTCATTCAGAGTCGCTCGCAAAAAGCGAGCACTTGCACTGAATTCAGGCGAACGCTTTTGTTTTGAAAGCCAGCCTCCTGGACGCTCGCTAAGCTGACCATCGCGACCATCGGGGCTTGCGACAAGACCCTTGCGGTAGGGTGTCATCTACCGCAAGCCCCAGGTAGCTTCCTGCTCTAACAGAGCAGGAAGCTCCCTACTGACATCACTGGTGATGTCAGTAGGGCCGCCTACAAGTAGTTCCTTGTAGTAGTTCCAGGAACACCTCCGTTTGTCCGGCCACCCCCCCACCCCGCCTACAAAACGGGGCGAGCTGTCGATCAACATCAACAGCCGCCCCGTTTGTAGCGAGCCCCGGAGCAAGTGAATTTGTCACCCGCTCCGGGGCTTGCACTGCGCGTGTGTGCAGGCCCTCACCATCGACCCGCTTGCGAGCGCATAGCGCTTGCGAGTGGGTCTGAATGAGGGCCATAGACCCCTGAGTTTTTGGACGCATCTGCTGTGCTAAAATATTCTACAGCCGCAGTAGGGCGTCTTATGTAAATAGAACACAGCCATCGGATCACTTGCGTGAACAACGGCCATCCTAGAAACTCTCAGGCATAGTCAGGGCCGTAACTAGAGTAGTGCGACCAGTGCCATGGCACAGGGTACCGCAGGGCAGGGGGCACTGTTTGGACCTGCCAATTTTCCTGTTTATTATGATTCTCACTTGTAGCTTCCTCTTCTTTTATCCCCAGCATCTCCTGGCCTCCCCTATCTCTTCCCTGACCCTTCCCCATGAGGCAATGGCCCTTTTTCAGGTGCACTATCTTATGTCCCTATTTAAAAAATGGGGTGGGGGGCGCCAATGCTCTCTCTGGCACAGGGTACCAAAAAGTGTAGTTACGGCTGTGGTAGGGGTACCGCATATGCCGTTCCGGAATGCGATGTACGGTTAAATCAACTACAATGACTGTATATAAAATTCAAATCAAAACCAGATCGCTACTATGTAATTAATACGCTGCCCTGTTAGATATGGTGCAAACATCTTACAGGGCATGACCAGGGCAGGATAGATAATGCTTCTGATGGGACTGCAGCCCCAAGCCTATATTTTAAAAAGACCCATCAGCAGAGTGGAAACTCAGGGTTAGTAGTGGGGTGGGGTGGGCAGAGCTAGGTACAGCTCCGGGCTGTCCCTCAGAAATGGGCACATGAGCAGCAGGGTTTTTTTTTAATAGCACCCAATAAGGGCAAGTGCGGCTGCCTGGACGGAGATCACATCTGTCTTATCACAGTTAGCGATAACCATCTACCATTGATGGTTTTGCAACTATAGACAGTCTATGACAGAAGGCAATTGTTTCTGGAACTGATAGTGGGGATGGTCCTGTACATCGGAGTCTGAGGTCTGCTGGGGTGGTGTGTATATACGTGACTGCATTCTCACCCATCGATGGTTTCTGTCAATGGTTGAAAACCATCACCCACCGATGGTTTCTGTCAATGGTTGAAAACCATCACTCATCGATGGTAGAGCGGTCAATGACCATGCCACCGCCCACTTGTAGCTCCTTGCAATAGGGGTGACCATCGTTGACTCTGCCTTTGATGGTCGTTATTTTTTTCCACAATCGGTAAGAGACTATCGATGGTTGAGCCACTGATGGTTTGTCTATGTCCATGCACAAACAGAGCCCGCGCATAGTACATGTTAGGTAGTGGTACATTCCTTCTGACAACGTACCTCACACCTGACTCCCTCCCTTCCCGTCACCGGAGGGGAGATAATGGGAACCTCTTCCCCACAAAGTATTTCACATCGTCTTTCTCCCCAAAGTCAGCAGCACCTCTATGGGCCTGATTCAGAGAGAGACACAGGGCCTGATTCAGACCCGCTCACGAGCGCTTGCAAGCGGGTCGATGTTGGCTCAGTGCGCATGCGCTAGACCCGGATAGCGACCAGCAAACCGTCGCTCCGGGTCTCGCACCAAAGGGGGCGTGCTGTCGATGTTGAGTGAGGCTGGCCCCACTGACATCACAAGTGATGTCAGTGGGAGTGCTTTCAGCTCTGTTGGAGCTGAAAGCACTCTAGGGCTTGCGGCAACGAGACCCTACCACAAGGGTCTCGTCGCAAGCCTGATGGTTACGATGATCTTGACCATCGCGACCATCTTCCTGGCCACTCACTATAGCTGTGGGTGGTCACCCACAGCTATATACGAGCGGCCAGGAGGCCGCTCTAAAAATCAAGAAGGACGGCCTTGATTCAGAGCGAGCGCTCTGTCAGAGCGTCCGGCTCTGAATCAGGGCCACAATGCCAAAGTCGGACGCAGCGGAGCGATTGATTTTGCTACTGCGCATGCTCCAAAGCCATAATGCGCACGTATAGCGATGGAATAGCATCGACGGACGCAGAGAGGATTTATTTGCACGGGGGAGTGGTTAGACAATCACGGTTGTGTCGGGACTGTTTCTGGGCGTGGCCTAGTGAGCCTCTGCAAACTCGGATGGAGCCGGGGATGCCTCAGCCTCTTAGTTGAGAGGCTCATTCTGAGACTGCTTTGGCTCACTCAGAGGTGCGCGATGTTTTCGCCTTTGTACATAAGCCGCGGATGTAAGTCAACAGAGGTGGGTGTCTACGGGCACAAGATGGCGGCAGGAATTAATTAGCATAAAGCTGCACGCAAAATGGCTGCAAATACACTCACATTTTTTGCACAGCAACTTGGGAACCTAAGTAACAAAAATGACGCCTGCGTTTTTTTTATCTGTATTGACACATTTATGAGCGTTGTAGACTGTATAAAACAGCTCAATCAGAAAGCGCGTTTCATGCTGTCTTTGCAGTCTGAACCCTCTTCCTATAGGAAGAAACAGAGCTCAGTGGGCTAACGCCATCCAGCAGTCAAATTGAAGTCACGCCAATGAAGATTGTATAGGTTACGCTAAATTGGAAATGGTGTTACTGGAAAATTTCGGACTGACTGACGTTCACCAGGTATCGCCTTGTTTCTTACTTTATGTGATGGTAGAGAACACATGACCGATTGCCGCCCCACCTCCATTATATTATACGGATAATTGTTGAAATTGTGGACTTTAATGTTGTACTTAAGGGCAGCCTGACCCCTAAATTCAGCCCTGATTGACAGTAGCAGTATAGAAGGCACAGGGGAGAGAGAGGAAGTCCCCACCCTCCCCAATATCGGTATGCAGTCGGGAAGCCAGCGGACCTAATCCCGACAGCCGGCTTCCCGACTTCTTTATCCCGGCGGGTTAAATGACAGGCGTCTAAATCTAGATTCCTGTCATTTTACCGATGCCGGCAGACCGGCGCCCGGCATCCCGATCGAAGGGATGCTGGGCGCGGACAGCCGCGGGGGGACAGGGTTAGGTTTAGGGCTCCCGGGGGGACTTACGGTTAGGCACCCCCCCGGGAGGTTAGGGTTAGGCTAGGGGGAGGGAGGGTTAGGGTTAGGCACCTCCGGGAGGGACGTAGGGTTAGGCACCCCCCTGGGGACTTCGGTTTAGGCAGCGGAGAAGGGGGGGTTAGGTTTAGGCACTTAGAGGTCGGATTAGGGTTAGGCACTGGAGGGAAGGTTAGGGTTAGGCACCCCTAAGGGAGGGTTAAGGTTAGGGGAGGGAATTAGGTTAGTCTATACTTACCTTAGGGACGATCGGGATTTTCACCCATGTCGGGCAGCCGCTGTCGGGATTCCAACCGCCGGACTTGCGTTCGGCGGTAAATCATACCGATTCCCCAATATCACCCCCCCCTTTCACTGTCAGCCATCACACTTCTCAGGTAGTCCTAAGTGCACACCAATATTATGTGATCAGGGCTGGCACTACCATTAGACGCTGTTCTTCATGTACCCACGGTGCCCCAACACAGAACGCTGGGGCCTCCTCCACCATCTTGTAACTTGTGAAGCTGTCAGCTGGTGCCCCTCAGGGTGAGTGATGGGCTGGGAGGGTGTCACTGGGTTAACATTCTACCAACACTTTCCCTTCTGCTAATGTTAAAAGTGTGGGAGTTGGTGCATCGGAGCCATCTGCAAAAAAAGGGCTGCCGTAATCCGCGGGTTGGGGTACCCACAGTGCTAGGAAAAGCCCTGCTTAATGCAGAATAATATTTACAATGTAAATAACCGGCTGCTACACTCCCATTACTAGCATTGTACAAGCCTCTGTGCAGGACACTGTGATTTGTAGACTTTACAAGAACAGGGCATCCATATAACTTTTGCTATTATCTATTGTATGTGGAATCTGTACAGTTTACATATATAGGAAATATAAATAGTTTAATGAAAGGCACAGACGGTCCCTGCCACCCTGATGCACCCTAGGGCAATCACATGCCGCTGGCCCCTGTAGAAGGGAGCTGAGTACTGATGCACAACCTGCAGCAGGTAAGAGCTGGTAAAGCCGGTGATTCCAGTGTGGCCACCAGAGGTCACTAAAGTCAATGCAAAAAATGATCTGAATTAATTGAGCTTTTAAATATTAGAAACTAGATGATGCTGAAACTATGTGACACAAAGCAAGAGCTCCAATAAGAACATGAGTTGTTGGTTCTCAAGGTAACATATAAAAGTACAACACATATGATTTCTGTACAATGCTCTCTGGCTGGGCTCACTTGATTGGCCGCTGAACTTTTCCAAATTTTGCTCCCGAGGTGATCCCCTTTTCATTGACCCGCTAACAGGAAGTCTGGTGTGCATAGCAAACACATGTAGCTGAATGATCATGGCTCTATCGTGCTTACCTGTAACACGTGTGTGACCAGGCATTTACCTGTGATTCAGCATATTTTACAAGTGGCATTTTCTTGTTTATTAATAAAACTTGCAAATTAGATTTAAGCCATATTTGCCAAATCTCCCGCGCTCCCCCGCCACCCATTCGCACCCCCCTGTCCGCCCGCTTACAGTGCACAAGTGGGTAGTCCAGGGGAGTGGGGGGACACGATGACACGATTCGCGCTGTATCGAGCCATCACAGCCCTGTCCCCGCTATACAATGCCTGTTTTCTCTCTACTGTATACCGGGGTGAGGAGCCTCGATGATGCCCATTATCCCCTGCTGCACCTGGAAAAATAAAAAACCTTGGCGCATCTTTGCCATCGATGGAGGCCATCCCTAACATTTAACTCACACTAATGGTAATTTGCAAAGTGCACAAATGCAAAGTTCTGATTGGCTGCCAAGAGCATTCCAAAGATGCACGCCCACTTTCATGGTCTATTAAATCCTCTTGTATAATCAGTCTGCATCTATATTGACAGATTTGGAGCTATAGGTCTCTGTTTATAGTTTGTGGTTCCGTATTGCTGTATATTACATCCATGGCATTAATAACTAGCAGCAAACAGCAAAGCTTTTCGTTGCATATTGAATGGAATCAAGCCGCCATCACCTGAGAAGTCTATGGCTAGGGCGGCTGTTGGCGACAGACAGGTCATTACCGGAGATATCTCTGAATTTTCCGCTGTAAACTTTTTTCAGAAAATTTTCTGAAGTGGGTACAACGCTGGTGGAAGGGTTTATCCCAGCTTCTAAATAAACCCCATAGTCCATCGCTATTCAACATGCCGCCCAACAACTGCCATGGAATTACACACCCTAGCATGCTCTGCCACAGTTTTAGCATGACCTAATAAAAAACTGTGGCAGGCCATGCTGGGATGTGTAGTTCCACAGCAGCTGGAGGGTCGCACATTGAATAACCCGCCATAGTCTAATCTCCCTTCCAGGATCATCCCCTCTCTTAAAGGTAAATTTACTAAGATGAGCGTTTTTAGAAATTGAGATGTTGCCCATAGCAACCAATCAGATTCTAGGTATTCTCTTCTGGAAGGTGCTAGTTAAATGTTAAGTAGAATCTGATTGGTTGCTATGGGCAACATCTCCACTTCTAAAAACTCTCATCTTAGTAAATTTACAGCTAAAGACACACTTCTACTTAAAGACATGAAAACAACGGCACAATTTCGACATTGTAATCGTTTGTCGGTCTGTGATGTGCCTACACTGAGCGAGCAGTTGTTCAGTGAGGGGCACATCAATCATATCCTAACGTGATGAACCGGACGTTATCGTCAGGTTGTAAAACATTCTTCCCCGATGATAGATGTCTAAACGACCAGCGACAGCGGGCATCGCTGGTCGTTTTAGACATTTTAGTGAGCGATATGCAAACGATTAATGAACGATATCGTTCAATCGCTCATTTTAATCGTCTAGTGGATGTGTGCCTTTACAGTGGTATAAATGCGCCCGTTTATCAAAGTGAGAAGATCCTTAAATCTGGCAAAAACAAACATTTATCACCGGATTAAAGGATTTTCCCTATTTATCAAGCTCCACAGATGGTGGTCGCTATAACCGGGTGTTGCCAGCGGTTGTTATCGCAGGGGCTCTGATGCCGTAGATTCCACATGTAAAGCATGTGTGAGCTACTTATCACATATCTGCAGTAAGAGTGACAGTGTCGGCACCAGTACTGCAGGCCGTTCTCCCATGCCAGAGTGGCGGCAGCAAATTGGTGAAAGATAAATAAAGGCTATATTATTAGGCGAGTGTATTTGTCATTTTTCAATACAATATCTGTATTATTTCTTTCATTTTTAGGCTACGTACTAACATAAGGTATACAGTCGGGAACCCGGCGGACCTAATCCCGACAGCCGGCCTCCCGACTGCTTAATCCCGGCGAGTGATAAATGACAGGTGTCTAAATCTAGACGCTTGTCACTTTACCGACACCTGATCGAAGTGATGCCGAGTGCGGACAGCCGAGGGGGGGGGAGGGTTAAATTAGGGGCTCCTGGGGGGGACTTAGGGTTAGACACCCCCCCGGGAGGTTGGGGTTAGGCTAGGGGGAGGGTTAGGCACCCCCCCCCGGGGGGGACTTAAGTTTAGGCGGCAGGGAAGGGGGGTTAGGTTTAGGCACCTAGATAGGGGATTAGAGTTAGGCACTGGGGGGGAAGGTTAGGGATAGGCACCCCTAAGGGAGGGTTAGGGGGTAGAATAGATTAGCGAACACTTACCTGGGAACGATCGGGATTTTCATCCTTGTCGGGCTGCCGCTGTTGGGATTTAAACCGCCGGCCAGGGGTCCGGCAGTAAATCATACCGATTCCCTAGGATAAGAACCGATGTGACATAATTTTATTTTCCACATTTGCCACTTAGTGAGAGGTTGATTGTATTAATTCTTCACACATTGTATATTTTTTCCTTTGATTTTCCGGGGTCCTCATGTGCTGGAACAGTCTGTACACAAAGAATATTCTTTGGTGCAGTTCTAAAAATGCCTCCCTACATTTTGCTGCACCCCTCCAGGATATTCTGCAGAGGGATGCCCAGGGGGGCAGTGTATGTGTGTGTCTGTCCAACCCTGCCCACCTATGACACTGCAGCAAAAAAAAACATCATGCAGCGGGGGTGGGTCTATAATGACGCAGTTTCCTGCGAAACGCGTCATTACATCTCCGTCCCACCAACTTCACTTCAGTAGTGGGCAGGATTCAGGAGGATGGGCTTACATCCCAGGAGTCTAGGGAAATTCCCAGAAATCCTGGGTTCTCTCTGAGATCCTCGGAGAATAGGAGTTTGGCTTATTTGTCTGCATCCATTTCCAGATGGCCCCAAGCGTACATTTTACATTCCTTTTGTACTTGTGCAACTGACTGATCAACAGCAACAGTGAGTCATAGAGATCCCTCTGTTTGGCATCATCTTACTCAGAGCAGTTCTCCCACAGCCTACAGCACTCCTAGTGTTAGAACATGGAATAACATTTTTTTTCATAAAGTTTAGATGTCCCTGACATCTATTAACACATACACTATTGTAATTTTTTTTTTTCTTTAAAAAACTGTTTTCTCCTATAATACATAAAAAAAAATCTGAAAAATTTAACAAAGCACGCGCACGCAAACCACAAAATGTAACTAATTCTTTTAACATTACCCACTCTTGTACATCCAGCCTCTAATATTAAAGTTCCCATGTTCTCATACTTCTGGTACTGACAGGGAAAGGCCCCTCATACATTAGCAATCCATTGTGGCAATTCTGCAATTTGCAATCCATTGTGAATAAAAATCTGCAATGTATGGGCTTCACAGACCGCAGATTGCAACCAAAAAGTGATTGGAATTGTTAAATCAGATTGTCCAACATGTTGACTTTCACAGATGGATTGGGGCTGTAGATTGCTAGTGTATGGGGGTGATCAGCAGATTTGCAGACCATTACTAGTAAAATGATGGGCCTTTCAAGATTGGCAGATCTGTGTTTGCTGAAAATGATCTGCAAATCACTGAAAAAGATCTGGAATGTATGGGCGCAGATTGCTAGATTGGGAAATCCTAAATCGGGCAATAAATCTTCAAATTGTACAATTGTGATTTTCAGATTGCTTATGTATGGGGGCCTAAAGACATTTTTATGTTATATTATTATTATTAATATTATTATTATTATTGTTGTTAATATATTATCGCTGTTTTATTATTACAGCACATTATGGAGCACTAGGTAATTATTTAGGGCTGATTTGTCTGGATCCTGAAAGTCAGGCAATGACATAGGAAGCAATGTCTGGTTTTAAGTGAGTTTGCAGGAATTAGCGCTGATTTATTTAGTGTTTGTTCTCAGTTTTCTTAATCACACAAATAACAGTAAAGTTACTATAGGAAGCTGGAACACGGCCAGGTATAGATCACATTATTGTTTATCTGACACAGAAGGGAGACTATTACAGAAACAAATACTGTACAGTGGGACTGATTCACTACGGATCGCTATTCTGCTTATAGGCACGCAACGCAGTTGCTAATATCAGCGGTGATATGTAAATATTTGCATTCACATTGCGATCACAGCCTGACATAGGGACGCCCACTTCCCCTTAGTCACATTCGTATGCTTGTCAACATAGCGAAACAATCGGAAACATCGGACCCATACGCACAGTTAAGGCAGGTCAGACCTCACTCAGGAATTGCTAACTTCCACGCACGCTATGGGATCTCTGCGTATGGCATCGCAGTGGATAATGTATGCATTGTTTTCCGTGGTCTTCTGGGTCTTTTGGTGTTGCTGAGCTCTGCGGTGCGTTCTTACTTTTTAAGAATGTTCCAAACAGTTGATTTGGCCACACCTAATGTTTTTGCTATCTCTCTGTTTTTATTATTCAGCCTAATGATGTCTTGCTTCACTGATAGTGACAGCTCTTTGGATCTCATATGGAGAGTTGACAGCAACTGATTCCAAATGCCAATGTCACACCTAGAATCAACTCCAGACCTTTTACCTGCTTAATTGATAATGAAATAACGAGGGAATAGCCCACACCTGTCCATGAAATAGCTTTTGAGTTGATAGTCCCATTACTTTTGGCCCCTTAAAAAGTGGGAGGCACATATAGAAACCGTTGTAATTCCTACACCGTTCACCTGATTTGGATGTAATTACCCTCAAATTAAATCTGAAAGTCTGCAGTTAAAGCACATCTTGTTTTTTTCATTTCAAAGCCATTGTGGTGGTGAATAGAGGCCAAAATATGAAAATTCTGTCAATGTCCCAATATTTGTGGACCTGACTGTATATCCTTTTGTATTATGTCAGCAGGGATTGGCTTTTTTGGGCCTCTTCGGAAACACTCATGCTTTTCGCTCCTTCCACACCATTGCAGAGAGGCAAGATCTCCCACCCCCAGACACAATTTGCACAACCAGCTTGTTGCAAATCAGTTGCATTTACTTTAAAGGTAATGACCCAAAAGGATGGTTAAGCTGGGTCACTGTATTTAAAGATGAATGGAAGTTTTTTTTTAAGTTAAAGTTTTAAGTTAAAAAAGTACAACAACTGCACCAAGAACATTCATAGTAATGTTTAATAAATACAACCTCACATTTACTTAAATTATTTATTTTTAACACTAAACGTAGACCGGCTTTATAAACATATATCTACTCACATATTCCTATTATTTCTATTTTTATTCCTATTATTAAATTATTCAGGCTTATGGTCCTCCTACCAATTTACTAGATGTTGGATAATAATGCTAAAACTCCTACTGAGTCTGGGTAATAATTATAAGAGCCTTACAGACCTAATAATTCTTGCAGTAGTAACAATCTACTGTCCTAGCTCACTGAGGGCCTGATTGAGAGCCGGACGCTATGAGCGTTCGCTCGCTTGCTAAAAGGGGCCGGCTATTTAAATCATCTCGCAACACACGTCATCTCCGGCAGTTGAAGGATTAATCGGGACCATCGAGAGCCATCGGAGCTGCTCACAGTGCTTGTGGTTGCATTTTCATTCCACAACATTGCGAGCAGTTCTGGCTAAAATACAACCTAGTCACGTGTGTAATGACTCTACTTTGCTAATTATGCACACCCATTAAACGCCCTTCTGACGGTCGGGCACGCCTGCGTTCGCACAACCACACCCCCGTTTTTAAGCACCTTCCTCTGTTACCACCCACAAACGGCACTATCTGTCACTCAAAATAGCAGCCCGGCTACGGGCGAGCAATTTCCGAGCACATTGACTGGTTCACGCACGCGCATTGCGACTCATACGCATGCGGATTGCAAAAAATCGATCAAAGCGAGCGAGCGCAGCATAGCGTCCGGCTCTGAATCAGGCCCTGAATGTGCAATATGGATTACGATTCTAATAGGACTGTTCAGGACACTCTTGTATAATAGGAACACTCCGTATGTGGCTTGTATATTGGCAACCTGTGTCACTAAAGGGATTCCATGAGCACAGTTAGGGCCATAGAAGATGCGGCACAGCACTATTCTGAGAGTAACAATGTCCCTTGTAACAATTAATATTAGTAACAACAATCCTGGATGCAACACCCTTTCTGAATCCATGAACAGCGCTTCTCCAGGTCACTTGCCCCAGCCATGGCACTACACACGGGGGGAGGGGGGAAGGTTGGTGAGTTGCCCGCGCATGTGTGGACACCTCACTGTATTTTTTAAGAAAAAATACAGTGAGAAGGCTGCAGAGGGGATTCTCAGAGACAGAGCTTTATCGTACCCTTCCCCACTCTTCACAACCGCAATTACCTACAATGGTAACTGATGTTAAAACAAGCATCCACAAGGGTGTTACGGCCACATTGGCACTGTCAATTGTGCGCTGCCCAGCATTCATCAAAAGGGGCAGAGAGCAGCTCACGTTTAACTTTTATAAAGGGATAACAACAAAAAATGACAACCTGCGCTTTACAACCCTTCCGTGAGTTTACACTATACTCAAATACAATACCACATATGAAAAAAATGGAAAGGCCAAAAGCGCTGTTTTATAAATATGCAGCGGCTTTGAGAGCTGGGCCGGGGGAAGGGGGCTTGCCCTATTCTTGTGGGCATGGAACTGGGTACACTAGCATCTGAATGTTAGAATCAACTGCAATAGTTTGGGGTCTTTTGGAGCTCGTGCCAATGATATTTTGATTCAAGAAGTGGGGACAGAATACATGCAACAGTGCAGTGGATTTTCACTCCAGTCCTCAAGTACACCAACAGGCCATGTTTTCAGGATTTATGTCTGGGGAAACAGGTGAGATAATTACTGGCCCAAATAGATGAACTCACTTGTACATGTTAAAGCAATTCTAAAAACCTGACCTATTGAAGATTGGATTTGATAAACATTGCAACAACGAGTTTACTATAGGAAATTGGTTAATTTGTTAAGGCCAAGATCCACCGGCGATTTCTGGAGTCCAGTGGATGACATTGGACACATCACGTGTTGGAAATATGTGTGTTCAGGTGTGGTGGTATGGCAGAGTTTGTGTACACACCAACAGATGCCTAATCACTACGAACAGAGCAGTTGCTTAACCAGTAGGATGGTTTATTGAAGGAAAAATTAGGTACAGCTGTACTCACTGTTATACACACTGGTAGATGGACTAGAGCTTGAGCGGAGCAGCGTGTCATACAGCTTACCAGCCGATGAGTATATGTAGCTTGCGGGTAGCGGTTCAGGATGCTGGAAAAATGGTATATGCAGGAAATTGTGTAGGATACACCAGAGCTAGTGGAAGTTGTCCACTGTGGCTCTCTAACACAGTGACAAGATGGCACTATGCATGCGCAGTACTAACCTCGGTGGCCATCTTGGAACAGGGAATGAAGCCTCCCTGGAGGAATAAAATGGAGTCTGAGCAGTAGCACACTCCACTATCAACAACAGCCTCCCTGGAGGAATAAAATGGAGTCTGAGCAGTAGTGCATTCCACTATCAACAACAAGATCTACACCATGCTGGGATCAATGTTGATCTGAACCAAAGTCACAGAGGTATATTTACTAAAGTGAAAGTTTTTAAAAGTGGAGATGTTGCCCATTGCAGCCAATCAGATTCTACTTATCATTTAACTAGCACCTTCTAGAAGATAATAGCTAGAATCTGATTGGTTGCTATGGGCAACATCTACACTTCAAAAAACTCTCACTTTAGTAAATTTACCTCACAGTGTGTAGAAATGTAATTGAAGACAAAAAAGTGTTTCATGTCAACATTCCTAATGTAGTTATTTGTCATTAGTTTTCCATTGCAACAAAATCACAAGCGCAGCCTTTGTTTTAAAGATGAACTCTAGCCAAATAATAGAATGTTGGGGGTAAATTTACTAAGATTTGAGATTGGTCGAGATGACAATCTCGGGTGAGTTTAGGCATGATTTTCATCTTGCAAATTTACCAAAGGCAAACTCGGGTGAGTTAGATTTCTCTCTTCTCATAAAACTCGGGTGAGATCGCAAACGCGAATCAACTCACCATCGGGCCAACTCGGAAGTACTTTTCACCTAAAATATACATCTCTCAAATTTACCAAGAATCGGGATGACAAGCTTCGGTGAGATTTGGGCAAACTCTCTGCCAAACTAATATTTCAAACTCTCAATCTCCTGAGCTGCAAGTTTGGCAGAAACATACACAAATCATTGTGATTTGTGTATGTTTCTGCCTGTAAATAGTTAAAATAGGGTTCATTTTTTCAAAAAAATTACGTAAGGTCGCCCATCAAAAGCCATAACCAGCCCCGGACTGGTCAGCCAGTCCTAGTTCCTAAAATTATGGGGAATAAACGAGTAGGGTTTCACCGTAATTTATGAACCAGCACTGGCTGCAGAGCCAGTCCTGGTTTTAAATATAGGGGGAAGAAATTGCGTAGGGGTCCCCCTATATTTAAAACCAGGATCGGACCCAAACCCACCGGGGTGTAATGCCACAGCCAGGAGATTCTAATACCGGGTCTCCAGGGCCAAAGCATTCTCACTCCAAGCCAGTCAGGCCAAGCCGGGGATCTCAGGGGAGGTGGGGACCCACCAAAAATGGGGTCCCTCCTCTTACGAAACCCCATTCTTGGTCTGAAGCCCTGGGTTTTTCCCCACAGCCCTGGGCTGTGGGTACGGGGGTAATACACATGTTCGGCATGGTTCACGTAAGTCGGTTTGTTGTTTTGACAAGACCCTGGATGCTACAGAGAGCAGCGCCAGGATGTAGGTGAATATAGGATCTTTTTTGCAGGTCCATCCACACGGATTTCTACATTGGACAAGTGGACCGACCGGCTGGTACAGGTAAGTATGTGTGATTGAGGTATGTGTGTAATAAATTTAAACTATCTATGGTGTGTGTGTTGTGTCTTTATTTAACTATTTATTTTACAGTGGAGGTATGGGTGCCGGCTGCCTGCTTCCACTTGTAGTTCCACAAGTGCAAAAGGGCAGGCATGCTGCACCTGTAGTTCCACTGTAAAATACAATAGTTTACTTCTACTTTACACTTTATTACCCCCATACCCACAGCCCAGGGGTGTGGGGAAGATCCCCAGACTTCAGACCAAGCCTGAGGTTTCAGAAAAGGGGTGACCCCTTTTTTGGGGGGTCCCCACCTCCCCTGAGATCACCGGCTTGGCCTGACTGGCTTGGGGTGAGAATGCTTTGGCCCTGGAGACCCAGTAATAGGTTCTCCTGGCTGTGGCATTACACCCTGGTCGGTTTGGGTCCGGTGCTGGTTTTAAATATAGGGGGACTCCTACGCAATTTTTTTCCCCCTATATTTAAAACCAGCACTGGCACTGCAACCTGGTGCTGGTTTCTAAATTACAGTGGAACCCTACTAGTTTTGTTCCACATAATTTTAGGAACCAGGACTGGCTGACCAGTCCGGGGCTGGTTATGCTTTTGGGGGAAGACCCTACTTCATTGTTAAGAAAAAAAAAACATTTAACCCTTCTTTTACAAGATTTACACACAAGCAGCCTTCACATATCTCACTGATATGTGCAGGCTGCTAGCTCGGGAGAGATTTGCAGAGAGAAAACTCTGAAATATTGGGTGAGTAATCTCATCTTCACTTGCAACTCGATCTGCATCACCATCGGAAAACTCACTTTCAGCTAAACTCACTTCTTAGTAAATTTGCAAGATAAAAAGCGGGAAAATCACCCGAGATTCAGTAAAAAAAAACTCTACCAATCTCGATTCTTAGTAAATTTACCTCTTGGTGTCTGTGAGGCAACCGCTACAAAGCCCACGGCAGCAATATTTACAATTTGTCATATGGGTGTACTAAGCCCTGGAGAGAGATAAAGGGATGGAGATAAAGTACCAACCAATCAGCTCCTGTCACGTTACAGCCTGTGTTTGAAAAATTACAGTTAGGAGCTGATTGGTTAGTACTTTATCTCTCTCCAAGGGTTAGATTTTTTAAAATTTAGAAAAAAAAATTAAAGTGTAGGTGTTTCCTTTAGCAACCAATCAGATTTTAGCTTTCCTTTTCTAGACTTGACTAGATCAGTGATTGGTTGATATGGGCAACACCTCTTTTTATTTTTAGATGTTTTAGTAAATCTACACCTGTTTGTATCTTGATCCTCTGCCCCCCCCACACCCCCCTTTGATTAAAGTACTCCTTCTTATGACAGTGGGGCTGTATTTACAATAAGACAGATAATGGGGAAGAAGCATCAGCATATTACAAAATAATAAAAAAGGGGGGTGGGGGTAAATTGGTTACGTCCTATCTCTACACACCAAGAACGAGAACAGGAGACACACAACATCGTTTATTAAGTTTTTTTGTTTGTTTGTTTAATCAGTTTACATTCCACAACTGACATTTTAATAATTTGTATTCTTCATGAACAAATTGTTTAATTATCTATTAGACAGATTTCCAGCTGGGAGTAATGCAGACCATCTACCGCTGTCATTAAAGATGCAGCCATGTAATCCCCATAACCACATTACCTGTGCCCCAGGGGGCTCTGACTTCATTATATAAATAGGGTTGACCCTGCCAAAAAAAAAAAATCACTCCCTTGCACAGTGTAATAATGTCCTGCTCCCAATTCCCCTACCAAGTAACCTAGGATCATTCATTGTATTTATTGGTGTTCAAGTTATTTTTTTTTTTAAATAAATTACCGCAGCCATCAAAATAATTAAATTTGAAAAAGTGGGAAAAAGGCAGCATAACATTACCACACAGTGTTAGGTATTTAGGGCTGTGCTGTTAATGCTTCAGGTTCAGGACAAATAACACTGTCTTTCCTAAAAAATAATAAATCATCATCAAAATACATAAAACATCAAAATAATAATAAATAAAAATAATAAGTAATAATATATAATAATAATTAGAAATATTTTACATTTTGTCATCAATGATTGTTCAATTTCTCACTTACGACATTTTTTTTCACAGCAAATGCAATAAATAAAATTAAAAAAAAAATATTTCCATTTATCCACACTAAACTTCCCGAATTAGAAATAAAGCAGCAGAGGTTGCTACACATGGAGGAAACATAGACTTTATTTTTGACCATTTTTTATTCAATAAGTTTTCATCAGGAAAAACTCTGCAAAAATGTAATGTTTGAATTAGCCCAGCAGCAGCACATTGTGGGACATTTGTAAAGGTCAGTGCACATGTAATTGTGCACAATAAATAAATAATGCTGGTTTTATTTATTATAGTACAGTTTAGAGTATGAAAACAAACAGCCGATTGGTTGCTAAGTGTTACTGAGCAATTTACCTGTGCATTATTCTCAGAAATGTACCTCATAGATTGTGTTTCTGACATTTTGTATGATATATATATATATATATATATATATATATATATATATATATATATATATATATATATATATATATAGTCCCCTGGAGCAGTGGAGACGGATTTTGGCATGTTGGTTGCAGACAAGCTGGTCTGTACGGATTGTATTTTTCTTTAATGTATGTGATCGTGTGCTTTTTCATTTAATAAAGTGTTATTTCATTTTACAATTGTGCGCTCCTTGTTCTTTTTCTCCTAGAAATACTACAACTTAGGCTTAGCCGCACTTTTATTAGTGTTCCAAATGGACATATGGGACTGTGAATTTATGATAAAGACACAAGTGACACAGTGAGCAATTTTTTCAGTGGCTGGTCAGTTATCGCTCTCCACTTTATCACTTTTCAGAGCTTAGGGGGTCATTCAGACCCGCTCGCGAGCGCAGGATGCTCGCAAGCGGGTCGATGGTCCCCCACTGCGCATGCGCACGACGGAGGGAGCTCCGTCGTGCGCATGCACGAGACCCGGCGAGCGACGGGCTCTCCATCGCTCCGGGTCTCACACCAAAGGGGGCGTGCTGTCGATGTTGATTGACAGCACGCCCCCTTTGGTGGGCGTGCCTGCCAGACGGAGGCGTTCCCATGGGAACGCCTACCGTCTGAAGCCGGCCCCACTGACATCACTAAATGACACTAGTGATGTCAGTGAGAGTGATTCTGATAGATCCAGAATCACTCCAGGGCTTGCGGCAGCGAGACCCTACCGCAGGGTCTCCGTCGCAAGCCCGATGGTCGCGATGGTCAAGACCATCGCGACCATCATCATGGACACTCGCATATGCTGTGGGTGGTCACCCACAGCTATGCGAGCGGCCAGGAGGCCGCTCCATTTTCATGGAGGACGGCACTGATTGAGAGCGAGCGCTCTGGTCAGAGCGTTCGGCTCTGAATCAGACCCTTAGTGCATCTGGTATATTATCTGTTTCAAAACAAAAAAAACATTTATTTATGTATGTTCTTCCCTTTCAAATAATGGTTCAGAGTATTCATGCTTATAATAACATGATTATTGAAATATAAATTGTAATTATATTATTCTATGCGTTTGCAAGGTGATTCTGTTTATCGGTTTATTTATTTACTCTTTTTTTGAGCTTTTTGGGGTGGGATGCACTCATGGGGCCTGTTTCTGAGTCGCACGCAAGTCTAAATACGGACAGGGGTGCCCTGTTTGGTGCTTCACAGGGAACTGTAAAGTGCGGCATAGCCATGCCCTGACATTTGCCCACCTCCCCCTCTAGTCCTGGGGCCTGTCTGATGTCTTGGCAGCCCTGCTTGCGGATATCTGCAACATGCGCATGTGCCATAGACAGCAAACGCTGACAGCAGATATATTAGCAAGCAGGTGGCCCAACTTAGAATCAGGCCTATGACCTGTGGATGTCACAGTTGGCGCAGCATTGCACGATGATTAGTGAGCTGACTAAGGGGTCTATGTATTAATGATCGCGGTACTACCACGATTATTATGTATCCAACTTGCAGGGGATATTTTCATTTTTAATGACAATATCCCTGCTATGTACAAAGGGTTGCAGTTGCTGTCCCTGCGAGTTATATCCCCGGCATTTAAGAGAAGTCTTTCACAGAAGTGAAAGACTTCTCCGGGGAAAGCTGACACTGCGCATGCGCACAGTGTCAGCTTCCGTAGGCTGGCAGGGGGCTGCGAGAGAGAAGGGGGCCGCCATAGGCTTACAGTAGTTTATGGTGTTAACTACCGGGGCTAAACTCCGAAAAGTTTTGCAGCGCTAATTAGCACTTTGTCGGACATTTCTGTGAAATCTCCTGCATTGTGGTTTTAGTACATAGGAGTAATACATAAAATGATATAGAAACTGCAGCTTCTGCATAATTTTTTGTAACAACCAGATTGATACATAGGCCTCTAAAACCGCATTCAGCAGCATAACAAAATAAAAATTATAATCTAAATCATGCATGCTGTTCTAATTCGATATACTGAGAACATTATAAATTGATGTAGCTATTGAGGACTTTGACTGACCTGTATTGTCAATTGTTAAACTTATCCATAACTAGACTGTATTAAAGAATATCTAGGAAAATACTCGTATGTCTCAGAGCCTCTGCTGCATCGCCAAAGAGCGCCAATAAAACATCTAGGAACCCCGGGCTATCGCCTTATATCTACAGTTTGAGCTGTGAAACTTTGAACAATATTACTCTGTTTACATTTTTCCTAGACAGATTAGAACTGAGATGTTTATCCCCGTACCACTCACAAATGTACAAAAAGACATTAAACAATAAAAAAAAAAAAAACAGTAAAGAGATGTATAATATGGACATTTTGCACCGATCACTTGGTAAATTCAGTGGCCGTGGACTCACAACTCATCAACAGAAGTGTTACATGGTCAGGCATTATTTGCAGTTCATACATCAACCTAGTACAGTATACCAGTGTTTGGTGACCGTAAACCCAAAGCATTAACATGTAAATGCACAGTGATCGGAATAAGCCTCTACCAGCCTCCCCCCAATTACAATTTGGTTATACACAGCTGCCTCATTGAGCTCTACACTGATACCCACAAAGGTCTCTAATACATTTGGATGGTCAAATTGGTAACCATGGCTACATCTTTAAAGTCCAATAAGCTTAAACATCCATGCCCATAATTACACCGCTTGCCGGCACCATCTCACCAAAATACTGGACCTATTTAGGCACCTTAAGAGTCCAACCATAAGGTCTGTGGGGTAGATCTACGAAAGCTTCTAAAAAATGTAAAGTTTTGGTGTAGCCCATAGCAACCAATCAGATTCTGTCTATCATTCTTCTATTGCATTCTAGAAAATGATAGCCAGAATCTGATTGGTTGCGGAGACCCCCCCCCAGTTGTCTGTTTTAGAGGCTTTGGTAAAAATACCCCTTGGATGGTTTTGAATGGCAGGGATGCTAAGATTCACAACAATTTTATTTTCCCACTTAATCCTTCCTTCATATATTAAGTTTATATATTTTTTATTTTTTTTTTACATTTGTACAGACATTTTTATACAAAAAAAAAATAAAATAAACACTCTCACAGCAGGACTCGTGGAAATAATGGTGAAATAATGGACAGGTCACAGATCAGGGTGTTAATTATTAGGTGGGGAGTACTGAGACACACACTGAGGTCACCTGTGGGGGTGTCAAGAGTTTTATCTGGTCATACCGGTTGACACAGAACAGGGGTTGAGGGTTGTACCTCTGACGTGTTTCAGTTTTTAAGGTAACATGGAAAATTGGATTCTAAAGGGGGAAATAAGAACCTCTGACACCACAGATTTAAAAAAAACACACACACACAAAATCTCAATCCCCCCCCTCATGTGTTAGCCCCGCCGCCCCAGCAGTTTTCGGAGCACATAGGCTCATGTTACAATCGGGCTGGTACATGTAGCACCGGACTGGGTTAGAGGCACTGCTTGACCCAGTGCTGAAGAGGTTTAATAATATGCAGCTATTCTCTCTAGTACTGCTGAGAAAGCAGAAAATACAGTCAGGTCCTGTGTACTGTTTATTTTATTTTTCTCATTATGTTTTCTGTTGTGTCTGATTAAGCTAGTAGCTGCCGAAAGGTATAAGATAAGCAAAAAAAATTTGGTACGTTTACCAAGCTGCCTCATTAATGTAGGGCGCTTGTGAGATATGCGAGTCCAAAGGCTCGCACTGGCTTTCACAGGGCTCTAAAAAAAAAAAAAGGCAAATTAATTAAAATCCTTTATAGAGGTGAATGGTCCTCGCTGTAAGGCGTCCGGTCCCAATCAGGACCATTGCACTCATTTGTTGTCTGGTTGTTGTGTATTTTTTACTATTTTTATAGACAAATGTTTTGTTTTTTGTTTTTTTGATGGGGGAGCCGAACCCATTCTCCACTTCCTCTATCCTTTCTCGGACTCTCCACCTCTTCTCCCTTAGTTAAATGTGCAGTGGCGTGTTTTGGCCTTTATTGAAAGGTTGGGACTTTTTATTTGTGCTTCACTTGTGCATCCTGTCACATTATGTTAATGAATATCCATATGGGATATGGATGGGAAGTCTTTAGTACAGCGTTTACTGTAAATGTTTTACACGTATTTCTGGACCATAAACTTGTAATAAATGATATGACTGGCTGTTACTGCATAACATTTCTGGTTATTTAGAAAGTTAACAAAATCTTCTGCAATATTTTAAATTATGTTACTTTGCTTTCGAAGTGGGCTGTGTATTCCGAGTGCAGAAAGTGCATGTTTTGCTACTAGATTATTTGACAGATTAATCATCCACATTTTCCTTTTTCTTTGGGTGACAATAGTTTGTGGTATCTATTACCACTTATTTTGCTAATCCAGACATTTTTTAAAAAATAATTACTTTTAATTATTAATGTATTTATTTTATTTATTATTTAAAAAAAAAAAAAAGTGTTTAATATACCTCCCATGGCAAAACTGAAAAATTTGTGACACTTCTAGCCCACCCCAGAATGACAAGGATTATCGCTACCTGCTCGTCAATCTGTTGTCTATTAGCTGTCCATTCAAATCTTCATTAATATAGTAATGCAAAAATAATTAAAACTCAAACATGGAATTACGAATTACCCCATATATGGGGCCAGGTTCCGTCAATCAGTTTACATGGAAATAAGGGATCCTAGTAACATTAATTGTATACATGTCTTTATGGGCTTCTTATCTTCGGTAAGTAATTAGAGATGTAATAAAAAATAATAAGACCCTTAGGGTCTGTATTCTGTAAATGAGCTTTTAAACCTCTCCTTCTCAAGAAAATATTTTTTACTATGTACAGCAAATATTCCCAGTGGAATTGTATGCATCAATTTCAGGAAACTTGAAATGTTACTGAGTTTATAAGTCAACTTTATTGCAATTGGAGATAATTAGTCATCCAAGTATTTAAAAAAAAAAAGTATTTGAAAACAATTATTTTCAGGTTCACAGTAGCTCCCAAAAATGCAGCTTTTATTAAGAAATCATAATTGGTTCTTCAGGGGATTGGGGCATGAGAGTTAAAAAATCTGATATTGATTGCATTGTAAATACTAGGCCCGTTACTGTTTAATCACTTAACTGACATGGTCATACGAGATGCCAACGCAGCCAGCTGTTATAAAGCTGACAAGGTGCGACCGCACCACCCCGCTGTGTTTTTAAAGAGGAAATTTGTTTTACACTTGTGCACAACGGATCTCTGACTTCCTGGAATCTCCTGCGGACCCGGCAATTTCTGACCGGTTTTGCTGGGATAATCGTCAGTTAAGTGATTAAGGAATAAACCATGTTCCATTATTGGGATCACAGAAGCCTGCTACGACAGGCAATCTGTAGTAGCTCATGGTGATAAAACTCAAGAAGAGTTGGGTTTTTAATAATTACCTGGGATATGCAGTTTTCAGTACATTTAAAAACAAATTGCTCATTGTCTGTCCGATGGGCAGTTCCACATATCAATCATCTTACGGGGAATTAAGATGTGGCAATACCACTTTTGACCTTCCTGAAGGATCTCTGCGG